>BSYR01000043.1:0-600000 GCA_030270665.1 Hibiscus trionum | reverse complement strand
GGGGAAGACGACTAGATATGAGATATACTTCCCTAGGTCGAATTACATGCCTTTATATAGGCCTTGGGTTCAAGTTTTCTAATAAGGTAAGAATACAAGTTTAAATTAAAGTACAACTCTATTAAAGACTAAATCTTCAGAGTAGATGTCTTTAATTCGTCCTCTTTTCTTGCTTTGGGTTTCTTCCTTGAACTTTGGGCTTGGCATTCATTCTACCCCAGGGCTTAGAAAAATATGGGAGTGGTCCATGATAGAACGGCTTGAAATCCTCTATCTGTCGAACTCCACTTCACTTTTCCACTTCACCTGTGTTGTCGTCATGGCTACCACGGCAGTGGCCATGGCAGCATCTTCCTTCTTGACCCCAGTCTCCTGTTCCAGGTCTGCTCCTTTGCTGTCCTGAGTCTGCCGCAGCAGATACCTGCAAAAGTAGCCAAAATCAGTAGCAACTGTGCCATTTTATCTAATTGTTATGTATATGTGAAACTTTACCTAAATGCAATGAATTATGCTTGAATGCAGCAGAAATATGGGTTAAATAAGGGGTAAAATATAGGACTTTTACACACTCAACAATACTCGATACTCATATCACTTTATTACTTGCGACGTGTATACTTGCACAATTGCGTAGCACTTATTACACGCAACAAGTTTTTGGCGCCGTTGCCGGGGATTGGCAATTGGTGTTAGTTGTTTTTGTTATTGCATTTTTACTTATTAGTTTTACTAACTTTTCTTTTTGTTTGTTTATTTCAAAAAAAAATAGGTGCGCTACAAGTAAGGGACATCAACATGTTGAGAAAAACTGTTCGAGAGTTGATGTGGGAACATAAGAATTACTCCAATGAAGAATTTCTTTACCTATACCCACCGAGAAAAGCCCAACCCGTGGAAATCTCTTGCGTTAATTGTGGAGAACATCATGTGTTTGAAAATTGCCCCCATTTTTTCGGTGCATATGACTACAAGGAGGACCAAAGATGGAACCAACAGTAAAATTCTTCATGGTATGATCAAAAATCTCAAAAAAAATTACCATAACAATTTTGCCACAAACAACAGATGTCGCAGCAACATACATGCCTTGGCAATATAGTCCTTATCAGCACTCAAGTGCCATGGCAACAGATATGCCATGGCAATGCAGTCCTCGTCAAGAGCTATTAAATTCCACGTATGCGTATATAGCCAGGATGGATGTACTCGTGAGAAAAGCGGAAGATCGATTGAGGAGATCCACATTTGCCATGGATAACACGCACCAACAATACATTCCTAGGGATACTGAAGTCTCAAGGCAAGAGGAAAAGGAGCAATGCGAAGAGAGCTCCCCGATGTGTGGGGAACAACGAGAACCTCCAAGTCGAGAGGATGCCAATGAGAAAGACTGCCCAACACATGATGAGCCTATGCAACGAATTGCCTTGACAATGATTGAGGAACCTGAACAGAGCAATGCCGCAACCACACTTAGTGAGGCTGAGAAGAGTGTTGAGAATGCCATGGCAATACCACATACCTCGGCAACTACACATGCCTCGGCAAGTCCTGATACCTCGGCAATTCCAGCAATCAAGAAGGGGAAGAGTGATGCTATAGCAAATCCTGAGGAATTATATATCCAGAATGTTACAACACTAATGTTGAAGTAGGAATCTGTAGATTGCTCTAATCTACCTTTGCCCTGGAAATTGAATAACCACATGCAAGCTCAATACGACGACAATACTTCGCTAATAGAATATGAGCATGTAATGGGTAATCCTTGTGAATTCCTTGAAAAATCACCTCTTCCATTGCAGGTATTTCGTGGGGGAAACGACGCCGATAGATTTGAAGCCATCGAAATCTCTATTGATGGAGATAGTCGAGAAAACTAAAGAAAACGGTGTTTGGACTCATGAAGCATTTCAGAAAATTGGGTTTTCTCTTGACTCGCACCGAATTATGGCAGAGGATTGCCATGGCAATTGGCTGACGCAGCAATTGCCTCGGCAGCGAAGGCTACATCCAGCCATAACAGATTTCAACGAGAATGAGGTAAGTAAATGGTTGGATGTTGATATATTTTTTCCTAATAATATATTCATGCCTTTAGGAACAACCGCAAGGTGGAGTGTATACATGGACTACAAGGGAACACGAAAGAAAGACACCTCCACCATGGTAACCCAAAAGGGAGTAGCTGCGAGCACATTGACCCAACTCTTTTTAGGCAATATTGTCACTCGATGGAGGGTGCGGATGGACTATAAGAAATATCGGAAACAACCCTCCTCAAATTATTTTATTTTGTTTATTTTTGTTATCTTTAGATTTTAGGTTTCTATCCTTACTTTAATTTTGTTAGTTGTTTTAGAATAAGAGTTTCAACGGATGAAGAGTAACCCCTCCTTTATTTCTTATTGAAATATTAATTTTTCTTTTATTTTTTCTCTTTTCTTTTCTAATCAAGAACCGCAGGAACCTAAAAAACCCATGGCCAAGAATCTTAAGAATATGCCCAAGATGAGTTGATGATCTAATGGACGAGATGATGCCCAATAAACAGGATGGAGTCAACCTCAATACTTAAGGATTATATGAGAAGAACCGGCGAAAGAAAAAGAAGTGCCCAAGAAATCCACATAGAAAATTGTCCGGGCAAAAGTTACCTCGACAATACCCGATGTCACGGCAATCCCTGAAGTGCTTGCCCTGGTAACACATCTGAACATGCCCGGGAAACCGAAACTGAAGTTTCCACAACAACACACAATGATGAGGCCCATGAGACTGAAATTGATGATGCCCCAGCAACCACCACGCACAACCAAACGAATCAAGCAAATGGCGAGAAGAAAGTTGATCATTCACGACAACGACGAGGACTTATCCATGTCCCAAAATATTTAATTTTCTTCTCTTGCCTTTTATTTTGCTTTTATATTTGTGCTTTGTGTTGATGCATTGAGGGCAATGCTTGATTCGAATTTGGGGGTGTAGGTCACTACCGAGGCAGTTATTGCCGCGACAGTTCATTATCTAAAAACAATACAGTTTTTTCTTTACTGTCTAATCCTTGCCTAGTTCTTTAATCTGACTTAGAATTGCCTAGATTTGCATCTATTTTTCCAGTTATGAAACTACCTTAGCACTTAAAAATACACTTTAAAGGCTAGGATAACTCTTAGGAAACACTTAGAGTCACACTATGGGGCTGAAAACGAAAATACACTTTTGTGACTTGTATGATTTAAGGAGTTCTAGGACACTTAGGACATTTACTTACTTAGAAAGAAAATTTTGGGTAAAAAGTTAGAGGTGCCTAAAACCGGCTCTAGCTTAAGGAAACACTAGAAGTGCCTAAAACCGGCTCTAGGCTAATCACTAGAGGTGCCTGAAATTGGCTCTAGTCGATTAGATTAAAAAAATTACCCAAGGATAGTAAGTTAGTTACCTAAGTTTACTTAGAACCCGGAAAATCATCTTGTTCACAAATCATGCACACACTCACAAGCATCATAGTTTGATTCTGGGTAAATCTTTTAGTCGTCCAAAAAATTTAATCATGTATTCTCAAGTGCTAGGTCATGAGGAAGAAGGCGAGTTGAAGCAATCTCTATGAAGATTAAGGACTTTGGCAAGTAATTATATATTTTTACTAGTTTCATTGCTTGAGGACAAGCAATAGTTCGAGTTTGGGGGTGTGTTAGGTGTGTAAAAGTACTATAATTTCACCCCTTTTCTATGACAATTATTGCTAAATCTACACCCATTTGAGCCACATTGTAGCCCTCTATGCATCAATCACATTGATCTCATCTTTATTACGCTTGATCATTATTTTTGGTTTATTTGATGGAAAAGGTATTACTTTGGTGTGTATATTGTGTTTGTGCAGATTTCATTACTCACTGCCAAGGCAAGCACTGCCGCGGCAGTGAAGGACTTAAAGGAACGTCGCAGAAACATCTCTCGACAGTCTAGATCAAGCCAGCCGTGAATGTCAGTTTCTACTGAAAGAAGCTGAACCATGAGATAGAGCCCTGCTGAGCGGAAAAGAAAGACAGACTATTGCCGAGGCAGTAGCTAAGCCACTGCCGAGGCAATGCCCAGACACAGTCGATAAGGGAGAAAATATGCAAAGTGGTATGCGTTTTGAAGAGCATGAAAAGCTGATTTTTCTATGTAGTTTTAATGAAGATTGGACTGCGGGAAGATCATGAAAACGTCATAGGAAGGTCAAGAGAAGATTCTACGCAAGTGGGAGTATTTTAAGGAAGAATGACATAATAATTAAAAGAAGATCTTTTCTTTTAATGTATTTAATTCTAACTTAACTTCCTCCTCAAGAAAGACTTTGACTTAGTCATCTCCTATATAAAGAAGGCCAAGCCGTCAAATTCAAGGGGAGTCGATTTGAGAGAAAGAAACAAGGGGCTGCTTGAATTCTTCATCTTTTTCTTCTTTGTTTCAGTTAGATTCATTCTAGGGAGATTATTCTTTGGATATCTTTTGAACCCAACGATGAACTAACTTGATTGGCTCACGTTATTGTGTTTTTATGGTTGTGAGAACGATTGGATTTTGTTTAGGTTTTTGGTTTGCAAATAAAATTCAAGTTTTGTTCATCCTTGGTTTTTAATCTTGTCTGTGAGTGAATTGGGAGAGGATCTCGTTATCTATCTATTTATCTAACATCGAGAAAGTTAGATTCACGAAACGAATGAGCATGATCTTTATTCAATCAAATCGATGGTGAAGACTAATCCGGCTTAGGAATAAGTTGTGGATTTCAACGGCTAAGAGGGGAGGAAGATTGGTTGTTGTTCACCCTTGGTTCACGCTGGGAGGTATTATCAAGGCTTGTACAATCAACTAGAGTCTCGACTTAGGGATAAGGAGGAACCATTAAAGAACGCTTAGCCTAACCTTGAAGGTTGTTGTTCATTGCCAAGACAGTAATTGCAGTTCCACATTGCCGACTTCATTGCCAGGGCATCGGCCATACTCATCGCCGCGACATAGGCTTGTTTTCTTCATTTCCCTAGCATTGCCTTAACTCAATGCCCTGGCATTACGATAGTTGCTTCTGCCCAAGCAATTGAGTTGTTTTTGCACTTAATTACCAAGACGGTCCAATCTACTATCACTTCTCAAACTCACGATAACCCGACCTCTTCTCTCTTATTTGGTTTCCTTTATCTTTTACTTTTATTGTTCTTTAGTTTATTCGTTAGTTACAACTCTTCATATCACCTTTTTGTGTTTTTATTTTCATAGTGTAGTAACTTAAGCAAAGTGGCCCAAACCAATCCCTGTGGAGACGATACTCGATACTCATATCACTTTATTACTTGCGACGTGTATACTTGCACAATTGCGTAGCACTTATTGCACACAACAACACTATAAATGAAGGGTAAGGTACTGAAAGCCAGCTTGAAGTGGTTATCTAGATTATCCAAAGGCTGAATCATGAAATGATCGTGTTCAAAAGCCATGCGCGGGGAGTCGCCCGATTTGTGCATATTTTATCCATTGAAGCCATGAATCTGTAACAACACTTTATCATCAGCACCAAGCAAGGACAGACGTTGACTCGGGAGCGGAACGAAGCGATTAGCCTAGGGACGAGGGCAAGCTGATCTTTGTAATCAAATTGTCTATTTCTTGTATTCGAACTTTTGGCTAGAGGATGTTGCTCCAAATACTAGTCCTTGAAATCGATACCTCGTGCATTCATGCATCGTATTGCATTCATCACATTTTATTCAAATAATATCATTTTAAAAAATAATAATAATAACAATTGCATTTTGATAATATTGCATTATTTTTATATAATAATGTGAAAGTTGAAAACCAATATTTTTAGAAACATGGGTAATATACTTGAAAGTTTGGTGTTGCGTGAAAAAGAGTCTATCGCAATTGTAGTGCAAGTGTACACGACGCAAGTAGTAAAGTGATATGAAGTATCGGATATCGTCTCCACAGGGATTGGGCTAATAGCTTCACCTTAAATCACTGCACGAAAGTAGAGAAAATAATTGAGAGAATTGTCACGAAAATAATAAAGTAAACGTAAATAAAAGAGTATAGAATTCAAGATAGAGGGAATGGGCTGGTATTGAATTGCTCAGTAGTGGAGGTATTGCTAAATCCAGGAAATTCAGTTCTGTCGTCGTTTCCGTCGCGGCAGCACCTGTCGCGGCAGCAGTCCGTTGCTTGTCGCGACAGCGAACACTCAACTCAGTACTTCAAGTTTGGCAAGAATCCCAGATGTGCCTTGGCCTATCCCTAGGTCCAAGTCTGTCGATGATCACGTCTTTGATGATACCTCCCGGCGTGAATCGAAGGATGAACACCGATGTTGATGAATTCTTCTTTAGCCACTTAACCTCGTCCTATCCCTAGGTCCAAGATAGTTCAACTATAAACTAGAGAACTTGCTCTTATTCCTTTCGTATACTTAACTCTCCCGATGCTAAGTAAATTGATAACCTCACAATGCTCTCCCGATGCTCTTGTAAGATATTAATAACCAGAATAAGAGAACTTGAAGTTTATTTTATTGAACTGAAAATTCCTAAAACAAAACAACCCTTGCAACTACTCTACAAATCAACCCGTGGCCCTAGGGGATATTTAGAACATGTTGAGGGAAGGAAAACGGCTAGGTTTTTTGGAAGAAAGCTAGGGAATCGGTTGTTCTTCCTAGGTCGAAATATATGCCCTTATATAGGCTTTGGGTCCAAGTTTTCTAAAATAGCAAGAATACAACTTTAAATTAAAGTACAATTCTAATAAAGACTAAATCTTCAAAGAATCTACTTTTCAGCCGTCATCTTTCTTGCTTGGGATTTTCTCTCCTTGAACTTTGGGCTTGACATTCCTTTCGATCTGGGGCTTGGAAAAATATGGTGATTTCACACGACAGACGGGCTGAATTTTCTCTATCTGTCGAGGTCCACTTTGCTTCTTCTTCTCAAAACTGCTGTCGGCCTCTGCTGTCACGGCGGCAACCATGGCAGCATCGTCCTCCTTGACTGGTCATCCAGTTCCAGCTCTTTTGCTTCACTGCCCAGCGCCTGCCCTTTCTGTCTGCTACAGCAGCAACCTGCGAAAAACAACCAATTTCAGTAGAAACTGTGCCTTTTAATATATTTGTGATGTTTAACTGTAAACTGACCTAAATACAATAAATAATGCTTGAATGCAGCAGAAATATGGGTTAAATATGGGGTAAATAATAGAACTTTTACACACTCAACACACCCCCAAACTCAAGTTTTTGCTTGCCCTCAAGCAACTAAGACCTAAAAGAAAAAAGAAATATTTTTGTTTTGGCTTTCAAACAGTGAACTTTCCCTTACCCGTCGTTCGTTCCCTATGACAAAACAAACCTGTTGGATAATTTAGGATCTGTCCGGAGTCTCACTATAGTCCTCGTGCAGTGTGTGCATGCTTGTGAACAGTTATATGCCAAGACTTTCTTAGTTTCACTAGAATAATTCAGCTTTTAACTCAAATTTTTATGCCAAAGTTTATCTTTTGAAGGCACTTTTTCATGCTCCTTTTATTTTTGTTTTGACTCGATTTCTCTATTTTTTTAAGCTAAAGTTTCACTAGAGCCAGTTTTGGGCACCTCTAGGGCTGTTCAGTCTCTTTTGCTAAACTTCTTTCCTAGAGCCAGTGTTAGGCACCTCTAGGGGCTATTCAAGTGCTAAGCTTCCTATTCTAGTTAACTAAAAGAGTTCTAAGCGGTATAACAGTCACAAATGTGTTTTAAGTTTTCAGAACTATAGAAAGGCTCTAAACTTCTCCTAAAAACTATCCTAAAGTCACTGCCACGACAGGGCTGTCATAGTAGGTAAGTTCAGTTCACAGCTTTCAGCCAAAGTTTTCAATATTTTCATCATTTTTTTAAGACAAAATAAATTAAGTAAAGAAACAAATTTTTAAACTAAGATGGACTCCATTAATGGAGGGTTGCCACCCCCAAACTCGAGGGTTGCATTGCCCTCAATGCAAATGACAAATAAAAACAAAAGATAAGGCTATCACAAAATATATAGCAGGCAGCAATAATAAGATAAGAAACTTAAATTTTAATTGTTGTCTTCGCTGCTGCTGCTGAGTCTGATCTGGCGGCGGGCTCTAGCTTTTGGAGCTGGCTGGGGCACGGGGGAGGCAGATGTGTTCTTTGCTTTGGCCTCCCGTGGTTGCTGGATCCTGGTTGGGGAGATGTGAGGGGGTTGCTCCACCACCTGAACTTCAGAGCTACTGCTGCTGCTCTCACCGCTGCTGCTGCTGCTGGCTTTTGGCATGTTACTTTTATCTGCCATCCGCTTCTGCCTCTTTACTGGTGAGAATTCTTTTGACAAATTCCTCTTGATGGAGGGTTCAGTATCACTGGCGGCCCAAACAGAAGAGGAGGAGAACCCAGCAACAAAGGCGTCAAGGTCCTCTGATGCCATTCGACGTTTTGTGCCACGGGCAGATGGTTCAGCACGGGTGCTGCCTGCTGCTGTCGGGGCAGGCGATGGCGTTGATGCAGTAGAGGTTGTCCGTGGGGTAGCAGCAGGTGTAGGAGTGTGGGCAGGTGTAGTGACAGTAAAGTAATGTGCAGGAAAAGTGGGGAAAGCAGCATCAGGAAATTTTAAAGAATTTTGTATAAAAGTTACCGTAGATGCAGCAAAATCCCTGATGAAGGTCATTAAGCCCAGCTGTCGTTCCTCCAACTTCTGAATGACAGCTAAGATCTGGGTGAAGAAGTCTGTCGGAGCGGCTGTTGCGGCAACTGGTTCAGTGTTTGGCTGCTCTGTCGTGTCGGCTGTGGTGGAAGCTGAGTCGAATGACGACAGCGGGGTGGCAGCGGTCAGCTCCATGAGGCTGAGGATGTTCTTTTCAGTCCAACCTTTCCCTTGGATCGAAGGTCAGTGGTCACTTCTGGTACGTCATGGCCACGGCAGAGTGAGGTGATGAGGTATGGGAGGTAAAGCGGACCTGTCATTCTGTGTGCGCACTCCAAGATGCTTTCACGGATATAGCTGCCCACGTTAATGAGTCTCTCATGTAGTATGGAGTGAATTAAGGCTAACCTGGGCTGGTCGACCGTTGTATTGTGTGACGACGGCATGATACGCTTTTTGATAAAAGCATTCCATAATTTAGCCTCCGGCAGCAGTTGAGTCCTCTTTACCGTCTGTGGGTTCTTTCGGTTGGTGTTCCATTGAGTGCCCTCATCTGTCAGTTCTGCCATTACAGCATCATAGGCAGCAGGGTCAAGGGTGTTGAGGAACTATTGGTGGGCGTCATCATTGTTGCCGATGTAGAAGTCATATAAGGTGTTAATGTACTCTGCTTCAAACGACACTTCTTTCCCTCGAACAATCACCGATGTCGCTGTCCTGCTGCTAATGGCAGCATAAAATTCTCGAACCAGTGTGACGTTCATTTCTTCAGGCTGCTCCGCAAAAGTCTGCCACTGTAAAGCTCTAACTTTTCAGGATATGAATGGCTTGAGGCCCAGATTTTCCTCCGTCGATGTATAGATAAAGCCTCTCTCTTCCCACATATCTCTGCTGGCAAAGGAACGTGGGGGAGTTGCTGTCGGTGTGGAACTGGAGGCAGCATTTCGTCGGGTTTTCCTAGAAGACATTTTTGTGCAAGGGTTGTGGAAATAAAATGAAAGCAAATAAAAACTAAAGAGAGAGCAAGTAAGAAAGGCAGAGGTGAGTGAAAATGAAAGATGAAACGGGGTTATATAGAGAAGGAATTGCTTCCCGTTGAAGCTGTAACGGCAGACGCGAATAACGGGGCCAGCTGGTAGACGTTAGCGTGTCTGACGCGTCTGACACACGTTTCCGCGTCTTTTACGCGTCTGTGACGTGTTTTTGCGTCTGTCGTGACAGCGTGATGACAGCCTGTATTTTCCGCGTCTGTCGCGGCAGCTGTAACGACATGCTTCAAAATTTAGGCTTTGTTGGGCTGGTGGATGGGTGGTGGGCTGAGTTCACTTCTCCTTTTCTTCTTGACTCCTTTATTTCCTAAAAACAATAAAAATAAAAACATTATTCAAGTAAAATAAAACTTATTTCCTAATAAATAATAAGTAATAATAAAAATATAAATAAAATTTAGGTTAAATTAGGGGTGCCAGGTGGGGCATCTCCTAAGGTAACCACTTCCTGCATTCTTGGGGCTTCAGTCCCCTGGTAATGCTTTAAGCGCTGTCCGTTGACTTTGAATTGGTGCCCGTCTTTTAATGATCGGATTGTGATGGCACCATGGGGAAAAACCTGTACGACTTGGAACAGGCCAGACCATCTAGATTTCAGTTTCCCTGGGAAAAGTTTCAGTCTAGAATTGAAGAGCAATACAAGCTGCCCTGGGCAGAACTGTCGTGGCAGCAACTTCTTGTCATGCCACTTCTTAGTTTTATCCTTGTAGATTCTTGCATTGTCATAGGCCATTGTCCGGATTTCTTCAATTTCGTTCAGATCTAACAGCCTTTTCTTCCCTGCCTTGTCCAAGTCCATATTCACTGCCTTGATCGCCCAGTATGCTCTGTGCTCTATCTCGACAGGTAGATGACATGTTTTCCCATAAATCAATTGGTATGGAGACATTCCTAATGGAGTTTTAAAAGCTGTCCTATAAGCCCATAATGCATCATTAAGAAGTAGAGACCAATCCTTCCTAGTTGGCTTAACCATCTTCTCAAGAATGTTCTTAACTTCCCTATTAGATATTTCAGCTTGTCCATTGGTTTGTGGGTGATATGTTGTCGCGATCCGGTGCTTGACACCGTATTTCTTCAAGGCAGCAACGATAACCCTGTTGTCGAAATGTCTCCCTTCATCACTACTGATAATCGCCTTAGGGATGCCGAACCTAGAAAAAATGTTTTTGTGTAAAAACCTTTGGACGGTCTTGGCATCATTCTTTTGAGTGGCGATGGCTTCAACCCACTTAGAGACATAATCTACTGCCAGGAGGATGTATAGATTTCCACATGAGGATGGGAATGGTCCCATAAAATCAATCCCCCAAACGTCAAAGATCTCGACTTCTAGAATGTTCTACAGTGGCATCTCGTTTCTCCTTGATATGTTTCCTGTCCTTTGGCACCTGTCACAATTCTTGTAGAAGTTTTGAGCATCTTTGTACAGTGACGGCCAATAAAACCCTGACTACAGCACCTTGGCAGCAGTTTTGTTGCCTCCTAAGTGACCTTCATACTGTGAAGCATGGCAGTGATGAAGTATGTCTTCCTGCTCTTCCTGTGGTACACATCTCCTTATAACCTGATCTGCACAAATTTTAAAAAGAAGAGGTTTGTCCCAATAATAATGCTTAACATCATTTTGGAACCTCTTCCTGGCTTGATAATTAAGATCAAAAGGAATTATTCCGCTAACTAAGAAATTAACGAAATCAGCATACCAGGGGAGTTCAGAAGACTTACCTGCTGCCATGGCTGTCGCGGCAGTGATTGCGGCAGCAAAGAGCTGCTCGTCTGGGAAGGTCTCCAGTATGTTTGTCTCATCTTTTTGTAGACTCTGTCCCTTCTCCAACCTTGACAAGTGATCTGCTACTTGATTTTCTGTCCCCTTTTTGTCCTTGATCTCAATGTCGAATTCTTGCAATAGCAGGATCCACCGTATCAATCGAGGTTTAGCATCCTTTTTCGCGAACAGATACTTCAGGGCAGAATGGTCTGTATGCACTATTACCTTCGTTCCAAGTATGTAAGAACGAAACTTGTCAATGGAGAACACCACAGCTAATAACTTCTTTTCTGTGGTGGTGTAGTTCACTTGGGCATCGTTTAGTGTCTTGCTGGCGTAATATATGACATGAAATAATTTGTCTCTCCGCTGCCCAAGTGCTGCCCCGACAGCATAGTCACTAGCATCACACATAATCTCAAATGGATGTGTCCAGTCTGGTGGTTGTACTATTGGGGCTGTTACCAGTTTTTCCTTCAGAACCTTGAATGCTTCAGTACATTCTTCATTAAAGTCAAAGGGTCGGTTCTGCTCTAGAAGATGGCATAGGGGTTTGGTGATTTTTGAGAAATTCGCAATGAATCTTCGATAAAAACCAGCATGTCCCAAGAAACTTCTAACACCCTTGAATGTGGTTGGTGGCGGCAGCTTTTCAATCACTTCTATCTTGGCTCTGTCGACTTCTATCCCACGGAAGCTAATTTTATGGCCAAGGACTATCCCTTCATCCACCATAAAGTGGCATTTTTCCCAATTTAAGACTAGGTTTGCTTTTTCACATCTTTCAAGTACCTTTTGTAAATTGCCTAGGCAGCTCTCAAAATTGTCCCCAAAGACTGAAAAATCATCCATAAAAATTTCAAGGAAGTCTTCTACCATATCGGAGAATATGGCCATCATGCACCTTTGGAAGGTGGCGGGTGCATTGCATAGTCCAAAGGGCATCCTCCTAAAAGCGTACGTTCCGTAGGGACATGTGAAGGTCGTCTTTTCTTGGTCTTCCGGTGCAATAGCTATTTGATTATACCCTGAATAACCATCAAGAAAACAATAGTAAGGTTTACCCGCTAATCTATCAAGCATTTGATCAATAAAGGGTAAAAGAAAGTGGTCCTTTCGGATAGCTTTGTTGAGCTTCCGATAGTCCATACAAACCCTCCAACCGGTCACAGTCCTGGTTGGGATTAACTCATTGTTTTCGTTGGTCACCACGATTATTCCTCCTTTCTTTGGAATGCATTGCATCGGGCTTACCCATTTGCTGTCGGAGATGGCGTAAATTATACCAGCATCTAACCATTTGATTATCTCTTTACGCACTACCTCTTTCATTGCATGGTTTAGCCGCCTTTGAGCATCTATAGTCGGCTTATGATCATCCTCTAAAAGGATTTTATGCATACATAACGCCAGACTAATGCCTTGAATATCAGCTATCGTCCATCTAATTGCCTTTTTGTGCTGCTGCAACATCCCTATTAACTGTTGTTCCTGTTCCTGCATCAACTTGGAAGAGATGATTATGGGCAACGTATCATTTGAACCAAGAAAAGCATATTTTAGCTGCCCTGGCAGGGGCTTCAGTTCTAAAACAGGGGGCTCAACAGTTGATGGCTTTTGGATTGCATGATTATCCGAAGTATAATTTAAGGGTTAAATAACTTACTTGGACGATCGCCTATCCAGTTTACTTCCTTCTGATCTTCAGTATCAGATGAATCGGATTTTGAGGAGTTGCTGTCGTCGTTGTTGTCGTGACAGTCCTATAAGTGGCTGCCGAGGCAGTGACCAATTTTGATGTCGTGATAGCCCGACCTGATGCAGGGTTGGTCAAAGGTAACTTCAGTGATAACCTTGCATTCCTCTTCTGCATCATCCTGCTTCATAGCTTGGAGAACATTCAACTTTATTTCTTGATCGTTCACTCTCATGGTGAGTTCTCCTTTCTTCACATCAATCAGTGATCTTCTCATGGCTAAGAAGGGTCGCCCCAGGATGATTGGTGCGTGTTCATCTGCTTCACAATCTAAAACGAGAAAGTCAGCAGGAAAAATAAATTTATCCACTCTTACCAGAATATCTTCGATTTTTCCTTCCGGATGAACGTAAGAGCGGTCTGCCAGCTGCAGAATTACTGTCGTGGGCCGAGCTTTTCCAATACCTAATTTCTGAAAAACAGATTTTGGCATTAAATTAATACTAACACCAAGATCACAAAGTGCCTTACCCACATATTTATCTCCGATTACACAAGGTATGATGAAGCTCCCCGGATCCTTCTTTTTCTGAGGTGGTTGCCTATGAAGAATACTCATGCATCCTTCTGTCATCTTAACCGTTTCAAATTCCCCAAGTTTAGATTTCTTCGACATGACATCCTTGAGAAATTTGGCGTAACCGGGCATCTCCCTCACTGCATCTAACAGCGGAATGTTAATATGAACCTGCTTAAAAATATCATAAATCTTTTTGAGCTGAGATTCTTACTTCACTTGCTGTAACCGTTGAGGAAAAGGAGGTGGGGGACGATAATCAGCAATACGTCCTTCCCACTGCATACGAATCTGAGGAGGTTTGGGTTCATCATTTTTCTCCTCCGTCGCTTCTGCTGTCGTAAAAAGTTTATAGGCAGCAAGCTGTTTTTTACATGTCAGGGCAGCTTCCTCGGCAGGTCTGTCCAAGGCTGGTTTTTTCACTGTTTCAGCTTCCTTCTCTGGCCCTGGTAGTTTCTTCCCACTCCTAGTAATAATGGCTTTACACTGCTCATGTGTGGGCTGCCTAGCATTTTCAGTATTGCTAGGGAATCCTCCAGTCTGCCTTGGCTTGATATGCTGGGAAACCTGACCCATTTGTGTCTCCAAAGATTTCAGAGTAGCTTCATGATTTGTCATCCGCATCTCTTTTTTATCCATGAATGTTTCTGTCTTCTTAACAAACTGATTCATGTTCTCAATATAAGTACCTGTCTGAGACATGAAAGTAGCCAGAGTTTGTTCCAGTATAGTGTTCGTGGCAGCTGGTGGCTGTTGTTGCTGCTGCTGTGGGTGCTGTCGAGTTAGCAATCTAGGTCCTCCCTGATTCTGATTATTGTGTGCTTGAGGATTCAGGGCATTATTAGGATTACTCCAAGAAAACTTGGGATCCTTTCTCCAGTTGGGATTATAGTTGTTGGAATTGTAATTCGGCTTATAGTTTCCAACATACTTTCCCTCTTCTAACTGTATAGGACACTCATCCGAACTATGATTTCCCTCACAGATTTCACATACCTCCTCGAAAGAAATCCATGTTGTGCATCATCGTTCAACAGCTTTTTCATTGCCTTAGTAAGGAATGCCACCTGTGATTTCATCGTGCTATCGGCTTCATAATCCTTAACAGCTAGAACCCGTTTACCCCCTCTTCTTGCTGTCGAAAACTGTTCCTCATTCTTAGCCAGATTTTTCAAGACTTGCATTGCCTCGTCCGGGTCTTTATCCAATAATAATCTGTTTGCTGCTGAATCAATTCGAATACGAGTTTGTAAGTTGGCAGTATTATAGAACTTAGTTACCTGATTCTAGACGGGGAATCCATGCATTGGGCAGTTCCGTAGAAGAGTGGTAAATCTGTCCCAGGCCTCGTGCATCGGCTCGTCATCTTCCTGTTGAAAAGTAGCAATTTCATTACGTAATCGCTCAGATAAGTGTGAAGGATTAAAATGAGATAAAAATTCACGAGACAAATCTGCCCAAGTTCTAATTGAACCCGACGTAAGTTTATTCCACCAAGTCTTTGCTCTGTCCCTCAATGAATGGGGAAATAACCGAAGTCTCAGTATCTCCGGATTAACTCCTGGCAGTCTAAACGAACCACAGATTTCCTAGAACGTTTTTAGATGCTCCCTAGCATCCTCTGTAACAGCACCATTGAATTGACCGGCATTGTTGATCATGCTAAACATAACAGGTTTCAGCTCGAAGTTGTCAACTTCTATGTCTGGCAGCGCGGTTTCCAGTTCTACATGATCGTTCAACATGTAGTCACGACAGGACCGTCGTCCGGTAGCGTTAGGCGGGTTGCCGACAGGCGGTCTAACCTCTCCATCTCCAACAGGAGGGTCGTCTCCTCGGTATGCCATCGTCTCTAACTGTTCCTCAAGGTACTCGTTCCTGGCTAGTATGTGACGAAGTCGGTTCTTGAGATTGATTGAACGTTCGATTTCTGGATCTAATGGATACTCAGGATCTTCACCTCGTTTCGATCTGCGGATAAACAAGAAACCTTGTGAAAAGCAAGAGTTGAACACACCAAAGAAAAACAGAAAATAAAAATAAAAACAAAAAGTGCAGTAAAAGAAAAGGTAGAGTTATGTTGCCAATCCCCGGCAACGGCGCCAAAAACTTGTTGCGTGTAAAAGAGTCTATCGTAATTGTAGTGCAAGTGTACACGACGCAAGTAGTAAAGTGATACGAAGTATCAGATATCGTCTCCACAGGGATTGGGCTAATAGCTTCACCTTAAATCACTGCACGAAAGTAAAGAAAATAATTGAGAGAATTGTCACGAAAATAATAAAGTAAACGTAAATAAAAGAGTAGAAAATTCAAGATAGAGAGAATGGGCTGGTATTGAATTGCTCAGTAGTGAAGGTATTGCTAAATCCAGGAAATACAGTTCTGTCGTCATTCCCATCGCGGCAGCAGTCCGTTTCTTGTCGCGGCAGCGAACACTCAACTCAGTACTTCAAGTTTGGCAAGAATCCCAGATGTGCCTTGGCCTATCCCTAGGTCCAAGTCTGTCGATGATCACGTCTTTGATGATACCTCCCGGCGTGAATCGAAGGATGAACACCGATGTTGATGAATTCTTCTTTAGCCACTTAACCTCGTCCTATCCCTAGGTCCTAGATAGTTCAACTATAAACTAGAGAACTTGCTCTTATTCCTTTCGTATACTTAACTCTCCCGATGCTAAGTAAATTGATAACCTCACAATGCTCTCCCGATGCTCTTGTAAGATATTAATAACCAGAATAAGAGAACTTGAAGTTTATTTTATTGAACTGAAAATTCCTAAAACAAAACAACCCTTGCAACTACTTTACAAATCAACCTGTGGCCCTAGGGGATATTTAGAACATGTTGAGGGAAGGAAAACGGCTAGGGTTTTGGGAAGAAAGCTAGGGAATCGGTTGTTCTTCCTAGGTCAAAATATATATGCCCTTATATAGGCTTTGGGTCCAAGTTTTCTAAAATAGCAAGAATACAATTTTAAATTAAAGTACAATTCTAATAAAGAATAAATCTTCAAAGAATCTACTTTCCAGCCGTCATCTTTCTTGCTTGGGATTTTCTCTCCTTGAACTTTGGGCTTGACATTCCTTTCGATCTGGGGCTTGGAAAAATATGGTGATTTCACACGACAGATGGGCTGAATTTTCTCTATCTGTCGAGGTCCACTTTGTTTCTTCTCCTCAAAACTGCTGTCGGTCTTTGTTGTCACGGCGGCAACCATTGCAGCATCGTCCTCCTTGACTGGTCATCCAGTTCCAGCTCTTCTGCTTCACTGCCCAGCGCCTGCCCTTTCTGTCTGCTACAACAGCAACCTGCGAAAAACAACCAATTTCAGTAGAAACTGTGCCTTTTAATATATTTGTGATGTTTAACTGTAAACTGACCTAAATACAATAAATAATGCTTGAATGCAGCAGAAATATGGGTTAAATAGGGGGTAAATAATAGAACTTTTACACACTCAACATTTGGGCAATCTTAGAAAGTCGTTGAGGATCGCATGGGTGGAGTTGAACAAAAAATTGATCAGTCCCCGAACAGGTTGGCAATTCGAGCTACCGTTTTGCTTGGAATTAGGGAAGCCAGAAAAAGAATGTTTCAAACAAAAGTACTAATGCTGACAAGCTAACTGGTATTACGACTCACACAAGGGTTCAATCTGAAATGATTCTTCCTAAAAAAAGGGAAAAAATCTGAAAGTTAGAAAAGAGAGGAAAAAAGAAAAAAAGAGAGTAAAAAGTCAAAAGGAAGAGGAAGACTGAATAAAATGCAAAAATCAAAGTAGAAAAGAGGAGCAAACTCGGGGCAATAAGGCTGGGGCATCTGTGAGAAATCCAACAGATCAGAAGGAAATAATGAAGTGAATGCACCGGAAACTCTAAACATACTAAGATGAAGGTAATCTAGTAACCAAACATGGAAAGACTGAGTAAAGCCAAATTTTGAAGTTTTTGCCAAAAACTCGTCGATCAATGGTTCAGTGGCAATTGAAAGACCTGAGAATTTTAGCAAAGTTGAGGGATCACAAAACTTTTCTCTAAAATGTTGAAAGTCTGGGATCCAGTTGAAGATTGAATTGTTCTCACAAAAGAATTAACTACAAGAGGAGCAAAGAGCACAAAAACTCAAGACGGAGAGATCGAATGGTTCAACACGAAAAGAGATATGGTTATTCCTAGTCTAATGTCGTATTCATATTTGTTGCTCAACCTCATGTAGAATCCGCATTTTGATGATAGTGCCCTAAAGTTTTACAAGTATTTTCAGGGATGGTTCTGAAATAGAGTCAGTGATTTCATAGAAAATGAGCATTTATGATTTGGAGAACTCTGATGTTACAAAAGACCAGTATCTGCCGATAGAATTGGGATAAAAAAAAGCATAGTCTACAACAAGCATTTGAAGGTGATATGTTGTAGTTAGGGGTCAATAAGAACCGGAGTAATGTTTGAACGTCTACTTCTTCGATATTTCCTTCACTGAAGAATACATCAAGGTCAAATGCTCAAGATGCACATGTCAGTGGAAAATCAGAGACTAAACTGAATCTCATTCATGTTTCCTGTTGAGAGTTGTATTCTTATTCGATGTTGTGTCATTTTAAATCTTCAAAGCCCCATCACTCGAGTCGTTACAACATCAAAAATCATTGTGAGAATCATAATGGAGTTCATGATCGTGACATTGAAGACTGTTATACTTTCAACCTGCAAGTTCAAAAATTTCTGAACCAAGGGATTTCGGAGGCCGACATTGAAAGGTCAGTTCATTAACATTTGTAAGATGTAGTCACCTAATCGGAGCCAATGTGATTGGGTTGCCTGGAAATTGAATGATGAAAAGGCATCAAGAAAAGAAAGAGAAGAAAAAGCAAGGTGAAACTAATTGAGAATCAGCTGCAGTCAAGGAAGAAGCTTCGAATAGACATGCTTATTGAAATCACCAACACACATCTTGATAAACAAAGTTAATATAAACGCCGGCTAAAAAAAATTGTCAATTTTCACTTGCAAATGACTGAACATTCCATGAAAACGAACAAGCAATTGATTGAAGAAATAAAGAAATTCATAAGCATAATGGTCTTACTTCGAGATTCGATGATAATATCAGAACATGAGCAAAAAAGGGCATGTCTTTGTGCTGGCAGAGTAAAATAAATGAAGAAATACTGATAAAATTTAAGCGGCTAAAAGTCACTCAGGTTTTCCTTGACCAATGATTGGCAGTTTGACCGTAGGGGATATGTTAACACTTTTAGAACTGTTGCAAAATAATACCCTAAACCATCCCAATCACTTTTGCACGCGAGCATTGGGGGTCCTTTGTAAGGGAGGTTAATTGGTTTATTTGTTTACGATGCTTGTTTCCTACATAATTTTTCTCAAATGGCAAGCATTTTGCATTCTTTAATTCTTTTAAATAATTCATTTATTCTTTGTTATGGGTTAATTTTTGTTCTCCCATACATATATGTATATATCTTCTCTATCATTTTTTATCAGGTCCTTAGATATTAATGGCAAGAGTGACCATGAATCAAATTCAGAGATCAATTTCGAGATGTGGCTCTTTTCCAAGTTATTTAGGCCAACGGGAAGACATTAATGGGTGTTCAGGAATCACGGGAGAATCTCAAATATAAAATATGAGTGAATTTTCCTCTCAGGCATTGTTGACTAAGGTCCTTGAATGAAGTGATAACCCAAAACATCTACCACCTGAAGGCTACTTTTCTTCGAAGATATCCGTATATGGGAGGAAATTTGGCATTCCTTCATTTCCCTTCACAAAGAAAGAAAATAAGAAAAATACCATTTGTTGTCCCCTTTGAGCCTGATGAGTTTCTTTCGATTCAACCAAAACCAAGGATCACCCCTACACTGGAGGCAAAGAGGATGAAAGTTTGTTTGCAAGTAAAAGATGTTTGGTTTTGATCATGCTATAATAGTGATGCCTTAAAAATTAGAAGCAAGAAACAAAAGTGGATGCTTTGCAAGAGCAAGAATGGCAAGCTGAATAGAGACAAATATTCATAATTAAGTCAAAAAAGAAAAAAGGAAAGGAAAGGAAAAAAGAAGAAAAAGAAAGAAAAGAAAGAAGAAGAAATGAAAAAAGGAAAAGAAAACAGTGGAAAGTTCATGTTCAAAGGATCAACTGAATCAAGCTGAAGATTGTTGACGTAAAAGTTGAAGTGGTTGAAAGAGAAAGTACAAAGTTGAAAAATACAAGAAAAGCATGCAACAAATGTGAGATCTTCCATTCAAAATGAATCTCAATTTAAAGGAGAAGTGGATGATTGATCACTTTTGAATTCAACGAAAGGAAATGAACTCTAGGGTGAAAACCTAGAAATGGGCAGTCTAGAGCAATCCGCAAAAAAGAGAAAAAAGAAAAAAAGAATAAAAAAAGAAAAAGTTTTAACCAATCATGCTTAGATCAAGGAGTACAGAAATAAGATTTCACTTGGAAGAAA
Source organism: Hibiscus trionum (assembly GCA_030270665.1). NCBI lineage: Eukaryota > Viridiplantae > Streptophyta > Magnoliopsida > Malvales > Malvaceae > Hibiscus > Hibiscus trionum. The sequence continues at coordinate 579,745 of BSYR01000043.1, read as the reverse complement.
TGATCCTTAATGTAATGCCCGAGTTTAAGGCTCGGGTGATAATCAGGTTTGGTTAAACTAATTTTGGAGAAACATTTTTAATAAACAAATTTTAAGGCTTTTAAAGAAAAAAGGGGTAAAAAGGGAATTTTGAAATTAGAATATATTTTGAAAATAACCATCATCTTCCCAAAAACTCATTTCACGTTATCTTCCCCAAAACACCATTTTCACTATTCCATTGATTCAAGCATTTCATCCAAGCAAGCTTTCAAGGAGAAACAAATTTAGGCTCTTCGAACGCAAGACCGGGTAGTTCGGAGGCTTGAATTGGTGTTTCGGCTATTGCTTGTGCGTTGGCTAGTGAGTGGAAATGTTTTCTAAGCCTTAACTTGGTTAAGGATATGTTTTGGGAGTTTAGATTGAGCTTGATAAGCCAATGTAAGCTCAAGAGTAAGTTTTAAGTGTTTTAGTCTTTATTTTCGATAAATTCTACCATGTATTTTGAATGATTCCTATAGTGCATGTTTGCCATGAATATCCTTGTGTTATGCATATGTTTGTTGGGCCACGTCGGCACGCCCCGTGGCGCAGCGGAAAAATTAATCCGACGTAATCCAGCCAGAATCCATGTACAGGAATTAATCCGGGGTGAAAAGATGAAGAGTTACCTTTTAGTACTCTGGAAACTGGAAAACCGACAGTATGTTAGAATAACCACGTCAAGTAAAACCGGAATCGTCACAGGTTCGCAACGACCTCTACGGAGTCCACCCGAACAAAACGAACAAAGTTTCCGCCTCCCTAACACTTAGGGATAAATTTCGACAGGTTTGAACACTTTCCGGGGAGAAGTCGAAATCCCTCCAGGGATTCCTGAGGGAGTCTGAAATCGACCAGGAGTTCAACCGGGACTTGCAATCGAGCAAGGGAACCTTCAAGGATTTGCCAGGGGCAAGTAGAACACCATAAAAATATCGAACAGCTTCTCAAAGAGCTTTCTGGGATATGTCGAATTCCAGTGGGGAATCCCTATGGGTGTTGTCGAAATCTTCAAGAGGAATGGGGATGATTTGGTTGCTAGCCCTTGTCCCTTTAAATAGTATTCAGAGACTTAATTCTAGTATCAGAGCATTCATTAAATACTTCTTAATTTTGTCAAACGTTTCTTGGCATTCTTTGTTCCATTCTCCAAGATTATTCTTTTTAAGCAACTTAAAGATTGGATCGCATTTATCGGTCAATTTAGAAATAAACTGATACACATAATTCAACCTCCCGAGGAATCTACGAACTTCTTTTTGTGAACTAGGTGGTGGCAAGTTATGAATTGCCTTCATCTTATCCGGATCTATTTCAATTCCTTTTCTATTAATAACAAATCCAAGAGTTTTCCCAATGTTACTCCAAAAGTACATTTATTGGGATTGAGTTTCAACTAGTATTTCCTTATCCTCAAAAACAACTTTCTCAGGTTTTGAATATGTTCCTCTTCGGTATGAGACTTAGTGATCATGTCATCCATATACACCTCAACTTCTTTGTGCATCATGTCATGGAAAAAGGTAACCATTGCTCGCTGATAAGTCCCCCCGACATTCTTTAGCGCAAAAGGCATCACTTTGTAATAATATGTGCCCCATAAGGTTATGAATGTCGTTTTGACCATGTCCTCTGGGTCCATCTTTATATGATTAAACACCGAAAACCCATCTATGAAGGAGGACCATGAATGCCCTAACGTATTATCAACCAAGATATCTATGTGTGGCAAGGGAAAATTATCTTTCGGGTTAGCTCTATTCAAATCTCTGTAATCCACACATATGCGTACCTTCCCATCTTTTTTGGTACAAGGACTATATTGTCCACCCATTCCGGATATTGGGACTCCCCGAGAAAACCAACATCAATCTATTTTTGTACCTCTTCTTTTATCTTTAGTACCATTTTCGGCCTCTGTCTTCTAAGCTTCTACTGAACCAGTTTACACTCTGGACTTATGGGCAATTTGTGTACCACTATGTCAGTGTTCAATCCCGGCATGTCTTAATATGACCAATTGAAGACATCTTTGAACTCTCGCAACAAATCAATCAACCATTATCTTACATTTGGCGAGAATGTAGTCCCTATTTTTACCTCTCTCCTAATTTCATTTGTTCCCAAGTTGAGAATCACCAACTCCTCTTGATGGGGTAGGATCTGCTTGTTTTTCTTTTTCCACTAACCTCGGTAATTCTTCAGGGATTTCACATTTTGTTTCATCCTCAACCTCATTGACTTCTATTAGACACACTAGCCATTCAAAATCTACTCTAGCATTAGGTTTAAGATCATTCATGAAGACCTGCAAAGAAAATAATAATATATATTTTGGAAAGGATGCAAAAAAAACAAGAAACTTTTTTGCCTTTTGTGAATCGGCATGAAAACATCTTTATAGAGTTGTTAATAGTATTTACTCTGTTTTATTCTTAGACACTGGAGAAAGCTCCTCAGTTGTCCAGTTGCCAAGCGCTTTGCCAGGGAAGCATGGGCGGATCTTCTCTAGAAATCTCCCAGGCCAAGGCCTCTCCAAGATTCCTTCGACAAAAAGCCCTTCCAGGTTATTACCAAAAATTTCTTCCTCATGTAACTTTGCAGTTTCACGATTGACCTCTTCAAGTTGCTTCTCAACATTCTCAAACCCTTGTGACTTGAAGATTTTTGCTAGGTCAAATGAGGTCACAGGTTTGGAAGGAGCTTTAGTTCCCCAAAAAAGGGCCCTCCTTTGTTCTTCTCTCCTTTTCAGATCTTTCAGCCTCTCCTGTATACTGGGCTTAAAACCAAGTCCAAAGCGGTCCTTTTTCATGACAACAGGTTTTAGATGTAGGCATCCCTAAAGATGTTTTCCATGTCCCTTTCTTGTTCTTGCACCCCTTCCAAGCATTTCATGAACAGTCATCTTGGTTAAATTCGACAGCCTTGGTCAAGGAAACGGTTTACCTTCAGTGATGAAAGTTGCATTGACAAATCACAAAGCTCTAAAAGAACATTCAAGGGCATTTTCATTAGCTTCATTATATGGAGCATCAATGGTTACCGAAGCGATGATATCTTCTTCTGCTCCAACACTGACTAGCTTCCCTTCTATCACAAACTTTAACTTCTTATGCAGGGATGATAGGACTGCACCAGCTGAATGAATCCAGGGTCTACCCAACAGAAAATTATACGTAGGTTTGATATTCATCACCACAAAATCTACATTATAAACTACTGGCCCGATTAGCAGTGGCACCTCAATTTTCCCCAGTACATCTCGAGTGGTACCAACAAAGGCCCTCACGGTGTTCTTATATGTCTTCATGTGTGAATCATCAATTGGTAGCCTTTGTAAAGTTTCCATGGACAGAACATTCAGAGTTGAACCATTGTCTATCAGGACTCCTGGCAACATATAGCCCTTGCAGTGCGTGGTGATGTTTAAAGCCTTTACGAACCCCATTCCTCCTTCAAGAATCTTATCATCAGTGAATGTAATATAATTGTTGGCGGTAATATGGTTCACTATCTTGTCCAGCTTATTCACAGATATGTCGTTTGGCACGAACATCGAATTGAGCACCTTTATTATAACATTGTGGTGCCCCTCAGAACTTAGCAACAACTCCAAGAGAGAAATTCTTGCATGTTGCCTTTTCAACTGCTCGACTGCACTATACTCATTGTGCTTCAAAATTTTCATAAACTCTTGAGCTTGCTCTTCTGTTATCGGCTCATTTATTTTTGGAGCAGGGTCTTCCCCAAAAATTTTCCCAGGTACTGCCACAGTCTTTCCATTAATCTTCTCCACTTCCTTATATACCTCAGGAGAAGAATAACATCTACCGCTATGGGTAAAGTGTCCCACCTCATTCACTATTTCTGCACTAGGTTGTTCATCCTTCTTTTCTTCCGGTATTGACTTTATTTCATCTAGTGACTTTATCTCCTCTTGTGGTTTCCCTTCCTCAGGCATAGTCACATTAGTTGTATAATTCCAGAGAACTTTGTGGGTGCTCTTGAAAGCAAACGGCGCGGGAGATGAAATCACAACCTTTGGAGCCATTACCAGCTTTACATCTGACGAGCCTCCGGCCTTGGGTCTAACAAAAACAACCAAAGGCTTATGAATTCCATATTTGACTCCAGAACACTCGAAAGTACATACTTCCATTTCCTTCTTCACTCCTACTTTCTCAAAGAACTCAATTTCTTTATTATCCATCATTTTTTGCACCAAACTTCTAAACTCTGAGCAATGTTGAATCTCGTGGTCACATTCCTGGTGATACCCGCAGTACACATCAGATTGCATTTCCATTTCTACTTTCATGCCTATCTCAATCATCTGGCATTATACAACTGCTCAAATACATATCTCAACAGAGATCTGATTTCTGAAACATAAGTCTTCAATCGTTTTGCTTCATCATCTTCCTCTATGACATTCACTCCTCACCCACCGTGAATCGACAAGGGATTCTCTACAATACCATGCTCATCAAACTTTAAAATCCCATTGTTGATCGGATTTTGAATCACCTTTTTAAATGCCGTGCAAGTCTCTATTGAATGCCCCGGTATTCCAGCATGGAATTCGCAATAAGCATCAGGTTTGTACCATGGGGGTAAGGAGGCTGTAGAGGGGTCAGATAATATGGCATTACCAGATCCGCTTCATACAACTAAGGGTACAGTTCAGCATACGACATCGGTATTGGTGTAAAATTCATCTTGTCATTTCTTAGGCCACGAGAATCTTTTTTGTTCAAACCCTGTGAATTTCCTGATGTTGTACCAGGTGAAGTGATGGTTACATTCTTAGGAGCCTCATATGTGATCGTATTATTCACCTCATTATCCTTCCTCCTATAATTCCTTCGGGAGCTCTCCCACTCTTGATCCTACCACTTTTAATTGTTTCTTATATCAGTTCCCCAATCATTACTATGTCAGCAAAATTTTGCGTAGCATTATTGATCAATTTATCAAAAAATGGCCCTCTCAAAGTCTGAACAAACGTGTGGGCAACCTCACTTTCCATCAACGGAGGCTGCACTTGAGCCGTTATATCCCTCCATCTCTGGGCATACTATCGGAGTGTCTCATCACTTCTCTGCTCCATGCCTTACAACATAACCCGATTAGGAATCATTTTCGTCACGTGCTTGTAGTGTTCTACGAAAGCTCCAAAGAGATCCTTCCACGATCGAATGTTCATACAGCTCAGTTGTGTATACCATCGCGCCGCTGAACCAGTTAAACTGTTCTGAAAGAAATGTATCAACGACTTTTCGCGTTTTAGGTGAGCAACCATCTTTTGGCAGTACATTGTGAGGTGGGCTTTTGGGCAAGTAGTCCCATTGTATTTCTTGAAATCCATGACCTTAAACTTCGGAGGAAGTACCAAATCAGCCACTAAGCCCATTTCAATTGCACCAAGTCCTATCTCATTCACTTTCTGTATTTCCAACAAGCGGTCCTTTAAGGCTTTGCAGCGTTGCTCATATTTCTTTTCAATCTTGGCATGAATTTTCTCTATCTCATTCAGAGTACTCAGATCAGGAACCTCTTCACCACTTCCAAAATTCGCTCCAACGTGCACTGGATGACTAGGCATTGCTCCTGCTAGATTGATGTGGACCTTCTTCGTAGGAGGAGGTAATTCGGGCTGCACCCTAATGTGAGACATAGTTTCGACATGGTCATTCATTTCATTAGAAGCACCCTCAGGTACTTTGGCCTTTTCCAGACTCTTTTGGCCCCAATAGAGCATTTAGCTGATTGATAATCTCTTTTTGAGTCTAAGCAAAATAATCTTTGATAGATTGTTCAATTCTATCAAATCAGTTTTGTGTTTCCACTCGATCATTCTCCAAACTGGCAATTCAATCTTCAAACGTCATGGCTTTAAAGCGTAAGCAGGTTTCATATGAATGTGGAATGATTACGGCTTAAAAACAAACTGCCATAAAACCTTTCTTTATTAAACTCCTTAGTTTTTAGAATATAATGTGATATTAATGTGAACGAAAGAATGCATGTATGAATGCATGAATTCAAAAAAAAGGCATCAAATTTGAGAACTAGTCTTTTGGAAACATTCATTTACTCGAAGGTCCAAATACAAGGAAAAGGTAATTTCTTCTACAGAAAACTACTAGCCCTAACTCCTAAATTAACCAATTCATGTAGTAGACGAGTGATGACTTCTCTGTGCTCCATCTCGACGTCCGACCGTTTCAACAGGCTTGTGGCTTGCCTTGACAATATCTGCACATATGAAGCAACACTTCTGACTTGTTTCTTGAAGTTTACCAATTCGTCATTCTGGTTTTGGACAGTGCATTGTGATGCTTCATACTTATCCTTCCATGCTCCGCTTTCTTGGTATAACGCTCTTTCATATCCTGCAAGCTTCTCTTTCAAATACTAGTTGATTGTGCAAGCCTTGATAATACCTCCCAGTGTGAACCAAGGGTGAACAATAACCTATCTTGCGCTCCTTTCAGTCGTTGAAATCTGTAACTTATTCCTAAGCTGAATTAGTCTTCACCATCGATTTGATTGAATAAAGACCATGCTCTTTTGTTTCGTGAATCTAACTCTCCCGATATTAGATAAATAGATAGTTTCACGAGATCCTCTCCCAATTCACTTGCAAACAAGATTAAAAACCAAGAATGAACAAACCTTGAATTAAAATTGCAACTTCAAAAACCTAAACAAATCTAATCGTTTATCAAAACCACAAACCCAAAATAACCCAAGCCAATCCACATCAATTCATGGCTGGGTTTCGAAAGATATACAAGAAATAATCCCCAAACATGAATCGAATAGAGTAAAGAAGTCGACAACCCCTTGGTGTTTTTCTCTCCAATCGAACTCCTCCTTGTAGTTGGCGGCTTGGCTTCTTATTTATAGGAGAAGGCTGGGTCAAAGTATTTCTTGAGGAGGAAGTAAGTTGAAATTAAATTGAATAAAAGAAATATTAAATCTCTTTTAATTTTATTCCATTTAAAATTCCTCCTATTTTCTTGGAATTTAATCTTCTTTTAACCTCTTTATGGACTTCCAACTCTTTTTCTCCATGCCACCTATCCAGATTAAGTCAGATTTGTCTACTCATCAATTCGGCTACCACTTTGCCTCGTCATTTCTTGTCGACGGTTGTCGCGGCAACTAGTTCGGCATGTAGTTCTTGGGTTGCCACGGCAACTTGTTTGGCAGGTCCTTCCTAGGTTGCCACGTCAACTTCCAGCTTTTCCCGGGCATTAATCCTGCACACACAAAACAGCCTCTGGCAGTATCTTTTCCACCAAAACTAATCAAAACATGAACTCAAGCATAACGGTGAAGGAAATTATGAAAATATGCATGAATGCCTAATAATGCAACTAAAATGAGCTTAAGTCTAACAATAATATTAGTGTAGCTTTGTGTATGTTGGCAACCTCATCACCATCGTCATCTACATCCTCAATCTCGTTGGTGCTAGATGCTTTGCGTTTCACCTTTTAGGAGGTGACTGTAGGCGACTTTATTGGTTCAGCTTTGTTGTGTGCGGTAGTTGCTGCGGTATCGCCAGTTTCGGTTGCTTGGGCATTGGTATGCGTTATTGTCTGGGCATGAGCAGCATGCATTGTCGGGGCATCATGACTTGCCGAGGCATGCGCCTCAGTGGTTTCCGAGTCATCAGGTATTGCCGAGGCATGCGCTTTAGGGGTTGTCGAGGTATCTGGTCTTGTCGAGGCATCCTCCGTCTCATCCGTTTTGGCAGCAATTTTGGACTCATTTTTCTAAACAGGTGTTTGCTCCTTTGGGTGAGCTTGGGCTTCCTTGGAAGAGCTTGGTTTTTCCATGGTTTTGAGGTTCTTGACCATGGTGGTTTTGATTCTTGATGTGGAAAAAAAAGTAAAACAAAAAATAAAAACTTAAGAGTTCAAGGCTAGGAAACTCTTTATCCCTTGAAACTCTTATCCTAAAAAAATGAAAAGAAAAATATAGATAAAAAAAATCTTGAGAAGGGTCGTTTCTGATATTTCTTATAGTCCATCTGCACCCTCCATCGAGTGACAATATTGCCCAAAAAGAGTTGGGCGAATGTGCTCGCAGCTACTCCCATTTGTGTTACCATGGTAGAGGTGTCTTTCTTCCTTGTTCTCTTGTAGTCCATGTATACTCTCCACCTTGCTACTATTCCTGAAGGCATGAATATATTAGTAGGAAAAGTTATATCAACACCCAACCATTTAATTACCTCAATCTCATCGACCTTCATCATGGTTGGATGTAGCCTTCGTTGTCATGGCAATTGCTGCTCAATCCAATTGTCGTGGCAATCAGTTACCAAAATTCGTTGTAAGTCAAGGGAGAAACCAATTTTTTGAAAAGCTTTACAAATCCAAACATCGTTTTCTTTTGGCCTCTCAAACATCTCCATTAGTAGGGATTTCGATGGCTTCAAATCTACCAACATCGGTTCCTTGTGACATACCTACAATGGACGAGGTGAGTTTTTAAAGAATTCAAAAGGTTCAACCATTACATGCTCATATTCCATTGGCAAAGTATTGTCATCTCATTGATCTTGCATGTTGTTGTGCAATTGTCGTGGCAAATATGGATAAGAGAAATCTTCATATTCTTACTTCAGCATCAATGTTGTAACATTTTGGGCATCAGATTCCTCAGAATTTGTTGTAGCATTGTTGTCTTTAGCCGTAATGGATGTTGCTATGGCATTGCTCTGTTTAGGCTCCTCAATCTTTGTCGGGGCAATTCATTGCATAGGCTTATCATGTGTTGGGCAGTCTCTCTCATTTGCAAGCTCTCGACTTGGAGGTTTTAGTTGGTCCTTAAACATCGAAGAGCTCTCTTCGCATTGCTCTTTGTCCTCTTGCCTTGGGACTTCAGCATCCCTAGGAATGAATTGTTGGTGCATGTTATCCATGACATATGTCAATCTCCTCGATCGATCTTCTGCTTCTCTCAAGAGTACATCAATCCTGGCTATACTCGCATCCATGGAATTTAATAGCTCTTGATGAAGACTATGTTGCCATGGCATATCTGTTGCCATGGTACTTGGCTGCTGATAAAGACTACATTGCTAAGGCATGTATGTTGCTGCGACATCTGTTGTTGCGGCAAAATTGTTATGGTAAAAAAATTGAGCTTTTTGATCATACCATGAAGGATTTTGTTGATGGTTCCATCTATGGTCCTCCATGTAGTCATATGCACCGAAAAGGTGAGGGCAATTTCTAAACACATGATGTTCCGCACACATAGTGTTGGGTCACGTCGGCACGCCCCGTGGCGCAGCGGAAAAATTAATCCGATGTAATCCAGCCAGGATCCATGTACATGAACGAATTTGGGGTGAAAAGATGAAGAGTTACCTTTTAAAACTCTGGAAATTGGAAAACCGACGGTATGTCGGAATAACCACGTCAAGTAAAACCGGAATCATCACAGGTTTGCAACGACCTCTACGGAGTCCATCCGAACAAAACGAACAAAGTTTTCGCCTCCCTAACACTTAGGGATAAATTTCGACAAGTTTGAATACCTTCCAGGGAGAAGTCGAAATCACTCCAGGGATTCCTGAGAGAGTCTGAAATCGACCAGGGGTTCTACCAGGACTTGGATTCGAACTAGGAAATCTCCAGGAATTTGCCAGGGGGCAAGAGGAACACCAGAAAATTATCAAACAGCTTCTCAGAAGAAATCTGGGACTTGTCGAAAATTCCAGAGGGGAATTCCCAGGGATATGTCGAAATTTGCAAGGAGGAATAGGGATGATTTGGTTGCTAGCCCTTGTCCCTTTATATAGTATTCAGAGACTTAATTCTAGTTGAATATCTTAAATCCAAGTTCAACCAAAATTCATAGAATCTAATTCTACTTGAAATTGGTTTATATTAAATATACATTATATTTAATAATATTAAATGAAATATATATTTAATTATGTAGAATCTTATTCTACATAAAACATGGATTTAAATATACATTATATTTAATCCAAATATATATATATATATATATTTTTATTATATAGAATCTCATTCTATCTTTACTTGGATTTAAATATATTTAAATATATATTTTTAATTATGTAGAATCTAATTCTACATAAACTTGGAATTAAATATACATTATATAAATTCCAAATATATATTTAAATTTCTAGAATCTTATTCTATAATATTTAAGTCTCTAAATATTTTCCATACTCTAAATAATATTTGATAAATACAATATTTATCCAATATTATTCCCATTTAAGGGAGTTGCCGATTTCCCCTATCCCATAGGGGATTTTCGGCAACCTCCCTAAAATAGGGAGTATGGTTTCCAATTTTTGTTCGTTTCATTCGAAGAGTGTGACCCTTGTAGGTTCATGCAACGTTAGTAGCAAAATTAGAACTATTCTAATTTTACAAACAATGAGTGACATCTAGCAATACATCATTGCTACCTAAGTTGCATAAAGTCATGGTTTGACTTTCCTAATTCCTGAATAAACTTCATTTATGTATTTCATCCTTTTTTCCTTTATATCTTAGATGAACACAAGTCACGGGTTAGTCACACTTGTGTTGTCCACCTTGTGTTTCTTGATGTCTTGAGTAGATTATGATAAACGAATCTCTATGATATCTCATATCATAATATTCGAGCATGGCCATGCATTTTCTAATCTCACTCAATCAAGTGGCCGAAGATATTTCTCCCATTATGTAGGAGGGACAAATCCTTTCTTGATCAACCATATTTCACTGCATAGGTCATCACGTATCCAATCATCAGTCTTTATAATGTAGTCAGTTACGACACACGTTTGACTATGTTAAAATACGTAAATCTTTATGTTGAAATCATGTTGATCTCAAGTCTGAGGATTATACATATGTTTATCATGAGCAATGTTGTGACTGTCACATAATTACCCAAGAAACATGCTCATAGCGGGTCAATCCAATATGTTGTTCTCTAACAAATACTTATGTGTTGATTTTGACATCTCTATGTCAATGACAACGCTTGTCATCAACCACATATTAGTCTTTATATATTATCACTGTCCATACCCGTAATAATATTTGACTAAGGATCCTATTTAACAATAATCGTATTATTGTATGGACATTATTATCCAATGGTTAGTTTGATGCACAGAAACATACCAAATGATAATAACGGCAATGCCATTACTTGATAAATCTAGTAAAATAGTATGTCTATTTAATCATCATATGATTGGTCTTTGGACATACTTCAACAATCTCCCACTAGCACTAAGACCAATCATTCTTTTATCAAATATGATATGGCTTAGTGTAACTGACATTCTTATGATGTGTCAAAAGCTTTGTCAGGGAGTTGACAAATTTATCAACTTTGTGCGTATGTTGCATACTTTCACGTCTCCAAGATGTAAGCACTTTAGAATATGTTTGGATTTATTGATGAGATCTGGGTTTTATTTGCTTATGCAAAGGTTCCATCATAACATAGTTATGTAGCATCTAATATGCTGGGAACAACCCTTAGTTCAGAAGTGAACCCTTTAGATCCAAACATCCTTCTTTACTGCTATGTCGACTGTAATACATTCAGCCTATGTTGTAGAGTTAGGTACTGTCTCATGTTGCTAACTCGCAGTATCTTTTATTAATGCAAAACAGATTGCGATCTTTAGTTCATTTTGATGAGTATGTCATCTACATACAATACTTAGGAAAGTAACAATGCTCCCACTAGCTCTTTTGAAAACAAGACTCCCCTTTGTTTCTAGATAAACCAAACCTTTTGATTGTATCTTCTGAAATGAATATCCCAACTTTGAGAAGCTTGCCTTAGTCTATGGATAGACCTTTGTAGCTTACATACCTTGGAGTGACAAAAGCTTATGGATCTGTCATGTACACATCTGTTTCAAGTTTTCCCTTGGGGAAGTGGTTTTGACATTCCTTTATTTGATTCCATAATCATCGTATCTAACTACTTGCAAGTGAGATTAAGATGGATTAAACATAGCTACAAGGAAGATGCTTTATCATAGTCTATACTATAAAGTTTGTTGAAAACTTTTAGCGACGAATCATCCTTTGTATGTTTTATCATCCATGTCGGTTTTCCTTTTTGAAAAACTCATCCATACCTCTTAGGTTTTACCCTTTTAGGTAACCAAAGTCTATACTTGGTTTTAGACATGGATTCCATCTCATATTTCATGGCTCTTAGCCATTTCTCGAATTTTGGGCTCACCATTGCTTTATGATAAGACCTAGTCTTTATCTTGATCCGAAAAGAAGAGTGTTTCCATGTATGGATAGTGAGAAATCCATATTTCTCAAGTATATGGTATTCTCTTAAGGATCAACACAATGGTTGTGTTTTGTTCCAATGTTCCTTGATCATTTGTGGAACATTCTCAATCTTTGGTTCATAAATTTGTTGTCTAAAATTTCTTCACATTCCAAATTCCATTTTTTCCTTTTGTGAGAGGTAATCTCTTTCGAGAGAAACTCTCGTTTGAGCAACAAACATTTTGTTCTCATTGAAAAATGAAATCCCTTAGTGATAAGTATTCTCTTTCAAGATAAACTATCGTTTGAGCAACAAATATTTTGTTCTCGTTAAAGTTGAAGAAATAATATCCCTTTGTGAGAATTAATCTCTTTCAAGATAAACTCTCGTTTGAGAAACAAACGCTTTGTTCTCGTTAGGATAAACAACAAATGGAGTTTTTAAGGTTCGAACTTTGTAAACATTTTAACATGTAAGTAACCTTAAAACTTCAAAGGTATTCTAGAACAATTCTTAGTCCATATCTTATATGATGTTTCGAAAAAAACACGATTAAGTATGAGAGTTGTTTTTCTAGTGTGTAAAGAAGTCGAAAATGACTTGTTCTGAATCAAAACATGTCTAACATATTTGATTCTCTTTCAAAGACTTTTCGTTCCACTTGTGGGATTTAATTATGGGACAATCCCATATTCTTTGAAAGTTCATCAAACTTTAAATATTCTTGAATTTGATCTCATCTAATTACCTTAATACTTTTATGAGTTTGAGATTAGTCATTTGTTTTATTTATCTTATAAATATTATTGATTTGATTAGTTTAAAGATCATTGATTCGTTGTGCCATAAGAGATTAAAAGAATAACATTTATTTAAATAATCACAAAATTAAAATATCTTGTCCTTACAAGATAACTAAAACTTAGGCACAAAATAATAATCTTAAAAACTAAAACAAATCTATTTAAGCAAAAACACATGTCCTAATGGATGATGTAGCAACTCTTGCTTTATTTCCATTCGCAGGTCCATGTCTATTCTGATGCCTTCTCTTTAGAAGCCTCTGAGGTTGATGCCTCACTCGTTTTTGCTTTCTTGACTTCTTGTAGGTGTGTGGGGCAGTTTCTCTTCCAATGTCCGGTCTTGCCGCAATGGAAACATTTTCCATCCTTCTTGATTCCCTTCTTAGGTTTCAATGCCTCATTTTCATCGGTTTTGGTCTTACCATCACCTTTAGACTTTGCTACCAATTTACCTTTCTTCTTGCCCTTGCGGACCATCAGAACAGGTTTAGGTCCTACCTTCTTCAGGTTGATTTCAGCAGTTCTCAACATGCCGAGCAACTGTGGCAGCATCTTGTTAATTTCATTATATTGAAATTAAGGACGAACTAATTAAAACTATCTGGCAACGATTGCAGGATGACATCAGTAGCTAATTCGTCTTTCAGCGGAAAGCCGAGCTTCTCCAACGTTTGGATGTAGCCCATCATTTTGATGATGTGAGCTCCTACGGGAGATCCCTCACTCATCTTACATTGAAGCAGAGCTTTAGAGGTCTCGTACCTCTCTTGACGAGCTTGCCCTTCATAAATCTCCTTGAGATTTTGAATCATATCATAAGCTACCATGTCCTCATGTTGCTTCTGAAGCTCAGGGGTCATGGAGGCAAGCATGAGAAAACCGACATCCAGCATGTCGTCCATGTGTTTCTTAAACTTGTCTTTGTAAGCTCTGGAAGCAGTGCAAACCGGTTCATCAGGAACAGTTTCTTCAATGACATATTCCTTCTTTTCCTGTTTGAGAACAATTCTCAAATTGCGGAACCAGTCAAGGAAGTTTATGCCATTGAGCTTATCCTTCTCAAGGATAGATCGCAGAGATAGAGTATGTAACGCCCCGGTTTTGGGCTTAGAAGTTTTGGGCGTTGACCGGTTCGGTCAAAGTCCTGTTCGAATCTTAAGAGGTTAAATTAGGAAAGCCTAGTTCGGGTTGCATTAAAAATATGGAAAAATGTTCTAAAATCATCTTTTAATATAATTAAGTGAACTGTGAAATCAATTTTGGAAAATGAGTTTTGGAAGGTTGACATTTTGGCTAGTGACCAAAATGTAACTTTCGCAAGTTTGGTGGCTGTTTTATAAAGAGTTGAAACTTTGAATCTTTAAGGAGCTATTAATCCAAAGATGATTTCTCCAGATTTTTCTAAGATATTTTAAGTCTAAAATCTGATTTTAAAGATTATTAAAATTGGAGGGAAGTTATTTTGACTATTTTCTCAACTAACTTCCAATTTTCTTCTCTCTTTTTCTCTCAAACCAAACATTTCTTTTCCTGAGAATTTGATCTGATTTCTTCACCTAAATTCCTTCTTTCAACTCTCATTTGATAGCAAATCATTGTGTCTTCAAAACCTCCTCATTTGCTACAAGTTTCATCAAGGTTTTTCATTCCAAAAAGTGGAGAATCACAAGTTTGGAGGTAAGAACGCCTTCTCCTCTAAACTATCAGTTCTTTACTGAAATTCCCAAGTTCTCAACTCTTAATTGATGTTTAATTAAAGGTTTTAAAGTGTTGAAATGAATCTTGGCTTATTATGCAAGATTTTGATGATTTTTGATGATTTTCGTTAGATCTGAGTAATCTGTGATTTAAGAGATGTTTTTGATGTTAAATGATCTCTAAATTGATAAGGAAATGAGTTTTGATCAATGCAATCCCGGATAGGTTGAGTTTCCTAAGTTTAGCTTGTGTTTTAAGGTAGTTTTTGAGGTGATCTTGTGGATCTGTTGTTGCTGGAGGTATAAGGATGTTATTAGGTTGTTTTTAGATGTTGTTTGGTGTTGATGGATGTTAGGTTTTGCTGGTTTATGGCTGGGCTTTGTTTAGAAGTGGTTTGGATGCAATTTCGGTGGTGTTTGGTGGCCGAAATTGGTGTTTGAATGAGAGCAGCGAGTTTGAGTGCTTTCATTGAAGCTTTTGATGCTTGATGATGCATTAAACCTCTGCTTTAATGTGTTTGATCAGGGGAGGCATCTTTGGATCCAAGAGTTGTTGATCCGGAAGCTTGAATTCGTGCTTCGGCAAGAGGCGAAGTGGAATCGGTGAGTGAAAATGGGTTTTCGGCTTTGAAACCAATGTCTTGGGAGCTTAGTTTAAGTCTAAACAACTTTGCTAAGCTCGAGCGTAAGTTTTCGGAATTTCTCTCTAGTGGTGGCCATGACTTTGTTGTGATGCGAAATGATAATTTGCATGTTTTACATACTGTTTTGAAAGCATGTTTTAGCATGGTTTTTGCTGTTGATGTAAGCCATATGATGAAGGTAACTCTAGGTAGGAGTTCCTTGCTTTTGTACATTGAAATGATGTGGTTTAATGCTTTTAAATGCATGATGAATATGGCTTGGTTTGATGCTTTAAAACAGTGATGTAAGTGATGAAAATGATGTATATTGGCAAGTGATGTTTTTAAAATGTTAAGGTCACTAAGGTGGTTAAAAGTCCTTGAGTGAGCCTTGTTACTTATGAACATCAAGGTGGTTAAAAGTCCTTGGATGGTTCATGTTGTGGACACTAAGGTGGTTAAAAGTCCTTAGGTGATCCCTTTCTATGGTGTTTAAAAGTCCATAGGCCAAGGTGTTTAAAAGTCCTTGGGATCAAGGTGTTTAAAAGTCTTTGATGTGATTCATTCATGGTGTTTAAAAGTCCATGGCCAAGGTGTTTAAAAGTCCTTGGGATCAAGGTGTTTAAAAGTCCTTGATGAGATACTTTCTATGGTGTTTAAAAGTCCATAGGCCAAGGTGTTTAAAAGTCCTTGGGGCCAAGGTGTTTAAAAGTCCTTGGGAAAGTTGTTGAACTTGTTTTAATAAAAGGAATGTTTCACTTGAGCCAATATGACATGTTAAGATTATTAAGAAGCATGAAATGCTTGTTTTAGATGTTTATGTTGAAGCATGAGATTGCTTGTTAAGAATGCTTTTAAGCATGTGAAAAGGTTGATTTAAAGCATGTTTTGTAAATGTTTTGAATTGCATTATTGAATGGTTTTTAAGAGCTTTCCTCACTAAGCTTTTGCTTATGCTCTCTTTGTTTTCTGAATTCAATAATGCAGAGCATTAGAGTACCTTGAGGGCAGCAAGAAAGGGCAAGCAATCAAGTTCAAGTGAGGCTCAATGTATGAAGGTTTTATAAGTTCATTTTAGCTTTTGTATGATTTGGCAATGGGGGACCAATGTGTATGTTTTGGGAGGTGTTGGAGACTCCCTAAGTATGTTAAATGTTGATGTGTTTGCTGGTTTTTGATTTGGAACCTTATATGCTTGTTTTGTAAGTTTGGTGTATGAATGCCTAGCTTGTGTAGGAAGCATGCCATTAGAATTGGGGCTTTTTGCATATGATGTTGATTGGATGAATTGATGATGCTAATATGTTGTTGATATGTTGAATTGCATGTTGGCAAAGTTTGGTAGCATTTGGAGCATGATCGGTTGTGTAATTGCATGTTTAAAGTTGAGTTTTGGAGTAATCTGGGCAGGGTGTTTCGGAACAGCACCTACCGTTTCGGAACGGGTGCCTTGATCGTGCCCAGGCGTCCGAAACGGGGAGGGCCGTTCCGAAACGGAAAAGCCTCTGCCAGACCCCCGTTTCGAAACGGGCTATGCCTGTTTCGGAACGGCCCCGCGTTTCGGAACGGGCTGTCCCCCGTTTCGGAACGGTTGACCGTTGGGGGCTGACATTGGCAGTTATGTGTTTTGAAAAGTTTGCGTTTTGGTCCTGAAACTTGTTTATGCAATTGCATGAGTTTGGGAAGTCCTTTTGAGCTGAAATTTCACAGAGAAGCATGAAACCTGATTAATTTCAAGTTGGTAACTTCAATTTGGATTAAGTCCTTAAATTTATCAGAATTTACAATTTGGTCCCTAAAGTTGTAAATTGTTCAATCGAGTCCCTGTTTGATCTCTGATTGTTGTGATCTTTTGGTATGATGTTTGTGTGATCACCTTTAGGCTTAATGTGCATCTAGACAAGTTTAAAAAGAAAAAAAAGGGTCGTTAATCAAGGTTGACTTTCGGGTTGACTTTGGTTTTCCCCGTGTGACTTTCTTAATTCGGGTCAACCGTCTAGGCCGGGTTAAGGGGGTTACATTTGGTGGTATCAGAGCTGAGTTTCCGAGTAATTGGGAATGTTTGTATGCATGATTGAAGCATGTTTGCCTTGTATGCTTGTTGTCTGAAAGCATGTTCAGTGGCTTGAGGTGTTGATGCAATTGAGTTGTATGTTGTGATGTTGCATGCTGAGGGTACCCATTGCCAAACAAAAGCTAAAGGAAAGATGTTGTTTTGAAATGAAATTGAGCTTGAATACTTGGATTGCTTACCTTGCTGGGCCTGATTTTGTTTTATTTGTGTTGTGATTGCATGGCAAAAGTATGGCACCACGTAGAGAGTAAGGAGTAACGTGAGAGCTACGGCTCCTAATGAGAACGAGAATGAGGAGAGTGTGGTTCTACCTCCTCCACCTGGTGGTGGTGGAGCTGAGGGAGGTGGAGCTGAAGCAGCGGCTGATGCTGGGGCTGCAGGACCTGAGGTTGGTCAGGGGCAAGCTATGCCTGATATGTCTGCTTTGGTACAAGCTATTGCGGGTGCTTTTCGAGCAGCAGTAGCTGGAGCTCAGGGAGCTGGGCATCAGGGAGATGCTGGAGTCATATTGCCTTTGGAGCGTCTGCGCAGTCTGGGAGGGACTGAGTTTAGAGGTTTATCAGCTGAGAGTTCTGAGGCTTGGCTGGAAAGTACCAAGCGTATCTTGGGTCAAATGAGTTGCACGGATGTGCAAAAGCTGGGTTGTGTTGTGTCCTTTCTGCAGGACGATGCTTATACATGGTGGACGACTACTATTTCTGGTATGGCTGAAGCTGATGTTACCTGGACATTCTTTCAGAATGTGTTTAAGAGAAGATATCTGGGAGTGAGATATCTGGATGAGAAAAAGCGGGAATTCATGTCTCTTACCCAAGGGAGCATGAGTGTAGCTGAGTACGAGGTACAGTTTGTACGGCTCAGTCAGTATGCACCGGAGCTGATACCTGATGAGAGGGCTAGGTGCGAGAGGTTTCGTTACGGTCTTGTGACGGATGTTAAGATGTATTTGTTGGCCACCGAGTATGTTGATTTCGATGTGTTGGTGGGCCGAGCAAAGGATGTTGAGATGAACCTGAGTTTGTCTGCTAAGGGTGCTGGCAAGCGAGCTGCTGAGTATAGTTCCAGAGGTGGACGGAACAAGAGGGGACGGGATCAGAAGTATCAGTCCTCAGCCAGGAGAGGTGGTGGTGTGCCTGCTAGGGGAGGCAATGCTAGAGCTGACCCTAGTGCTTGTTGGATCTGTGGTTCCCGTGGTCACTTGAAGCGTGATTGTCCTCGTGCTGAGAGGTTTGTGGATGGTTTTTCCAAGATTGCTGCTCCTTTGACGAAGCTGTTGCAGAAGGATGTTAAGTATGAGTGGACAGAAGCGAGACAGCAGGCTTTTGAGAAGCTGAAGGCGGCTTTGACGCAGGCTCCTATCTTGATTCAGCCTGAATCAGGGAAAGAGTTTGTGGTTTACAGTGATGCATCCTATGTTGGTTTGGGGTGTGTGCTGATGCAGGAGGGTAAGGTGGTGGCTTATGCATCGCGGCAGTTGAAAGTGCATGAGCGCAATTACCCTACGCACGATATTGAGCTGGCTGCAGTGGTTTTTGCTCTGAAGATCTGGAGGCATTATCTGTATGGTGAGAAGTGTACTGTGTACACAGATCACAAGAGTTTGAGGTATCTGATGTCTCAGAAGGAGTTGAATCTTAGGCAGCGGCGTTGGTTGGAGTTGCTCAAGGATTATGATCTGACGATTGAGTATCATCCTGGAAAGGCCAATGTTGTTGCGGATGCCTTGAGTAGGAAGGTGGCTGTTGAGCTGAGGGCGATGTTTGCTAGCTTGAGCATATCGCGTGATGGTGGTCTTGTGGCTGAGTTACAAGTGAAGCCATCTTTGGTTCAGATGATCAAGGATAAACAGCTGTTGGATGATTCCTTGGTGTCTCATGTGCAGGATATCGCGGAGGGTAGACCTTCGGATTTCTGTTTCAATGATGATGGTGTGCTGTGTTTTGGGAGTCGGATAGTTGTGCCCAATAATGCTGAGTTGAGGCGTGCTATTCTGACTGAAGGTCATAGTAGTCCTTTTGCTATGCATCCTGGTAGTACTAAGATGTATCGTGATCTTCGTGATGAGTACTATTGGGTTGGTTTGAAGAAGGATGTTGCGGAGTTCGTGAGCAAGTGTTTGGTGTGTCAGCGAGTTAAAGCTGAGCATCAGTTTCCTTCTGGTTTGTTGCAACCGTTGAAAATCCCTGAGTGGAAGTGGGAGAGGGTTACCATGGATTTCGTATCTGGTTTACCTTTGTCTCCTTCGAAGAAGAATTCGGTCTGGGTGATTGTGGATCGCCTGACGAAGTGTGCACATTTCTTGTCTGTGCATACTACGTTTTCTTTGGATAAGCTGGCAGAGCTGTACATTGCTGAGATTGTGCGGCTGCACGGTGTGCCTAAGTCGATTGTGTCGGATAGGGATCCGAGGTTCACATCGCGTTTTTGGCAGTGTTTGCATCAAGCTCTGGGTACAAGGTTGCATTTCAGTACATCCTATCATCCTCAGTCGGATGGTCAGTCTGAGCGAGTTATCCAGGTTTTGGAGGATATGTTGAGATGCTGCGTGATTGAGTTCCAAGGTTCTTGGGAGAAGCATTTGCCTTTGGCTGAGTTTGCTTATAACAACAGTTATCAGGCGAGCATACAGATGGCACCTTATGAGGCTCTGTATGGGAGGAAGTGTAGGACTCCTCTTTGTTGGGCTGAAACTGGTCAAAAGTTGGTTTCGATGCCAGCTTTGTTGAAAGGGACCACAGAGAAGGTGAAGCTCATTTGTGAACGGTTAAAGGCTGCTTCTGATCGGCAGAAGTCTTACGCGGATTTGAAGCGTAAGGAGATAGAGTATGCGGTGGGTGACCGTGTGTTCTTGAAGGTTTCGCCTTGGAAGAAGGTGATGAGGTTTGGCCGGAAGGGCAAGTTGAGCCCTAGGTACATTGGACCATATGAGGTGGTTGAGCGTGTGGGTCCTGTTGCGTATCGGTTGAGGTTACCTCAGGAGTTGGAAAAGATTCATGATGTGTTCCATGTTTCTATGCTCCGGAAGTATAGATCTGATCCTTCGCATGTGATGCCTGTTGAGGATGTGGTTTTGAATCCGGATTTGACCTATGATGAGGAACCGGTGAAGGTTCTGGATTCGGATAGCAAGGTTCTTCGTGGCAAGACCTTTGAGTTGGTGAAGGTGCTGTGGAAGCATCGCGGTGTTGAGGAAGCCACGTGGGAGCGGAAGGAAGACATGCTGAAGCAGTTTCCTTATCTCTTTCCTTCAGGTAAATTTCGAGGACGAAATTTCTTAAGGGGGGGAGAGTTGTAACGCCCCGGTTTTGGGCTTAGAAGTTTTGGGCGTTGACCGGTTCGGTCAAAGTCCTGTTCGAATCTTAAGAGGTTAAATTAGGAAAGCCTAGTTCGGGTTGCATTAAAAATATGGAAAAATGTTCTAAAATCATCTTTTAATATAATTAAGTGAACTGTGAAATCAATTTTGGAAAATGAGTTTTGGAAGGTTGACATTTTGGCTAGTGACCAAAATGTAACTTTCGCAAGTTTGGTGGCTGTTTTATAAAGAGTTGAAACTTTGAATCTTTAAGGAGCTATTAATCCAAAGATGATTTCTCCAGATTTTTCTAAGATATTTTAAGTCTAAAATCTGATTTTAAAGATTATTAAAATTGGAGGGAAGTTATTTTGACTATTTTCTCAACTAACTTCCAATTTTCTTCTCTCTTTTTCTCTCAAACCAAACATTTCTTTTCCTGAGAATTTGATCTGATTTCTTCACCTAAATTCCTTCTTTCAACTCTCATTTGATAGCAAATCATTGTGTCTTCAAAACCTCCTCATTTGCTACAAGTTTCATCAAGGTTTTTCATTCCAAAAAGTGGAGAATCACAAGTTTGGAGGTAAGAACGCCTTCTCCTCTAAACTATCAGTTCTTTACTGAAATTCCCAAGTTCTCAACTCTTAATTGATGTTTAATTAAAGGTTTTAAAGTGTTGAAATGAATCTTGGCTTATTATGCAAGATTTTGATGATTTTTGATGATTTTCGTTAGATCTGAGTAATCTGTGATTTAAGAGATGTTTTTGATGTTAAATGATCTCTAAATTGATAAGGAAATGAGTTTTGATCAATGCAATCCCGGATAGGTTGAGTTTCCTAAGTTTAGCTTGTGTTTTAAGGTAGTTTTTGAGGTGATCTTGTGGATCTGTTGTTGCTGGAGGTATAAGGATGTTATTAGGTTGTTTTTAGATGTTGTTTGGTGTTGATGGATGTTAGGTTTTGCTGGTTTATGGCTGGGCTTTGTTTAGAAGTGGTTTGGATGCAATTTCGGTGGTGTTTGGTGGCCGAAATTGGTGTTTGAATGAGAGCAGCGAGTTTGAGTGCTTTCATTGAAGCTTTTGATGCTTGATGATGCATTAAACCTCTGCTTTAATGTGTTTGATCAGGGGAGGCATCTTTGGATCCAAGAGTTGTTGATCCGGAAGCTTGAATTCGTGCTTCGGCAAGAGGCGAAGTGGAATCGGTGAGTGAAAATGGGTTTTCGGCTTTGAAACCAATGTCTTGGGAGCTTAGTTTAAGTCTAAACAACTTTGCTAAGCTCGAGCGTAAGTTTTCGGAATTTCTCTCTAGTGGTGGCCATGACTTTGTTGTGATGCGAAATGATAATTTGCATGTTTTACATACTGTTTTGAAAGCATGTTTTAGCATGGTTTTTGCTGTTGATGTAAGCCATATGATGAAGGTAACTCTAGGTAGGAGTTCCTTGCTTTTGTACATTGAAATGATGTGGTTTAATGCTTTTAAATGCATGATGAATATGGCTTGGTTTGATGCTTTAAAACAGTGATGTAAGTGATGAAAATGATGTATATTGGCAAGTGATGTTTTTAAAATGTTAAGGTCACTAAGGTGGTTAAAAGTCCTTGAGTGAGCCTTGTTACTTATGAACATCAAGGTGGTTAAAAGTCCTTGGATGGTTCATGTTGTGGACACTAAGGTGGTTAAAAGTCCTTAGGTGATCCCTTTCTATGGTGTTTAAAAGTCCATAGGCCAAGGTGTTTAAAAGTCCTTGGGATCAAGGTGTTTAAAAGTCCTTGATGTGATTCATTCATGGTGTTTAAAAGTCCATGGCCAAGGTGTTTAAAAGTCCTTGGGATCAAGGTGTTTAAAAGTCCTTGATGAGATACTTTCTATGGTGTTTAAAAGTCCATAGGCCAAGGTGTTTAAAAGTCCTTGGGGCCAAGGTGTTTAAAAGTCCTTGGGAAAGTTGTTGAACTTGTTTTAATAAAAGGAATGTTTCACTTGAGCCAATATGACATGTTAAGATTATTAAGAAGCATGAAATGCTTGTTTTAGATGTTTATGTTGAAGCATGAGATTGCTTGTTAAGAATGCTTTTAAGCATGTGAAAAGGTTGATTTAAAGCATGTTTTGTAAATGTTTTGAATTGCATTATTGAATGGTTTTTAAGAGCTTTCCTCACTAAGCTTTTGCTTATGCTCTCTTTGTTTTCTGAATTCAATAATGCAGAGCATTAGAGTACCTTGAGGGCAGCAAGAAAGGGCAAGCAATCAAGTTCAAGTGAGGCTCAATGTATGAAGGTTTTATAAGTTCATTTTAGCTTTTGTATGATTTGGCAATGTGGGACCAATGTGTATGTTTTGGGAGGTGTTGGAGACTCCCTAAGTATGTTAAATGTTGATGTGTTTGCTGGTTTTTGATTTGGAACCTTATATGCTTGTTTTGTAAGTTTGGTGTATGAATGCCTAGCTTGTGTAGGAAGCATGCCATTAGAATTGGGGCTTTTTGCATATGATGTTGATTGGATGAATTGATGATGCTAATATGTTGTTGATATGTTGAATTGCATGTTGGCAAAGTTTGGTAGCATTTGGAGCATGATCGGTTGTGTAATTGCATGTTTAAAGTTGAGTTTTGGAGTAATCTGGGCAGGGTGTTTCGGAACAGCACCTACCATTTCGGAACGGGTGCCTTGATCGTGCCCAGGCGTCCGAAACGGGGAGGGCCGTTCCGAAACGGAAAAGCCTCTGCCAGACCCCCGTTTCGAAACGGGCTATGCCTGTTTCGGAACGGCCCCGCGTTTCGGAACGGGCTGTCCCCCGTTTCGGAACGGTTGACCGTTGGGGGCTGACATTGGCAGTTATGTGTTTTGAAAAGTTTGCGTTTGGTCCTGAAACTTGTTTGTGCAATTGCATGAGTTTGGGAAGTCCTTTTGAGCTGAAATTTCACAGAGAAGCATGAAACCTGATTAATTTCAAGTTGGTAACTTCAATTTGGATTAAGTCCTTAAATTTATCAGAATTTACAATTTGGTCCCTAAAGTTGTAAATTGTTCAATCGAGTCCCTGTTTGATCTCTGATTGTTGTGATCTTTTGGTATGATGTTTGTGTGATCACCTTTAGGCTTAATGTGCATCTAGACAAGTTTAAAAAGAAAAAAAAGGGTCGTTAATCAAGGTTGACTTTCGGGTTGACTTTGGTTTTCCCCGTGTGACTTTCTTAATTCGGGTCAACCGTCTAGGCCGGGTTAAGGGGGTTACAGAGTATTAGTTGCCATTAATTCTACAACAAAGAAAATATGCTACATAAGTTTTACTAAATTTTAAAATTTATAGATAGGTCTTTACTATAAATTTACTCCCACTATTTTCTTTAAAATTAAAAACCCTCTAGTTTTAATTTCGGAATAACGTTTCGATAGTTTTTCTAGTGAGTGAGGATCCGTATTTCACCATTCTTAAATCAGCTTTGGCCAGTCTTTTAGGAAATGATTATTTAGGTAAGTAACACCTTACTAATTACATCTCATGTAATTCCTCATCTTTTGGCGAACAACTCTTGTTCTTTAAATCATCTTATGATTATCCAAAACTTTTAACCACTAGGTTTTCTAATCCTATTAGAACAACCCAGCTAAGTCAATACCAATGTCTCAACCGGCGAATATCACTAGCTTATTCTTTGCGTTTAACTAAGATAGATAAATGTGACATTGCTTTGGCAAAGCTCGCATTATATCGATCGAAGCTTTGACGAGGGTAAATATTGGATGGTTAAAATAGACTTCGAATTATAGTGAGGGATTTACTTAATTATCTCATCATTTTAACATTGATCCTATCAATAGAACTATGTTTAAACATGCTTATAAAACATCCATTGCATCACATACAAGGTAAATATAAGCGGTAAATAAATATGCATTGATTATAGTTCTTCTTAACCTAAGGCGACCCGTCCCAAGCCAATGGGAGGACCATTCTACTGAAGATAGAATCTGCTTCTGAAACGCTCGGTCCACCAGGGAAGGCCCACCACGCTGCTACCTTGGTTCTTGCTTTATCTCTATGAGTATTTACAATTTTTAGAAACTCGCGTTACATGCGAGGGAGTGAGATGAGAAGAGAAGTACAATAGAAGATAGAGAAAGGCACGACGCGCATGCCGTATTTATAAAAACCAAAACTATAAAGGCTATGGGCTATAACCATGCAAAACAAACACTACGCAATCTAACCTGCATTTCAAACATCGTGCGAACAAAGTAATGACGTGTTTAATGAGTTTTAAACTAATTATCCCTATGTTGCGGTTAATGGGCCAAAGAAGGATCACGATGTTTCATAAACCATTTGCGTTAACGAACAAATGCACCAGGTAGGTCAACATGAAAGAGAGGTGGCGCACTAGGCACACTTAAGTACCAGGTCTTTGATGATGCCAATCCTAGACATGCATTTTTCATAACGTCTAACCATAACTCTTATGGATTCACCGTGAAAGATAGTTCGATAACTTTTATCAAATTAGAAGCCCTTTCAGAGATTTCATAAATCTATGAAACTACGAACAACTACTTGTTCTCTAGACTAACTATTAGTCTCAACATGTTAACATTTAACATTAAAGCAACCGAACATAGTTATGATTAACTCTTAATCATTCAGTGATAATCGAAATAAGTCTTTATTAGGTGTGATACAATAAACGATAAATATCTAAATCGAATCAAACAGCATGCATCTCATACATAAACATCACCCAAGAATTTAAGTCCGAATTCGTATGATACAAGTGGCTCTGATACCACTGTTGGGTCACGTCGGTACGCCCCGTGATGCAGCGGAAAAATTAATCTGACGTAATCCAGCCAGGATCCATGTACAGGAACGAATCCGGGGTGAAAAGATGAATTACCTTTTAAAACTCTGGAAACTGGAAAACCGACGGTATGTCTGAATAACCACGTCAAGTAAAACTGGAATTGTCACAGGTTCGCAACGACCTCTACGGAGTCCACCCGAACAAAACGAACAAAGTTTTCGCCTCTCTAACACTTAGGGATAAATTTCGACAAGTTTGAACACCTTCCAGGGAGAATTCGAAATCCCTCCAGGGATTCATGAGGGAGTCTGAAATCGACCAGGGGTTCTACCGGGACTTGGATTCGAACTAAGAAATCGCCAGGAATTTGCCAGGGGACAAGAGGAACACCAGAAAATTATCGAACAGCTTCTCAGAAGAAATTTGGGACTTGTCGAAAATTCCAGAGGGGAATTCCCATGGATATGTCAAAATTTGCAAGGAGGAATAGGGATGATTTGGTTGCTAGACCTTGTCCCTTTAAATAGTATTCAGAGACTTAATTCTAGTTGAATGTCTTAAATCCAAGTTCAACCAAAATTCATAGAATCTAATTCTACTTGAAATTGATTTATATTAACTATACATTATATTTAATAATATTAAATGAAATATATATATTTAATTATGTAGAATCTTATTCTACATAAAACATGGATTTAAATATACATTATATTTAATCCAAATATATATATTTTTATTATATAGAATCTCATTCTATCTTTACTTGGATTTAAATATATTTAAATATATATTTTTAATTATGTAGAATCTAATTCTACATAAACTTGGAATTAAATATACATTATATAAATTCCAAATATATAATTAAATTTCTAGAATCTTATTCTATAATATTTAAGTCTCTAAATATTTTCCATACTCTAAATAATATTTGATAAATACAATATTTATCCAATATTATTCCCATTTAAGGGAGTTGCCGATTTCCCCTATCCCATAGGGGATTTTCGGCAACCTCCCTAAAATAGGGAGTATGGTTTCCAATTTTTGTTCGTTTCATTCGAAGGGTGTGACCCTTGTAGGTTCATGCAACGTTGGCAGCAAAATTAGAACTGTTCTAATTTTACAAACAATGAGTGGCATCTAGCAATACATCATTGCTACCTAAGTTGCATGAAGTCATGGTTTGACTTTCCTAATTCCTGAATAAACTTTCTTTATGTATTTCATCATTTTGTCCTTTATATCTTAGATGAACACAAGTCATGGGTTAGTCACACTTGTGTTGTCCATCTTGTGTTTCTTGATGTCTTGAGTAGATTATGATAAACGAATCTCTATAATAACTCATATCATAATATTCGAGCATGGCCATGCATTTTCTAATCTCACTCAATCAAGTGGCCGAAGATATTTCTCCCATTATGTAGGAAGGACAAATCCTTTCTTGATCAACCATATTTCACTACATAGGTCATCACGTATCCAATCATCAGTCTTTATAATGTAGTCAGTTACGACACACGTTTGACTATGTCAAAATACGTAAATCTTTATGTTGAAATCATGTTGATATCAAGTCTGATGATTATACATATGTTTATCATGAGCAATGTTGTGACTGTCACATAATTACCCAAGAAACATGCTCATAGCGGGTCAATCCAGTATGTTGTTCTCTAACAAATACTTATGTGTTAATTTTGACATCTCTATGTCAATGACAACGCTTGTCATCAACCACATATTAGTCTTTATATATTATCACTGTCCATACCCGTAATAATATTCGACTAAGGATCCTATTTAACAATAATCGTATTATTGTATGGACATTATTATCTAATAGTTAGTTTGATGCACAGAAACATACCAAATGGTAATAACGGCAATGCCATTACTTGATAAATCTAGTAAAATAGTATGTCTATTTAATCATCATATGATTGGTCTTTGGGCATACTCCAACACATAGCACAAGAGTTTTCCACGGTATAGGCTCTTTGGGCTTTTCTCGGTTAGAATAGGTAATCATTGAAGGGTGTAAGAAATTCTTGAATAGATTGATTCCTATCTTCCCACGTCAACTCTAGAATAGATCGGCTTTTATTTCCTGCCATGAAGACTATGTTGCCATTGCATATCTGTTGTCGTGGTACTTGGTTGCTGATAAGGACTACATTTCCAAAGCATGTATGTTGCTGCGACATCTGTTGCAGCGGCAAAATTGTTATGGTAAAAAAATTTGAGCTTTTTTATCATACCATGAAGGATTTTGTTGCTGGTTCCATCTATGGTCCTTCATGTAGTCATATGCACCGAAAAGGTGAGGGCAATTTCCAAACACATGATGTTCCCCACACATAGCACAAGAGTTTTCTACGGTATAGGCTATTTGGGCTTTTCTCGGTTGGAATAGGTAATCATCAAAGGGTGTAAGAAATTCTTGAATGGATTGATTCCTATCTTCCCACATCAACTCTAGAATAGATCGGCTTTTATTTCCTGCCATGTTGATGTCCCTTAACTTGTAGCGCACCTATTTTTTTGATAAAATAACAAAAAGAAAAGTTAGTAAAACAAATAAAAAACATGCAATGACAAAAAACAACTAACACCAATTGCCAATCCCCAGCAACGGCGCCAAAAACTTGTTGCGCGTAATAAGTGCTACGCAATTGTGCAAGTATACACGTCGCAAGTAATAAAGTGATATGAGTATCTAGTATCGTCTCCACAGGGATTGGTTTGGGCCACTTTGCTTAAGTTACATGCACTGTAGAAAATAAAAACACAAATAGGTGATAGGAAGAGTTCTAACTAACAAGTAAACTAAAGAACAATAAAAGTAAAAGATAGAGGAAATCAAATAAGATAGAAGATGTTGAGTTGTCGTGAGTTGAGGCGTGATAGTCGAATGGATCGTCTCGGTAATGAGTGCAATAGAAACTTAATTGCTGCGGCAATTGGTAACAATCGGGTTGCCAAGGCAACTGGTATAGCGGTTGCCGGGGCAACTAATATAATGATGTCGGGGCAATGATTGCCAGGGCAACTAAGCGGCAACCTTCAAGGTTCGGCGAAGCGTTCTTCAATGATTTCTTCTTATCCCTAAGTCAAAATACAAGTTGATTGTGCAAGCCTTGATAATACCTCCCAGTGTGAACCAAGGGTGAACAACAACCAATCTTGCGCTCCTTTTAGTCGTTGAAATCCTTAACTTATTCCTAAGCTGTATAAGTCTTCACCATCAATTTGATTGAATAAAGATCATGCTCATTCATTTCGTAAATCTAACTCTCCTGATATTAGATAAATAGATAGTTTCACGAGATCCTCTCCCAATCCACTCGCAAACAAGATTAAAAACCAAGAATGAACAAACCATGAATTAAAATTGCAACTTCAAAAACCTAAACAAATCTAATCGTTTATCAGAACCACAGACCCAAAATAACACAAACCAATTCACATCAATTCATGGCAAGGTTTTGAAAGATATACAAGGAATATTCCCCAAACATGAATTGAATATAATAAAGAAGAAGAAGAAGAAGTCGACAACCCCTTGGTGTTTTTCTCTCCAATCGAACTCCTCCTTGTAGTTTGCGACTTGGCTTCTTATTTATAGGAGAAGGCTAGGTCAAATTCTTTCTTGAGGAGGAAGTTAAGTTGGAATTAAAGTGAATAAAAGAAATATTAAATCTCTTTTAATTTTATTCCAACTAACACTCCTCCTATTTTCTTGGAATTTAATCTTCTTTTGACCTCTTCATGGACTTCCAACTCTTTTTCTCCATGCCACCTATCCAGATTAATTCATATTTGTCTGGTCATCAATTCGGCTACCACTTTGCCTCGTCATCTCTTATCGATGGTTTCCGTGGAAACTGGTTCGGTATGTACTTCTTGGGTTGCCACGGTAACTTGTTCGGCAGGTCCTTCCTAGGTTGCCACGACAACTTCCAGCTTTTCCCGGGCATTAATCCTGCACATACAAAATAGCCTCCAGCAGTATCTTTTCCACCAAAACTAATCAAAACATGAACTCAAGCATAACGGTGAAGGAAATTATGAAAATATGCATGAATGCCTAATAATGCAACTAAAATGAGCTTAAGTTTAACAATAATATGAGTAAAAGGGGTAATAAAAATAGTACTTTTGAACACTTAACACTTTTCCATGGTTAGTTCTTCAGTAAGTTCACTGATTCCTTTCTTATATTTCTTCAAGTCTAACTCTCGATCATGCTTAAGTTTTTCCAGTGCAGAAGGTGCTTCTCTAACGGACTGAGTAGACGAGCTGGCATCCACCTATCTTTTTTAAAACATATTATTATTAATCCTTTGTGTCCTCCATTCCTCATATCTTGCCATTACTTACAAATCCTGATACGGTTGAACCCTCCTCGGATTTTCCTATGCTTTCGCAGTTTGAGTTACTATCCCTTACAATCATTTGTCTTGTGTGCATACTCAAATTTCACCATACCTATAGTAGCTGGTACAAACTGCCTCGAACCGAACTGTCTGGACACCAACATGGGGCAATAGGTTGTTCCTTCCCAAATTCCAGGTAACGGGACTCAATCTCTTTCTCCACATCGATATAAAAAGGTCGTCCCCTTGTTCAACCAGGGAGCCCTCCACATAACATCGGCATCTTTCATGTTCTTGAAATATTCTTCCCATTACCTCTCGTTTATTTTCTCTAATGGGCAGCTGATTAGATGTTCTTCTATAGGTGAGTATGTATCGAGATACCTAGGTCCTCTGTAAGGAGTATTCCACCTATGACCTCTAAACCAAATCTCAAGCAACTGTGCACATCCCCAAAATCTTCCTTCCCCTGATTTCTTGCACGCGGTCAGTAATCTATAAGTTTCAGTTAAAATAACAAGCACTGGATTTACCCCTTTCTCCAACCGCTCGAACAACTCCACTGTTGACGGATCTATGTGCTTCAAAGTCCTTGGAAACATAACCAACACGTATATGCATACGGCTAATAGGCTTCTCATCCTAGTTGGTTCATCGTTACTTGCCAATATTAACTCTTTAAGAACTCTCCAATTGATACGTTGTTTATCCTCAATTTGGTCATTACTATCGCTATTAGCCATCTTTCCGTCCAACCACTCCTTTGTCTTTCTGGTAATCGGCACCAATTTCTTTTTCAAACCTGAGTTGTTGTTAGGTCTAGTATAGATCTTGTCACTTTGAATTCTAGGGAAATTAACCAATGCCCCGTACTCTTCAAGTGTGGGTGTCATGTCTACTTGGCCAAAGGTGAAACAATTATATGCGAGATTTCAGAATTGTGCCATTACCCTAAGCAATTTCTGATCTATTTTTACATTCAATAGTAAAGCTATATCTCTAATTTTTTTCCTGAATGACTCTTTCATGTCATTTCCTCACTGATCCCATATTGCTTTAACTTCCGGCAAACAAATATTTCGGTTAGTATTTATCTTGACTTGACTCTTCATCTGTGACACGACATCCCTACTAAGGTTGTCTCCTTTCTCATATTGAGTCTACTCTGACCAAGTCCAGGCCATTGTATTATCTTCTCCTATTTTAAGCCCTTTAGACATATTGAACACTTCCAAATTAACTGACTCTCGAACTGATGCCAAAACAAATGCAATATGACCATATTCATTTAAAACAAAAAAATGAAACAGACAAAACAAAAAGAAACTCGTGTCAGTATTGTGAATTAATATGAAAAGCAAATAAACAAAATTCAAATACAGAAAAACATGATATATTTAGCAAAGAAAATAATCAGAGAAAAGTATTTAAACCGGCAGCACCTGTCCTATGTCCCTGTTTGGCTTTAATGGGGTATGTTTCTAAAAACATAATGTAAGTGTTCTAGACTCTAGGTTCCCGAACAATCGTTACTGTCTACTGCGACAGTAAGACATCGTTTCGGTAGTATAGGTCCCTTATAACAGAGGCGTGGGCCCCACGGTGCATAAGGTTAGTATACTGGTAAAAGACAAAAATTTAAACTTGGAGCTGGAGAGCATCACGTCGGATATTGTCTTTCTCCCACTTAAGGGTGAAAAACCCAGGTCGGGGTTTTATGCATGAATGACAAGTATATCGTACACAAAAGCTACCTCCATTTTTCTTGAAAATTCATCCAACAATTCTTAGAAAAAATTAAATCCAAATTATTTCTCAAAATGCCACGTGAAATTAATTAATTAGGCATGACTCTCAATTTTGTCCCAAGCAGAGTCGCCAAGCTGTCACGATCATTTTTAAAATCGAGTGTAAAAATAGCATGACGATTGATTTTTTTTAGAATTACAGTTTAAATTCATTTAATTCTAAAATTAGGGTTTCTTTATTTTAAACCAAATTTCTCTTTATTTATCCTTAAAAATCAATTTGGAGTCGCCACCGGTCACTTTGGTAGACTGGACACCATAAAAACAAACCAGAGATTCTTTTTATTAAAATTTAGGTTCGGGAGTCGGTTATGTGCAGGGAAGGATTAGAACCCCCTACAAACGCCCGTTATCGGTACCTTATTAATTCCGCGTGGCATTTTGGCATTTCGAGCAATAATTTTAATTTAATTAAATCCTTTAATTGTCAATTGAATTTTATTTCGAATTGAGATATCCTTTTGTAAGAAAATACATTTAAAGCGAATATAAGCTTTGAAACATCCAATTACTTTAGGATACTTCAATTTATATTCAAAATGTATCTCAACACAAAGGTTTTAATGTATGTCCCTTTATTTTCTTGTCAATTTTAAGTTCAAACCTAATTAAGGCTCTCATTGATTTAATTAATTAAGAAAACTATGAATATTATCAAGTTTAAGGTTTATGTGATAACACCCAAACAATTGGGCACTATCTATACTAGGCCCTAAATTAATAATATTTCTAATCATTTAGTGACTCTAACTATTTAAATCTTATCCTATTTTCATTTTAATTAAATTAACTATGTGATTTCATTATTCTAAGTTCAAATAAAATATTAAATATTCAACTAAAATATTTCTTTGATTAACATCTCATTACAATGAGACATTAATCAACTTAGAATATTAAAGTTTCCATTTAATATTCATTTACTTTCTACAATTATCTCACCTATTTAGATTATTTAATTTAATTAAAGAACCTAAGATACTAAGGCTCTAATTATTTAAAACTATGTGAATTAATCACCTAAACAATCATACTACATGCTTTATCATATAACAATTAAACAATCAAATTGAATTAAAACAATTTAAAAATAGGGACTCAATTGAATTGAATTGCAAACTTATGAACCAAATTACAAAGGAATAGTGACTAAATTGAAACAAGTACAAAATATAAAGCCCAAAGCATGAAAAATTAAGAGTAGGGCGTGGGTCCTCTTGACCCGGCCCGACTCAGTTCGCGGACTCACCCGAACCCGTGCCTAAACGGCACCGTTTCGACTCGGTATAAAAGGCCCAAGACCGAGTTGAATCAGTCATAACTCCCAAATCACTCTCTCTCTCTCTCTTGCCGAATTCTCTATTACTCTCTCTCAACAAATGCTATTTTCAGATACTTTTTTTCCTCCCTTTTTCAATCTAACAATCATGTTCGTCTAAAAAACCAAGCATGTTCTTCATATTTTTCATTTCGATCCAACTTCACCACCCTAAACCTTCTCCGACGTGTTTGCCGGCCATTGTAGGTGACGTCAGCTACTGGTCATCATCTTTAATTATCTTCTCCGGCCAAGCCCCAATCTCCGTCCAGCGTCTGATTCAACTTCGGTCGTCGTCTGCTGCCACATGGCAATTTTCGATCGTCGTCCTAAACCCTAAAAATTTCATTTTTTTCCCGCCTTTTCACCTTGAACACCTAAATCTACCTGATCCATTAGGATCTCCCGGCTTCTCCCCTAAAAATCTACCCAAACCGAACCTTTCTACCATGTTCGACTCCACCGGAAAACCTAAATACTCATCGGCCGCCAAGATACGTTTTCGATCTCATTTTTTTTATCTTTTTATTATTATTTAACTATTCGAATCTAGATCTACACTGATTTTTCTCATTTTTTGCAGGGAAATAAAAGAGAAAAACGAAGTATACCTCTTGGTGTAATTACGGTAGCTTTCACGGTGGTCGATGAGCTTCCCGGCGACGATCCGGCTTGGCAACAATGGCTTCAGCGTCTCCTCCTCTTCTAAACGGCGGTTCAACTTTCGAAACGGCAGGTGAAATCTCCTTTTTGCCCTTTCTCTCTCCTTTATATTATTATTTTATGGTATGTATTATATGTGATATTCATTCATTTAAATTTTCTCTCTCTTCCTATATATAGGGTGGTGCAAGCACTGATGTCAGCGAGGGGTTTGATCCATGTGAAAGGTAATGGACCAACCGAAGACCGCCATGTGTCCCTTCAATACCGAATTTGGGCGAGAAAAGAGAATTTGGACCAGATTTGTGTTTCTTTTAGGTGTTAAAATGAGAGGGAATTAATTGTACTTTAGGCTTTTAATTCTTTGTATGTAAAATGTGGATTCATATTTTGTATAATGGACAATTTATTTATTATTAGACTCTTTGGATACTTATTTTTTTATTTACTATTATTATTTTTTATTTTATTTATAGAGAAAGTATAATATATATATATATATATATATATATACCGGAAAATACGGGTATTACAATTTTATAAACAATTTTTTATTTGTCTCCAATTTTCATGTCATATTTTCGATGTGAAATTTGTGTGTACAAATACAACATCCAATAGTTATGATTCAAATTGAACATTACATCACATGATCGAACTGAAAATTGAATATTTTCAAACAAGATTCACATATAATCAGGGGCGGATTTAGGACTTGAGGTTGACGGGCAAAATATAAATGTTTGGAAGTGGGAATAAATTCATAAATAAATCAATTTTTTTTAAAAAAAATTGTATAGGAGGATAAAGGTGAAATTTTTTTTGAAGGTGGGGAAGAGCAATTTAATGAAATTTAATCAAAATAAAATATAATGAAAACTCAAATGTGACCTACATAGTATGAGATTCGAAATGAGAGCTCAAGATTAATAATTAACAACTTTTTAGTATCTATACTTGTAAATCAAGCTAAGTTTATTAATGGCATAAGTACATAAATGTATATTAGTTATACATCAACGAGGTGCCAACCTATTTACCTATCAATTTATGTTCTCTAAATGCTTAGCCATCCAAAATTATAAAGCACACACAAATACACAAAGAGCAAGCATTTTCGATCGGTTGGCCAAACTGCTCATATTCTCTTAGGTCATGCATTTTAGATTCACTAAGAGTATTCTCCTTCTTTCTTTAGAGTCTCCCTTCCCTTCTTCTCTAGACAAAATTAAGATTAAATTTATGATTTGTTAAAAAAATCAGAGCAATTAAAGAACTAATGTAATTATGTTTTTAAAAAAATAATTAATGTAATCATAGGTTCATATCACCTACTCTTTTTTTCTTTATTGAAAATTGTATAATTAAACTTTTCGATAAAAAATGTATAGTCAAATTTCATATAGAAAATCTATATGTAAACTTCAAAATACTCAAACAAGTCATTTTATTTAAACTTAAAAGCATACTTAATCGGTTTGATTGGATATTTTTGGTTGAATCTCAATTTATATTAAGCGTTAATAATTTATTTTATTATTATTTTTAAAGGTTTTAGTGGTAAAGGATGATATGTTTTTTGTGTGACTCTGATTCAAACAACGTAATATGTAAGTGTGCCTTCGTTCATTTAGATATGAAACTAAATTAAAATTTTACATTGTAATCGAATTAAGACATTCAAAATTTTATTTTATTATATAAAAATAAATTAAACCGAATACGAATGAAATATAAACCACCCTTTTCAATGTGTATTAATAGGAATGTGGTCCATGCTTAAGAGGGATCTGACCTACCTAAGATTGCCGAATATTTAGTTGGCTGCACGATGCCTACGCGCAAGGGGCACCTCAATTTATCAGAAACCAAACCCCAAATCTCCTAATCATATCTCATTATTGTTTAACCTAAACTGAAAGAAGAAAACAAAGGCTGGGAGCCTCTTTCCAAGGCTCTCATTCTCTCCATTTTCTGCTGTTTTTGGAGCCCTGGGGGGTTTCATTTCATCTCCCCATGCAATAACGATGATAAGGAAGATGTGCCCTAATCTCGACAAACAAGACGGCCTAGAAACCGTCCTGGAAGTGCCTATCCCCGAAGAAATGTACACCCAAATGGGCACCAACGCGGCTTTACGGTGGCGGAACCTGCGAGCTCTGATGAAGGCGCAGTCGGCGACTTTCGGTAGCGTATCGACGACCCATCTCCAAGCTAAATCGGACAACGAGTTCTTGGCTTTGCTCAAGATTGTTGGCGCTCCTCTAATCCCGTTCCAAGTCCATCTGCTGACCTGCACACTTTCGTCTCCCCTCAAACATTTTCCCATTGTATGTACAAACCAACGCTTTCCCAATATTCTAGTTGAGTTACTTTTTATAATAATAAGTTTGTAGTAATTTTATAGGAATCTTCGACTGCAAAATATATAGTGCATCAGTATGTGGCGGCGTGTGGAGGGCATTCGGCGTTGAGTTCGACGACGAGCATGTACGCGGTGGGACAAGTGAAAATGAGGGGTTCGGAGATGCAACCGGGTGATGATAGCGTGCAGATAAGAGGGGGTTATGAGGTTGGGGGGTTCGTTTTATGGCAGAAGAACCCGGATTTGTGGTATTTGGAGCTGGTTGTGTCGGGTTTTAAGGTTAGTGCGGGGAGTGATGGGAAGGTGGCTTGGAGTCAATCGTCTTCTCAGCCTGGTCAAGCAAATCGAGGCCCTCCAAGACCCTTACGACGATTCTTCCAGGTAATTCCAGATTATATCTACTCCGTTTCTTATCTTTTGATGAAATCAAGGTGGCTGGCAACAACAGGATGGACCGAGAGGTAGTTGTAGCGAATGTTTGTTTTTTAAAAATTTAAAATTTGTGTATGATTTAGAAATTTTTTATATATTTTTAATAAAAAAATATACTTTCACCCTTAAATTTTATAAATTTACCTTCTAAAATTTTATAAATTCACCTATAATATAGTCATGCATTCGTACTTCGCAAGAGATTGAAAATACACAACAATGTTAATGCACAAATACCAGGTTCATGATCGTGTTGTTGGACAATTACATTTGGTTTTTTTCCCATCATGTCACGAATGATTTACCCTACTTATTCCAACTACGGCATGAAATGGAGTTCGATTCGAACTAGCCACTAGGCTGTTTGAAGGTCTGTTATTAGAGAAAATTTAGGTAAATTTATTAATCTCGACAAATAGATTTGGATTAAAAAAACAGTCCAATTAAAATAATGAATTAAGTTCAGTTCCAAAAAGTGTCCTTAAATTAAATTAGTCCAATTTAAAATAAAAAATCTATAACACATGTAATTATTTTCAGGTTAATATTTTTTCTCACTTTATAAAAACATACTAAGTTGTCAATAAAATGTAAGATGATTTTTTTATTAAATAGTGTTATATTAATATTTTTAAGATAAATTTTGGGGGTTCAAGCCCACACAAGTGAGAAATTATTAGATGGACCCGACTTATTACGTCACTCATGATCCCAGTCAAGCTAATAAGATCCATCAATCTCAAGGTAACTTTCAAGTAACCACTCACTCCTTATTTAGATGTATCTTGAAAAAAATAAAATGGGTGGATCTTATTGGCTGAGACCACGGATGATGTGGTGAGCCGGATCCATCTAATAATTTTCCATAAAAGGGGTAAAACGGATGAATATATTTTTAAAAAATAAAATAGATTGAATAAAAATAAACTTATATTAATCATTTACAAATATGGAGGAATTTAAATAAAATTGAGATTAAATGGAAGTTAAAATTTTGATAAACGTAATATAGGGGTTTATATTGAGTGAATTGGTTTAGGGGTTGTGTGGATCACAGGGATTGGACCCAAGGTGTACGGCTAGCTTATTCAAAGAAGCGGTTTGCATCGGAGAGCGGAGAATCGACGAGGAAGATTGTTTCATCCTGAAGCTGGAAACGGCCTCAACCGCACTGAAAGCTCAAAGCTCAGATCAAACGGAGATAATCCACCACACGGTGTGGGGATATTTCAACCAGAGAACAGGATTGCTGGTGAAATTCGAGGACAAGAAGCTGGTGATGATGAATCCATCCAACGGGAGCGACCGCGTATTTTGGGAGACCAGAGTGAAATCGGTGGTTCAAGATTACAAACAAATCGACGGCATTAAAGTAGCCCACGCTGGGAAGACGATGACCATGATGTATCGATACGGGACGTCCATTAATCACAAGAGGAAGATTGAAGAAACATGGAGGATTGATGAGGTTGATTTCAATATTACTGCTTTGCCTAACGAAACTTTCCTGCCCCCAGCTGATCTTAACAGAGACCAACAACATCAATGATAAACCAAAAACAAAAACAAAAATACTCTCTTTTGTACATATAGCCTATAGGACGGA
Source organism: Hibiscus trionum (assembly GCA_030270665.1). Classification (NCBI taxonomy): domain Eukaryota; kingdom Viridiplantae; phylum Streptophyta; class Magnoliopsida; order Malvales; family Malvaceae; genus Hibiscus; species Hibiscus trionum. The sequence goes on along the minus strand of BSYR01000043.1, from coordinate 541,535 downwards.
GAGAAGCTATTAATTATTTCGGTTATAATTACAATTACAAATATAAATATAAACGTATTAAACACAAGTGTTAGCAAATATGGGCACGGGTTCGATTTCTATCCCTTGCAACTTTTCATAAAATCCACCAATCATACCAAATTTAAGCATAATGAGTAGTATGGATTCGCCTAGTTTGGGAATGGGATCGATTCTCATCCTTTGCAACTTTTCATAAAATTTATGCGTGCCACCATATGATATGATTAGTGGATTAAATTTTAAATTATAATCAAATTGATTGAAACCATTTTAGTTGGATCATAGGTATAGTTTACCCTTTTAATTTACATAAATATGTATATCTATTTTTTTTAAATTAAAATCCAAATATTAACCATGAATTTTAAGTTCTAAACCCTACAAACTAAACTCTTAAATTATAATCTATAAACTAAATTCTAACCCTTAAAACATAAAGGTTGTGTAGTCACAAAATGTGCGCTGAATATTTGAAAGGTTGTTTTAATCTCTCTATTATAAAAAAAATATTTTAATTCATATATTATAACTAAAACTCATTTCAGTAAAATCTATTCATTGGTTTAGTGGCTAAATATGATCATATTATCTCATCTTATATGAGTTCAAATCTTGATGTGGAAACATAGGAAGAGTTTACCACGTGCGACGAACACCGACGAACACCATTAATGATGAACACTGATGAACACCATTAAATTAATTAATAAAGATTTAAAATTTCAAGGACCCATCATACAATTAATAATTATTTTTAAAAATTCAATTAAATTATTTTTTTATATATTAAAATTTTATTTTTTTAATAAGGGTAAACTATATATTTAGTACCTCACTTATTTTTGTATTTCTATTAAACCCTCATTATTTAAATATTATTTCAATTTGACCATATTCTTTATAAAAAATAATTTAACCCTTAACCTTCAACCTAAAACCTAAAACCCTAAACTATTAAACCTTAAACTCTTAAACCTATACTCTAAACCATATACCATTAAAAATAATTTCACCATCATCGATTCAATTCGATTCAATGAATTGTTGAATTCTCCTAAAAAATTCAATTAAATTATTTTTTATATATATCAAAATTAATTAAACTCAAATCTCATAGAATTAACATTATCATCTTATTTGAGATGAAGAGGTCATCACAATCAATAAAGAAAAGTCGTTAATAAAGAAAAATTGTACCAGTTTTGATTGTTTTCTAGGAATTTTTTATTTGTTTGTTTGATTGGTTAGCTTCTATTTTGCGGCAATACATTAATAAAGAAAAGTCGTTAACCATTCAGATTAAATATGGACTAAATGCTTTATGATTTTACTAATGGCTATTGAGTTTAAATATGGCTATTGAATTAATTATGATTAATTGTGATGGCCTCTTCATCTCAAATAAGATGATAGTGTTAATTCTTGGAGATTTGAGTTTAATTAAATTTTTTTTGAAATAAAGCAACACAAAGCAGTTGATTTTATTAAATTTTTAACCATAACTTAGAGAAACACGCAGGGATAATGATGGGGCACATTAAAAAGAAGTGTCACATTCAGAAAAAGCACCACATCTTCCATTACAATTTACAAATTCAATGGTCTGAAAAAGCCTTTTCACCACATTGATAAAACCTAATTCAACTTTTCGTAAACTTGTGGCTGCAGAAGAAGCTTTGCTTAAATCACATGGCAGAGCTGCTCCTGAAGGAACCAAGAGCTTTAACAGCACCTGCCCTCAGGACAAACTGGTGATAAATTGCAGCAATAGCAGCACCAATGAATGTACCAACTCAAAAAATTCAGTGGTCATCCCAAGGCTTATTCTGGTTGAACATAACAGCTGCTCCGAAACTACGAGCCGGGTTGATACCGGTGCCGGTGATAGGAATAGTTGCCAAGTGAACCATGAACACAGCAAATCCAATCGAAAGTGGTGCCAAGACAGGGATATGGGAGTTTAATTAATTTTGATATTGTAACCCCCTCGTCCCGGTCTGGCCGGATGACCGGTCCGAGTGAGCTACACGGGGAAAACCGAGTGAAAACTCCCTAAGGAACTCTCCCTCGGTTAGCAACCCTATTTTTTTTTATTAATTAATCTTGCCTAGATGCCTTATTAAGTCCTATGTGAAGCACGACAGCGGAAACACGAAAGATATATCAACGACAAACCAAATCAGCACATTAAAACAACCCATTTATCCTTTTTAAGCAGGGCGTATCGATACGCCTTCAGAGGGTATCGATACGCCTTGACCAAGGTCAACACCCTATGGTCAACATAAGAGGACCGTATCGATACAGCCCTTGAGCGTATCGATACGCCCTTCTCGGTCAACACCACTTGGTCAACTAGGTTGAACCGTATCGATACGCTTGGACACCGTATCGATACGCCATGCACTCCACAACTCCCCAAGATTACAGAGAGTTAAGAGGGTATCGATACACCCTTGTGTATCGATACGCCCAGCCTAACCTGAATTTCAGAGAGTTGGGACCGTATCGATACACCCCACGTATCGATACGCCCAGCCAAAATTGTTTCCTCAGAGCAAGGCCGTATCGATACAGCCCTTAGGCGTATCGATACGCCCTGCACTGTAAGTCCACAATTTTTAGCTAAACGACCCCAAACACGACTCTAGATGCAATTCTTGACTCTCCTAAGCATATACAAACATGTAAGCACGCATATCTAAGCCAGAGGAATCACTCAAACATGGATTAAAGCATTCATACATGGCATTCTAACACAAGAGCAATTTATGCATATATGGTCACTCAAGCACTTAAGATTTCATGCCTTAGCAACCAAACATATAAGCATACAAGACATGCATCATAAGCAAGCTTTACAATTCAACAAGGCATTTAATCAATAACACATATCGACATACATCAAAACTCAAATCAATAACACCTATCCCATTGCTTAACTATTACATTTTATTACTTAAACTCATACATTGAGCTCACCAAAAGCAACACTTGATGACCTTTCCTTGCCTTTGCCACCCACAAGCTATTTATCTGCATTGTCGAACAAAAGAGAGCGTAAGCATAAAAGCTTAGTGAGGGTAAGCTCTTTAAAAACAACCTCGACAATGCAGGGTCCAGGCACGAGCTACAACTGAGATAAAATGCATGTTCATACCTCCGGTCCACATGAGCCATGATCATAGATGATGCATGAACATATACTCAATATCATGTCATGCTCAACATGTTCAAAACCACAATACATGAAATCACATATATTATACCATGTTAGCAACACATCCCAAATCTCATTAGCTCACAATTAACCATATAATGGCAACATAACTACAATCCGTATTGGCACCTAGCTATGACTCGAATACACGGATAACCGTTGGAACTCACATCCAACAACACAACCATTACCTGGCGGTGGGATTCCACTCATCACCGTTCACGCGGAGGGGATTCCACTCATCCTCACGCCCCATTTCACGCGGAGGGGATTCCACTCATCCTCACGCCCGTCGATGGGATTCTACTCATCACCGACCCTGCATGGACGGGATTCCACTCATCGCCACATGCCCTACGGATGGGATTCCACTCATCATCACGTAGAATATATATAAATTTCCGGGCGTACCCGTACTCCTCCTTGATGACTCAACGCCACCAAAGCCACGCGCGACTTTTGACTCATGTGTACACACTAACATCCTAATGATCGATCATTTGTACCCAAGTATACTAGTGCCAATACTAATACATTCCACAATATCATTTATTAACAACTTCCGTGCTTAGCACGTACTCACAATGACTTACTATCATGCACAAACCACATTTCCATGCCTAGCATGTACTCACCATGATCCTCGGATCAAGCAATCACCTCATAACATCATATATATATTTCCATCACATTTATCATCCACATGCATGTAACAATGCATAAAGCCATGCCTCCACATACATGTATAACAACGTAAGCATAACCACCATAAGCATGATTAACCATGAGGCATAATTCAACACTTTAAAGATCAACCAAGGTCTCTAACTAAAGTTTAGGATTAGGCTACCACCCTAATCCTAACTCTAGGTGAGTCTACCAATCTCCACCTAGTCCACATGCTCAAACCAACCACTTAAAATCATTTTAAAACATTAACCACTCACCTCACTTCCTTAAGCAAATCAAGCAAAGCCGACTCAAGCCTTCATGACTTCCGAAATCGATCCCGAGACTTTACCAATGCAAATCCTTGCTCCTAATCATCTCAACACAAGTAAATTAACCTTATATCAGTCCACAACACAACGTAGCAAACCCGGAATGAAATTCAAACATCAACCTCTTGTTTTTCAAACCAAGAACAACCCCTAAAAAGCCATTCCCGAGCAGCCCTTTAGCACAGTCCAAAACCGATGATTCCAACACATTTAACACTTCCAAATGCTTCCAAAACGACCCCCAACCAATACCCTAACATCAACCCTCAATTTCCAACACAAACCACACCCAAAACTCAACTAAAAACCCTCCTAAAAACCCTCCAAAACACAAATTCGGAAATTTTATAAAACCCTTTAAGAATCATATATGTTGAACCCTTTGGTTCATAAACTTCATATCTATCATTGTTTAATCAAAATCTCAAGTTAAACACCATAAAACTACCATTTTTATTCAAATCTCCAAAAATTCAAATTTCTAAAACATGGATGAAAATGAAAACTACTTGTACTTTTGAAGAGAGGAAGTTGAGAGCAAGTCAAAAACGTAATTACCTTTCAAAACCGAGCCAAAACGAAGGAGAAAGGAGATGAAAAAGTGAAACGGGGAGAGAGCTTCTTCAAACGTTGAAGAAGAAGATGATAATGAAGAGAATAGGGAATTTAATATATATAAAGGGAATTTAAATTAGAAAATGGTAAATTACCAAAAAGGCCATTAATAAATGGCTATTTCATTGATCCTTAAAAAGCTCTTCAACTTGCAATTAAATCAATTTGTCCCATTTAAATTATTTATTTTAAAACCCAAAATTTGAAAGAATCATTTTTATAATAAAACCGAGCCCAAATAATATAAAAATATTATTTTCACCCGACCCCTAAACCCGGGTGTTACAACTCTCCCCCACTTAAGAAATTTCGTCCCCGAAATTTATCGGATAGGAAGAATCACAGAAACTGTCTCTCCACACTTCCTTCTCACCACAACATACTAACCAATCTCAGTGGACTTACCCCACAACAATAGTTATCTAATGCTGAGATTTCCATTGGTTCTTTCAAGGCATGTCAATATAAAACTCAACTCAATCTCTTCAACAACATAACACGGGACAAATCCAACTCACACTTCTGAATCATAGATACATAAACCACATCACAAACCTCTTTCTAACTCTGGTGGTAACTGCAACAATTAAACAACTGAACTAGTCTGATTCACAATCTCAGGCAGCACTGTACGAACACTTGGATCATAACCTTCTCTAATTGAACATCTGCCTTCAACGGATAACCAGACACTATGCACGTCTTCAAAATAATCTAGCAGAAATTTCGGATCTCTATTATCCACCTTCATTACGAATCTTCTACAGATGTAGCAAACTAGAAGAAACTGAACTCGGTCTTGACACGCTGGAAATTTACATACTTACTCTCATACTGAACCACATTATTCACCCACTCAATCTAGAAACACTCATCTTCAATCCACAATACGTCTTCATACTACTCAGAAGCAATATAAACGAACTACCGTGTGCTTCGGCCAAATCAATACGTCTCAAAACACTATGTCAATCTGTACAACTATTCTGTCTCTAAAATACAAAACTCTATCATCTCTGAACTGTATTCTGAAGGTCTTCCTTCTACTATGCCTTGCACGTGAGGTGCCAAGAATCTGTCTTGCAACTGTTTCTCTTCAAACATTCTGACTCAGCGTAGGCTCAACATGGAACGCGGCCACAATAATACTGGCATTCGGTAACCGAATTCGGCAAATACAACTCGGAACATCGGTCACTATGGAGGCTATCTTCGGATGGTACTAAATCTTGGGATCACAGTCTTCAAGCAATTCTAACAACTCATGTTGTTCAAGTTCCAACCTTTCCTAAGTCTTCAAGTATTTCAAGTTCTGATAATATGCACATGCACACTGTGCATTTCTTACTATACAAGCTTTGTCTTCAAGTCCTCGAAGCAATTTCAACTGTAGTTAACTCTACGTCTCATTTCGGATAACTCTTCTCACTGTCTTTCAACTATCTCAATGAACAAGCCATAATCTTCTGTCTTGCATAAGCACACAACCTAACTCCACATGTAACGCATCATTATGGTTCACAAATTCTCTTTCTGATATAGACTGGATCAAGGTCGAAGTTCTCTTCAAGGTTCTTTTCAGTTTCTCAAGGGCTCATTGTCTTGCATCTGATCACACAGCTGTCACAGTCTTCAATTTCTTCCAACTCACATCTTCTTCTGCCTACTTGGGATTTTCTCTAACACACTCGGCTGAACTACAAGTCCTAGGAGAACATCTTCCTTAACTCGGAGTTCACATTTGCTCAACTTGGTATACAACTGATTCTCAAAAAGGATCTACAACACTAACTTCAAAGTTTGCCATGATCTTTCTCGGTACTTGAATATACTCACGTGACATCTAGAAGAGCTACTACAACTGATCAAGAAACTCAGGAAAATATTCTGTTCAACATCTCTATGAAGGTAACTAATACACTGATCAAACAAAACGACGTAACTTAGAGCTCAAGGTGATCACATCTTGCCCCTAAAGATGTCTTCGGTACTTCAACTTTTCTCACTTCCAACTGGTGGTAAAAGGATCTCAAACTAATCTTCAAATAGACTGAAGCACACACTAACTGACCAACAAATCACTGACACTCGGAAACGGATACTAATCATCCAATGTCACTTGTTTCGACTGTATGCAATCTGAACACATTCTCGTACTGTCACTCTTTCTTCTTCACAAATTGCACTGTAGAACTCTGAGATGATGCACTAGGCCTAATGAATCTAAGGTCTAACAAGTCTCGAAGTCAATTCTTCAACATTCTCAATTCTTCTGGGATTCGTAAGTCACAGAGCAAACAAAACAGAAGCAACCTCGAAAACGGTCTCAATAACAAACTCTTCTCCTCTAGCAAGAGGTAAACCGGCAATTCTTCCAGACACTTCTAGGTAAAGAAAACACAACTATTCTAACATTCTGTGGTTTAATCTTCATTCAAAATCAAATCCATCACAATTTCTAAGCAAACCCGTTGACTAAACTCAACCAATCTTTGACCTCTAAAGCTGGGTCAACATTCAATAAGGAGTTCGTCTCCTCTCCTACTACTACAGTCACACAGAAATCTGCAACTTCAAGGCAACTCTCTCTTCATCTCAACGTATACGCTAACTCTGTGCTCTTCAAGTCAAACCTTGTCAAAAGGCACATCAAAACCGTAGGAAGACGATCACTTCACCTCTTCTAGAAACTAGTAACTCTGAACCACCAACAACATCTTCTGTACATCTTTTTGATCACTACTATCTCCCAAAGGCTAGTCACAGATGTCCCTACATCTAAGGTCTCAACTAGGATATCTAATTTCTTACATGCTCACGCAAAAGGAGGTATTCGCAGAAACTGCAACTTCACATGCATACAACTGATAGTCTTCGGTCCTCTTGTTTTCAGACTGGTTCTTCAACAAAATCTGACTCTTCTAAACTGTTCCTTGAGCATCTCGTAACTTCAAGATTCAATTCTGATCACACACAAACAGTCATGCTGGACTTGTTCTACCCCTACCAAACAATCTGGAGTCAAAGCTCAAGACTCCCCTCTCGGCTCAACTATATCGGAAGTGACTTCATCTCTTCCGCTTGCTGGAAAACAACTCAACGTACATCGACCCAATCACACAAACTAGCTCCCACTCACGAACACTGACCGGCTGTCTTGCATTAAAATCATAGGCCGAACCCCAACGGTCACCAACTAACACTTCACCAGTCATGTTCCACTTGCATACTTGCTAACAATGTATAGAGATACGGATTCAGAATCAACTGGAGGAAACAACTTGAGACTGTACCAAGGGCTCATTCGATAAAACAATCAGACTACTCTGACCCCCACTCATAGACCTTCACTTCTTCTTACCAACTGATGCCAGAGTTGATCACACCGTCCCTCATCCACAAGAATCAACCCATATACACACTGTCTCAAACGGACAAATTGTACCTCAATTCCGATACGACCACACCTCTCTAACTAAGACGATGGACTCCCTCAACATCGTCCACCCTTTCAGAAACTACGACTTCTACTTACCGAAAAGCAATTAAAATCAGCAACAACATCCACAGTAAATTAACATACAAACTGGGTTAGCAAAGGAGAAGGTCCAAGTGGCTCAAGTATGATTCCCTCACTTAAAATCTCTTTTTCGACGTAATAGTAGCAATGGGACTCTACTAAACATGCTTCAAACAATTCAACACTCATACATGCTCAACCAAGCATATAACAAGGCTTACTTGCCAAACAAGCAACCTATGCATACGATCAAACAACATACATTCTCAATCAAACGATCATACATCACAGCATACGCGGATAACAAGCAACATGCTTATACGATAAGCAAACACCGTGCATATCAATCATAAAACACAACTTACTTCACTTACCTGCCCAAGGTCTCGATAACCTTAAGCTCTGATACCAACAAATGTAACCCCCTCGTCTCGGTCTGGCCGGATGACCGGTCTGAGTGAGCTACACGGGGAAAACCGAGTGAAAACTCCCTAAGGAACTCTCCCTCGGTTAGCAACCCTATTTTTTTTTATTAATTAATCTTGCCTAGATGCCTTATTAAGTCCTATGTGAAGCACGACAGCGGAAACACGAAAGATATATCAACGACAAACCAAATCAGCACATTAAAACAACCCATTTATCCTTTTTAAGCAGGGCGTATCGATACGCCTTCAGAGGGTATCGATACGCCTTGACCAAGGTCAACACCCTATGGTCAACATAAGAGGACCGTATCGATACAGCCCTTGAGCGTATCGATACGCCCTTCTCGGTCAACACCACTTGGTCAACTAGGTTGAACCGTATCGATACGCTTGGACACCGTATCGATACGCCATGCACTCCACAACTCCCCAAGATTACAGAGAGTTAAGAGGGTATCGATACACCCTTGTGTATCGATACGCCCAGCCTAACCTGAATTTCAGAGAGTTGGGACCGTATCGTTACACCCCACGTATCGATACGCCTAGCCAAAATTGTTTCCTCAGAGCAAGGCCGTATCGATACAGCCCTTAGGCGTATCGATACGCCCTGCACTGTAAGTCCACAATTTTTAGCTAAACGACCCCAAACACGACTCTAGATGCAATTCTTGACTCTCCTAAGCATATACAAACATGTAAGCACGCATATCTAAGCCAGAGGAATCACTCAAACATGGATTAAAGCATTCATACATGGCATTCTAACACAAGAGCAATTTATGCATATATGGTCACTCAAGCACTTAAGATTTCATGCCTTAGCAACCAAACATATAAGCATACAAGACATGCATCATAAGCAAGCTTTACAATTCAACAAGGCATTTAATCAATAACACATATCGACATACATCAAAACTCAAATCAATAACACCTATCCCATTGCTTAACTATTACATTTTATTACTTAAACTCATACATTGAGCTCACCAAAAGCAACACTTGATGACCTTTCCTTGCCTTTGCCACCCACAAGCTATTTATCTGCATTGTCGAACAAAAGAGAGCGTAAGCATAAAAGCTTAGTGAGGGTAAGCTCTTTAAAAACAACCTCGACAATGCAGGGTCCAGGCACGAGCTACAACTGAGATAAAATGCATGTTCATACCTCCGGTCCACATGAGCCATGATCATAGATGATGCATGAACATATACTCAATATCATGTCATGCTCAACATGTTCAAAACCACAATACATGAAATCACATATATTATACCATGTTAGCAACACATCCCAAATCTCATTAGCTCACAATTAACCATATAATGGCAACATAACTACAATCCGTATTGGCACCTAGCTATGACTCGAATACACGGATAACCGTTGGAACTCACATCCAACAACACAACCATTACCTGGCGGTGGGATTCCACTCATCACCGTTCACGCGGAGGGGATTCCACTCATCCTCACGCCCCATTTCACGCGGAGGGGATTCCACTCATCCTCACGCCCGTCGATGGGATTCCACTCATCACCGACCCTGCATGGACGGGATTCCACTCATCGCCACATGCCCTACGGATGGGATTCCACTCATCATCACGTAGAATATATATAAATTTCTGGGCGTACCCGTACTCCTCCTTGATGACTCAACGCCACCAAGGCCACGCGCGACTTTTGACTCATGTGTACACACTAACATCCTAATGATCGATCATTTGTACCCAAGTATACTAGTGCCAATACTAATACATTCCACAATATCATTTATTAACAACTTCCGTGCTTAGCACGTACTCACAATGACTTACTATCATGCACAAACCACATTTCCATGCCTAGCATGTACTCACCATGATCCTCGGATCAAGCAATCACCTCATAACATCATATATATATTTCCATCACATTTATCATCCACATGCATGTAACAATGCATAAAGCCATGCCTCCACATACATGTATAACAACGTAAGCATAACCACCATAAGCATGATTAACCATGAGGCATAATTCAACACTTTAAAGATCAACCAAGGTCTCTAACTAAAGTTTAGGATTAGGCTACCACCCTAATCCTAACTCTAGGTGAGTCTACCAATCTCCACCTAGTCCACATGCTCGAACCAACCACTTAAAATCATTTTAAAACATTAACCACTCACCTCACTTCCTTAAGCAAATCAAGCAAAGCCGACTCAAGCCTTCATGACTTCCGAAATCGATCCCGAGACTTTACCAATGCAAATCCTTGCTCCTAATCATCTCAACACAAGTAAATTAACCTTATATCAGTCCACAACACAACGTAGCAAACCCGGAATGAAATTCAAACATCAACCTCTTGTTTTTCAAACCAAGAACAACCCCTAAAAAGCCATTCCCGAGCAGCCCTTTAGCACAGTCCAAAACCGATGATTCCAACACATTTAACACTTCCAAATGCTTCCAAAACGACCCCCAACCAATACCCTAACATCAACCCTCAATTTCCAACACAAACCACACCCAAAACTCAACTAAAAACCCTCCTAAAAACCCTCCAAAACACAAATTCGGAAATTTTATAAAACCCTTTAAGAATCATATATGTTGAACCCTTTGGTTCATAAACTTCATATCTATCATTGTTTAATCAAAATCTCAAGTTAAACACCATAAAACTACCATTTTTATTCAAATCTCCAAAAATTCAAATTTCTAAAACATGGATGAAAATGAAAACTACTTGTACTTTTGAAGAGAGGAAGTTGAGAGCAAGTCAAAAACGTAATTACCTTTCAAAACCGAGCCAAAACGAAGGAGAAAGGAGATGAAAAAGTGAAACGGGGAGAGAGCTTCTTCAAACGTTGAAGAAGAAGATGATAATGAAGAGAATAGGGAATTTAATATATATAAAGGGAATTTAAATTAGAAAATGGTAAATTACCAAAAAGGCCATTAATAAATGGCTATTTCATTGATCCTTAAAAAGCTCTTCAACTTGCAATTAAATCAATTTGTCCCATTTAAATTATTTATTTTAAAACCCAAAATTTGAAAGAATCATTTTTATAATAAAACCGAGCCCAAATAATATAAAAATATTATTTTCACCCGACCCCTAAACCCGGGTGTTACAGATATATATAAAAAATAATTTAATTGAATTTTTTAGGAGAATTCAACAATTCATTGAATTGAATCGAATCGAATCGATGATGCTGAAATTATTTTTAAATGTATATGGTTTAGGGTATAGATTTAAGAGTTTAAGGTTTAATAGTTTAGGGTTTTAGGTTAAGGGTTAAGGGTTAAATTATTTTTTTTATAAAGAATAGGGTCAAATTAAAATAATATTTAAATAATGAGGGTTCAATAGAAATATAAAAATAAGTGAGGTACTAAATATATAGTTTACCCTTATTAAAAAATAAAATTTTAATATATATAAAAAATAATTTAATTGAATTTTTAAAAATAATTATTAATTGTATGATAGGTCCTTTAAATTTTAAATCTTTATTAATTAATTTAATAGTGTTCATCAGTGTTCATCATTAATGGTGTTCGTCGGTGTTCGTCGCACGTTGTAGAATTTTTCGGAAACATAATACATCTTTATTTAATTAAAAATCATTTTTAGTCTTCTATTATAAAAGGGAACATTTTAGTTCTATATATTTGAAATTTTAACATTTTACTCCAAAATGCTAAATTATTATTAGTTGATTACCTCATATTGTATGAGTTCGAATTTCAGTATAAAAATGTAATACCTCTTTATTTAATAAAAAAATCATTTTAGTTTCTTATTATAAAAGGGAACATTTAGTTCTATATATTTGAAAATTTGATATTTTATTCTAAAATACTAAAATTATTATTAGTTGACTTAAATATTCTAATTTAAACGGTCTATATGTTCCTCTCGACTTTAAACTTAAGCAAAATAATCTCTTTCAAAATATTTTTTTGTGAGTTTTTACATAAAACTTTTAGCGTTTTCTAAATTTAAATTCCGTTGTATTCACTTGAACTAATATTATAATTACAAGTTAAAATATTAAAATATTTAATTAAAAAAATATACACTAGATTTCTTATAATTTTTAGAGTTGAAGTGAGAATAAAGGTTTAACCGAAAACGATGATACAAAAACATTAAAATATGTTTAAAAACATTAATCTTTAAAAAAAATTAAAAGTATAAATATTATAAAATTATATAAGTTTTTATTTTTATTTAAAAAATCCAATCACAATCGGGGTAAAAAGTGAACATCATCTTAAATTGTTCTAATTTACTCGCTTTCAAATAGGGATGTTAAAATTACTCGACTCCGACTTGGTTCGATGTGTCCCGACCTGATCTGAACGAGATTTTTTTTTTTGAATTTTGGGAATCGAGGCGGAACAGGCGCATTTTAAAAAGTATTAAATCGGGGTGGAATCGTGTATAAGATATAAATTCACCGCCGCTTCTCGTTATATTTTTAATTATATATTTATATTTTTTTGACATATTTATAAAAATACCTCTACATATAAACACTTTTAGGGGTTTAAAATTATTCTTGTTAGTTTGTGCATATTATAAATTTTTATTAGATGTTTGAGTTTTAACATTTTTAATTCTGAAGGTCAATGGTTTAAGTTTATTTTTTTAAATATGTATTTTTTATGTGCGTAATTTAATTGATATTATTTTATTTTTTATATAAATTTAAAGTCCCTTCCCTTAAAAGCTATATTTAGTGATTGTGACGGACCTATATTTAGTTATTGTGACGGTGATTTGATCGAATCTAACATTTATCGCTGCCTCACCCCGTTCCCATCCCTACTTTCAAAATGTAAATTAAAAATCAATTTAAGTCAAAGTGACTACAACTTTAAAATCTTCAACCAGGGAATCAAAGATATCAAAACTCAAAAAACTTCAATCTCACCAATTTAAATAGTTGTTTTAATACTTTATAAGTCAAAAAAAATCAACTAGGGAACAACCTTTAAATACAGGCTAAAGAACGGCTGACCTGTTTACCGGGTAAAAAGTGGTACACAAATTGTTACATGAAGCAGTACACAAATTGGTACAATATTGTAATAAAAGAATGTATATACAGTTTTATTACATGATGCATTGTTTACCGGTACACAAATTGTTACATGATGCTGTACACAAATTAATACACTTTTGTAATAGAAGAATGTATATACTGTTTTATAACACATGCACGAATTTTTAGAATGGATTATGTACGTGTAAGGAAATGTGTACATACAGAAATTCTTACCGAAAAAGCATATTTTGGTACAATAGAGGTATGGAACTGTGTATATACATATATTACTACCAAATATACACAGATTTGTACAAATTTGTAATAGGAAAAGGTATATACATTTTGTTGTACACGGTTTGACGAAGGTTGAAAATGGACTTGTACTTGTAGGGAAATGTGTACATACAGAAATTCCTACCCGATAAACATAATATTTTACAAGTTTTGTAAAGATGTGTGTATATACTCTTAATAGGACGTGTAACCCCCTCATCCCGGTCTAGCCGAATGACCGGTCCAAGTGGGTCACACGGGGAAAACCGAAGCGAAACCCGTTAAGGTTCCCCCTCGGTTAGCAACCCTATTTTTTTTCCATTAATTAATCTTGTCTAAATGCATTATTAAGTCCTAAGTGAAGCACGGCAGCGGAAACACGAACGATATATCAACGACCCACCAAATCTGCATATTAAAACAACCCATTTATTCTTTCTAAGCATGCCGTATCAATACAGCTCTCTAGTGTATCAATACAGCTATAGTGTATCGATACACTCTCTAGTGTATCAATACAGCTATAGTGTATCGATACACTCTCTAGTGTATCAATACAGCTATAGTGTATCGATACACTCTCTAGTGTATCAATACAGCTATAGTGTATCGATACACTCTCTAGTGTATCAATACAGCTATAGTGTATCGATACACTCTCGAGTGTATCAATACAGCTATTGGTCAACTAGGTCAAACCGTATCGATACGCTTAGTCACCGTATCGATACGACCCACACTCCACCACTCCTAAAAAACAGAGAGTTGGGACTGTATCGATACACCCTAGTGTATCGATACGCCAATATTGATACACCCTAGTGTATCGATACGCCTGACCAAAAATCTGCCATTTATGCAAGAGTGTATTGATACAGCACTTTAGTGTATCAATACGCCCTGTTTTGCAAGACTCCCAACTTCAACATATTCAAAGCATGATTATGAACCATCATACATACATGGTAAATTATACATTAAGAACCTTTCATACATGATACTCAACATGAGCATACCTTAATCAACTAAGGAAAATCATGCATTCAATCAAAAGAAAGCAAGCAAGCACATAAGGTCTCATGCTTCAACATCCATACACTTAGGCATCCTCACAAGACATATGTCCAACACACATGATAAGCAATTTAAATATCTACCAACATACATCACTCAAGCATTCATCAAGGCATGCATCATAAGTGACATTTACAAATCAAACAAGGCATCTAAGTGCCAAACCAAATCAACACACATCAAAGTATCAAGACGCACAACACTTATCCCATTGCTTTACTATTACAATCTTTTAATTTATAAATCATACATTGAGCTCACCAAAAGCAACACTTGAAGACATTTCCTTTCCCTTGCCACCCACAAGCTATTTATCTGCATTGTCGAATAAAAGAGAGCGTAAGCATAAAAGCTTAGTGAGGGTAAGCTCATTAAACAAACCTTCGACAATGCAGGGTCCAAGCTCGAACAATTATCATGATATTATACATGATTTTTACATACGATCCACATGAGCCAAAATGAACATGATGCATGAACATATAATCAACATTATGTCATGCTCAACATCTCATAAGCTCAACTTACAACGATATATATATATCTCAATGCATTAACCAAATCATATATCGAATCACATTTGAAATTCACATTTCATATCACATTGATACACATATCAATTCATATTAGCATGTATGCATAATCTCATATTGGCATAAACATACTTTCTCATATTGGCATAAACATACTT
Organism: Hibiscus trionum; assembly: GCA_030270665.1. Lineage (NCBI taxonomy): Eukaryota > Viridiplantae > Streptophyta > Magnoliopsida > Malvales > Malvaceae > Hibiscus > Hibiscus trionum. The sequence continues at coordinate 525,631 of BSYR01000043.1, read as the reverse complement.
TCTCATATTGGCATAAACATACTTTCTCATATTGGCATAAACATACTTTCTCATATTGGCATAAACATACTTTCTCATATTGGCACCTAGCTATGACTCGAATACGCGGATAACATGTTGGAACGCATTTTCCAACAACACAACCATTACCTGGCGGTGGGATTCCACTCATCACCGTTCACGCGGAGGGGATTCCACTCATCCTCACGCCTCATCTCACGCGGAGGGGATTCCACTCATCCTCACGCCCGTCGATGGGATTCCACTCATCACCGACCCTGCATGGACGGGATTCCACTCATCGCCACATGCCCTACGGATGGGATTCCACTCATCATCACGTAGAATATATATAAATTTCCGGTGGAATATTACATCACCGTACTCCTCCTTGGTGCCTTAACGCCACCAAGGCCACGTACGTTTTGACTCAATTTGTGTGCACACTCATCCTAATGATCGATCATTGTACCCAAGCATACTAATGCCAATAATAATCAAATTTCACAACCTTTGATGTTCAAGAGTCATAATATGGCATCTTACATCATATTAAGCTCAACATCAAATATCTCAACAACATAATATCATAATGTTATTTTCAAGAGTCATAATATGGCAGCTTACATCATATTAAGCTCAACATCATCATGCACAATTTACAATCCAACCCACATGCATAGCAATGCATCAAACCATGCCTCAACAACATGTATAACACATTATACATAATCATCATAACACAAATCATCATGAGGCATAACATCAATTAAAGAGATCATCCAATGTCTCTAACTAAAGCTTAGGATTAGGCTACCACCCTAATCCTAACTCTAGGTGAGTCTACCAATCTCAACCTAGTCCACATGCTCGAACCAATTGCTCAAAACCATTTAAAATATTTTAACCACTCACCTCCACATCCAAGCTCAAACACCAAGCAACCATGGTCTTCAATTTCCGGATTTGTTCCCAAGGCTTCACCATCTCAAAACCTCGCTTCTAAACATCTCAACACAAGTAAAACAACCTCGAATCAACTCAACATCAAAGTAGCTAACCCGGAATACAAATTCAAATATCAAACTCAACATATTAAGTCATGACCAAACCCCAACTTTATCTAATTCAAGCAGCCCATAACCTTGATGAAAACTCATGTTTCCAACACATCTCATACTCACAAATAATTGCTAAATTCAGCCACAACATCAACCCATAGGTGCAAGCCAAGCTCCAACAATTTCCAACCCATACAATTCACCAAAATTTCCATTTTCGTACTCCTATTTTACCCAGCAGAAAATACCATTTTCAAACATCCAAATGACACCTAAATGGTCCCAAAACACTTTCCTAACATACATATACCATCAGCCCTTCAACCTAACTCTAAAACTCACCAAAATTCAAGTTTTAGACTATTCAAAAATGGCCATAAATACCCATTTCGGATTTTTACCCAAAATTACTCATTTTAACATATTATGTGTATTTTAACATGATTAAACAAAACCCCAACTCAATTTATCAAAACAAGATGAATAACCCCTTAAAAATCCAAACTTTGATATAAACCCTAATTTTCAAAACTCTATAACTTTGACATCTAAGACTATAGATAGATAGAGGATAAAGAGGAGATTAAGAAAACATAATTACCTTTCAAAAATCCCTTGAATTGATGAAGAAATCAAAGGGAATAGTAAAGAGAGTTTGGGAGAATTTGGGATGGTTTGCACGGTGAAGAAGAAAGGAAATGAGAAAGATGATAGCTTTCTAATGATAAGGTTATCCTTATTTTTGTTTTGGTTTAATTACCAAAATGATCCCTCCCTTTCTTTCTAAACTCAATTTGCTCACACTAAGGTCAATTTGATTAAAATAAATTTTACCGACTCGGAACAACTAACCCGACTAAATTCTAGCCCCAAAACACGGGTGTTACAACTCTCCCCCACTTAAGGAAATTTCGTCCTCGAAATTCATCGAACATGAAGAGTCACTGAAACATGCTCTTCCACACATTCCTCTCTCACCACAACATACTAACCAACTCGGTAGACTCGCCACACAACATTTGCTATCCGTCACTGAGATCTCAACTGGTTCTTCAAGGCATGTCAAATTTCAAACTCAACTCAATCTCTTCTACAACATAGCACGGAACAAATCTAACTCACACTTTCGAATCACAGATACACAGGACACATCACAACTTCTTCTAACTCTGGTGGTAACCGCAACAAATAAACAACAGAACTAGCCCGATTCAACAATCTCATACCACATTTCTTGAATACTCGACCCATAACTTTCTCTAACTGACCATCTGACTTCAACAGGTAACCAAACACTATACAGACACCTTCAAAAGTAATCTAGTTGGAACCCCGGATCTCTATTACTCACTTCCATTAATAATCCTCCACGGATGCAACAAACTAGAAGAAAACTGACGTTCGGTCTTGATACGCTGGCAAATTACACACTTACTCACATGTTGAACAACATCATCCGTCAACTCAATCCAAAAGTACATATCTTCAACCCATAATACGTCTTTACACTACTCAGATGCTATACAAATGAACTACCGTTTGCTTCGACCAACACAATACGTCTCAAAACACTATGTCAATCGGTACAACTATCCTGTCTCTAACAATGAAAACTCTATCCTTTCTGAACTGTATTCTGAAATCTTCTTTTCACAATGTCTTGCAAGTGAGGTGGCAAGAATTTGTCTTGCAACTGTTTCTCCTCAAACACTCTGACTCAATGTAGGTTTAACATGAAACTCGGCCACAAAACTGTTATCCTTTGGTAAACTGAATTTTGGCAATTACATCTCACAACTCAACAACAAATCTAACAACAAAATAACTCTTCTCACGGTCTTCCAACTATCTTAATGAACAAGTCACAACTTCTGTCTTGCATAAGTACACGACCTAACTCTACATGTAACACATCACTATGTTTTTTTTTTCGGATCAAGGTCGAAGCTTCCATTAAAGTTTCTTTCAACTCACATCTTCTTCTGCATAGTTAGGATTTACTCTAATGCACTCGGCTGATCTGCATGTCCTAGGAGAACATCTTCATTAACTCGAAGTTCACGTTGCGTAACTTGACATACAGCTGATTTTCTAAAAGGTGCTACCCCACTAACTTCAAAGCTCGTCATGGCCTTCTTCGATACTTCAACTTTTCTCACTTTCAACTGGTAGTAAACGGATCTCGAATTAATCTTCAGAAAGACTGAAGCACCCACTAACTGATCAACAAATCGCTGACACTCAGAAGCGGATACTAATCATTCACTGCCACTGGTTTCAACTGTCTGAAATCTCAACACATTCTCGTACTGCCGCTCTTTCTTCTTCACAAACTGTACTATCATACTCTAAGATGATGCACTAAGCCTAATGAATCTAAGGCCTAACAGTTCTCGTAGTTGATTCTTCAACATTCTCAATTCTTCCGGGATTCATAAGTTACAGAGCTAACAAAACAGAAGCAACCTCGGAAACGGTCTCAATGACGAACTCTTCTTCTTTATCAAGAGACAAACTGGGTAATTCTTGTAAACACTTGTAGGAAAACACAAACTATTCTAGCATTCGGTTGTCTAATCTTCATTCAAAAATCAAATCCATCACAATTGCCAAACAAGTCTGCCAACTAAACTCAATCAATCTTCGACCTCCACAGCTGGATCAACCATTCAATAAGAAGTTCACACCCTCGCCTACTACTACAGTCCCACTGAGACCTGCAACTTCAAGGCAACTCTCTATCTTTATCTCAACGTATACACTAACTCTGTGCTCTTCAAGCCAAACCTTGTCAAAACGTACCTCAAAACTGTAGGAAGACGATCACTTCACATCTACTGAATACACATAACCCTGAACCATCAACAAACATCTTCTGCACATTTTTTTTTACCACCACTATCTCACCACAAGGTCTAGTCACATGTGTCCCTACTTCCAAGGTCTCAACACGTACATCAAATTTTCTTACATGCTCACACAAAAGGAAGTATCCGTGGAAATTGCAACTACACCTGTGCACAGCTGATAGTCTTCGACCCTCTTGTTTTCAGACTGGTTCTTCAACAAAATCTGATTCTTCTAGAATATTCTTAGAGCATCTCGAAACTTCAAAATGCAGTTCTAATCGCACACAAACAATCATGCTTGAACTTGTTCTGTAACATCGGTCCTGACGACTCAAAACATCCCACTACCAAACAATCCGAATTTAAAGCTCAAGACTTCCTTCTCGGCTCAACTATATCGGAAGTAACTTCATCTCTCCTTCTCGCTGGAAGACAACTCAGACGCACACTGGCCCAATCACACATATTGATTTCCACTCACGGACACTGAACGACTGTCTTGTATGAAAACCATAGGCTGAATCCCAACGATCACCAACTAGCATTTCTGAATTTCAGATTACACAAACGAGACCATTACCCTGATCTCGCCCCAAAGAACTAAGGTACTCATACCTACCTCTGACACCTCATCGGCTCATTCATACTTGCATGCTTGCTAACAATGTACAGATTTAGAATCAACCAGAAGGGAACAAGCTCAAAACTGTACCAAGGCTTATCTACTATGACATCGATATCACTCTGACTCCCACTCATAGGTCGTCACCTCTTTCACCACTAACACCAGAACCAATCACATCGTTCCTCATCAACAGGAACCAACCCATATACACACTAACTCAGTCAAACAATTTGTACCTCAACTCTGGTATAACCATACTTCCCTGACTAAAGTGATGAACTCCCTCAACATCATTCACCTTTTTCAGAATCCACCGTTTCCACTTACAGATTCACAATCCATGCCTTGACCTCAAACTTACCAAGAAGCAATAAACTAACAACAACAACAACAACAACACATTAACATACAAACTGGGTTAGCAAAGGAAAAGGTCCAAGTGGCTCAAGTATGATTTCCTCACTCAAAATCTCTTTTTCCGATGTAATAGAAGCAATGGGACTCTACTCAACATGCTTCAAGCAACTCAACACACATACATGCTCAATCATGCATATTACAAGGCATACTTGCTAAACAAGCAAACATATGCGTACGATCAAACAACATACCTTCTCCATCAAACAATCACACATCACCGCATACATGTGTAATGAGCAACATGCTTTTAAACAAACAATCAACATACTTGTCACACAAGCAATCATACTTACAAAGCAAGCAATCATTCATTACAGCATGCTCGAATAACAAGCAACATGCTTACATGATAAGCAAACACCGTGCATATCAATCATAAAACACAACTTACTTCACTTACCTGCCCAAGGTCTCGGAAACCTTAAGCTCTGATGCCAACAAATGTAACCCCCTCATCCCGGTCTAGCCGAATGACCGGTCCAAGTGGGTCACACGGGGAAAACCGAAGCGAAACCCGTTAAGGTTCCCCCTCGGTTAGCAACCCTATTTTTTTTCCATTAATTAATCTTGTCTAAATGCATTATTAAGTCCTAAGTGAAGCACGGCAGCGGAAACACGAACGATATATCAACGACCCACCAAATCTGCATATTAAAACAACCCATTTATTCTTTCTAAGCATGCCGTATCAATACAGCTCTCTAGTGTATCAATACAGCTATAGTGTATCGATACACTCTCTAGTGTATCAATACAGCTATAGTGTATCGATACACTCTCGAGTGTATCAATACAGCTATTGGTCAACTAGGTCAAACCGTATCGATACGCTTAGTCACCGTATCGATACGACCCACACTCCACCACTCCTAAAAACAGAGAGTTGGGACTCTATCGATACACCCTAGTGTATCGATACGCCTGACCAAAAATCTGCCATTTATGCAAGAGTGTATTGATACAGCACTTTAGTGTATCAATACGCCCTGTTTTGCAAGACTCCCAACTTCAACATATTCAAAGCATGATTATGAACCATCATACATACATGGTAAATTATACATTAAGAACCTTTCATACATGATACTCAACATGAGCATACCTTAATCAACTAAGGAAAATCATGCATTCAATCAAAAGAAAGCAAGCAAGCACATAAGGTCTCATGCTTCAACATCCATACACTTAGGCATCCTCACAAGACATATGTCCAACACACATGATAAGCAATTTAAATATCTACCAACATACATCACTCAAGCATTCATCAAGGCATGCATCATAAGTGACATTTACAAATCAAACAAGGCATCTAAGTGCCAAACCAAATCAACACACATCAAAGTATCAAGACGCACAACACTTATCCCATTGCTTTACTATTACAATCTTTTAATTTATAAATCATACATTGAGCTCACCAAAAGCAACACTTGAAGACATTTCCTTTCCCTTGCCACCCACAAGCTATTTATCTGCATTGTCGAATAAAAGAGAGCGTAAGCATAAAAGCTTAGTGAGGGTAAGCTCATTAAACAAACCTTCGACAATGCAGGGTCCAAGCTCGAACAATTATCATGATATTATACATGATTTTTACATACGATCCACATGAGCCAAAATGAACATGATGCATGAACATATAATCAACATTATGTCATGCTCAACATCTCATAAGCTCAACTTACAACGATATATATATATCTCAATGCATTAACCAAATCATATATCGAATCACATTTGAAATTCACATTTCATATCACATTGATACACATATCAATTCATATTAGCATGTATGCATAATCTCATATTGGCATAAACATACTTTCTCATATTGGCATAAACATACTTTCTCATATTGGCATAAACATACTTTCTCATATTGGCATAAACATACTTTCTCATATTGGCATAAACATACTTTCTCATATTGGCACCTAGCTATGACTCGAATACGCGGATAACATGTTGGAACGCATTTTCCAACAACACAACCATTACCTGGCGGTGGGATTCCACTCATCACCGTTCACGCGGAGGGGATTCCACTCATCCTCACGCCTCATCTCACGCGGAGGGGATTCCACTCATCCTCACGCCCGTCGATGGGATTCCACTCATCACCGACCCTGTATGGACGGGATTCCACTCATCGCCACATGCCCTACGGATGGGATTCCACTCATCATCACGTAGAATATATATAAATTTCCGGTGGAATATTACATCACCGTACTCCTCCTTGGTGCCTTAACGCCACCAAGGCCACGTACGTTTTGACTCAATTTGTGTGCACACTCATCCTAATGATCGATCATTGTACCCAAGCATACTAATGCCAATAATAATCAAATTTCACAACCTTTGATGTTCAAGAGTCATAATATGGCATCTTACATCATATTAAGCTCAACATCAAATATCTCAACAACATAATATCATAATGTTATTTTCAAGAGTCATAATATGGCAGCTTACATCATATTAAGCTCAACATCATCATGCACAATTTACAATCCAACCCACATGCATAGCAATGCATCAAACCATGCCTCAACAACATGTATAACACATTATACATAATCATCATAACACAAATCATCATGAGGCATAACATCAATTAAAGAGATCATCCAATGTCTCTAACTAAAGCTTAGGATTAGGCTACCACCCTAATCCTAACTCTAGGTGAGTCTACCAATCTCAACCTAGTCAACATGCTCGAACCAATTGCTCAAAACCATTTAAAATATTTTAACCACTCACCTCCACATCCAAGCTCAAACACCAAGCAACCATGGTCTTCAATTTCCGGATTTGTTCCCAAGGCTTCACCATCTCAAAACCTCGCTTCTAAACATCTCAACACAAGTAAAACAACCTCGAATCAACTCAACATCAAAGTAGCTAACCCGGAATACAAATTCAAATATCAAACTCAACATATTAAGTCATGACCAAACCCCAACTTTATCTAATTCAAGCAGCCCATAACCTTGATGAAAACTCATGTTTCCAACACATCTCATACTCACAAATAATTGCTAAATTCAGCCACAACATCAACCCATAGGTGCAAGCCAAGCTCCAATAATTTCCAACCCATACAATTCACCAAAATTTCCATTTTCGTACTCCTATTTTACCCAGCAGAAAATACCATTTTCAAACATCCAAATGACACCTAAATGGTCCCAAAACACTTTTCTAACATACATATACCATCAGCCCTTCAACCTAACTCTAAAACTCACCAAAATTCAAGTTTTAGACTATTCAAAAATGGCCATAAATACCCATTTCGGATTTTTACCCAAAATTACTCATTTTAACATATTATGTGTATTTTAACATGATTAAACAAAACTCCAACTCAATTTATCAAAACAAGATGAAAACCCCCTTAAAAATCCAAACTTTGATATAAACCCTAATTTTCAAAACTCCATAACTTTGACATCTAAGACTATAGATAGATAGAGGATAAAGAGGAGATTAAGAAAACATAATTACCTTTCAAAAATCCCTTGAATTGATGAAGAAATCAAAGGGAATAGTAAAGAGAGTTTGGGAGAATTTGGGATGGTTTGCACGGTGAAGAAGAAAGGAAATGAGAAAGATGATAGCTTTCTAATGATAAGGTTATCCTTATTTTTGTTTTGGTTTAATTACCAAAATGATCCCTCCCTTTCTTTCTAAACTCAATTTGCTCACACTAAGGTCAATTTGATTAAAATAAATTTTACCGACTCGGACCAACTAACCCGACTAAATTCTAGCCCCAAAACACGGGTGTTACAGGACGAATTGTACAGGAATTGGAACAAATTTGTAAGACGAAACGGTATATACCTTATATATTACAAATGTGTAAGATGGAACAAATGGGTCATTAGTTGTAGGAAATGTGTACATACACAATTTCTTACCCGTAAAGCATATTTTCTTACAAGTTATGTAAGGAGTTGTGAATATACACATAATAGTACCCAATGTACACAAAATAGTAGAAATTGATTTGAGGAAATGTTATATACCTTATTTATTACAAACTGGGTAGAACTCTTACGTATACTTTTTTTATTACACAAAATGTCCCAGGGTCGTCGAAATGTCCAATTTTTTTGTAATGAAATGAGTACATACAGGTATTCATACCCAAAAACATACTTTCGTAGAATTTATGATAATGGCATCGAAACCAGGTAAAGGTGGGTTCGGTTCTGGTTTTGCATCGAAACCTCGTATATAGGGTTTCTGTGCTGGTTAAGCGCGAAAATATTTGAAGGTTTTTAACCTTATGAGTGAAAATTACACGAGTTTTGTATGAAAGATGAAGAAATTTTATGACAGAAATAAAATGCATTCCAATCCAAACAACGTTCAAATACATTAGATATTAAAAAAAAGAAACATAATAAATCCTCCCCTCCTCAGTCCTCATTCCTGCCCCGAGAAACGACCTGCATGCCCGCTGCCACCCATGGCACTGGAACCAGCCTGTGGTTGGTGCTGACCAACCATCTCTGAATAAGATCGGATCTCATATCTGACCCTATTGTTGCCTAATGAACAAAACATGTATGCATTAGTATGAGAAGAAGTGAATCTTGTAGAAAAGAAGAAACTGATGATAGAGACAACCTTGAGAGTGGTGGCGGTTGAAGTTGTGTATGTCCTCTTTCGTAGGCATGAAACCATAAAGTTGGCGCGCTGTGCCTGGAGCATAGAAGATGCCTTGACATTGTTCCCAAGCTTTTCTATCGAAACCTTGGGCAGCAAACTTGTTATGCAGATCCTGAGCATCGAGATAACCTCTTGCCGTGCTCTCAAAAATCAAAAGGCTCATCCCACGATGGTCGTCGGGTGCGTATGAATGGTGAGGCTTGACAATAGTCTCATAGGAACTGAAAGAGTTCCGCAGCTCTTAGTTTCCCATGCCAATCCACTGAAGCATAAAATGCAAGAGATTAGAAGTGAAGCAATTGTAATAATATTGAAAACATAATTCAAATTTGTTAAATAACTACCTTCCCAGCATCATCCTTTTCCAGCCTTGTGTTCATTATCATGACCATGGGCGGCAGAGTATTTGGTGATCATGAACCTCGTTGTTTGCAGGCAGGGGGCAGGCAGTATTAGCAGCAGTGGGATCATCTCTCAAAGCAGTCCATTGGCCAAAAGCTTTACCCTGAGGAATAGAAAAAGTGCCCCTTGTAAGCAATTCCTCATCCAAGAGGTTAGCAAAATGGCGATGGAGCTTGATCTTTGGTCCACCTTTCGTTCTGGCATGTGAGAGTAGGGACTGAATGCCAGTAAACTTCTGAGAGGCACCAGGACCTCCTTGGCAGGCTGGACATATCCATTTTGTAGCAGGTTCAGTGATGCTCACCATTGTTGCAATGGCCTGGAAAAAGCTCCTAAACCATTTGCTTCGTCGGAGAGTTTCATTGCTCGGTTGTTCATCGTCGTCAGAATCGAAATATAAGTCATCATCAGAATTTGAGTCAGACTCAAATTCTAATTTTCTCTTCGAGAAATGGTGAGGAATGTTTTTGGAAGATCTGCTTGAACTCATCTTAAAGGAAAGAAGTTTAAAGTATTTGGTTAGGAAGAGAATATAAAGAAAGAAGGGTTCAGATGAGTATAGGGAATTGTTGATGTTGTAAAGAGTATAGAGAAGAGTTGTATATTTATAGGGAAATGAAGTTGGGAGGGAAACTGAAAAAGTGAAAAGGTTGAATCGTTTTGCTTGGTTTCGAAAAAGTTATTGGTTCTATGAGAAGGCACGCTTGGTGTCTGTTCATTGCACTAGGTACATGAACATGAACCCCTTCATTAATTAGAAGACAGAAATCTGAAAAGGCTGAATCGTTATGCTTGGTTTCGAAACCAGCTGTAAACACGATGAGGAAGAAGAAACGGTTCATGTGATTATAGTGAAAGGACAGAACAATGAAAAAGCAAGATTCCTTTTAATAGGTTCGAAACCATCTGAAGGGGTTTCGGAACTATATACAGTTATTAGTAGCAAAATGTACACACATTGGTACAAGATTCCAAAAGAAATCGGTATATACATGACTTTATTACACAATTTCACGAATTTTCAAGTTGGGTCATTTAATTGTTGGGAAATGTGTACATGCATAAATTGTTAACCAAAAGAAATCGGTACATACATAAAAAATGTACACAAATTGGTACAAGATTCCAAAAGAAATCGGTATATACATGACTTTATTACACAATTTCACGAATTTTCAAGTTGGGTCATTTAATTGTTGGGATATGTGTACATACATAAATTGTTAACCAAATGCAAAGTACATTATTTTGAGGAGCATCGAAACCACCTCAATGGGGTTTCGGTGCCTGTTTGAAGTGCAGAAAAAGTTACGACCTTGTTCGCAGAAGCCAGCTATAAAGTTCTGCGATTATACATAAAATATTAGCCCTTTCATGTAATTGTTTAGGTTTAAAAATGCCTCACGAGATGTCTGTTCATTGAAGCAGGTGATGAAAGCAACTGAAAAAGCCTGACTCGTTCTGGGGGTATCGAAACCTGCATTATTTTTGGGTAACACGCAATGGTACAGGTGATGACAGTGAAAAGACAGAACACTGAAAAGGCAGATTCCTTTTAATGGTTTCGAAACCAAGTTATGGGGTTTCGGTACTGTATACACATAGTACTTGTAAGAATTGTACAGAAATGCGTATTCGCTGTACATGATGTGTACGTGGTATCGAATCTACAGATAAGGGGTTTCGGTGCTACGATATCGTTGGGGCATCGAACCCTGAGTTACGAGGTTTCGGTGCCTTTTGGTTTCGAAACCCCTTATGGGGGTTTCGGTGCTCTATACACATATCTTCACCCTGTGTAGACCTTTTTTACAATAAGAGTTGTACATGATGTTGTTTTTGGTACAAAACTGTAAATGTATCATGTAATAAGTACAAAATTTCTTGCTCTATACACATATCTTCACATACCCTGTGTAGACCTTTTTTACAATAAGAGTTGTACATAAATGCGTTGTCTTTGTACATGATGTTGTTTTTGGTACAAAACTGTAAATGTATCATGTAATAAGTACAAAATTTCTTGCTCTATACACATATCTTCACATACCCTGTGTAGATCTTTTTTACAATAAGAGTTGTACATAAATGCGTTGTCTTTGTACATGATGTTGTTTTTGGTACAAAACTGTAAATGTATCATGTAATAAGTACAAAATTTCTTGCCAATAATATATCTGAATATATAACATTGTATGCTGTAATTACAGAGATACAAAAGACGAGCACACATATAATACAGAGGAGATTAGAAGAGATAACTTGGTTAATTCAATTGCCATCCACGGTTTCAGCTGCATTTAATCCAAAAACGGATGATGCTTCACGTAGTCCTGTACATTGTCTGCTGCGGCCATGTTTTGTAAATATACCCTAATGGAACCACCTATTTCTATGATCAAGTGCAAGTACATAATTAGGTTGAAAGTACATTGATTCATTTTTATAATGAATAAGTGTCATTTTAGGGTGTTGTACCTAATGCGTTATGAGTTCTCTCATCTTCTGGGTTGTAGGATTTAGGACAAATGTAGTTGTTCTCCTGAAAAATGAACATAATCGACAACATAATTATTTGCTACAGATTCATTGACTATATTGCAGATAGTAAGGAGCAAAATTCAAAATAGTTGCGTTCTTCATTGACCGGATTATTAAGCATTTTAGCTTTGGAGTCGTCAACCAACATCGTGTTTCCTTCGTTATACTGAGGCATATTATCCCACACGCGCCTCAGATTTTTTGTATATACATTTGGATAGGAGGGATGTTTTTCGCAGTGACTTTGATCCTGCAATATTCAAATGAAGTCCATCAGATTTGTCAAATTGTATTTAGATGCTTTAACGAAGATAAACTTTGAAGTTACCCAAATGAAGGCAAGTCTTGGTTTAAGATCACTAATTCTCCAAAGTGCCTAGTTTAGGTTTTCTCTGCATTGATGAACAGTTCAGGCACAAATAAAGTAAATCCACAAATTATCTTAAAGGATCGTGTAATTAACTTGATTTAGGGTGGTGGCATATGTCTGCATTACCTTGTCCTTGAAGACCAAATAGCAACCTCATACGAAGTAAAACAAGAAGACAGAAACTCAAAAGCACCAGGTCTGAGTTCCACAGCTGCAATTGAAATACATAAATTTCCTAATCTAATTTATGAGCAATTGTATTAAAAGTGAGTCACAAAATTAATATCGTCTTTACTAACACTAGCTAGCATGCCATTGTAATCAAGAATAAGAAGCTTCTTCGCCGTGGTAGGTGCTACGTTCTTGTACCAATCGCCATACATTTGCGGAGGACGCCTGGGTCTCTGAATTTCAGAGTCTATTTCATTACTTAGCGTTATGCCATGGCGATGAAGCTTCTTTCGCCTGTATGTGTGAGTCACTTGAGGCGTAGAAGAACGCGTCTGAGCATGGCCTTCTGGCGGAGCAGATGCGTGATCATGAACTGCAGCTGCAGCATATGCATCATTGTTCTCTTTTGCAGCAGTACATGGGACATTTTCTGTTGGGCCAGACGCCTGATAATGGCCTCCTGGTGCAGAATATGCATCATACTGCTCCTCAGCAGGTGTACCTATGACATTCTCTGTATACAACAATCCAATGTTACGTGCACGAACACACCCTAAAGTTGTCAATGAAAGTAAACAGAATGCAACACGATATGCAATGGAGGTGTAAATGGACAGTTGTGTAACAAATGTCAGTCAATGTTCGTGAAGCAGTCTAACAAATTCAACAAATGTTTATTCATGTAATACAAGAAATCCATATACTATGCAAACTAGCCTAACCATCTTGTAACCCCCTTAACCCGGCCTAGACGGTTGACCCGAATTAAGAAGTTTACACGGGGAAAACCAAAGTCAACCCGAAAGTCAACCTTGATTAACGACCCTTTTTTTCTTTTTAATCTTGTCTAAATGCACATTAACCCTAGATATGTTCACAAGATAATCATACTCAAAGATCAAAACAATCAGAGAACATTCAGGGACTCAATTGAACAAATTACAACTTTAGGGACCAAAATGTAAATTCTGAAAATTATAAGGACTTAACCCAATTAGAAGTTACCAACTTGAAATTAATCATCTTTCATGCTTCTCTGCCAAATTTCAGCTCAAACGGACATTCCAAACTCATTCAATTGCAATAACAAATTTCGGGACCAAAACGCAAGCATTTCAAAACATATAACCATCAATTTCAGTGCCCAACGGTCGAGTGTTTCGAAATAGGGAGAGCCTGTTCCGAAACGCGGGACCTTTCCGAAACGAGTATCAGAACAGGGTCTGGCAGTAGCATTTTCATTTCGAAACGGCTCTGCCCGTTTCGAAACACCTAGGCCATTACAGGCCCCCTGTTCCGAAACGGCAGCACCTGTTCCGAAACAGGCTGCCCAGATTGCAGAATTTCAGCTGGTTTAACACACAATTGACCCACCAAACATGCTCCAAAGGCAACCAAATTATACTAGCAAGTCATTACATGCATAAGGAACATATTGGCATCAACAATTCATAAGCATGGCACCAAACATGAAAAGCCCCAATTCTATACGCAAGCTTCCTATTTCATAAACCATTCAAGCATCAAAATACCAAATCAACCACATAAAGGCCATTTACATGTTCCAACAACATTAACAACATAAAACCAACTTAAGGAGTCCAAAACATCTCATAAAACATCAACATAGGTTCCCCATTGCCAAATGCCTAAAGCTAATAGTGTTTAAGAAACCTTCACCATACATGAGCTTGGTTCACCACTTGGATTCTTCACCTCCTTGCTGCCCTCAATGCACTTTAATGCTCTGCATTATTGGTTTAAGAAAAGAGAGAGCGTAAGCACATAGCTTAGTGAGGAATGCTCATTTAAAACAACACAATAATGCATATAAAACACTTTTGTAAACCTTAGTTCATAACAACATTTATACATGCACATAGCATTTAAAACAAGCATCTCATGCTTCAAATATAAACATGTCATATTGGCCACAAGTGATACATTCAACATAAGATCCACACATGGACTTTTAAACACCATTGTGATCTTATAATTTCCAAGGACCACACATGGACTTTTAAACACCATTGTGTCCTTAACAAGAATCATCCATGGACTTTTAAACACCATGACAAGGACCACACAAGGACTTTTAAACACCTTTGTGTCCTTAACAAGAATCACCCAAGGACTTTTAAACACCTTGGTGTTCTTAAATAACAAGGCTTACACAAGGAATTTTAACCACCTTTGTAACCTTAACCAAGAACCAACCATGGACTTTTAAACACCATGTTGTTCTTAAAATACACAAGATTCACACAAGGACTTTTAACCACCTTTGTGATCTTAACCAAGAACCAACCATGGACTTTTAACCACCATGTTGTTCTTAAATAAACAAGGCTCACACAAGGACTTTTAAACACCTTTGTGACCTTAACCATCACTTGCCAATATGCATCATTAACAATAATATTCCACTGTTTTTAAGCATTTAACAAAGCCATAAACATCATGCATCCTTAGGCATCAAACCACATTTAAACAATGTTCAAAAACAAGGATCTCTTACCTTGAGCATCCTTCAGCACATGGCTTATAATCTCAGCAAATAAACATGCTAAATATGCTTCCAAAACAGGATTTAAAACATGCAAACAAACCACATTGCACACAACCAATCCATGATTCATCATCAAGAGAGTTTTTCCGAAAACTTACTCTTGAGCTTAGCTAAGTTGCTTAGAC
This sequence comes from Hibiscus trionum, assembly GCA_030270665.1. NCBI lineage: Eukaryota > Viridiplantae > Streptophyta > Magnoliopsida > Malvales > Malvaceae > Hibiscus > Hibiscus trionum. Next base: position 509,812 of record BSYR01000043.1, on the reverse strand, counting down.
TTAAACTAAGCTCCCAAACCTTCAAAACATTGGTTTCAAAGCTGAAAACCAAAATCCACTCACCGATTCCGTTTCGCCTCTTGCCGAAACACCAATCAAGCTTCTGAATCTCAACCACTAGGATCCAAAGATGACTCCCCTGTTTTAAACACATCAAAACAGTAGATTAATGCATCATCATGCATTAATATCTACAATGAAAGCACCTAAACTCGCTGCTCTCATCCACACTCCATTTTCGGCTACCAAACACAACCGAAAACACAACCAAACAACTCCACAACACTACCCAGCCAAGATTCATCAACTCTAAACATCTTTAAACATTAATTAACATCCAAAATGGATCTCAACACATCCTTATACCTCCAGCCATAACAGATCATCAAGATCACTCCACAAACAATCACTATTACAAGTAAAACTTAGGAAATTCAACCTATCCGGGATTGCATTGATTAAATCTCAATTTCTCATCAATTAAACATTCATTTAACATCAAATTGACACCTCAAAACACTGCCCAATCAGATTATACGAAATTTCATCAAAATCAAACAAATCTTGCATTTTAAAGCCAAAATCAAGAATACAATTGTAAAACCTTTAATTAAACACAAATCAAGGATTGAGAACTTGGGAATTTCAGTAAAGAACTGAGAATTTAGAGGAGAAGGACGTTCATACCTCTAAACTTGAGTTTCTCCCTTTTTAGAATCAAAATTCTTGAAGATCCAAGTAGCAAATGGTGAGGTTTTGTTGAAGAGATGATTAGAGATCAAAAGAGAATTAAAATCTCATGTTTGGATGTCAAAAATCAGAGGAAAAAGCTCTGGAGAAATGTGTTTGGTTTGAGAGAAAAGATGAGAGAAAATGAAAATAGAATTTTAGGAAAAGTTAGTTGGAAAATGCCAAAATATCTTCCCTCTCTTTTTCTTTTATTTAAAAACCATTTATTAAACCTTTAATATTTAGGAAAAATCTGGAGAAACTCCTATTGGGTAAATAGCTCCTTAAAGATTCAAAGTTTCAATCCTTTTTAAAACAGTCTCACAGCTTTCGAAAATTACATTTTGGTCACTAACCCAAAATGTCACACTTCCAAACCTCATTTTGTAAAATTGATTTCACTTTTCTCTTATACATAATAAAAGAGGATTTTAAGACATTTTTCCATATTTTTAATGCAACCCGAACTAGGCTTTCCTAAATTCACTCTTTTATATTCGAACCGCGAACCGACCGGTCCGGTCCAAACCCAAAACTTCTAAGCCCAAAATTGGGGTGTTACACATCTTCAGGATCATTTGCATCCTGAGGCGCTATCGGTCGAAATACATGCTGATTCCGTTCACGCTCCAATGAATAAACACGTGCTTCGAGTTTCTCAAATCGGGAACGAGACTCTGCAGCAGTACTGCGGATAAATGCATCCAAGTTATTTAGTGTGTCGTACATGGCGTCAATTTTATTTGGGGGTGGAGCATCGGGTACATCGTCACTTCGTCTGGCAATTCTTGCTTCATCTTCATCTCTTTTATGGACCCATTCACCCTTTAGGAACATCCACCCCGTCTTCTTAGTTGTTGTTTCATCAATTTTACTCGGTAGCGGGATTTCAGGGTCCATGGAGGTGTCGATCCCTAAACATTCAAATATGTGACTTAGCACACAACCATAAATGAGGGAGCCTCTTGCAGGGTTGCTAATGATTTCCGCAATAGATCTGAAGATGATTGTAGCTATATCTGGGTTTTTTTCCGACCGAAATTGGTGCAACCACCAGTAATAAATATGACGCATGCGAGTGCATCGTCCACCTGATGGCCGGAAGAACCAAGTTGTCATTAGATGTAGAAGCCTTTCATGGATATGAAGATGAGTTGGGCTGTCATCATCGAACTTCAAGGGGACACGCTCGAATTCTTGCTCTTCACCAGTGGCTTCCACACCAAGGTGTTGGGCAATAATTGCCGGAGTGATTGTAAATTCAACTCCCATTAGATAGGACTCGATAGCTACACAGTGTTGGCTTCTGGCATCTTGCTGAAGGGTAGCATTTGCATAGAAGATCTTCACCAGGTTCTGATAAACACAGGGTTTAATATCGAGATATCTGATCCAACCCCATTCCACAAATAAAGGCCAGAAGTTGAATTGATAATCATTGGACATCAAAAAATCCAAGTCAATCGTGCGCTCCTTCCTAATATTCTTCGCCTCGTACACTTCGTGGTATCGCTCAAGACATGCGGAGTCACGGAAACAATGGCTCAAAATATTTGGAGGTTGTGGCGCGTCCGCTACCTCCAAACGGATAGAACCACCTGTTTCCATCGGACGTCGTTTACCTTTACTGGGTTTGGTTTTTGGAGCCATGTAAGAGTTTTTTGTAGGAATATCTGAAAAAACCCTAAACAATCAACAAGAAGAAACGAACGGTCTCAGGTTTCGAATATGGCCGGTAATCGAAGAACAAACAATAAAAAGCCTTAAAATTATAGGGTTAGGGTTATAAAATTGTGTTTTCCGAGATGGAGGGGAGAGGGAACGTTTTCATTTACAGTCGATATTTCCCGCTATATACAATTTCAAACAGGTTTCGAATCCCCACCTGTAGTTTCGATGCTGTTTTGGCAGAGAGGCCCAATTGCATTCTTCTATATTTTGGTTTCGATACTTCACGTTTGGTTTCGATGTCGGTTTGCCAGATACACCAATTTCTAGTGGAATTTTAATGGGGTATCGAAACCTCCGTATAAGAGGTATCGAAACCGTTTCAAGCTATCTCATTTATTGTATTACCTACCAGCCCATCTGTCAACTTATTGCAATTTAAAGTGGCAGCTGATATTAAAGGTTCTCCACAACTACTTCTCCTTATTTCATCATCAACGTCTGAAGTAATAAAGGAAGGATTAAACAACATATCGTTGTAGACCATTTTTTCCATCTTCTGTGTGTAAAAATGGCTGGTGTAAGAGTTGAGGAAGCTCAAATTGGTGAACCAGATGAGTGCAACACAAATGAAGTTGGTGCTTCCGATAATTTGGTTGGTATGGTGTTTAACTCTCGTGATGAGGCGTGGAACTATTATCGACTATATGCGAAGAATAAGGGGTTCAGTGTCAGTCGTGCAACAACTAGGACTGATGGTATGGGAAATGTATATACGCAAGAGTTTTGTTGTTCACGGGGAGGACAGCGCAGAAGGAAAGTTAATGACTCCGACCGGAAACGTGCGCCTCGTGATATAACACGAGTTGGTTGCAAGGCAATGGTGATTGTCAAGTGCAAAGAAGAATCAAGGTGGGAGATAGCAGTATGTCACAGTGAGCATAATCACCCGTTGTGCCCACCTATAATGCAACCGTATCTTCAGTCGGCTAGAGAAGTTACTCAAGATGATGTAATTGAGGCACAGGCTTTGAAAAGTGTTGGCCTGCGAACGTCCGAGGTAATGAATTATTTCACGCAACAGTCGGGCGGTTTCCACAATGTTGGTTTCATTCGAAAAGACTTGTACAACTCCCTTCAAAAAGCAAGGGCGGATGAATATCGTGACGGTGATGTCAATTCTCTTCTTGCATACTTTGACTTCAAGAAAGATCAAGATGCAGGATTGTACATGCAGTTCAACACTGATCCATTAGGGGGTTGCATAATATTTTTTGGTCGGACTCAACATCTAGGTCTGACTATGTATGCTTCGGTGATGTCATTGCATTTGACACAACGTACAAGGGTAACATGTATGGCCGGCCTATAATGCCTATTGTTGGTGTTAATCACCACCATCAAACCATTATCTTCGGTGTTGCAATTTTAGCAGACGAGACTGCAGACACATTTGAGTGGGTCCTTACTGAGTTCATGCAGGCAATGTATAACAAAGCTCCTATCTCAGTCGTCACGGATGGTGATAGGGCCATGTACAGGGCTATCAAGACAGTGTTCTCATGTGCACATCATCGCATATGTTCCTGGCATCTTTCTCGAAATGCCCAGGCAAACGTAGGTGATCCCAAATTTACATCTGCCTTTACACGGTGCATGTCCTCTTGGTGGACAATTGAGGAATTCGATCGCCAGTGGAGATCAGTTATGAAAGATTTTAACGTGGAGCAGCATCACTGGGTTGTGGAGAAGGATCACACGGTTGGTATGTGGGCACAAGCATATCTCACAGGACATTTCTTCGCAAATCTTCGCTCAACACAACGCTGGGAATATATGAATTCCGCCCTCAACATTATCCTCGAACATAAGATAACATATCTTGAAGTGGTCCGTGCCATTGAGAAGGGAATAAATGACATGCGCATAAATGAGTTGAACGAAGAATACAAAAATTGCACCTCGAAGCCTTTCCCAGTGACCAAATTGCATGACCTTGAAGGGAGTGCAGCTGACATCTTCACCCGGGCATCGTTTGACAAAGTTCTGAAGGAACTCAAAAATGAGACACTGTTTCATGCTCTCCATCCGATACTTACGACTGAAGGTGCACGAACGTATCGTTTGACACAGTATAAGGATCCGGATGCCATCTATGAAGTTGTGCTTGATTTCACAACAAATAACATTACATGCAGTTGTCGGAAATTTGAGACGATCGGCCTTCCATGTCGCCATCAACTGCACGTTCTTAAGTTGGAAGACTTCTCCGCCATCCCAAATTGCTTAATACTACCGCGGTGGACAAAACATGCTAAGGAATCTGCTCCATCTTATCTTCACAGCGAAGTCTGTCCTGAAATAAGACAAATGTCTCGATTTGCATCGCTACGCTCACTTTCATCGCGGTTGTGCTACCTTGCGTCTCAAACAGACGAAAGTTTCAAAACCACAAAATATGAGTTACTACGACTAACTGCTCAATTTGAGCAGTCCGTAACATTCAATGACTCCTCATCACATAGGGTAAGCCAAAACACCGTTCGAGACCCGCAAACGAAGGACGCAAAACGAAAACAGAAATTAAACACTAATGCGTCCACAAAACGGAGGAATCATTGTTCATTTTGCAAAATGGAGGGACACAATAAGAACACATGCCCGGGACTGAAGCTTCAACTTCCAACGGGTACTACGGAACTTGACGACCAAGACATGTCTCAACCATAATGCAAATGTCATTCAAATCACTGTAAGTAAAACCTAACCAAAGATATCCTCTGCAGACTTACAAAATCATGTGCATATGCTACTTTTATCCACTGATATTTATCATATATTGCAAAATTTCTGTACACGCGTTTTACCACATTGTGGCCCTGAAATTGCATAATATACATTCAAAATTTTTACATTTCACTCTTACCTAACCTATGTATGCTTGCAGCACATGTCGTATACAAAATGTTTTCAGTTCATATACATCCAAACATGGTTACGACCCATAAAAAAAGTGGGTTCCTTTACGCACTGCAACGCCACAAAAAAAAGTCAAAATCCATTGCCATCCACTCACCACTGCCCCATCCCCTAACATGTTCTTCACCAAACAAAATTGCATTAGATTCCAATAATGAACAACATGTCCTAATGCATTCAAATACATAATAAACAAAGCATTCAGTCATAAAGCCTTACCATTTCGGCCGCTTAAAAGTGCCATGTTTTGGAACCTTTGGTTCGTTTGCCTTCATGTACCATTGACCTACAGCAACATTGATATTCCTCCGCAATTTATTCTTATCATGACAGATGAGTTCGTACAAAAGAATCATCTGATCCCATTTTCCAACGCTCTATTAAGACAAGTACAAACAAATTAAGCTTTTATTAAAGACCATTATAGTATACATGACCAAAGTAAGGAAAGTTGAATGAAGATTAACCTAAACCCTTACCACTTCCCCTATATGCTTCTCATTCCATAGCTGCATCCATCTGATGCAAAACATACCACAATCATCTCTGTTAGAAAACAAATCCATGTTAACATAATACCACGAGTAATCCTTCCCAATTTGTTAAACAAAATTAACACAAAGTGCTAGAATATAACAACTCTGTACCCATTATCCTGATGTTTGACTTTTTCCACCATCACGCGCAGATCGGTCAACGGCCTTGATGGTGAGCCAAACAGTTGGACAAACTTCTTATCTTTTAAACATTCTTTTAGACTATTGGTCTACATGCAGAAACATTTTTTCTATTTTTACATACTCTGTACCATCTTAAACAATGGAAGAATAAAAGTTCGTAGTTCTCGATTATTACCAGTTTCTCTGCCATACACAGTCTTGCACCATTGCCTCGGGTATTTGGGAAGCTGTCCAGTAGCTTCACTACACCAGCATCAATATCGACGACACACATAAACCAATGAGTGTTGCTCTCATTCACGGGGATAAAGACCTAAAACAAGCAACGATTTCCATTGTAATATACAGATGACATGAAACTGCATGAGATGTTTAATTTATTAATGCTTCTTCGTACCACTTTACAGTCCGTCAACAAGCCATATGGATTGCCAACCTTACTCCAATACTGAGCGATTATACCAACATTTACTCCATCCAGAAGCTGAGACTAAAATAGATCATTTATTATTAACCATGTATCCTTACAAAACCATATCCACTTGTTCATAATAGACATAAGATTCTTTAATATTTTACTTACACTCAATGCACACGGGATATACCCTCTCCTTCTTTTAGATTTCTTCCTTATATCTTCATCAACAATGGTAAAACCAACAGCATCTATAACCTAAACCACAAACATATAGCGACTATCATACTAAATTTCTTCTAATATATACAAAATGCTTAAACGGAATACTCAAACCTACTAACCATTGAACCCACCCAACATCCAGGTCGTATCGTATCTGCATCGCTTACAGACAAATATGTGTGCCCAAAATCTGCAATTGATTTACTGCACCCATACAAAAAAACTTACATATTATATTTAACAGAACAACATCATTGAGGATTACTTTCAAATTCAGATTGCTTACGATTCAGGCAATGGCGTATTCCATATATAGTCACAAGTATCTTTTGTTGACTTCCCTACTCCTTCCGGTACTTGAACGTATGTAAGTATCTGCAATGCTTACACATTTGTTGTTCAATACTTAATCTACTTAATAAGACAAATAAGTACTTCACGTTCAAATATATAAGTTTTATTACAATACCTCATTACTTATTCAACCACTAAACAATTAGTTCGAATAACATTAGAATTTCATCCTTATTTTTCTATAATAAATGTACTCATACACACACAGTATTTATTGTGGACACAAATCCAACTTAAACCAAACATTGTCACACAGCATTCTTCATTCAATGGCTGACTTTATTCATGTTCTGAGTTCGAATTCCTACTCTTATTCCTTTGCCACTAACCTTTGCAGTAGCTATAGCTGTTGTCTTGCCCTACAAGTTAACACAGACAATATAAACAATAATACTCTCAATTCGTAACATCTAGAAAATTTGATCAAATGAACTTATTATACCTTTTTTATTGTTTTCGGTACAGCAACGGCTTCTTCATTCAACCACTCGACTTCGTCCTCCATCATTGGGTCCTCCTCAATATGAACTCCTTTGTTCGGATCAGAAACTTTGACTTGCCCTTTGTCAACCACTTCTTCTCCTTCTTTAACATGAACAACAATTTCTCCATCAGATTTCCTCAACGACTTCTGCAATTCTATCATGTTAGCATTTAAACTCTTGCATTCCTCCTTCAATTCCCTTATACTTTCTTCGATTTCTTTTTCCTTCTCCAGACGGGCTTGCAGACTATCTTTTATTCCACCCAACTCTACCAATACAGTCTGCAGCATATCCATAACAACATGATTTGTTCCATTCTTTTGATCCCCTTCTTCCCCTTCCACTTTCTCATCATCATACCCAAGTACCTGCAAACATCATCAGCAAATCATTTCATATAACCACAACATCCTATATAATACCAGGTTGGTTTAACCCACTTACCTTGGGTCTTTTTGGATGGCTTTCTTCCTTCAGGCTATTTACAATCTTCTTTACTGCCTTCTTGTTGCCCCATGCATGTATGCGACCGCGACCTTGAGAGGCAGCAACTATTCTGCTCGCGACTCCACTCTAAAAATCAAATAACCTCACCTACATTTATTATTCATCAAAACATTATAATCTACCTCAATAAACTCAATCCCATGAAACAAATGCTACGTTCGAACAAAACATAATTTTAAACATATATTACCTCTAATATCGCGATGCATCCGGTCATGTATGCCAAACCACCACGAACTTTCCAGTTCTCTACTCCATCAAGTAACTTGTTGTATGCATATTTGCACCAATTGAGATTTCCCTTCAACCCCTCTGGGCACAACAACCGTAAATGTTCCGAGGAAGGCATATTGTTCGCATTAGGACTTATAAAAACACCAACAATGAAAAGCAGAACGCGAGCTTTCAACTCGTCTCCCTCAAATTTACCGCTAACTATGTCCTCCTCAAGTTCATTCACCTTGGCATCCCTCTTTATTCCGTACTTCGATGCCATTTCTTTTGCATTAACATTTCTCGTTTCAATTTCAACTTCGACTCCTTCATTCTTCAAACCCAAAACAGCCTCCACATCTTCCACCAAAACTAGAATTTTATGTCCATCATATTCCATGATCGACCTCTGGACATCAAAATTCTCTACTAAAGTGCGACATAGGTCGCGATGAATAGCTCTCGGTTTTATTTCCAGTAAAGGACCAAACCCTAACTCATGTACCACACCCTCAATATTCATCTTCCTCATCTCTTCAAACACCTCTGACAGCTTAATGAGGCTACATCTTGAAGACTTCTCCTACAACATTTCATAAATACATTATTTACTTCACTATTACACAAATATACCTAATGTTAGAACAATTTCATCTCTTTCTCCATAAATAATTTCAAAAATTCACTTACCTTTTTCTCTTTCTCTTCCTCAGGTACTACAATATCCTTCACATTGGAGGCTTTCCATTCAGCTAGAGCCTGCTTCTGCTCCTCGAACATTTTTTTATAAGGCTCCTTTTCATCTTCACTCATCTGCCTCCACCTCAAACCCAATGCTTTTCTTTTCTGTATCACTCTAACAATTAGTCCAATACAAATATCATGTACAATTAACAAACCATTACACAACATACTTACATTGTTGTTCATTGTCTTCTCCCCCTCCAAACGTTTACTTTCTACTTTACTGTAAAACATAAATTCTCTGTTAGCTTATGCAACTCATATTTAATAAATTTTACAGTTCTATATACATTTAACTTCAACTTACTAGAATTGGAAATATGTTGTACATAGCTTAGGTGCCTCTGCATCCCCTTTATGAGACTTCTTATGTTTCATTGTCTGCAACGTGTACCTAAAATAATCAAAGATTGAAACCAGTTTTTTACATACTACTTCAAAACAACTATTTGATCTTAAGAAACAATCATACCTTCCAACACATTTCAATACTATAGCTGTAGAGAATAAGCAAACCAGTTTTTATACCAAATACAAGAATCATCTCAGCCAACATTCATAACCAATACATCCATTTCAACTAAATGATTCTTACAAATCCAATCTCCTCGACAATATTTTTTTCTTAAAGAATTCAAAACTTCTTTTTTCGTAATCTTTTTTAATTACTGTTAAACACTTCTTCAAACTACTGTTATCTTTTTTTCCCAAAAACCCTTAACAGAACACTAACCAAAAACACCGAAAATTCCTTCCAATCCAATCACCTATACAAAATTGATAATATTTTACAAAGAAATCCACATTCCCACGATTTATACAAAAACCTTCACCATTCGCTGAAATAGAAAAAAAAACCGAAAAAAACGAAGCAAGAAGCAAGAACTTACCTAAAAACCGTGCTCAAACCCAACCTCCTCGACAAATTTCCTTCAGATTTTCTTCTTTAGTTTATGCAAAAATCAACTCGTCGTTTTGTTTTTCTTTTGGGTTCGATGCCCTAAAATTTGTTTTTCTTTTCCCGCTCGTCGATTTTTACTCACCTTATACCATCGTTAAAAGGGTTACCGGTTCACCGGGTAACCTTAAGCCCCGTTTTTTTTTTCAATCCAACGGCCCATATTAAACCGTCTCTATCTAATGGTGTTTTTTCCTTGGTTTGTATTTAGTTGACTTTTAAGCCGCCTATTTTTAGAAAAGCCCCAATAGAAATGAACTGGAATCGGAGATTAATTGATGAAACAATTAACCCCCTTTTTGTGATCAAAGTCGCTGTCAATAAATAAACCTCTCCCACGATTTTCACCGCAATTGGCAATTGGCAATTGGCAATTGGCAATTTGGCATTACTCCAACAAAAACATTTGGTGCTCCTGCTCTCAATAAGGTTAAAAAGAAAAAGAAAAACCCTAGCTGGACATTTACAAACAGTAAAGCCAAATGTATTTACAACTAACCCCGCATCTCAAAAACCTATCATCTCCCCCAAAAAGAAGTCATGATTTTATCAATCTTCTACCGTCTGAATCTCGCCCATCATAATCCGGTTGCTGACCACGTTGAACCCCAAAACAGCTGCACTCACCTTCTTTCCTTTCTTCCCTTTCTTCTTGCCTCCCCCCTTTGAAGATCCATCTGGGTCGACTCCGACATCTTGGTCGAAATCCGCAACGCTTGTATTGCCGCAATTCACACTTCTGGTTCCCAACTCTATGAACTTCCCATCATGTTGCCTTTGAAAAGCAATCTCAAGCACATCAGCCGGTAGCAATTCCTTGTAGTTGAGGAATTTTTCAATGAACTCGTGATTTGGATCAAATGATCCAAGGTTCTCCACAAGAAGTATCTCAGCCTCGGATCTAGATTGCTTCAAACAAAATTCCAAGAAACTTGTATCTAGCAAAAGAATAGAAGTGACAAAAGATAAAAATGCCAAAGTCAATCCACTATGAACCGGCTTCATATCTAGCAAAACTACAATTATAGTTTTCAGAGTAGGGACAAGCAAACGATTAAAGGATATCATCTTAGGCTTGAAAAGAGTAGCTGAAATTAAAATTTATGTGATCCGTACTTTTCCAATAGAATACAGTACATACAAACATTGTTTTCTATGCATAGGCATACCTTTTGTTCCAATAAGCCGAACACACTCGCTCTCACACCAATCTCTGAAATCCATCGCCTCTGCATGAGAGTTGAATGCATTGTGATGTTAAGTTCAATGAGGTAGTTAAAAAACTACATTGAGACATTCATCTTACAAGAATGACTTACCAGAATGCTTGGTCAACATATCTCTTTTCCCTTTAAGGGAGGAATGAGCAGAGGCAGGAGAGGACGACAGAGTGCGCTCCATAGGCCTGCCACCTACTGACTTTTGCCGATTTAATGACCCAATTGCAGTTCCTTTAGTAGGGGTGCTTTTGGTTCCCCAGCTGCCCGCATTTGCTAGAACAGGGAAATCACCTCTGTTTACAAAAAAAGAAACAAATTCATATAATCAATTACTGATAAACTTTATTGCTTCCTTCCGTTTGCATATTGAGTCAGCAACTCAGCAAGGATAAAACTTTTTGCTTCATTCTGTTTGCATGGAGATAAGAATTAATATAAACAAATTCCCATACACTAATAGTTTGGATAATTATTTTTAAGTAGAAGTCGAAATCTCAAATTTCCTTTTATCGGGAGAAAATCACCCTCCAGCTGCTGTACTTAGCTTCTCTGGATAACAAGGTGCTTTACAGGCAGACTAGGATGCAGTTGAAATAACAAGAACCCAACTTTCCCAACCCACTCAGTCCAGCAAGACAAGAAAATACTAAAAAAAGTAGAAAAATTAGTGCATCAGGGTGAGTGCGGGTATTCTTTTTTTCCTTTTTGGAAAAGAGGGAGGGTGGGTAGGGGAAGAGAACATACTGCTTTGTTTCTTGCTTCGTCTGATCAATGGGACCCCAGAATAGGTCATCATCTCCTTTATGTTTTGACTGAGATGCATGAGAATTTATCTGGATTGGAGATGCAGTCTTTGATGGCGAAGATGCAGTTAGGGACCATGATGAAACACCCGCTGGAGTTGACAGATTTGGTTGTGATTTATGAGTTGTTATTGGATTTGTGGGCTGGACAAAGGAATTCCTCTTCTGCTCCTTTTGAATGTCCCGTAATGATGTGGGTTTAGGAAGTTTCTTAGAATCAGCAGACCATGCTGGAGCAGGAGAAGAGTTTACTTGCTCCTGTTTCCAAGGAACAAAATCTCCCAAAGAAGGACCTGAGGGAATTGAAGGCACTTCCTTCTCCAGCTGTGCTGGACGAGATCCTTTGCCTTTCTCAACAGTACTTGCACCAACAAGAAGCGGGTCAGCAGTACTAAGAGGAACTGAAACTTTTGATCCTGTGCCCTTTGCCTTGGCAGACTTTTTCCGGCTCTTTTTAGTTTCTTTAGCTTCAATAAAATTGTCATAATCAATAGGTTCCACATTTGTAGTGGTAGCAGTGGCAGAAGAGGTACAAACAGTGCCAGGAACATCTGCATCTCTTTCCCTGGATTTTGCCAAAACTTCTTCTGCCAGCAGGTCATGTAATGGGCTCTTTTTACTCATTGGCTTTAAAGAACTTTCAGTTATCACAGTAGCTGACTCAGCTAAATCAGAGTCTCTTTTACTTTCTCTAGAAACTTTGGGTTCTAAACTAGACACAACCCCAGGCCACGGAGTTGACAAATTCATAGAGTTCACAGAAGTAACCTCTGACACTGCCATCTCCGTTTGAGCCTTCCTCTGTTCTTCCTGTTGGATTTCCAGTAATGACTTTGGCTTGAAACCAGGAGCAGGTTTCCAAGCACGTAGTGAAGGCTGTGCAATTAAGTTCTGCACTGGGAAAGAACCAGAAAGTCGGGACTCACACTTTAGTTCTTTGGTTTCATCATCAACCACAACAATGTTAGCATCTGAAGAGCTTTTAGCATAGTGAGTATCTATGGGGGAAATACTGGACTTATTCTCTTCTGCGATTCCCGGAGACATCACATCAATGTTATGTTCAGTATTGTTAGCGTCACCAACAACTGGCGCTTCAGTTTCAGGTGATTTCATTTGCACCAAAGAGGAAGCCTTTGAAAGTCCCTTCGCAAGGTCAGAGGCTTGTGATTTACCAGCTTTTTGCTTTCTAGACTTCTTTTCTGAAGTTTTTCTTACCTCATGAGCTTCAACATTCTCAACTTCTCTCACCACAGAAAGCTGCCCGTTGCTTTTCTCTGTTTGAACTTGCAGTTCATCGATAGCGGCAGTAGGATGAAAATCCTCATTAGGTGTATCAGTTTTACAGGTTCTAGCAGTAGCAGTTTCATCGTGTTCCAAGGTTCCACAACTTGCATCATTCACAAGGGGTACAGCTGGTACAATTTCATCAATCTTCTGAGCAGAGTCCTGTGGCGGCTCCAAAGTAAGAGCATGGCAGTTCGAAGCAAGGAGTGGCTCTAGCACAAGAGAAGTCTCCTGAGAGGATAAGCTAACTTCCGATGAGTGTGAGCTTTCAATGGTTGTTGTCACTGGCAAAGACCGTTGGATGCCATTAACCAGTTCAGGTGCATTAGTCCCCAAGTTCTTCTCGCAGTTGATACTATTGAGCATCTCATGAGGTAGAAGCACCGGCGGGGATCCAGAACTAACAGCATAACTCATATCCCTGGAAACTTGTGGAGGCAGATTCATTAAGTTAAAGGCATGTTCATCTTGGGCGCCTGGGATCTGCGAACCAGTCTGAAGAATGTCTAGTGACGATGGCTGAAGCCAACTGGGATCCATGGATAAATTCCCTGTAGGTATTGTAGTCTGTGACTGCCCATAAGAGGGTTCACCAAAAAGCTGCTGGGGTTGATGCGCTTGCAAAACCTGTGAGAGCAATTGTTGTTGCCGCAGCAAATTTTTCTGTTCCTCCAGTCTTTGTTGCTGCTTAAGCAACATGATCTTTTCAAGGAGCAACATCTGTTGTGTTTGTTGTACTGGTGTCTGGGGTTGTAGCTGCAGCATTAAATACTGCTGCTGTAACATATTCAGCAGTTGGGAGTCTTGAGGTAAAGTGGAGGAGATAAAATTTTCAGGTTTTAAGATGCCAGATGGATTATCCATAGTTTGACCAAGCAAACTATTCAAGGAAGGTGGGGTTTGTGTTTGCAGCCTCTGTTGCTGGATCCCAAAGGGTGTTTGGGTCGGAAAATTTTGAGCATGATGTAGTTCAATCTTTTCTTGAAGAGGATCCGATGCACCTTGCGAAGGGAAATTCGACCAACCACCAACACTATTATTTACCCCAGGAGCAGACCTGTCAGGTAATCCTTGGAGGATGGACATCAAATCAGCAGCTTGTGAATGAGGTGGCTGAAGAGTGCTGTCAGTCAATGATGTGAGGAGTTTTGCATGGGCTGCAGGTGACTCAGAGATGATATCTGGCCTTGAAACCAAAGGTACAGCATCTCTCCCAGGCCAATGAGAGTATGGTTTTGGTATTGACAGCTGCCGTTCCAGAGTCATTCTCTTGCCTAAGAGATAGAGATCACTCCCATTTTCAATGCTACCAGGATTATTTGGAACATATCCTTGCAGACCTAAAGTAAAACCAAACGATACATTAGGCAGGCAGTTTGAAATTTATGGATTAGAACCCTAAAATACACTACCTTCAGAATTCAGCAAGTAAAAATTGCATACTACTAAAACAAACTAACTAATGTGTTCGTAAAAACCCAACCTTGGGATGAATTGTTCATGCCACTGGACATGAGTGACTCCAAAAACCTATTTTCAGCTTCTGTTGCGGGCCTTGGCTCATTTCTGATCATATCAATATCACTCGCACCAGTAAGGACTTTCCCAAGGCTACTAGAATTTGGTCTGCTCGACAAATCAGAGAGTTCACCCTGTTTTGGCACTCCAAATCCGGGTGGCGGCCGTGCTTTAGCTCGTAAGTGGGGCATTACATCACCAAGTAAGGAAAATGGAGAGTCCTTTGGTGCACTTGCAAGCCGAACTTCCAAATCTATCCCAAAATATCCTGCCTCAAACCAGCCTATGATATCAATCCCTGAAAAGGGGCCTTGAATTTCACCTTTAGGATCTTTGTAGTGAAGGATAAGGTCCTCTGGTGCAGGCAGCTTCCTAGGTTCGGGTTCCCTCTCCAAAACACCAGACAGTTGCCTCTTCAGGATAGGGTCAACACTAGATTGCCAATTTGCTTCATCTCTAGAATAGGATGAATTCATCACATTACTTTCTCGTTGGTTAATTATATCTTTCGGTTGTTGTGACCAGCTCATGTCAGGGGCTCTTGACCTGACATGATTTGGAATCTCCTTCCCGTCCTGATTGACTATGGGTGATTGTTCTACCAATGAAGAGGCACGCCACACGGTGCCAGGATTAACAGAGTTAGTGACTTGTATACTTGATTCCCTACTTATGGGCACATCTTCATCCCTTCTGTAAAGACCCCTATTCTCTACAGCTGCAATAGTATAAATGAATAGTGATCAATTCTCATAGTCAAATAAATGCAAGTCAAGAAAGGAGCATAATGAGTCAAATCAAAAGAACGCAATGCCGTGCGATGAAACTTAAAACAACAGAAATGGTTGGAATTCAAACAGACCAAAATCCCTATCATTAAAACTAAAAACGGTCTATAATTACCTTCCGGTTTGAATTTAGTATCTGGGTATCCCTTATGCTTTTCAATCTGTGAAAAACTGCTGTTTGGAATGTCAGAGCTTTCCTCTTTAGAATCATCAACACCAGGTGGTAAATCTTCTCTACTGCCTGCATAAATATGTTCCAGCAAAAGTTAGCCACATCTTCAAAATATAAACAAACTTACAGTAGAATATATCTTCAATATTTTTAATACCAATCTTGTTTCGTCTTGAATGAGTAAACTCAGTAGAGTTCCGGCCGACAGGCCCATCTTTAGGCATCTGTGGAGCACCACTACTTGTTATGTCCCCTTTGTCAATTCCCTTTAGAACAAGCTATCAAAGAAGCAATAAAATCAACATAGGAGTCTAAATCAGGGTTTACCATCATATGCATAATTTTAAAATAAAATAAAAAATACCATTTCATCAGGATTTGGCGCGCAAAGGGCTAGAGGTTCCGATGGTTCATTCTGTGCAAGTGAAGGCACAGATACAAGCTCTTCTACGAGTTTTTGGTAAACTCTCATGTCAGTTCTCATATATAAGTCTAGCAATTTTTTCCTACTATATCTTAAAGGGGATGGCTCCCCATGGTCAATATCACCCTTGTCAGATATGATTCCTAGAGCTTGATGATGAGAAGGTATACTAGCCCCTGGGTTTCCAACAGAATTTCCCCTTCCATGGCCAGCAGAAAATGTTGAAGGGCGACTTTCTCCACGTCCACGCCCGTAAGAAAACATGGGAGCCTGCTTGTTTGGAGTTGGTGTTTGGTGAGGCTCTCCCCTTCCTCGACTTTGAGAAGAGGTGGATCTCCATGGCCGATAGTGATCACCCTCCCTCGCATCCTTTCCATGACTGGAAAGATGAGACAACCCTTTGTCAAGAGGCATATCACCATCTCTTCCAGAGTCAGCCCACTTATCTCCTGACCTTTCATTGCTTTTATCATCAGGCCCCCAGCGTGTGTTCCATTTGCTCTCACGCTTTTGATCATAGTTTGAGTCCCTGTTACCTGAATCGGTCCACCGCTCAGTGGGTGCGCGGCGTGCTTCTCCAAATTGTTTTGAAGGCAAGTTATCTGCCCATCGATCCATCCTGCGGGTGTCAACAAGCTCTTTATCACCATCCCTCCAGTGATCTTTGCGCACAGACGAATGGGTGTCTCGTTCTTCATCACGCCAGCGGTCTCGCCTACCAGTTTCCATATCAAGTAAGGATGGCCTAAAAACATCCTTCTTTGGAGTATCATGCATCCGCTCACCATTTCCCAGTGGCTTCATGACTTCGGAGCGACCTCCATGAGCTGGATTTGAGGTAGGATGATTTTCCTGTATGGATGATTGAAAATTAAGGAGGACAACATCTAAGACAGTGAGAATATCAAACAGAAGATTTAATTAATTCTAGAGATGAGAACTGTATGTTGATACTTGATAGAAATCTAGAGAAAGCATACATACAACTTGAAACCCACCTATAAATGAATAATAACACAATGAGTCAAATAACAGATTTCTAAAGCTAACTCAACAACAATAACATACCATAATTCCTATTCCAGGCTTACTCTCTCCTGGCTTTGAAAGAAGCCATTGTGGTGAAAGTGGGATAGGATTGTCTGATCCTTGAACATCTACATTAAACAAACAGAACCATCATTTAGAGACAGCCATATATTCAAGTAAGTATTTGAAATCGAAATGCTTGGTCCAGTACAATGATGGTGCACAATAGGTACACTAGAAATGGTTCAAACCCTGATTTTGTTGAGGAAAAACAATTTCTGAGAAATGATCGAATATGCCTCTTGAAACTGCCACACTGGTATATCATTGCAATAGAAGAATAAACACAAACACACGAAAAAATGCGCTAAGGCTAGAAAGACATCATTTAGGAAGCCTTGTTCGACTCCCAAATTAAGCATTTCAAACTAATAATAGGCCAAATGAATTTCTCAGTAAAGCCTATTCATGAAGCAGCTAACAAAACAAAAATTACACTATCAATTGTCAGTACAAAGTGAAGGTGCCACTTATAATTTATAAATAGAACAACTATGCCATTTTATATATAATTAATCACATAAATCCTAGCATTTGAATTGATAACCAAACAAAAAAGCGTGCAAGAAATAGAAGAAGCATGTCATTTATCAGAAAAAAATAGAGTACTTCAGTTCGTCCCCATCGCGGTAAGTCGGAACTAAAGTGCGCCAAATTTAAAGCACAAAGCGGCACCAGATTAAAAGGAGGGAAAAGGAAAAGGAGAAAAACTTCCATTTCTAGATGATAAACCAAAAACCCTAACTTCGAAGCAACCAAACAAAAATAAAAACACAGCAATCTCGTAAAACCACAGAATATGCAGAAAATCTTTCAATTAACACAAAAAAATGAGCAGAACGGGAAATGGTAAGGGCTAGGGTTTTACAGAAGATGAAAGGAAGAAAGAAGCCGTTAATCCTTAATGCTACAAGGGGAGAGGAAACCGGCGAGGTAAACCACCTTTGGAGATCGGAAGGGAAGGGTTGACGGTGAGGTGGCGGCGGGAATCGGAGGCAGCGGTATGGGCCATGGATGATCGGAGAAAGAGAGACAGAACCAAATGGTGCTGTTTTTGCTTGTCGTTCTATTTTTTTTCCTTTGCTTTGGTTGCGCTTAGCGAGGTGAAGAGAAAATATAATGCCAAGAGAGGGGGAAATATAAGTTAGGTGAAAAAGAACAAAAAATAAACTGAAAATGGTAAAAAGATAAATAAATGGTTTAAATTGCTTATTTAGAAATTAATCCTCCTATTTTTATTTCTATGAATTTGTCCCTTTATTTTTTAAATTTAAAAATTCATACCTAATTTTTAAAAATATTATAGTTTTATTAAATTCATTTATGTTACAACATCATTTACGTTTTGGTTGTATATTTGTCAAGTTAATATTTTTATTCCAATATATCACGTTAGTAAATTTAACAAATAATTTAATAATATTAACAATTGGATTTGTAAAGTTGACTAACTAAATTCTTATGGGTAGCATTTGAGAACAAGAATTCCAGAATTTGAATTTGAATTTCAAATATGTGTAATTTAAGTGACAAAACACTTAGAAATGGAACATTCATTAATATTTCACAAATCCATGAATTTATTAAATGTCTATATTAGTAATGAATTTGAACTTCTTAATATAATTTTAGATTTAATAACTTCATGGTTGTATACTTTTCAGCTATACACTGTATTGAATCTTAAATATTACTGTATCTTATTCTTATCAATTTACATAGCAAATGAAATCCAAACAAAATTTCAAAATCTAAGCACCCAAATGGAGCAATAAATAAAATAAGAGGACTTAATTCTAAACATCAAAAGAGTACAGGTACTCGCAACAAATTTTAGCCTAAATAAGTTGTGGTAAGATAGGTTACGGCTTACGTTTTTATGAGTAGAGGGTAATTTGCTGGCCAACTATGGTTAGTGTTGGACGGATTGTTAAGACGATTATCCGGTTGGATAATGTTTACGCGCTGAGGAGAATTCATGAGGTTCACGTTTTCGGAATAAGTCTTGCGGTGCGTTGCACGCGAGGTTGTGAAGAGATGAGATACGAAGAGTGTTTTGATTCGATGGGTGCGTAATACTAGGGGTGGGAATTGTGGGTACCCGGGATTCGGGTACCCGGAAAACCGGGTACCCGGTTCGTCCGGGTACCTCTTTAAACGGCCCGTGTCCCGGTCCATTAAATCCGGATACCTGGGATTCGGGTACCCGTAAAATCGGGTACCCGGATAATCGGGTACCGGGTACCCAGATAATCGGGTACCGGGTACCCGGTTCATATTTTTTTTAATTTTTATTTATTTTAGAATTAAAAAAATCATATGTTAAACACAAAAATATTTAAAAAAAATTAAACTTAAAACTTAAAAGAATATAATACAAACATAGAAAAAATATAGGGATTTAAACTTAATTTTAGAGTGAAAATATTAAGAAACATAAAATAAAAATATAATTTTAAATATAAAAAATATATATATTAAATTTTATCGGGTCGGGTACCCGGTAAGGGAAAACTCTCGGCCCGTGTCCCGGGAAATTTGTCGGGTCGGGTACCCGGCCCGATCGGGTAATTTTTTTCCGGGAATTACCCGGTATTTTTGTTTCGGGTAGTCGGGTTTTTGGGTCGGGTCAATCGGGTCGGGTATTTTCTCCCACCCCTACGTAATACACCTCGACCGTCGAAATTAAGGCTGAGATGTGGTACGACGGGAAGGACTGTCGTTTCAAGCCAGAACTGAACTGAGAGGCGAGAGCAGAGATAAAAATATCTTGACAATATCTCTCATATTTAATTCTAATTCTATTTGGGTGTTTAAAAATATTTAGTCCGAACGACCCGACCCGACCCACCATCCGCATACCTAATTAAAAATTATCAGATATATTTAATAAAAATATTTGAATATTTGAATTCGATATTCAATTCATTATTTCTCAGGTTTGGGGTTTAACTAAAAATCGGTGCCTTATTTTAATCTATATTATAAAGGTTCCAAATTGTCAAATTCAAGGTCCACATGTCATATGATTAATGAAACACCAATGTAAAGTCCCACAAATTTATTAAGAAAATGCTATAATATATACCGAACCCGGATGTCCTTGAAAAAAATTAATTTCGTTTTCCCTAAGACCATTTTTTTGGTTCCTTTTACCACTTTTTTCTTTAAATTTCATTTAAGTTTCTGAATCAAATATTGATGAGTAGCTAGTTTGGTTATTATTTTAGCTCTAATTAAACTTAAATGGTTGATTTGTGGCGCCGAATTGTAATTTAGTGTGAGCTTTTTGTGTAGGACTTCGTGTTTGGAAAACATATTAGAAAAGTGACTAAATTCTGCAATTTTTCTGAATTCATTGCCGGATTAGTGAACATAAATTGGGGCATGAAAATGCTGACTGGACGACACATCAGCGGCTTCTAAAAGATATCACGTCAGCAATAGTTGATAGCTTATCAACTAAGATAGGATAACTTATCAGCCGAAATTTGAAGTTTAAATTTGGGATTTATCTTTTGTATTTTATTTAAATAATTTAAGAATCATCTTCTATCTTTTTAGTTTCTTTAGGGTTTTAGGATGCTATAAATACCCCTTGGGGGTGAAACTCAAATCATCGCTTGTTTTTGTTTTCATTTTTACTTTTGAGTTTATAAATTTTATTTCTCTTCGCTTAACGTTAAGTATGGTTTATTCGCAAGCTATGCTTAGCTAAATTTACCATTAGCCAAAAGCTAAGCTAAACCCAACTTATCTCGTGAGAATAGACAAGTTCTTCCGTTAAGGGGAATTAAGATCGGATATGATTTTCATTGAGACAAACCATCCGAGCACGGGCTTTTCCAGCACTCAGCATAGAATTTACGTTAGCATCGAATTTACGTTAGCATCGACTGGCAGAGCTAATCAAACATATAATGGGTTTTAAGGATTGGCCTTAGAACTTAGTTTACCATAGAGAATCAAGTTATAAGGGTTGTGCCTTGTAGACTGTAACCGACAAAAACTCGAAATAAAATCCCTTTCAGTGGTCGAGACGAGTTGAGGCGAAGCAAAGCTGAAGGCTAACTCTTATCATCATTGATTTTAATTATTACTTGTTATTTTTCTAAATCTTTTCAAATTATTTCACTAAACATCTTTTTGTCGTTAAACCCTTACTCTCACTATTCTACTATAATTTATTTTTTTAATTGAAATTAAGAATATTTATTTAACAGTTCATGACTCTTGTCAAATATAATTAGCTTCAACGAAATGTGCCCCAAAAGTCTTGATAAAATCCCATTGCAAACCCAAAGGGTTAAATGGATCACTGCACAAACCAAAAATAACAAAACCATGAAACCTTCACCGCATCGGAGAAGTTCGAAGCTATGCGGTGCAAGGCATGTTGCAATAAAGCCTAGGGTTGTAAAAACAAGTCAGGACCTGAAAACCTGTCTGAAACCTGCTCGAGTCAGAACCTGATTTGACTCGAGAATTCGATGACCCGAACTCGAACTGTAACTGACTATTGCTGACCCGAACCCGAGTTGAACCTGTTACTGTAGCAACCGAACCTGATCTGCGTCCGACTGAAAACGACCCGAACCCGAATCTGACCTGTTAATTTTGACCTGAAACCCGACCTGCATCCGACTGAAGACCGACATGGCAAATTACCTAATATTATCCGACTGAATCGACCCGAGATCCGATTTTACCCGACCTGTTTTGAACCCGACCTGTTTTGAACCTGACCTGTTAATGGACCCGACCTGTTTTGAACCTGAACTGTTGTTGACCTGAACTAATGTAGACCTAGCCAAAAATGTTAAATAATTTAAAGTGTAAATTGTTCATTATAAACTTAATAATTTTTAATAGATTATGTTAATTTCATAATACTTAGAAAATTTTTATCTTACATTATACTTAGAAATTTGTCTTAATTTGTAACTACATTATGTATAATAAAATTATATACTTAAAAATTTGTTTAAGTATAATAATATATATTATGTATAATAAAATTATATACTTAAAATTTATTAACTTCATTATATTAAATAATATTATATACTTAAAAGATTTGTCTTAATTTTTACTAAGTATATAATATATTAGTATTATATAGTTAATATAATATATTAAACTTATTATGCTTTATTATATAATATATATTATGTTAACTTTATTATGTTCATTATAAACTTATTATACTTTAATAAGTATAATAAAATTAACATAAATACATAATATACATTAGTATTATGTTTAATATAAAGTTAACGTTATTATGCTTATATAACATGTGAAACAATTGTCGTTCAATTAATTAATCTGGATATAATTTGTTACTCAATCTGGTTAACTACTTTATTTTGTTACCTTAATCTGGTTAACTTTTTCATTTTGTTAACTTAATCTGGATAACTGACTTAGATTAATCTGGATAACTTCTTTATATTCTTAACTTAGATTTTTTTTAATTCAATTTGTTAACTTATATATTTTGTTAACTTCATTATTTGTGATTCAGTT
This sequence comes from Hibiscus trionum, assembly GCA_030270665.1. Classification (NCBI taxonomy): domain Eukaryota; kingdom Viridiplantae; phylum Streptophyta; class Magnoliopsida; order Malvales; family Malvaceae; genus Hibiscus; species Hibiscus trionum. Next base: position 487,025 of record BSYR01000043.1, on the reverse strand, counting down.
AAAAAAACAAGATTATTGAACACATCAAATAGAATACAAAAAATGTTAACTTATAATTGAATATAAGATAAGTTAATTACAAAGATAAACTTACAAGATAAGTTAAGGATTACAAACTTTAGGATAACAAACTTACAAACAGAATACAAACTTACAAAATAAAAAGTATTTTTGCTCTCAGATCTTATAGCAAAGTTTTTTCATCGAGCTACAAAAGAAAGCTACCAACAAGTTTTAATTATGGGTAACTTAGCTATGCAAGCTAAGAAACCAACAAAATTAAAACAAGGGCAACTACCTAAAAAATAAAACTACTTAGTACCCAGCAACCAGCAACCAGCAACGAACATCAACCAACAATAAACAACACTAAGTGATAAACAAAAACAATTTATAAGAAAAGGTAAAATACAACATAAGTGAATAATGAAACTAAAAGATAAGGAATTAATACTAACATTTAAATCAGCAACTAGCAACCAACAATAAATAACAAGACCAAGTCCCGCAACATCAAGTAATTAACATCAACAAAAACTAAATTAAAAAACAGATAACAATATTAGATTAAGAAACAGAAACAAAACAAAAAACAATAACAGAGATAGAGAGAGAAGAATACCTTATTCAGGAATGGGATCTTCAACAGCAACATCAGACAGTGAAGATTCATTCACAACAGAGAGATATTCATCACCTTTATCCTCAGGTTCAAAACCATACAACCAATTACGGGTTGTAACAAAAATCTCAACATTTTTGGGCAAAAGTTTAACCCTCAACTTGTTCAAAATTCGACCCCCATGCTAAAAGAGGATTCGGAAGCAACATAAGTTATTGGAATGGCTAAAACATCTCTAGCCATGAGTGAAAGAGTAGGAAAAGATACAGACTGTGACTTCTAATAATCTAAGATATCAAACTCAGAATCATCAGAACGAGAGAGAAGGGAAAAAGATATGTAAGAGTCAACATCAGATTTACCACTCCTAGAAGTAGCCAAATTTGCATCAAAGTTCTACAATAAAACAGAAAATGAATTAGAAAATTGTAAGTTAAAAAAAATAAAAGTGAAAACAGTAGCCAAAATAACACTGACCTAAAACAGATTTGACATTTTGAAGGTCCGAGGCCGATTTGAACTGGACACACTTGTACTTTGAGATGAATTGCATTGTACAAAAGAATTAGAAGAAGAGGAAGAACAAATAACAGTTCTAGATTAATAGATATACAAATTAACAAACTCATTGTAAACAAGACTAACCCTCCTTTCAACCTCATCCTCAACATAGAGGACATCATACAACTCCTTCAAAAGTTGCAACTTATAACGAGGATCAAGCAAAACAGCAAAAGACAGAATAGTAGAGTGTTCAGACCAGTATTTCTCATACAACTCAAGCATAGGTCCTGCCATTGCAGAAATTCCATCACAAGAATCATTGTGAGCATCACACAAAAGCTTCTCAATAGCTACAACATTAGCCAAATATAAATTAGAAGTAGGATACTTGGATCCTGAGAACAGAGTAGTAATCTCATAGAAAGGCTCAAGAAAATCACAGATCAATTGGGCAGTTTCCCAATCATCCTCTAATATAATATCCAGGCCATTCTCTCTATTGACAAACAAATTGATAGCTAACTTAGCATCAATAGCCCTACATAGCATCAAATAAGTGGAGTTCCACCTAGTAGGAACATCTAATACTAACTTACCAGAAAAATTAGAACCACAATCTCTAACAGCAGAATCAAAACTACATAGTCTAGAATCAGAAGAGTCAATAAATTTAACAATTTCACGCAACTTAACAACAGAAGAATCAATTACCTTCAACCCTTTTTGAACTATCAAGTTCAGAATATGGGCAGCACATCTAATGTGAAAGTACTTACCACTGCAAGGAAGGGGAGATATGACATGCAAATCATCTTTGAGACGCTTAACGATTCTCTCATTTGCAGAAGCATTATCAAGGGTTATAGTAAAAACTTTCCTCTCAAAACCCCACTCACATATCAATTTTTTTAACAAATTTATAAATAGACTCACCATCATGGGGTGGGGGGAAACGATGAAAATTTAAAATTTTTGACTGAAGTTTTCAATTATTATCAACATAATGTGCAGTCAGAGCAAAATATGAACGTGAAGTGCAAGCAGACCAACCATCATATGTAAAACAGATTCGACTTGAAACAGAATGCATTGAATCAAGTGACAATTTCTTATGTTTCTCATGCTTTAACATGCAATGCTTAGTAACAGTATACCTAGAGATATCCTTGACATTAAAATTAAGATAACGATGCAAAATCCTAAGTTTATCATGCTCAACCATGCTCAATGCATATCCATGACACAAAATAGCTTCAGCAAACAAATCACAGTAAGTTTTCTGATCAAAAGAACTTCCTAAACAACTACTGGGATTAGATACAAGGAAGTCCTTGTAGGCTTGGCATTTTTCAGTATGTCTTTTAGGGTTAGAGGTACCAATATAAGAATCAGCTTTATACCTTTTTGTTTGCAATACTTACATTCAGCAAATAGACCATCCTGCTCCTTAACGAAGCAATAATGATCCCAAACAGGAGAAGTTCTTCTCCCAAACTCTGTTGATGAAGCTGTTGAAGCCCTCCTTCTAGAGGAAGGAACAACTGTAAAAGCTTGGTCATTTTCATCCGCTTCAAACAAAACATAAACAAAATGAATTAGTGATTGATCAAATAATAACCCTAAACTTCTGAAAATAAAAAAGTCAAAAGAGTATACCTCTTTGAACGAGAAACTTCAACTCATAAGAAATATCATCCATAGGCATAGCTGTGCTAAATGAAGAAAATAAAAAATTGTGAAATCCCAGAAACGAATCAAACAACAAAAAATACAATTATAGAATACATGCCAAAGAATCTAGAAACATTAAGACAAACAGAAACCAAATGAAAAAGCAAACAAAGCAGACATGCAACCAAAATATAAGGCAAATAGAAATATACCAACAACCAGAAGATAAGGCAAACAGAAATATACCAAGGAAACCCTAGCATGCATACTAAAACAACGACACATAAACAGAAACTTTAAAACATATACATAACAAAATTCAGAAACATTAAGACAAACACATAAACATAAATATATACATAACATAAAAAAACTTTAAAACATATACATAACAAAATCCAGAAACATTAAGACAAACATATAAACATAAATATATCCAAAACAAAGCAGAAACATTAAATCAGACAAACAAAGTGGTTTCAGTTTAATCCTTGTACGTGGCGTTGTTTACACCAAACCACAAGGTCCTTTAAAAACCTCATTTGGCACCAGTAGCCCTGCAAGTCTGGTAGTCCAGCCTAAATACTCGGATTAAACCAAGGAAACCCTAGCATGCATACTAAACCAACAACACATAAACAGAAACCAAATGAAAAAGCAAACAAAGTAGACATGCAACCAAAAGATAAGGCAAACAGAAATATACCAACAACCAGAAGATAAGGCAAACAGAAATATACCAAGGAAACCCTAGCATGCATACTAAACCAACAACACACAAACAAAAACCAAATGAAAAAGCAAACAAAGTAGAAATGCAACCAAAAGATAAGGCAAATAGAAATATACCAACAACCAGAAGTTAGGGTTTTTAGAAATATACCAACAACTGGAAAGGCAGAGAAGATCGACTCTCAGAAATAAAAACATACATATTAAACAGAAACAAAGTTAGCATAAACCACAGTATAAAAAATTAAAAAATTAAAAATAAAATAAAAATAAAAAAGAACATATATGAGAAAATAACTTACCAAATCCGAGAAGATTAGGGCTTTTAGGGTTCTCATAAGTCAGAAGAAGGAGAAGGGATGTTAGGGTTCTCAGAAGTTAGAAGAATGAGAAGGGATATTAGGGTTCTCAGAAGTTAGAAGAAGGAGAAGGGATGTTAGGGTTCTCAGAAGTCAGAAGAAGGAGAAGGGATATTAGGGTTTTCTGAAGAAGATGAAAAGATTTTTGAATACAAATCGATTTTGGGATAAGGGTTTAGGGTTGATGGATTGTGGTTTAGGGATTATGGATTAAGGTTTAGGGTATATAGGTTAGGGTATCGATTGATTTGGGGTTTAGGGTAAACCATATTTGATTTGGGGATTATGGTTTTGAAGGATTGAAAAGGGGAAAGTGAAAGAACATGATGATGTTCTTGAGAAAAAGTTTGGTTTTGATCGAGAGGAAACAAGTTTAGACTGAAGTAGGATGTTTGTATAGGATCTGGAATGATTTTGGGGAAGAACAATGAAGAACTTGGTGAAAAAGTTTGGTTTTGATCGAGAGGAAACAAGTTTAGACTGAAGTAGGATGTTTGTATAGGATCTGGAATGATTTTGGGGAAGAACAATGAAAAACTTGGTGAAAAAGTAAGGTTTTGATCGAGAATAGATAGAAAATCTGGGAGAAATTGTGTTTTTGAGAGATAGAGAAAACGAGGAGAAATTTCGACAGAGTAACGCTTGGGTAAAAATGGTGTAAAGTGGCTGGGGTGAGGGTTTATTTATAGGGGTGAGCCGGGTCAAAAAGATCCGCGTGTTTTTTAACGGGTTATACGGGTCTTGCTCCGCAAGCATGCATACTTTCAATTGTTTCAATTTGGTCCTGATTTTTGTGAAATTTAGCTTAAAAGTTTATTTTATATTCGATTTGGTCCTTATTTCAGTTTTAAGGTTTATGGTTGGGTTTTAATTTAAGGTTTGGGGTTTTAATTTAGGGGTTAGAGTTGTAATTTAGGGGTTAGGGTTATAATTTAGGGGTTATGTTTAAGGTTTAGTGCTATTGTTTCAATTAGTGTTTGAATTTTGGGTTTAAGGTTTTAATATTTAGGGTTTAGGGTTTAGGGTTTTATGTTAAAGGTTTAGGGTTTAGGGTATTGATTTAGGGTTAGGAAGCCTTTTTATTTAGGGTTCATGGTTTTGACTTTTAAATTTATATATCAATCCCTAACCCTTAATCCATAATCCCTAAACCCTAAACCCTAACCTATAAACCACAAACCCCTAAACCATAAACCATAAACCATAAACCATAAACAATAATGATAACTCTCGAACCCTAAATCATAAACCGTCGAATATAACCCCTAACTCTAAAATCATAAATCCTAAACAATATAATATGAACCCTAAACCCTCGAATATAAACCCTAACTATTAAACATTAAACCCTAAACCATTAAACTATAAACCCTAAACAATAATGATAACTCATAAACCCTAATGCAACACCCTAAACCCTCGAATATAAACCATAACTCTCTAACCCTAAACAATGTAATATGAACCCTAAACCCTTGAATATAAACCATAACTATTCAATCATAAACCCTAAACCATAAACCATAAACCCTTGAAATATAAACCCTAAATAATAATGATAACTCATAAACCCTAATGCAACACCCTAAATCATCGAATATAAACCCTAACTCTCAAACCCTAGACCCTAAATAGTCGAATATAAATCATAAACCCTCGAATGTAAACCCTAACTCTAAAACCATAAACCCTAAACCATAACACTTAAACCTTAAACTATAAACCATAAACAATAATGATAACTCATAAAACCTAATGTAGAACCCTAGATCATAAATAGTCGAATATGAACCCTAAACCCTAAACCTTAAACCCTAAACATTAAACCATTAAACTCTAAACCATAAACAATAATGATAACTCGTAATCCAGATGCTAAACCCTAAACCCTAAACTATAAACTATAAACCATGAACAATAATGAAAACTTATAAAGCTTAATGCAGAACCCTAAACCCTAAACCCTTAACTCTAACCTTAAACCCTAAACCCTAAACATTAAACCCTTAAACTTTAAACCATAAACAATAATGATAACTCATAATCCTAACACAACACCCTAAACCCTAAACCATCGAATATAAACTCTAAACCCTAAAACATAAACTATAAACCATGAACAATAATGAAAACTTATAAAGCCTAATATAGAACCATAAACCCTAAACCCTAAACCCTAAACACTTAACCCTAACCATAAACCATAAACCCTAAACATTAAACCCTTAAACTCTAAACTCTAAACCCTAAATCATAAACACTAAACACTAAACCCTAAACCACAACCCCTAAAACTATAAATCCTAAACCCTAAACCCTAAACCCTAAACTATAAACCATGAACAATAACGATAACTCATAACTTATAAACCCTAAACCCTAACCATGAACAATAATAACACTAGACACTCAAATATGATCCATATACCCTAAACCCTAAATCATAAAGCCCTAAACCATAGACTCTAATCCATAAGCAATAATGATAACTCATAAACCCTAGTGCAACGCCCTAAACCATAAACCCTAGAACATTAAACCCTTCAACTATAAACCATAAACAATAATTATAGCTCGTAATCCTAACGCAACACCTTAAACCCTAAACCATCGAATATAAACACTAACTCTCAAACACTAAACCCTAAACTATAAATAATGATGGTAACTCATAAACCCTAATGCAACACCCTAAACCATAAACAATGATGGTAACTCATAAACTCTAATGCAACACCCTAAACCCTAAACACTCTAATATGAACCATAAACCCTCGAATATAAACCATAACTCTTAAATCATAAACCCTACACCCTAAACCATAAACCCTTAAGCTTTAAACCATAAACCCTTAAGCTCTAAACCATAAACAATAATGATAACTAGTAAACCCTAATGCAACACCCTAAACCCTCGGATATAAACCCTAACTCTCAAACATTAAACCATAAACCCTAAACAATAATGATAACTCATAAACCATAATGCAACACCCTAAACCCTAAATACTCTAATATGAACTTATAATATAACATATAAATATATATATATATATATTGTACATAATAATTAATTTAACATATTATATATATATATTAAAACTTATAATATAACATAATAATTAATATAACATATTATATATATATATATTAAAAATTATAATATAACATATAAATATATACATATATATTATATGTATTCGTACATAATAATTAATATAACATATTATATATATATATATATTAAAACTTATAATATAACATATAAATATAATTAATATAACATATAATACATATATATACATATATATTATATGTATACGTACATAATATTAATATAACATATAATACATACATATATATATATATATATATATATTAAAACTTATAATGTAACATATAAATATAATTACTATATATATATATTAAAAGTATAAAACTTATAAGTTATATAAGGTATATATAATATAATAATAAATATTAATTATTAATAGTTTGGGCCTTGGGGCTTTGGCCTTTGGCCTTTGGGATCATATCCACCACCCATTCATTTTAGATGGGCTAAATATTTTGTAGCCCTTTAAATTTTAGATATTTTTCATTTAAGACTTTTAACTTTTAGTTCAATTCAATTAAGTCATTAAAACTTTATTTTTAGTCCAAATTGACTCTTATTTATTATTTCTTGTTCATTATAGTCCCTAAAACTTTGTTTTTACTCGAAATTGACCCTATTTCAAGTTTTTAATTTACTTTATTATTTCAAATATGGAACATTTATGATATGTTTATTCATTTCTAGTGCCAAGTTATTATTTTTAATGTGATTCTATGAAAGACGTTAAATAATTAACTCGAAAAAATATCGGCTACTTGTAAAATTGTACCGAAATAACAAATAATACGAATTCAAAACCCGAATTAACCCGACATGAAATGAAACCGACCTGAAATTACTCGACCTAAAATGAACCCGGACTGAAATGAACCCGACCTGAAGTCTACCCGAGCCCGAATTAACCTGCCAATTACCTGGTTCGGACCCGATCTGTTTGAACCCGACCTGAAATGGACCCGACCTGCAATGGACCCGACCTGCAACTGACCCGCACCCGACCCGAGTCGAGTCAAAAAAATTTTTTTGACCTGAATTGACCTGTATCTGATTTGACCAGACTTGACAGGACCCGACCTGAAACCCATCCGATTATCTGTTTTTACAACCCTAATAAAGCCAACAACGTCGAGATATTTTATATCCGAGGTAGAAGAGTTGGTGGGTCAGCTGGGATGTCAGAACTTGCCTGTCAAATAATGTTTAATAGTTCTAAAAAACAATGCAGTAATTGATGAAATACCATAATGCAATAACTTAAAAACTACTTTTAGGTATCTCACATTTTTAGAAAAATTGATTAAAAGGAGAGTTTCTTTTTAAGAATTCGAGTTTCGAAAAATAGTAAAAATATTTAGAGTCGCCACCGGCCACTAAGGTAGGTTGGACACCATAAAAACTAGAGATTCATTTTAAAAGAGGTTCGGGAGTTGGTTACGTGCGGGGAAGAATTAGCACCCCTATCACGCCCGAAAATCGGTACCAAAATGTTTGTTGCTTTTAATCGGTAGAAATTATTTAAAGTTTAAAGTGAATTCAATTATTTGTTCTTAATTGAAAATATGACTCTAATTGTACGAGCTTTATCAAATCGTTGCTTTAGAATTAATTAGGCATTTAATTAATAAGGAAGACAATACATTGGGCCATAGATTGAACCGACATTATATAAGTCCGACTGCAGTGTTAATTTATGGTTCGACTTTCGTACGTTACCTTTATGCATGATGCAAACATTTAGGAATGATGTTATGATATTTCCCTTTTTAAAGTATCGTTTACCTTGAGACAGTAAGGATTAACCCAAGTATTTGGTCAATATCCATTGAGTTCGGACTGTCACGACACAAATATCGTGATTAATAGATACATTCCTTTTGTATGGTTTAAATTAGTTAATTAACATGTCAAGACATTAAACGCCATATGGACGACAATTATAAATGCGTGTCACATAAAGGCTTTAAAAATAAACACACAAAAGCCCACCCAATGTCCTATCCTAAAAGGCTCAAATTATGAGAGTCCAATTAGTGATCTAATTATTAATTAAGTGATTCTAATATTAACCCTAAATTGATTGTGTCGTAAAGACTAGAAGACCCTAATAAATTATGAGTTATCTTGTGGTATATCCATTTAATATTAACTTTATCCTAAAAAAATATTTAAGAAATGTTTAACCGGTTTAATGTACTAAATATTCGTCCAATAAGACAATGACAAATTTAAGCTAATTAAACTAGTTAAAGCCCTAAATTCGATTAAAACTCTAAACCTAAGCCGACTTAATTGTACGAACCGTGCCCCTATGAAATGGGCACACAATTCGAAACAATTAAATCAACCTTATCTAAAATTACCTAAAAGGCTCAATCCAACTAGCTCAAGCCCACCTAAACTAAGCAAAGCTCCAAACTTAATCATAATATTCTAAACCCCAAAGCCCAAGGCCCAAGTTTATATTACATATTCTATACTAACAATAGATTATATATAATACTATACTACACATTATAAAAACATATTATACATGTTTTAAAGGCTGCGTATGACACTTATATATATATATATATATATATATAATATAAAGAAATCGTATAATACATTAAAAAGGGTATATTATATATTTCATAAAATATGTATTACTTTTTATAAAAGCTACATGTCATACATTTTACAAGAAAAGTTATAAATTATATTCTTTACTAAAACTATGAGTTATATACTTTATAAAATTATATGTTACATTATGTGCAAAGGTACCTATTATACAAAAAACCTTTATATTATACATATTATATATATTCAAATCTTACATTATAAAAAAGGTATTGCATAAGACATATATTACATACATAACAACCACACATATTCATGCTATCAACCAAAGTCATAATCACAACCAATATCATATATTCCTCTTATCACATAATGAAAAGGTAAAAAAAATGACTGAAATTAAAGAAATTAAAACACAGTGGCAGAAATTAAAGATCCATGATAAAGGAAAACACTGGAATAGGGACCAAATCAAATGGAAAACAAAGCCCTGAGGACCAAAAGGGAGATTTTACCAATTAACAAGCCGATTAAATCGAAAGAGGGACGAAAATAAACGTTTCTTGAAGCTGGAAGGACCAGGGTGTAGTTTGAAAACGCGGAAGGGGCTTGGGGATGATTTGGAAAACGCGGAGGGGTTTAAGAGGCTAATAAACAAAATTTAATAAGTTAAAACAATATATAAAGACCATCTCAGCCAATAATTACATCTTTTGGTTAAAATACGGTCCCCAAACTCTCCGGCTCTCTCTCGACCTGCCGCACCGGTCACCGCTAGTCGGCGGCCGGCGAACTCGAAAACCCTAAAGAACTCTTATTTTCACTCCAAGCCTGAATCCGAAACCAAAACCTTTGAAAGATGATAGAAACCCTTTTTTACTTTGTGAAAACAGAACCAAAAAAACCCTTTTTGATTTCAAAAACCCCCTTTTAATATCTAAACCCCGAAATCTGAAAGGCTCACCACGCATGGCCCCTATAACGAAGGGCAATAGGTTTGTTGCCGAAAGGATTTGAAACGACGAGGAGGCGAACGAACGTCAAAGGTGAGAAACCGAAAACCCTAACCCCTTTTGTTTTTTTTTGCTTTCAAATGCGAATAAAATGAGAGGAAGTATACCTCTGAAAATGCTTGAGACTGCTTTCTATTTCTCCAAAATTTTCCTGTTTAAAACTTAGGGTTTACAATGTTTTGGTTCAGTTTTATAGTCGAAATTACATCAATTTGTTTACATGAAAATCAGAATAAAATTGCCATTGGTTCTGAAAATATGTTTGTATTCACGTCCTTCTAATGTTGTGGGCTAATTCTCTAATTTGCGGTTTTTGCGTGTGATACGACTCTCGTACGAGAGGGGACCCGAGAGGGCATCGAATGGCCGTGCACCGACGTGGCCGACGGTGGTCCCTTTGATCGATATGATGAGGATCTGGACAGTTACAAGGAATTCGAGGAGGCGCGCGTGAACTCCATGCGTGCGGGGGAATCTGAAACGTCTAGAGTGTGTCTTTGACGCGCGCGCGAGGAGCTGGAGGTTCGTCCTTGCTTGAATCTGGACCATCAGATCTAAGCTAGATCTGATGGTTGAGATGCTGCGGCGCAACAAACAAAACCAATTAGGGTTTTCTGTTTTATCAGATTAGGGTATTAGTCAATTGGGTCAAACGGGCCTGATGTAATATGTATATTTTTGGGTTTTTAATATGTAAGTGGACTGAATTTTATTAATAAACCTGGGCTTTATTCTGGATTAATTAGTATATATATAATTTTTCTTCTTTCTTTTTTCAGCTTAATAATGATATAATAATAGTAATAATATAATAATAACAATAATAATCACAATGATAAGAATGATAAGATAATGATAGTAATAATACGAACGTAGTAACAATCATACTAACAACATATAATAGTAATATAAAATAATAACACATGTATATCACTTAGCATTATTTTGGGTTTTAGAATAACATAACATATAATATGGTAAGAAATTATAAATGAAGAGATAAAGCAATAAAACATAATACTAAGAATGTTTTTGGTTTTTTTCAAGTAGAAACACACATATACATATATCTATAGTTAATATAATAAGACATATACTAATACTAATATTTTTGCTTTTAGATTTTAATGACAGCCACTTATGCACACACATGTATATAGTTAATAATTAAACAACAACCTATATAAGTGCATTATTATAAACACAATAAAAAATGTTACCCCGGATAAAATTAGTGATTACAACTGCCCCCTTTGCTTATACTTGTGGAACAAGAATAAAGAAAAGATCATAAGCACTAATTTTGTCCCACTTCTATGTTTGAAGACTTTAAGCTGCGAGTTCTTCTTATATAGAACTATTCACCCTTCCTCTTCCTCGAAAGCTGGAGATATGAGTATCTACCTTCTTCGCTCTAAAAACCTTGACATGGCGAATTTGAAACTCTTCACCTGAAATCCTTAAGCTTTGAGTATCTGCCTTATTCGCTTCGAAAACCTGACGTGGCGAATTTGAAATCCTTCGCCTGAAATCCTTGAGCTTTAAGTATCTACTTCCTTTGCTCGGAAATCTTGAGCTATGAGCATCTACCTTCTTCGCTCTGAAAACCTAACGTGATGAATTTGAAATCCTTCACCTGAAATCCTTGAGCTTTAAGTATCTACTTCCTTTGCTTAGAAATCTTGAGTTATGAGTATCTGCCTCCTTCGCTATGAAAACCCTAAGCTGTGAGTATCTACCTCTTTCGCTCTGAAAACCTTGAGCTATGAGTATCTGCCTCCTTCACTCCGAAATCCCTGAGCTATGAGTATCTTCCTCATTCGCTCTGAAATCTTGACGTGACGAGTCTAAAATCCTTCGCTTGAAATTCTTGAGCTTTGAGTATCTGCCTCCTTCACTCTGAAAACCCGACGTGGCGAATTTGAAATCCTTCACCTGAAATCCTTGAGCTTTGAGTATATGCCTCCTTTGCTCTAAAAACCCGACATGGCGAATTTGAAATCCTCCGCCTGAAATCATTGAGCTTTGAGTATCTGCCTCATTTGCTCTAAAATCCTGATGTGGCGAGTTTGAAATCCTCCGCCTGAAATCCTAGAAACGCTGGCAAATTCTTCTTTCCATGAATTTTTTATTTCTTTTTGAGCGAGTTCTTGTCGCTATGACAAATTTGACCTTTGTCGATCGAGCTCTTCTCATTAGGAGCTCTTTAATCTCGTTGAGATTAGCTCATTCAAATATGGAGTCGCGGTTCAGAATCCTTTCTAATGAACTACAACATCTCAAAGTTGTTCGGTTACTTTCTCTGATTGGTCGATCATGACCTTTTCTCCTCCTCCTCCTCCTCCTCTTCATCTTCTTCTTCTTCTTCTTCTTCTTCTTCTTAGGAGTGGTACCCCATCTTATATTCGGGTTTAACCATCTTTGTTTCTTCCTTTTATGGGTCTTGAACATTTTCTCTTTAAGCGCCTTTCCAAGTTTTCACTCCAGGTTTACTTTTATCAAAACGCTCTTTCTGGTTTCCACTTTTTCTTCATTTTTCTCTATTCTTCTTTTTCTCATTTTTATCTCCTTTTCTTTTCTTTTCCTTTTTGTTTTCTTCTCTCTCTCTTATTTTGTTTTGTTTTTTTCTTTCTTTTCTTCTTTTCTTTTCTATTCTCTCTCCTTTTCTTTCTCTCTTTCTCTTCTTTCTTCTTCTTTTTCTCCATCCTTTTCCTTTTTTTCGTCTTTCCCTTTCCCTTTTATTTTTCTTTTCCCTCTTTTTCCTTTTTCTTTTCCTTCTTTTCTCTTCTCTTCTCTTCTCTCTCTCTTTCCTTCTCTTTTCTTTCTTTCCTTTGGATACCCTTACAGAGTTTCGCATCTAGCTCTTTAGGTTACAACATGATATGCATTCGTTGTCCTTTCTCCGCAGATCTTGTTAATTTCGCACCTGATACTCTCTCGTCTTAGCTTTGGCGAATTCTTGGGTCCTTTTCCAAAGTTGTCGAAGCTTGAAATTTCTTTAATCTTCTCATGTTGAAAAATTCTTCTCATTAAGAACTCTTCGAATATTTGTTAGGGACTCTTCATCTCCATTGAAATCTACCTCTCCAATCGGGAAGTTACAGGTCAAAATCTTTTCTATTCTTTAAATCTGTCAAAACAAACAAAATGATTTGATGATGTGAGTTAGCATGCCCTTAATCTAGGGACGTCTAATTAAGTATGATACATGAATGGAGTCATTTCTAGACATGCTGAGACAAAACCCTTGCTTTTTGGTTGATCACCCTTGATTTCCACAGGCTTTCAGTCTTCGTTGAGCATTTATTCTTATCTTATCTTGAAAGGATATGGCCAGCTTATATTGGCTTGATTAAAATATGTCACCTCTTGAAATCCACCTTCAAAGCACTACCCCACTCGACTAAGGCTTAGTTGTTATCTATTGATTGACTCTTTATGATGGGCCTTCTTCAGTCTCAACATTGGGGTGGACACATGCCCCTAAGTCTAATATTCATTTATTGATTCTAACTCCTTCGTTCTTCTTGAAGGGAGATTCTGAATTACACCGGTCAGAATAGAACGCAACACTTATGATGCTGTTCATTTTTATTACATTGCCCCCACTCAAGCTTAGGGTTCAACGTTTCTTTCTTTTCTTTTCTTTTTTCGCCTCGACTCATCATGGCAAGTTTTCTCCTATCTCACCATTAGGAGAAGTACACGCCCTCCAACCCCTAAGCTCTCTTTGAGTTCAATCTTCACTTTTTCCATCATCAAAGCTTCTTGGCAAAGATCAACTTTACAATCTCGCACTTTACTGACATGCAGTCTTGTCATCCCAAAGGTGGTATTCATCTTTAATGTTGAGCTTCTGAAGATGTCTCTCATGTATTACTCGCCTTCTCTTGAGTCATATGTACTAGCAGTACGAAAAAGTTTGTCCACTTGTTCATTCCAATGCAAGAGACTTATAAGGATGATATAGATAAAATAATTTTATTATTTAAAACATGGTAATCAATGTTTATTGAAATCAAGCTTAGGTTTTGAAAAAAGATCAACCCTAGTAAAACTTTTGTTTAAATGACCACGAATGCTGAGGTGATACATACACATGTGGAATCCTTACTGGGCTACTAAGCTTCTGAGAGGAACAACTCTCATACTTAATTTCTACCCAATTTAAGGTGGCTCTCTTTAACTCACTAACTCACCGTTCCTCATCTTTCCCTCTTTTATGATCTCAATCGGGCATTAGAAATATGGTAATCCTTGAAGAAAGGTTAACCCTGATAGGCGGGATTTAATCTTATGACAAACTCAACTAACTCAGATATCCATATATGATCCAAATGGTCTTTCGAGGCTTGTAATGTAGGTCATGGCTCATGGCTTCAAAAGAAAGGGTATGTAGGCCCAAATAAGTGTTTAAGGGTGGTGAAACCAAGGATCATTTCTTCCGGCTAAAAATCTCAACTACGTACTATCTGCTTTGGATATGCTCAAATAAAATACTATTTTCCCTTTTATTTTTTGGATCGCTCTTGACTGCCCATTTTTTGGGTTTTCACCCTATAGTTCATTTCTTTTCGTCAAGTGTAGCTTCGGATCAACTTGCACCTTCACATTGTATTGATGCATGCTTCCATTCAAAGGTGATCAATCTTCTGAGGCTCTTCTAAATAGAGATTCATTTGGATAAAGAGTTTCTATAGCCCTTTTCTCTATTTACAAAACTGTGCTTTTCAATTTAGTGCTTTCACTTTTGATTTCTTTAACTTTTATGTTGGTAACTTTCAACTTGGTTTGGGTTGGCTCTTTGAGCACAAACTTTCCTTTCACCATTTCCTTTTGGTGTTTCTATAAACTAAATGTTGCATTCCATGCATTTATTATCCTTTATTGCCCCTAATTCATGAGGCATCATCTTCATAGCGTAATCAAAATCCAATGTCATTTATTTGTCCACAAACTTCTATCTCTTTTGCCCCCGGTGTAGGGTGATCCTTAGTTTGGGTTCAATCGAAAGAAAAAAATTAATAGGCTTAAACGGGGACAACAATGTATATTTTTCTTATTTTCTTTCTGTGTGAAGGGAAATGAAGGAACGCCAAATGTCCTCCCATACATGGATATCAAAAATAGTCTTCAGGTGGTAGATGTTTTAGGGTTATCGCTTCATTCAAGGACCTTAAACAACAACGCCTGAGAGGAAAATTCACTCAATGGGATCTACCTATTATTCCTGAACACTCATTGTTGTTCCTCCCTTGGCCCAAATAGCATAGAAGGTGTTCCCATTTGCAGTACCCTCACAATATTCGATTTTTAAAATTTGAATTTAAGTCATTCTTACAAAAAGTATATACATATATGTTTGGGAAAACAAAAATAAGCTCATAATAACAAAGAATAGATGAAATGTTTAAAAGAAATCAAAGAATATAAAACGCTTGCCAAATGAAATGCACATGGAGGTCTCTTTCATTGAAATTGAAACAAGCAAACACAACACAAGCCCATACGAAAGATCCTTGCTATCTTCGTGCAAACAATAGCAAAATGCATTAAAAGGAGATGAGACATGCGAGGAAATTTAAACATGAACTCCTAAAAACTAAAATTGGGGACCAACACCTTCAAAAGTCACGTTCTAACTCATTCTTCTCAAAGCTTCAAAAGACCACTCTCAATCAAACTTTGAACCTTGTTTTTCAGAGCTCCACAATTTTCCGTGGTGTGGCCCGTACCTCCACATGGTAAACACATGGCATTAACATCGTAACTATCGGGATAGTGAAGACCCTTTGGTTGGACTGCACTGGGGTCAAAAGTTTTCTTTCCACAAGTATTGGGAGCAATTCTGTGTACGTCATCGGAATCAGATGAAGAACCTTCGGAGACTTTGCAAACATGAATGATTGACTGTGGTAGCGGCCATGAAACTGAGTGTTTGAGCGAGGACTCTTCATACGAATTAGGTTGTCACGCACCTTGCGAGTGGTTGTGCTTGGCTCACCCAATTGCAATGCACCAGACTCTATCATATTCTGGACTAGCTTCTTAAATGCCACACAGTTTTTAACAGCATTGACATCATACCAAGAAGGGTAGGGTGGGTTAAAGGGGGCCACATGATAGGGCCGAACCAAATCTACCTGTTATAGCTGTGAATACAACTCCTTGTATGAGACTGGTAGCGGGGTGAATTTCTCGTTTTTCTCTCGGGCCCCTTTGCTTCCTCCCTATTTAAACTTTGGGAGCCCTTGGCTATAGTTTGAGATTGAGAGGCTGTAAAGTTCTTTGGGGCCTCCTCGTGATCTCTTTGCCTCCGAGTTGGTTCTCTATCCGTTGGAGAAGATAAGATTTTCCAAAGGGAATCTTTAATCTTATCTAACACCAATTCGATGGGACATTCAGAAGCGGTTCGGTCTACCTCATATTGGTTGATGATGGCCTGATCTTCAGTAGGCAAAATCTTTTCCGTTATGAATTCTCGTTCCCAATTCTCACTCACCCTTGGCAGGGAGTCTTCCTTCACACCCTTTCCTTTGCTCATGGTGGCCATTAAAATCGTCAACTCATCAATTTGGTTCTTTGTTTCCTCTTGGAAATTCTTCACATATGATACTATCTATCATTGGTTCCAAACCAAATGCTCTTGGAGCTGTTTGAGCTTATCGACCCTAGCCACTAGGTAATTTATGCTTTTGAAACTGTACTGGCTTGAAGTCATTCTCTTTTCACTTCTATTTTCTGAGGCGAATACTTTCCCTAATTAGTGATGCATATGGTGAAATGAATGTACAAAAAAGTACCATTGAATAATATGTCATGAAATAATGCTACTATGAGAGCATGAATGCAAAGAAGTGTTGATCGACGACCATCCTCATTAAACAATTTTCCATAATAGAGATCAAGTCTCATTACAACGAGAGAAGAAAACAACTACACATAGGGTACAATCTTCAACAGGTTTTGCTCATCCTCTTCTTCTGAATCAACGACATTCCATAAACTCCATGGCTATTTGTGCTAAGGCTTGGATACATTGAGGTACACTTTGCTTTCCTTACTTATGCTATCAAACGACTTGACTTTTAGGGGCTTAAAATAAACTCGATCAACTTGGATCTTCAACTTGGCCAATGCTCACTAAATTGGCTAGTTCTGACACATAGTCACATGAAACACTGTCTTCTTTGTCTTAGTTTGAACCCTAATCACTATTGATCTTCGAAATTCTTCAACTCGTTATTATTGACTCCTTCTCTCATTACGAAAACCTTCAATTTTGGACTTTTCTCGAATCAACATTTCATATGAAGATGCTATGAATATGCAGAACAAATAAATAGAATAATCAAAATAACACCAAGAAAGAAATGTGTTAGTAATAAAGTAAATAATTAAATGGATAAAATTTATCGCAAGGAAAGAAGCAATTAACCATAACAAGACCGATAAAAACCCTAATAACATGAATTCTAGTTCTACGGCTAAACGCATGGCTCTAACGGGGTGGGCTTCTTAGATTCTTACGCATGGGTTCGGTTCTAAACAAGGGTACCCGAACCCATCTTATTACCCACTAAGGCAACAAGAACCCCAATTCTAGCCCATTACAAGCTTGCGAATTGGTTTCGGTTCTAGGGAAAGCACAACCTAATGACGTGGAGGGCTGCTCACGTGTCAAAAGCGTGGATTTTGGAAGTGAATTACAGACCGGTAGAGGGATACTCACGTGGGTATGGGTGTTTCACTCCCACTTAAGGGACGAAGCTCGGGTATAGAGCTTGATGATCATGATACAACACATGTCGGTGATTCATTAGAAATTAAATGGAGAATTAATTCAAAGGCCACCAATTATCAAGGCTCTTACAATTTAAGTCACAATTTCAAGGAAGAACAACCTTATTAAAGTCAAATTAAACTTCAAAAATTTTCATCGATTAAATGCAACAAATATTTTCTTGGCTTAACTCTCCTTTTGTTTTGTAAAACAAAATTTGTCCCCAACGGAGTCGCCAAACTGTAATAACTTTTTGAAAACTACTTTTAGGTATCCCATATTTTTAGAAAAACTGATTAAAATGCATTCACTTTTCCCTTACCCCACCGTTAAACTACTTTTAGGTACCCCACCGTTAATTTTTCAAATACCCTTACCCTTATTCGATTACATTTTTAACTCAACCTCATCTCCATTTTTAAATTACTGTGGACCTTACCTTGCTTTATGATAAACATTAACTTTTCCCTTATTTTTAGCTCCTCACCGGTCAACTCCCTTATCATATTCAATTTTTAACTCTTCAACCAAATCTCTTTGATTTGTTTTAAACTCCACGTGACCCATTTCCATCACACTTTCACTATTCTCGTAGACCCCACTCTTCTTAGATAAACCCAATCCTTTTTCCAAGTAATTTTTTCCCATCCTTACGTAATTTACACAAAATAAACCCAATCCCTTTGATTTTTTTCTTCCATCAGCTGCATACCCCCACTCCTATCTTCTTCGACCTTTGCCTTTCCACCATGGTTCGAACACACACAAAAAAAAACCTAAGGCGCAAGTGAATCTTTGACGACCAGTTAACCGTGATCATTACCATGCCGCTCCTCCGCCGGTTGTGGAGATTTCGAGTGACTCAAATCCATCATCACCTCCCTTGCTCGACATGGTTGACAACGACTCCGAATAGCCCACCGTCGTTAGTTCAGGGAGTTTTCTATTCCATCTCTTTTACTTTTTATTGCATAATGGGACATCATGCTTAAAGTGAGGGGAGTGGGAATTCATGTCAAATTCTTTTTCTTGCTTATCCGATTGATTGCCATGCTCTCTTGATTTTACTTCATTTTAAGCTACTTGTTGTTATCCTTAATTTTGCCTTGTCTCTCCTCTTTCCATATGATTTGGTATCTTTCTTGTTTTGAACTTTAGGATTCTTGATAGACAATGGCTTGACTAGTGATTTTCTATAAATTTTCTTATGACATTCCTTGATTTGTTAGTTTTCATGATGCTTATCTTAGTGCAATTAACCTTTCATGCGAGCTTTGAGCCTAATGAGCATTCATCTTTATTTTTGCTCTTTGTTTCATTGAGTGTGCCGAGTTAATTCTTTGCATTCTAGAACTTGTAGTTTAAATGCTTGTCGAGACTACATTCTTTGACTATGATGCTTTAATATGATAGAGGCATTAGGTTAACCCCATTCTCTTCCCAAAAATGGCATATCCTTTGTTATTTATCCCTTGGATAGCCAATTTTGAGCCTTGACCTTTTCTTTGAATTCACCACATTTTTAGCCCAAACCAATTTTATTTTATCCCCACTCTTTTTGTCACCTTTTTCAGGGCAAGTTGGTTATTCCAAAAGCGGTAAGTTCGAGAAAAAAATTGCTGCAAAAAAATAGATTCGAATCAACACAGTGCAGTTTGGTTCGAACATTGCAGAAAAATTCAGTGCAAATTCTAACTGTTCGAACAATAAAAAATCCAGTTTGGTTCGAACTGCAGAAACAGTAAAAAAAGTTCTGAAAAGCAGAACTGTTCGAACAGAGAGAAAAAAAAGAAAAGAAAAAAAGAAGAAGAAAAAAAGTGAGAGATTTCGAACATAAAAATGGAAATAAAGTGTTGGTTTGCTTTCTTGTTTTCTCTTTTCCTTTTACTCTCCTTTGGAATACTCCTTTGTCTTGAATTTTTAACCCCTTATTTGGCCTTTTATCCTACCCGAACCTTAGCCCCATTACAACCCTCTTTAAAGACCTCTTGATTTTTGCATCATATTCATACTTAGTAGTGGAGATTAGATTTAGTCACAAGCCTATGGTAATGTTTCGATTGATTTTGGCTTGAGCGATTAAAATTACCCTAAACACTTTGAGCGAAATGAGTGCATCCTTGTGAGGGTACTAGATTTGTATCATTGATATTAACAAGTTATTTGAATGTCTACTTTTTGATTAAATTGTTTCTAATCTTGCCGTTCTTCGATTTCTTCTTCGGTTTCATACTTGCTTAGGTACTAAATCACACAGGAAACTTAGAGACTTTGTGAAATTAAGGATGAGGACTTGAGCTTCAATTGGTTTAATTCGGACGTGCTTGAGGAAAAGCATCAGATAAGTGAGGAAAAATTTGATAAGTAGCTAATATGGTCAGTATTTTTGTAACGCCCCGATTTTGAGCTCAGGAGTTTTGGTGATGGTTTTAGAGTTGGCCGAATCTGTTTTTGGAGTTAGGGCAATTTGGGGTGAGTTCAGGGAAAACTGTCAACGAGTTTTCTTAAAAATGTGGAAATAATTTCTAAAATCCTTATACATTATATATATGATGTGTGTGAAATCAATTTTGGAAAATGATGTTCGGAATTATGACATTTTGGTCTAGTGACTAAAATGTGAATTTTCAAAACTGTTTTAGTGACCGTTTCGTAAAAGAATAAAAAAATTAAATCTTTAAGGAGCTATTTAGCCAAGTCTAATTTCAGACTTTTCCCTTATTTATTTTATTCCTAAAAGGGTTTTTATTTATATTTTAAAATGAGTTTTATATCATTCAAGTTTTGACGTTAAAACTTTCAAAAAGGCTTTCTTCACTCTCTCTTCAACCAAACACCATTTTAGCAGTAAGTTTTCAAAGGTAATCTTCTTTTAAGTTGATTTCTAATCATCAAAGCATTTCCTTATGATTTTCTTCTAAAACCCAATTGGTTTTTCTTAGATTCCTTAAGCTTTTCTTCAAAATCAAGGGAAAATTCTACCATTAAAGGTGAGCTGCGTTTTTCTCCTCTAATGTAAGGTTCTTTATCGATATTCCCATATTATTGATTCTTTTATTGTTTTAGATTAAATGTTTTGCAAAGATGTTTATGAAAAAATGAGAAATCAAGCTAAAAATGGTTGTTTAGTGAGTTTCTTTGTTGGATCAGGTTTTGATGGGTTTTAGATTGTTGTGAGCAATGTTTTTGATGTTGGAGTATGTTGAAATAATGGGTTAATCAAAAGAATCCCGGATTTGGTTGAGTTGATGGAGTTTTGGATTGATATTTTGGGTTTTTTGGCTTGGATTTGTGAGAAATTAGTAGCTGGTGGTTATTTGATGACGAGTTAATGTTTTTAGATGTATTTATGATGATAATTTTGCTGGGTTTTGGCTGGAGATCGTTTGGGTTGATTTATTCGATGTTTTTGACTTTATTCAGATATGTTTTGATGGCCGATTGTTGCTAGATGATGAGTCTCTGTTTTCCAGCAAGTTTTTGGGTTGAAATAAAGTCTAAAGCTCTGTTTTGTAATGGTTAGAAATAGGGATTTTGGATTCGGAATCATCAGATGCGTTTTTGGGTAATTCGAAGGCTTAAATCGGCATTTCGGCTTGTGTTTGTGGTTTGCTGGTGAGTGGAAATACTTTTAAAGCCTTAACGTGGTTAATGACATGTTTTAAAGGGTTTGGATTGTGTCCGAAAGACCAATCTAAGCTCAAGCGTAAGTTTTAGTGTTTTCGCTATTATTTTCACCTTATTTCCGATTGTTTTGGTTCAATGTGATGATGATGCGCATGCATAGATGATTATGTTAATCCTACTGTTTTCATGCATAATGAGTTGTTTTAAATGTTGTTATATGAAATCCCATGAGTTGATGTTATGATTTCAAAGTTACGAAATTATGTTGAGAAATGCCATGCATTGTATGTGCTTTGAATTGTGATGTGGTGATCATGTTTATGCTTTGAAATTAGTAAATGATCTTGAAGCTAAATTGTATATTGGCAAGTGATGATTATATATACATGATATGTTGATCGATCAATAGGATGTGGAGAGCTCTATAATACAAAATTCGCGCGTGTGGTATCCTTTAGTTCACAACAGGGGTAGTGCTATTGTGATGCGAGTGGTAGGGGTAGTGATATCACCAACGGGCTCTGCAGGTAATAGCATCCCGCCGAAGTGAATTCTATGCATCGATAATACATGTGACTTGATGGGGGTAGTGCCATCAAGGTGTCCGTATATCTGATTTAAGAGTGATAGGGGTAGTGTTATCACCATGGGTTCTGCGGGTAGTAGCATCCCGGATTCACTTGTGGCCAATATACATGTGTTTATTTACATTATGTTTATGCTATGTCTTGGTATGATGTTGATCATGTGTTGGTAAGTTGAGTTTTAACATGCATCGGTAATACATGGTTTGAACGAGTTTGGTAAGTTATGGTTAATATGCACCGGTAATACATGAAGGGTGATATTGTGCTTTTGACTTGAGGATATGCCTTGTGTTGTAAATCTAGCTCGTTTTATTGGTTTTGTTGTAAGGAAATGATTTGAAGGAAGGTTTTTTTATGATTAAATTATGGTTTTAAAACTGCATTGTTGTTGCTTTGGTTTTGAGCACCGTTCACTAAGCTCTCTAGCTTACCCTCTCTTTTCCAACAATGTAGATCGTTAGATCTTTTGGGGAAGCAAGGGAGCAAGGAAGGTGTCCAAGAGTTTAAATCTTAGCTCAAGTATGGTTTATCCCAATAATAGTGTAATAGCAATGGGGCAAGACCTTTATGTGTGTTGGGAGCGTGTGTTGAACTCCCTTTTTGTTGAGACATGTTTGTTATGATCTTTTGAAGTGGTTTGAGGTTTGGTTTCGTTGTTTTTAAGCTAAACTTGTGTTTTAACCTCTTATGCAAATGTGGATCTTCGTATGTTTCGTTCTTGTTTAACCAATGTGATGAAGTGCTCTCGTTTGATGTTGTTAAGCTCTTTTATCTGAGAAATGCATGTTTTGTTGATCCCTTGCTGTTAGTATGTTGTTGGAATAGTTTCGGTAAGCTTCGGAAATGCCTAAGACTATTTTTGAACCAAACTGTGCACAGGGGTTCCGAAACGGGCTCGACCGTATCGAAACGAACATGATTTTTGCCTACCTGTTTCGAAACGCCCCTTGGTGTTTCGAAACAGTTTGCCTCTAGAAAATCTTGTTTTGAAACCCTGTTTCAAAATGGGCATTAGTGTTTCGAAACGCCTGGCAGTTAAGTTAGTTGAGGGCATCTCCTAAGTTTTGTTTTCTTGCGTTTTGGTCCCCGGTTGATGTTTTATCAACTAGATGAGTTTGAATGGTTTTGTGCTGCATTTTGGCATACATGTATGAAAACTGATTAATTGCAAGATGGTAATATTAATTTCATGTTAGGTCCCTATTTTATGTTAGAATTGCATTTTGGTCCCTGTATGCTTGTATGCCAGTTTGAAGTTTGTTTCGTCGTGTTTTTATCCGCTGCGAGTGTTCCTCACCTAGGTTTTAAAAAAAGCATCTAGAAAAGATAACTTTAAAAGCTTGTTCATCTTTTAGGGTTGCTAATAAGAGAGAAATCTTCGTGTCTTTCTTCGGTTAGTCCCGTGTGACCACCTCTGGTTGGTCTGATGGCTAAGCACTTGGAATTTGTGAGGGAATTTGGCTAAAAAGACTGTTATCAGAACTGACAGTGGATAACACACAGACTTTTGAGTTGTTTAGTGATAGCCAGTCTGCTATTAGCATAGCAAAAAACTCAGTTCATCATGATAGAACCAAGCATGTGGAGATTGACAAGAATTTTATTCAGAAAAGGTTAATAATGGACTTGCAAAACTCCATTTTTTTCCAACCAAAGATCAACTAGCTGATGTCTTCACCAAGGCACTACCACGAGCAACATTTGATGAATTCACATCCAAGCTAGGAGTCTATACTATCTACTCACCAGCTTGAGGGGAAGTGTTAGTGAATATTAGAGTTTTAGTTCTACATAGACTATTGTAAATATTATCTAATAGTAGTTAAGTTGTACAGAAACTCTAACTTAATTATCCTGGATATAGTTTAACTAGTGAGGAATCCTACTTGGTGTATAACTCGATGTACTCAGTCTATTAAATAGACTTCTATGTAAATTAAGAAAACAAATGCAAAAACAGAAAATTGATTTTCTTCTCTGGAAATTCCATTTTCTACAGTTATGGGTTTCGAGAAGTGAGGGCAATATAGTCAAAACAGTAAGTTGCCATACTTTTTGTCGCGACCGGTTTTTGAAAGTCCACTTCTTAATTGTTTGGAAAAAAATAGCCCGCCGATTGAAATCCGGAAAATCAGGGTTTTTGACCTATTTTATCTTTTTAATTAATTAGCCTTCCATTTTATCAAAACCTCATTTATTTTGCTTAAAAAATCATTTTGGAGTCGCCACCGGCCACTTCGGTAGGCCGGACACCATAAAAACGCACCAGAGATTCTTTTTGAAAAGTTCGGGTTCGGGAGTCGGTTACGTGTAGGGAAGGATCAGCACCCCTACGAACGCCCGTTATCGGTACCTTATTAATTACACGTGGCATTTTAGCATTTCGAACATTAATTTGAACTTAATTAAATCTTTTAACTGTAAAACGAATTTTATTCCAAATGAGAGTATCCTTTTGAAAGAAAATACATTTTGATCGAATATGATTATGAAACATCCAATTACATTTGGACACTTCAACTTATATTCGGAAAATGTACCTCAACACAAAAGGTTTAACACATGATTCATTATTGTCTCGTCATTTTTAAGTAAAACCCTAATTAGGCATCATTATTTAATTTTATTAAAAAAATCTATGAATGTTATTAATTTTGCACATAAAAGAAAACACCCAAAATAATATTGGGCACTTTCTTTATCAAGCCCAAAAGTAATAACATTCCTAATTAGAATGACTCTAATTATTAACCCTATTTTATTTTACTTATTAATTTTACTTAGTTGGTGATTTAATTCCATTTTCTAGGTTAAAGTAGAAAATTGAAACTTTTGTTGGAATGCTCATTGGTTAACATATCTCTACATTGTGACACTAGCTAATATTGAGCATTCTAACATTGTTTCAAATATCTACCTATTTTCTACAATGATCTCCCTATTCAATTATGGTTAAGTGAACTACACTAATGGCTCTAATTTAATTTAACATGTGATTAATTGTCCACACAACATAATGATATGATATTTTTTTTAAAACATCCAAGCATATTAATTGATTACATAATTAAAATAAACAATTAATTAAAGTAATTAATTAAAGCAATTAAAAACAATTAAATGCTGAAAAGGACTGAATTGAATTAAATTGCATTTTAGGTGACCAAATTACAAATGAATAGGGGCTGATTTATAAGGGAATTAAAATATAGGAGCCCAAACCTAAAGAACCTAAAAAAAACAAGCCCGAATCCATTAACCAAGCCCAAACTATTACTCAGGCCCAAACCATTAACCCATTCGAAATGACAAAGCCCAAATCCAATGTTTAAACTCGACCGGGTCACAGACCCGTATCCAAACCCATTTAAAAACACGCGGATCCTCTGTGATCCGGCTCCCCAAAATGACACCGTTCCCAACTCGGTATAAATGACCCTGAACCGAGTTGGAACTGTCATTTGATCCGTTCTCCCTCTCTCTCCTCAATTCTCTCTCACTCTAAACTCTCTGAATCCAAACACCAAAAACCTAAAAACCCAACATGTTTTTCGATCAAAACCCCTATTTTTTTACCTCAGTTCTTCTTTTGTTCTTCAAAAATCCTTCATTTGATCTTCAAAAAACACTAAAATCCCTTTCCGAAACTGTTTTTAAAGATCAAACTTCCCTTTTTTTCAAGAACAAACCTAGAACATATTCAAAACCCTTCGTTTGATCCTCATAAACACCTAAGCCCTCCCAGAACTTGTTTTTCAAAGATCAAAACCCTATTTTTCAAGAACATGTCGAAAACTTTTCCAAAAAACATCACTTCAATCCCTATTTTTCCCAAAACTTTTCCCTGACCTGTTTCTTGGCCGCCGGGATGATATTGACCACCGGATATCATCTCCGATCTTCTCTTTCATCTTTTCGATGACCGGACCTTCTCCGATCATCTTCTCCTATGTCCCTGCAACTTCCGACCACCGTCGATCTTCTTCTTCCTTTTTTCGATAACCGGACCTTCTCCGGTCATCTTCCCCGGCCAGACCTGGCTTTTCCGGCCACCATCTGCAACTTCTGACCACTGCCTCCGCCGTCTCCGAAACCCTAATACTAGATCTAAACCCTATTTCATCAGAAACACCCCTCTTCTCCCGATCCTAAGCTACCTACCCGAGACCAGTGTCCTCTCATCACTGTTTTTCGACTCCGACAACGACCCGAACGCTCGGTTTTTCACTCCGATGACATTTCCGACAACGAAGAAGCAAGATAAGCTCTCAATCTCTCTCTTTTATTTATTTATTTATTTATTTATTTTTTTTATATATTTTTTAGTTTCGAACCAGATCTGATGCTTGTAACCCTAGATCTGTCTTATTTGCCTTAGATCTAGTTTTTTTATATGTGTTATGGATCTGATTTATTCTTAGATTTTAGTTTGAGTTGTGTTTTATGTCTGAGATCTGTTTTTTTAGACAGATTAAGGTTTGGTCCCTTAGAGATTTAACGTGTTTTTGTGTTTTTCGAAAATGTAAAGATGGGAAAAGGAGAAAAATAGAGGTAGAAATACCTCGGTTCGGTATTCTGACAGTTCCTGTGAGCTTCCGGCAAAGTTCCCGTGTCCGGTTGTCTTCTCCGATCGGTTTAGACCCCTCAGGTAATTTCTCTCTCTCTGTCTTTTCGATTTCTTTTTTGGTAACTATTTTGTGCAAATATGGCTCATTAATTACGTTTTCTCTCTCTTCGCAGGTATTTATACCAGCGTCAGGAATGACGTCATCCTTGCACGGCTGGCGATGCCAGTTGGTCCCAGCTTGATGAGAACCCGAGTGAAATGGAATGGGCCAATGCCCTGTTGACACATGTCCCTTGGGGCTCGAATTTGAGCGGGAAAAAGAAACACATATGGGTTCGAAAGGGTTTTTGTGCTTGCTGGGCTGGTTTTGGGCTGTTAACAGCTGTAATAGGTTGGGTATGAGTTGTTGTGGGTTGTCGACAATTGTAATGGATTTTGGCTTTTGTATTGGGCCTTTTGTTATGTATTTGGACTTTGTATTGTTTTTTTGGATCCTAATACATTTGGGTTTTCTTTTATTATTGTTTTGTTTATTATTATTATTATTATTTATATATATGTAAACCCGGACAAAAATCCGGTTCTACAGCTTCCCCTCTTTGCTCATTGCTGTGGAACAGGAATAGGGCAAAGACTGAAAAGACACGTATTTTGTCCGAACCATCTGTTCGTCAAAGCTTAAAGCCGTTCTTCTCATTATAAAATTCTTCAATCTTTGATAATTCGGCGCTGCTCTTCGCTTTCTGAGGTCTAAAGTTGTTCTTCCCATTATGAAATTCTTCATTCCTCACTCTTTTGTTGTTCTTTTCTGCAACGTCACTGAATAAGTAAGCTCTTCTCATTTGGAACTTCCTCATTCTTCAACGGACGAACTCTTCTCATTATGAATCCTTCTTTGCTAAGTGGATTCTTCTCATTATGAATCCTTCTTTGTTGGGCGGATTCTTCTCATTATTAATCCTTCTTTGCTGGGCGGATTCTCCTCATTATGAATCCTTCTTTGCTGGGCGGGTCCTGTTAAAACAAATGAAATATGCAGGTTATCATGATCCTAATGTCCTATATGATGCATGAACTAACGGTTTACTCATATCCATCAATCAGCTTCCGCTCTTTTGGGTCTCTTTCTGGATGCTCCTCGTCTGACTCTATCCCACACCAGGACTTTGCCATTGCAACCCCCTTTCCGCGTTTCTGGCCCTTTGCTCTAAAGCGCCCTTTCGGGTTTTCACTTTGGTTTTCTTTTTCTTTTTCTTTCTTCGAAAGGCGCCTTTTCAGGTTTTCACCTCCCTTTTTCTTTTTTCCTTTTTTTTCTCTGGTTTTGGAAGTGTTATGATCAAAGAGGTTTTATTTTGATCAGCCACATATTACTTTAACCAATAAAGCAACCTTGCTGATCCTAAGAATTTCTACCGAGCTGCAAACATTTCTCTTCTCGGAACCCGCCAAAATTAACTCAGAGGGACCTTGTAATGCTTTGTCCTCATATTTCTGATCATCTCATTATAGATAAATCATTGTTCTTTGGGTGACAGTCTCCGTCGCGGCGTTCATGATCAACCTTCAGCTTTGCATCGCTTCATCTTGTACACTCTTCTTCAATTCCTAGAGTGATAAGACCCACCTGCATTTCTAAAACAAAGTAATACCAGGAAATTATCTACTTTTTCAATATAGCAACCATTTTAAGATGCTTTGGAATAAAAAGAAAGCTCGGAAGTGAATTCATGAATTTTATTGAAGATTTATAAATTGGAATACAATAGATTTTGAAATAGTCATGGCAAACAAAAATCAAGAAACAAAATTAGATCTCCGGGCATCCAAGGCATGAAGGATACAACCACCCTGTCAACCAGAAGTAGGGCTGAGTTTGCACTCATGTTCGGCGGTCTTCAAATGTTGCTGGAATGCTTTCGAATGTGAAACCCCTTCCGAAATACCAGGTGTCCGAGAGGTTTTGATTACCAGATGCCTAACTTCACTTATCTGAGCCGCCTTTTCAGGTTTTCAACCCAGATCCTCCTTTGGTTTCAAGACGCCCTTTGCGAGTTTTCATCTTGAACCCCCTTTTTTCATTCTTCTTTTTTTGATATCTAAGGTGCCCTTTTTGGGGTTTTTGCCATATATATTTTTCTTTTTGCGAGAGCGCCCTTTTGGGGTTTCACTCCGTTTTTATCTTTTTTTCTTTTTTTCAATCTCTTTTTGTATTCTTCAAGCATAATATTTTTTGACCGAATTCGAATTCACCAGCTTATGTAGCTCTTTACCGTCCATTTCAGCTAGTATTAATGCTCCTCTGGAGAATGCTTTCTTGACAACATATGGCCCCTCCCAGTTAGGCATCCATTTCCCGTGATCGTCTCGGTGTATTTGTAGGACCTTTCTTAACACAAGATCCCCCTCTTTTGGTACATCTGGTTGTGACAGATTGCCCTCAGCCTCTTTTCCTCAATGAGATTTAACTGGTCGAATTGAGCATGCAACCATTCTACATCATCTAACTTTGTTTCTGACAATACCCTGAGTGACGGAATCTCAACTTCAATAGATAGCAGCGCCTCTGTCCCGTAAACCAAGGAATAAGGCGTTGCCCCAGTCGAGGTCCGTATTGATGTCTGATATGCGAACAGGGCAAACGATAGCTTCTCATGCCAGTCCTTGTAAGTTTTTGTTGTCTTTGATATGATCTTCTTTATATTATTGTTTGCCGCTTCCACTGCCCCATTCATCTTTGGGCGGTAGGTTACTGAATTGTGATGAATGATCTTAAATTGTTCGCACACTTCCATTATCACTTTATTATTGAAATTTGTAGCATTATCAATAACAATTCTTTCTAGTAATCCATATCGGCAAATTATCTCTTTCTTCAGGAACTTACTGACTATGGTTCTTGTGATGTTGGCATAAGAGGCTGCTTCCACCCACTTGGTAAAATAATCTATCGCCACGAGGATGAAGCGATGTCCGTTTGAAGCTTTGGGATGAATTTTCCCAATAACATCCATGCCCCAAGCAGCAAAAGGCCATGGTGAGTTCATGGTATGTAGAGGGATTGGTGGAGAATTGATCTTGTCAGCGTATATCTGGCACTTATGACACTTCTTTGCGTATTCAATGCAATCTCTTTCCATGGTCGTCCAATAATAGCCATATCTCATAATCTTCCTGGCTATTGAGAGCCCATTTGCATGTGTGCCACATATCCCGTCATGCACCTCTGCCATTATAGTCTTTGCTTTGTTGGCATCAATACATCTCAGCAGGACCTGATCTCTGCTTCTTTTGTATAAAATTTCCCCGTCGAGTACATATCTTGAAGTCATTCTTCTGATAGTTCTTTTTTCATTATCATTTACCCCCAAAGGATAAATCTGATACTTTAGGTATTGCAAAATATCATGGTACCAAGGATTTTGATCAATTTCCTCTTCTATGTTGCAGCAGTGAGCATAGATTTCATAGCTCTACATTCGGATAGACACTATATCTTCTGATCTGTTTGCTAGGAATACCGAAGCCAGTGTAGCTAAGGCATCCGCCATTTGATTATCTTCCCTGAGGATGTATATAAAGGTTATTTCCTCGAACTCTTTTATTAGCTCCAGGATCAATTTTCGGTACTCGATCAATTTTACATCTTTCGTTTCCCATTCTCCACGAAGCTGGTAAATCACCAACGCCGAATCTCCAAACACTTTTAAGACTTCTACTTTTCTTTCAATGGCAGCTCACAGGCCCATCACACAGGCTTCATATTCTGCCACGTTATTAGTACAAAGAAATTCTAGCCTGCTTGTGGACGAGTAGTGTACATCATCAGGTGAGATCAGTACTGCTCCAATTCCTCGTCCAAGGGCGTTAACCGCTCCATCAAAATACAATTTCTAGGTTTTTCTTTTTAGAACTCCGGCTTTTATCATGGAGACATTCATCACATATTCATCTGGGAAATCGAAGTTCAGGGGCTCATAATCCTCTATTGCACGGCTGGCAAGGAAATCTGCTATAACACTTCCTTTTATTGCTTTTTGACTCACGTACACAATGTCAAACTCTGACAACAGCATTTGCCAACGTGCCAATCTCCTAGTCAATGCTGGTATTTCCATCATGAATTTTAATGGGTCAAGACAAGAGATCAACCATGTTGTGTGGTATAACATGTACTGCTTGAGCCTCCGGGTCACCCAAACCAGAGCACAACACAGCTTTTGAATTGGTGGGTACCGCACTTCGCATTCAGTAAACTTCTTGCTCAAGTAATAGATGGCTCTTTCTTTCTTTCCCGTGTCATCATGTTGCCCCAATACGCACCTCATTGAGTTCTCGTAGACCGTCAATTAAAGGATTAGTGGCTTGCCGGGAACCGGTGCTACTAATATGGGAGCATTGGTAATATATTTCTTGATTTTTTCAAATGCCTCTTGACACTCTTTGTTCTATTCTCCCGGGTTATTCTTTTTCAACATCTTGAAGATTGGATTACATTTATCGGTCAATTGTGATATGAACTGAGAAACATAATTCAATCTACCAAGGAACCCCCGAACTTCTTTCTGTGAGCTGGGTGATGGCAGGTTCTGGATAGCTTTCACTTTATCGGGGTCTATCTCGATTCCCCTTCTGCTGACAACAAAACCAAGAAGTTTTCCAAACGTTACCCCAAATGTGCATTTGTTAGGATTGAGCTTTAGTTGGTACTTTCTCAATCTCAAGAATAACTTTTTCAGGTTTTGGATGTGCTCCTCCTCAGTATGGGACTTGGCAATCATGTCATCTACATACACTTCGACTTTTTTATGCATCATGTCGTGAAACAAGGTCACCATCGCCCGCTGATATGCTGCCCCAGCGTTCTTTAGTCCAAAGGGCATCACCTTGTAACGATAAGTGCCTCATAAGGTTATGAAGGTGGTCTTGATCATATCTTCTGGACTCATTTTTATTTGATTATATCCTGAGAAGCCATCCATAAAGGAAAACCAGGAATGCCCTGACGTATTGTCGACCAGAATGTCTATATGTGGAAGAGGAAAATTATCTTTTGGACTGGCCCAGTTTAGGTCCCTGTAGTCAACACACATTCGTACTTTCCCATCTTTCTTTGGTACATGTACTATATTAGCCACCCATTCTGGATACTGTGATACTGTGATACTGCGAGGAAACCGACATCGATCTGTTTCTGCACCTCTTCTTTTATCTTTATCACCATTTTCGGTCTCAACCTTCTAAGTTTCTGTTGAACCAGTTTACATTCAGGTCTAATGGGAAATTTGTGTACCACTATGTCAGTGTTCAATCCTGGCATGTCTTGGTAAGACCAAGCGAAGACATCTTTGAATTCACGCAGCAGATCAATTAATTCTTGCTTCTTTCGGGATGAAAATGCTTCCCCAATCTTTACTTCTCTTTTGTTTTCTTCTGTTCCCAGATTGAGAATCTCGAATTCTTATTTGTGGGGACAAGATCTGCTTATCCTCTTTTTCCACCAACCTCAATAATTCTTTGGGGATTTCACATTCTAGTTCATCCTCAACTTCATTGATTTCCACTTGACATACTGGCTGTTCAGGTCCTACCCTAGGATCGGGTTTAGGATCATTCATGCAGTCGATAGTTGAAGACCTGCAAAGAAAATAATAATATATTTTGAAAAGGATGCGGAAAAATAAAAACTCGTTTGCCATTTGTGAATCAGCATGTAAAGCATCTTTATTAAAATGATGGTATAATGGCCCTTTATAGATAATCCCCTTATACCCGCGGGAAAAGGTATAAGGTGGTCCTAGTATTTACTCTGTTTCAATTTTGGTTACAAGGGAAGTATCCTCAGCTATCCAATTCTTCAATGTCTCTCTTGGAGCACAGGGACGAATCATTCTCAGGTAATTCCCATGCCGAGCATTCTTGAAGATTCTTCCAACAAAAAGTCCGTCTAGATCATTGCCGAAGATTTCCTCCTCATGTAGTTTTATTGTTTCTTGATTGACCTCCTCCAGCTGTTTTTCAACATTGATGAACCCACGTGATTTGAAGATCTTTGTCATATCAAAAGATGTCACCAGGTGGGAGGACGTCTCCTTTCCTTGCATGCGGGCTCTCCTTTGTTCCCTCTGCTTCTTTAATTCTCTCAATCGGTCCTTTATTGTAGGAGCAAACCCCAATCCAAAATAATCTTTCTTCATCAGAAAAGGCCTCGGTTGCAAACTTCCCTATAAATGTTTTCCAAGCCCCTTCCCTGTCTTTGCACCTCTTCCAAGTGTCTCTCGAACAGTCATCTTGGTGCAGTTTGACAGTCTTGGCCGTGGAAATGGCTTCCCCTCATCCACGAAGGTAGCATTTACAAATTTCAAGCCCCGGAAAGAGCACTCCAAGGCATTTTCATTTGTCTGGATGTAGGGTACATCAGTTGTTATAGAGGCAATGATGTCTTCCTCTGCTCCAACACTAACCAACTTTCCTTCTATAACAAACTTAAGTTTCTGGTGTAGAGAAGATGGGACTGCCCCTGCTGAGTGAATCCAGGGTCGTCCAAGCAAGCAATTGTAAGTGGGCTTAATATCCATCACCACAAAGTCAATATTGTAAACTTCCGGTCCTATCTACAATGGCACTTTTATCCTCCCAATCACATCTCAGATTGTTCCATCAAAAGCTCTTACAGTGTTCTGATATGCCTTCATATGGGAGTCATCGATAGGCAACCTTTGCAAAGTCGCCATCGGCATAACATTGAGGGCTGATCCATTGTCAATTAGAACACCTGGCAGCACATATCCTTTACAATGCGTGGTGATATTCAAAGCTTTTACTGACCCCATTCCTCCTTTTAGAATTTTGTCATCGGTAAATGTTATGTAATTGTCAGCAGCGATATGATTTACAATTCTGTCCAGCTTATCTACTGAGATGTTGTTCGGCACGAACGTCTGATTTAGCACCTTCATCAAAGCATTTTGGTGCCCCTCAGAGTTCAGTAATAACTCTAGGACTGAAATCCTTGCATGTTGCCGCTTCAATTGTTCTACAATGTTGTACTCGCTGTGTTTCAAAAACCTCAGAAATTCCCAAGCTTGCTCCTCCGTCATCGGTTCATTTATCTTTGGAGCAGGGTCTTCCTCAAAAATCTTTTCAGGGGTAGTAGATACCTTTTCCTTAGCTTTCTTAACTTCTTTCATGACTTCTGGGGAAGAGTAACATCTGCCACTTCGAGTGAAATGGCCTACCTCATTTACTGCCTCCGGATTCATTTGCTCTTTTTCTGGTCCTTCCTTTACCTCTTCTTTCGGTTTCGTCTCTTGCAACTTTTCTTTTTCCAGTATTGATACACTGGCCGCGTAATTCCAATGGACTGTATTGGTACTTTTGAAGGCAAACGGAGCGGGAGTTGAAATTACTATCTTTGGTGCCACCACTGGCTTCACATTTGCAACCTTCGGCTTAACTGTCACAACCAAAGGTTTGTGCACCCCATATTTCACTCTAGAGTTTTCCAAAGCACACACTTCAACCTCTCTCCTTGTACCAACCTTTTCAAAGAACTCAATTTCTTTGTTATCCATCATTTTTTGAACTAGGTCCCTGAACTCCTGGCAATGTTGAATTTCATGATCACACTCTTGGTGATATTCACAATACACCTTAGCAGGTATTTCCATCTCAATTTTCATGCCAACTTCAATCATCTTGGCGTCATATAGCTGTTCAAACACCCATCTCAACGAAGATTGAATCTCTGAAACATCGGTCTTTTGCCTCTTCGCCTCATCATATTCTTCTATCATGTTCACCCCACGTCCTCCATGACTCGGAAGGGGATTAGCAGCGATACTAGGTTCGTCAAACTTCAATATCCCAGTATTGATCAAATTCTGCACGACCTTCTTGAATGTTGTGCATGTTTCAAATGAATGTCCCGGTATTCCAGTATGGAATTCACAATGGGCATCAACTTTGTACCATGGAGGGTAAGGAGGCTGTAGAGGTGTCAGATGATACGGTCTCACCAGGTCAGCCTCATGCAGCTGAGGGTATAATTCTGCATAAGACATTGGGATGGGTGTAAAGTTCATTCTATCATTTCTCGGTCTTCGAGAATCACTCTTGTTTGAATTTTAAGAATTTCCAGCCGAAGTTCCGGGTAATGTAATGGTCACGTTTTTTGGTGCCTCATAAGTGCTTGCATTATTCACTTCATTATCTTTCCTTTTATAGTTCCTGCGAGAACTCTCTCCACTTTCAATCCTTCCGCTCTTTATCGTGGCTTCTATCAGCTCTCCTGTCATCACAATGTCGGCAAAATTCTGGCTGGCATTGCTGATAAGCCTTTCAAAGAGCGGTCCTCTCAGAGTCTGTACAAATATATGAGCAATCTCGCTTTCCATTAGCGGGGGTTGTACTTGCGCTGCAATATCTCTCAATCTTTGGGCGCATTGTCGGAGCGTTTCGTCACTTCTCTGCTCCATCCCCTGCAACATTACCCCGCTTGGGATCATTTTTGTGACATGCTTATAGTGCTCCACAAAGGCTCCTGATAAATCTTTCTAGGATCGGATATTCACCCTGCTTAGTTGGGTATACCAACGAGCAGCTGAACCAGCTAGACTGTGTTGGGTTTTTAGCACGCTCGAATCGATCACCGAAAACGTCAAGGAGGGTTGTTTTTGATTGGTGGTTAAATTGGCTAAAATCGAAACAAAGGTAGACAAGTGACACAATGATTTTAGAGTGGTTCGGTCTTCTAACAAGCACCTACATCCACTACCTTAGCACACCACTAAGGATTTCCCAATTCACTCAACAATGAATCCGTCCCCTTTTCCCGGTTTAGGAGGAAACCGTTACAACCCTATCTTTTGGACTTGGCTAAGATAGAACCAACTCTAGTTTTTCTCTCAAGGATAAACTAGAACCTCTCCTTTTACAAGGGATTTGTTTGGGTAAACTAAATACCTCACAAGGTTGGTGTTTACACAATTTAAGCTCACAAGAGTACAAGGATTTACAATTAAGCACTCTCTCTAAAGACTATGTACAAGAGAATAGTAAAAATAGGACTTAGACATTGTTTCTCTTGATCATGTTGCTTGGATGAAGTCTCTGACCTTCTTCAAGTGTTCCAACCTTCAATTTATAGTTCCAATTGAGTTTATGACCGTTACTAGCCGTTGGGGGTGTTTTGGAGCCGTTGAGGACTTTATTTCCCTTCATAAATGCTGTTCTGCAGCCTTCGGTATCGATACGCGTGGAACCGTATCGATACGGCCTTCATCAGAAACTAGCCGTTGGGCTCTTGCTAGCCTGGGCGTATCGATACGCTTGAGGGAGTATCGGTACGGGTTCATTTTTAAATGACCGTTGGGAAATAGCCGTTGGGGTTAGTTGAAAGGGGATCGGTACGCTGACTGGGCGTATCAAAACGACCCCGATCCGTATCGGTACGACAAAGGCCTGTATCGATACGGGTTTTGACAGTGGCCAAACTGGGGCAAAAAGGTATCGATATGGGTAAGACCGTATCGGTACGGGTACTTTGAAAACACAAGTTTGGCTATCAAAAACATGAAGAATCTTTGCCAAAAACCTCTTAAAATACCTCAAACATAATTTCAAGTTGTTTGGACTTAAAAACAAGTTTTAAATTCTTTTCAAATTGGTCCAAAACATTTTTCAATTATTATATCAAAATATTAGTTCTACAATCTCCCCCTTTTTGATATAATAAAACTCACTTGAAAAATTGTTTGGGATTCTCCCCCTTTATCTTTAAAAATGTGAATAAGAGATTTAAGATATGAAATCAATTAAATCTCCCCCCTATTCATTTGAAAATTTAATTTTTCAAACCATTTCTCCCCCTTTTTGTTATATAAAAAAGAATTTAAACATTAAGTTCAAAAATAACAATAGAGGTAAAAATTGACAAAAATCAGAATTTGGTTTTAAAATGGCTCCCCCTTACTCATAGCATCATTGTTAGGCTTAACAAATAATCCAAGACTTTAAACAAAAATTAGATAACCAAATGTATAAAATGAAGTCATTAAGCTTAGAGGTTACCCAATCTTCTTCTCATGTGTGATTTGAGCATTCTTTGATTTTGCTTTGCTTGCCATTGCTCCAACACACCTACAAAAGACATTCACTTGATTTTTGGTATCCAAATTGCTTTGGATCCATTAACGTTAATTTTAATGTCTTTAGTTCCTTTAGGAACCCATACTTGTCTAATCCTATAAGATTGTCTCTTCTTTATAGGACAAGTATGTATAGAATGACCATGATAATGACAATGTGAGCATTTTGCCATTATGTGACAAGATGAATTATTGAAAATAATTTCTTTTTCTTTTGTTAAGCTTTCAAGCTTAACTTTTAAATCAAGATTTTCTTTTTCTAAAACATCTTTGCTTGTTTTTGAAAACTCTAAATCATTTTTCAAAATTTCATTTTGGTTTTCAAAATCCACTTTTGTTTTTGAAAGAAAATCATTTTCAATTTCAAGTTTTGAAATCATTTTCTTAAATTTGGAATTCATGGTCTCAAATTCCAAAAATAATTCATCGAAAGCATCTTGCAACTCATTGAAAGAGTAAGAATTAAGCTCACTAGAGTTAGAAGATACCTTAGGCTCATCAAGAGCCAAAACACCATCCACCTTTGGATTGGAGAGAAGGTTTGCACACGATTGATCATCATCTTTCTTTTCTCCCTTCTTGTTGCCATAAAGCTTCTCAAGTTTCTCCCACAAATCTTTGGCACTTTTGCATGTGGAGATCCTCTTGGAAACTTCTTCGTTAAGGCCACAATAGAGAATGTGCATCGCCTTGGTGTTTAGCTTTTCCTTCGTGTCGTTGGCACTCCTTTGCTTTTTCTTCTTCTTTGGAGCTTCCAAATACCCATCTTCAATGATGTCCCAAACCTCATAGTCTTGAGACTTGATGAAGAATTTCATGATATTGCTCCATTGGAAGTATTCTTCTCCTTCGAAGAGTGGAGGACACGAGATAGAGCGGCCTTCTTCAAATCTTGCCATTTTCTTGAACGGTGGACTTCGAGCAAATGATCTTTACTCCCGGATGTTAGTTCTTCGATGGAGACGAGGCTCTGATACCAATTGTTGGGTTTTTAGCACGCTCGAATCGATCACCGAAACCGTCAAGGAGGGTTGTTTTTGATTGGTGGTTAAATTGGCTAAAATCGAAACAAAGGTAGACAAGTGAAACAATGATTTTAGAGTGGTTCGGTCTTCTAACAAGCACCTACATCCACTACCTTAGCACACCACTAAGGATTTCCCAATTCACTCAACAATGAATTCGTCCTTTTTTCCCGGTTTAGGAGGAAACCGTTACAACCCTATCTTTTGGACTTGGCTAAGATAGAACCAACTCTAGTTTTTCTCTCAAGGCTAAACTAGAACCTCTCCTTTTACAAGGGATTTGTTTGGGTAAACTAAATACCTCACAAGGTTGGTGTTTACACAATTTAAGCTCACAAGAGTACAAGGATTTAAAATTAAGCACTCTCTCTAAAGACTATGTACAAGAGAATAGTAAAAATAGGACTTAGACTTTAATTCTCTTGATCATGTTGCTTGGATGAAGTCTCTGACCTTCTTCAAGTGTTCCAGCCTTCAATTTATAGTTCCAATTGAGTTTATGGCCGTTACTAGCCGTTGGGGGTGTTTTGGAGCCGTTGAGGACTTTATTTCCCTTCATAAATGCTGTTCTGCAGCCTTCGGTATCGATACGCGTGGAACCGTATCGATACGGCCTTCATCAGAAACTAGCCGTTGGGCTCTTGCTAGCCTGGGCGTATCGATACGCTTGAGGGCGTATCGGTACGGGTTCATTTTTAAATGACCGTTGGGAAATAGCCGTTGGGGTTAGTTGAAAGGGGATCGGTACGCTGACTGGGCGTATCGAAACGACCCCGATCCGTATCGGTACGGCAAAGGCCTGTATCGATACGGGTTTTGACAGTGGCCAAACTGGGGCAAAAAGGTATCGATACGGGTAAGACCGTATCGGTACGGGTACTTTGAAAACACAAGTTTGGCTATCAAAAACATGAAGAATCTTTGCCAAAAACCTCTTAAAATACCTCAAACATAATTTCAAGTTGTTTGGACTTAAAAACAAGTTTTAAATTCTTTTCAAATTGGTCCAAAACATTTTTCAATTATTATATCAAAACATTAGTTTTACAGACTGTCATAGAAGCAATGTATCAGCAACTTTTCATCTTTCAGGTAAGCAACCATCTTTCTACAATACATCGTAAGATGGGCCTTGGGACATGAAGTTTCATCGTATTTCTCAAAGTCTGGAGCTTTGAACTTAGGAAGAAGTACTGAGTCAGCTACCAGGATCATTTCCACAGCTCCTGGTCCTATCTCATTAGCTTTCTGCAATTCCAATAAGCGATCCTCTAGAGCTTTACAGCACTCCTCGTACTTACGCTCAATTTCAGCACGTATTTTTCCGATCTCATCAAGAGCATTCAAGTCTGGCACCTCTTCAGCATTCTCAAAGTTTGCACCAATGTGTACTGGGTGACTTGGTGTTGCTCCAGCTAGGTTGATATGGACATTCTTCGATGTTGAAGGTTTTTCTGGCTGCATCTTGATGTGGGACATTATCTCTGCTTGATCATTCACCTCGTTGGAAGCTCCTTCGGCTGCTTTAGCCTTCCCAGATTCTTAGGGCCCAATAGAGCAGTTAGCTGGTTGATGATTTCTACTTGGGTTTGAGTAAAGCAATCTTTAATTGATTGTTCGATCCTGTCGAAACGATTCTGTGTTTCCACGCGTTTGTTTTCGAGATTGGCAAGCCGATCCTCAAAAGCCACGGATCGTGAACGTAGACGAGTTCCGCATGAATGTGGAATGTTTACGGCTTAAAGCTGATTATGTCATTAAACCTTTCTCTTATTAAATTCCTTATTTATCATAGAATTTCAAAATGAATAAATGTGTTCATGTATGAATGAATGCAACAAAAGGACATCGAATTTTGGAACCAGTCTTTCTTAGAAACACCACATTCGTCCGAAAATTTAATTACACATAGGGGATAAACTTGCTATATAAAAATGCTAGCCCTAACTCCTAAGTTGACTAACTCGTGCAACAGACGCACAATAGCCTCCCCGTGCTCTTCCTCAATGTTGGGCTGCTCCAACAGGCTTGTAGCTTGCCTTGACAGGATTTGGACATACGAAGCGATACTTCTGACTTGGGCTTTGAATCTCACTAGCTTATCGTTTTGACACTGGACCGTTCGCCGGGCCACCTCATATCTATCCTTCTATGTTCCGCTCTCTGCCATTACTGCCCCTTCATATCCAGCCAACTTGTCATTCAGGTGCAGAACAATGACTTCCAGCTCATTTATTCTTTTCTACATTATTTCTTTTTCTATTTCTGCTTCGACTTTATCCTCGTTGTGAAACTTGGTGATTAATTCTTCGAGCTGTGACACCTGGCTAGTCAAGTCGAAATTTCGGGCTTGTTCTTCTTCTAGCCTCTTCTTAGCTTTGTCGTTCGATTCTTTGCTTGCCTGTGTCTTTCTGTCATACATCTTTTTATAATCATCCCTGTCTCGGGTCATTGCATCCAATTCCTCTGATAGATTCTTTATTATCTTGCTTGTTCCACCCTTTTGTTTGGCTTTGTAGTCATTATGTAATTCCCGCATATCTTTTAGTTCTTGATTCACTTTCTTGTTCAGTTCCATCAGTTCCTTCTCCTTTCCTTTGTGGATCTCTACTTGCAACTGTGCCATTGTTAATTCTTCTTTAAGGTCCTAGACTTCTTTTTCATACTTTTTCAAGTCTTGCTCCCGGTCATGTCTGAGTTTCTCTAAAGCTGAAGGTGACTCCTGGATTACTTGTGTTGAAGTTTCGACACTTTGGGGCATTTCTTGAAACGTAGTGTCATTGACTCTCTGAGCCCTCCACTCATCATACCTTGCCATTACTTCTGATCCAGGATAAGGTTGAACCCTTCTTGGTACTTCCCAAGCCTCTGAGGTCTACGAAATTAGCCCTTTGTAGTCATTGGTCTTGTGAGCATATTCGAACTTAGCCATTCCAGCAGTATCAGGCACAAATTTCCTTGATCCGAATTGTCTCGAGACTAACAATGGGCAATAAGCCGTTCCTCCCCAAATTCCTGGTAAAGGAACCCAGTCCCTGTTTCCACAGCGATATAGAAAGGTTGTACCCATATTCAGCCAAGGTGCTTTCCATACTATATCCGTATCCTTCAAGACTTTAAGATATTCAACCCGGTGCTTCTCAGTCTTCTTTTCAAAGACACAATCAGTTAAGTGCTCTATGATCGGTGAATAAGTATCCAGGTATCTAGCTCCCCTGTATGATGCATTCCATCTGTGGCCCATGAACCATATTTCTAGCAGTTGTACACACCCCCGGAATTTTGCTTCCCCTGTCTTTTTGCAGTTGGTGAGTAACCTATAAGCTTCTGTCAGAATTGCCGGCACTGGGTTAACTCCTTTACTCCGTCGTTAAAATAGTCCAATAGTCGATGAATCCACATGTTCACGGGTCCTCGAGAAGATTACCAGGCCATAAATACACAACGCAAACAGGCTCCTCATTCTAACCTGTTCGTCACTATTTACCAGTATCAGCTCTTTAAGAATCCTCTAGTTCACTCGTTGCCTATCTTCATTTTGGTCGGTGCTGTCATTTTTGGCCAATCTTTGATCCCACCACTCCTTGGTTTTTCCTGTCAATGCTACCAGCTTTTTGATGAACCCTGAATGTCTGGTGCTGTTGAGTGACTTGGTGTAGATTTTGTCACTTTCTATTTTTGGGCAGTTGATCAGTACCTCGTATTCCTCCAATGTAGGTGTCATATCTACTTGCCCAAAGGTGAAACAGTTATAGGCTGGGTTCCAGAATTGAGCCATTGCCCTTAATAACTCTTGGTCAACCTTTATTTCTAGCAATAGAGCTATGTCCCCGAATTCATCTCGAAATGACTCTTTCATCTTGTTATCCCACTGATCCCAAATGTGCTTAAAATCTGATAAACACGCCTTCTGATTAGTGGTTAGCTTT
Organism: Hibiscus trionum; assembly: GCA_030270665.1. Taxonomy (NCBI): domain Eukaryota; kingdom Viridiplantae; phylum Streptophyta; class Magnoliopsida; order Malvales; family Malvaceae; genus Hibiscus; species Hibiscus trionum. Next base: position 444,784 of record BSYR01000043.1, on the reverse strand, counting down.
GCATATCCCTTCATCTTTGATATTTCTCCTCCGCTAAGGCTATCCCCCTTTTCGTGCTGTGTCTGCTCAGACCAGATCCATACAGCAGTATTATCGTCTCCTACTTTAAATCCTCGTGACATATCAAGTACTTCTAAATTTGACTAAATCCAAATTCGATGTTGAAAATAAAAATGCAATTGATGACAAAAATAAACAAAACAAACAAACAACAAACAAAACAAAAAAACTTGTGTTAGTATCTCGAATTAATATTGAAGGCAAATAAACAAACTACGAGATTAATAAGTATTTGAATTAAAACGACAATATTTAATGTAGAGGAATAAACAGAGAAATGAATTTAAACTGGCAGCACATGTCCTAGGTCCCTGTCTGGTTCTAATGGGGTGGGCTTCTAAAACAGAATGTGGGCTTTGTTCTAGACTATCGGTTCCCGAACTGTCGTTACTGCCTACTGCGGCAGCAAGACATCGATTCGGTAGTATAGGTCCCTTACAACAGAGGCATGGGCCCAACAGTGCGTAAGGTTAGTATACCGAAAGAAGACAAAAATCCGAACTCGGAGCTGAAGAGCATCACGTCGGATATGGTCTTACTCCCACTTAAAGGTGAGAAACCCGGGTTTAGGGTTTATGCATGAATGACATGTATAACATACACAAAAACTACCCTCATTCTTCCTAAGATTCACCGAACAGTTTTTTTAGAAAAAATTAAATACAAATTAATGTTCGAAATGCCAAAATGCTACGTGTAATTAATTATTAGGCCCGACTCTCAATTTAGATACCCAGCAGAGTCGCCAAGCTGTCGCGACCGTGTTTTGAAAGCCCGCTTCTTAATTGTTTGGAATAAAAAAATAGCCTGACAATTGAAATCCGGAAAATCAGGGTTTTGACCAATTTTATCGTTTTAATTAATTAGCCTTCTATTTTATCAAAACCCCATTTATTTTGCTTAAAATATCATTTTGGAGTCGCCACAGGCCACTTTGGTAGGCCGGGCACCATAAAAACGCACCAGAGATTCTTTTTAAAAAGTTCGGGTTTGGGAGTCGGTTACGTGTAGGGAAGGATCAGCACCCCTACGAACGCCCGTTATCGGTACCTTATTAATTACACGTGGCATTTTGGAATTTCGAACATTAATTTGAATTTAATTAAATCTTTTAACTGTAAAATGAATTTTATTCCGAATGGGAGTATCCTTTTGTAAGAAAATACATTTTGATCAAATATGATTATGAAACATCCAATTACATTTGGACACTTCAACTTATATTCGGAAAATTTACCTCAACACAAAAAGTTTAATGCATGATTCATTATTGTCTCGTCATTTTTAAGTAAAACCCTAATTAGGCATCATTATTTAATTTTATTAAAAAAATCTATGAATGTTATTAATTTTGGACATAAAAGAAAACACCCAAAATAATATTGGGCACTTTCTTTAACAAGCCCAAAAGTAATAACATTCCTAATTAGAATGACTCTAATTATTAACCCTATTTTATTTTACTTATTAATTTTACTTAGTTAGTGATTTAATTCCATTTTCTAGGTTAAAGTAGAAAATTGAAACTTTTGTCAGAATGCTCATTGGTTAACGTCACTCTACATTGTGACACTATCCAATATTGATCATTCTAACATTGTTTCAAATATCTACCTATTTTCAACAATGATCTCCCTATTCAATTATGGTTAAGTGAACTGAACTAATGGCTCTAATTTAATTTAACATGTGATTAATTGTCCACACAACATAATGGCATGATATATTTTTTTAAAACATCCAAGCATATTAATTGATTACATAATTAAAATAAAACAATTAATTAAAGTAATTAATTAAATCAATTAAAAATAATTAAATGCTGAAAAGGACTGAATTGAATTAAATTACATTTTAGGTGACCAAATTACAAATGAATAGGGGATGATTTATAAGGGAATTAAAATATAAGAGCCCAAACCTAAAGACCCTAAAAAACAAGCCCAGATCCATTAACCAAGCCCAAACTATTGCTCAGGCCCAAACCATTAACCCATTCGAAATGACAAAGCCCAAACCCAATGTTTAAACTCGACCGGGTCACGGACCCGTATCCAAACCCATTTAAAAACACGCGGATCCTCTGTGACCCGGCTCCCCAAAACGACACCGTTCCCAACTCGATATAAATGGCACAGAACTGAATTAGAACGGTCATTTGATCCGTTCTCCCTCTCTCTCCTCAATTCTCTCCCACTCTATACTCTCTAAATTCAAACACCAAAAACCTGAAAACCCAACATGTTTTTCGATCAAAACCCCTATTTTTACCTCGATTCTCCTTCTTTTCTTCAAAAATCCCTCATTTGATCTTCAAAAAACACTAAAATCCCTTTTTGAAACTGTTTTTAAAGATCAAACTTCCCCTTTTTTCAAGAACAAACCTAGAACATATTCAAAACTCTTCGTTTGATCCTCATAAACACCTAAGCCCTCCCAGAACTTGTTTTTCAAAGATCAAAACCCTATTTTTCAAGAACATGTCGAAAACTTTTCCAAAAAACATCACTTCAATCCCTATTTTTCCCAAAACGTTTTCCTGACTTGTTTCTTGGCCATCGGGATAATATCGACCACCGGATATCATCTCCGGTCTTCTCTTTTCTCTCTTCGATGACCGGACCTTCTCCTGTCATCTTCTCTGGTGTCCCTGTAATTTTCGACCACCGTCGATCTTCTTCTTCCTTTTTCCGATGACCGGACCTTCTCCGGTCATCTTCTCCGACCAGACCTGGCTTTTCCGGCCACTATCTGCAACTTTCGACCGTCGCCTCCGCCGTCGTCGGAACCCTAAATCTACCCAAAAGACTCATTTTTAACCATAATCCTAGATCTGAACCCTGTTTCATCAGAAACACCCCTGTTCTCCCGATCCTAAGCTACCTACCCGAGACCATTGTCCTCTCATCACTGTTTTTTGACTCCGACAACGATCTGAACGCTCGGTTTTTCACTCCGATGACATTTCCGACAACGACGAAGCAAGATAAGCTCTCAATCTCTCTCTTTTATTTATTTATTTATTTTTATATATATTTTAGTTTCGAACCAGATCTGATGCTTGTAACCCTAGATCTATCTTATTTGCCTTAGATCTAGTCTTTTATATGTGTTAGGGATCTGATTTATTCTTAGATTTAAGTTTGAGTTGTGTTTTATGTCTGAGATCTGTTTTTTTAGACAGATTAAGGTTTGGTCCCTTAGAGATTTAACGTGTTTTTGTGTTTTTCGAACATGTAAAGATGGGAAAAGGAGAAAAACAGAGGTAGAAATACCTCGGTTCGGTATTCTGACAGTTCCGGTGAGCTTCTGGCAAGGTTCCCGTGTCCGGTTGTCTTCTCCGATCGGTTTAGACCCCTCAAGTAATTTCTCTCTCTCTCTCTGTCTTTTCGATTTCTTTTTTGGTAACTATTTTGTGCAATTATGGCTCATTAATTACGTTTTTCTCTCTCTTCGCATGTATTTATACCTGCGTCAGGAATGACGTCATCCTTGCACGGCTGGCGATGCCAACTGGTCCCAGCTTGGTGAGAATCCGAGTGAAATGGAATGGGCCAATGCCCTGTTGACACGTGTCCCTTGGGGCTCGAGTTCGAGCGGGAAAAAGAAACACAGATGGGTTCGAAAGGGTTTTTGTGCTTGCTGGGCTGGTTTTGGGCTGTTAACAGCTGTAATGGGTTGGGTCTGAGTTGTTGTGGGTTGTCGACAGTTGTAATGGATTTTGGCTTTTGGTTTGGGCTTTTGTATTGGGCCTTTTGTTATGTATTTGGACTTTGTATTGTTTTTTTGGACTCTAATACATTTGGGTTTTCTTTTATTATTGTTTTGTTTATTATTATTATTATTATTATTATTATTATTATTATATATGTAAACCCGTACAAAAATCCGGTTCTACACTTTTCTACTATTGAGAAACCATACTGAAGAGACAAAGGCAACACTCCAACAGCACTGCAAACTGCAAATGACAGTTTAAAGATTAATCAATTTCCACAATTCAACTAAAAAATGGTCTCAATCTTCAATAGAAATCAAGTGACCATAAACGATGGTTAGAGGTAAGCAAGGGAAGAGAGAATAAAACTTACCACTATATCGGCCACCAACCCAATCTCAAAATGCAAATGCATTATTAGGATCAATGCCAAACTTTTCAACAAGCTGCACGACATATAGAAGTTGCATAGGATCAACACTAACATATAATATGTAATACAAAACCTAGTTTATTGGCACTTTAACAAGTGACGAGGAAGAGAATAAATACAAAGCTTTGAAGCATGGAGATCCAAAAATTAAAAAAAGAAATCCATAATCAAGAAGCCATCTGTTTAAAGGAAAAAGAGAATAAACATTTGCACTTTATCAAAAACATTTACATGTTACCAAAAATATGTTACACTGTTCTCTAGCATGTTAGCAATGCTTGATTTGTGACACCAAAACCCAAAACAAACAGATCGAATATGTACATAGTAGTGTGGCAAATGCTGAATCATTCAAATTCAGAAAATGGAAGACAAACAGATACCGTTAGATTAGTACTGACTGCCACCATGTGTTTTGCAACTGCAGAAGGCCTGAAATATTAGAGTTGCAAGTAGTTTAACAGGAAAGCCTGCTCATACCCATTTATTAACATAGTAAATTACGGGTGGAAATCATTTGCCTCCTAAGTATGCCCTCATTTGTGCCTCCACTTTAAAATAATGGGTTTAGAGTTTAGGGTTTGGAGTTTAAGGTTGGGGCTAGGGGTGTAAATGAACAGAGCGTTCGACGAACCGTTCGTGAACCGTTCGTATAATGTTCGTTTATGTTCGTTTATTAAGCTAAATAAACGAGTATGAACAAAAATTTTATGTTCGTTTAATAAACGAACGAACATGAACAAAGGTGTGTTCGGCTCGTTTATGTTCACGAACAAGCTCATTTATAGGCTCGTTTATGCGCTCATGTATAAGCTCGTTTATAGGATCGTTTATAGTCTTGTTTATAAGCTTGTTTATAGGCTCGTTTACATGCTTGTTTATAAGCTCGTTTATAGAATGAAAATGTTTGTGGATGTATCTAAATACTACTTTTTGTTGTTGCTAAGGATATTATATTAAGTTCATGTTTAAATGTAAGTTTTAATTTGTTGCTTTTTATTTATTTATTTATTTTTAATTTAGTTAACATTTCTTAAAATATAAACAAACATGTTCGCGAACGAATAAATGAGCACGTTCGTGAACACTTAAACGAACACGTTCGCGAACACTTAAACGAACATATTCGAGAACACTTAAACGAACACGTTCGTGAACACTAAACAAACAAACACGAACACATTCAAAAATAAATAAACGAACACGGACACAATATTAAAAATTTAAACGAACACGAACTGAACATGAACACCTTTAAAATTAAACAAACGAACACGAACAGAGGCTTGTTCGTTCAAGCTCGGTTCATTTACACCCCTAGTTGGGGCTTAGGGTTAGGGTGTAAGGAATTAGGGGTAGGGTATATTTTTTAGGGTTTAGAGTTTAGGATATGAAAATTAGGGTTATGAGGCAAGATTTAATTTTTAACTATTTTTTAGACATAGGGCATAGAAAGATGCATGGTTAGGGGGCAGGAGATTTTTACCCGTAAATTACATCCATTCCTTAAATATTGAGGATCCCTAAGAAGATTGGGAAATCAAAAACTTATTAGAAGCATTCAAAGATGAGAACATCTCCTCTGTTTTGCTCAGTGCTTTATTACTCTGAATTGTTAAACTGAGAAATAATTCTGAAATGTTCATGTAAAAAAATAGTAGCAGAATCTCAAATTGCCACCACATGCACATCGTTCAAGAAATAACTACTGCTATCATAACACTAACCCAAGTGCAGTTGAAGTCCCTTAATGTTCGAGCATTCAACATAGTTTCTGCTGTTGTAAAAGTCTTTGAAACCACTACAGCTGGGAAATGACTAGTGTTTATTTTGTGCTATGTTTTGTGTTTAAATACTCATTCATAGTTTATTATCATTGCTAATTTGGGCGTTTTTACATGTTTTTTGTGCAGGACTTCGTGTATGGAAAACATATTAATAAAGACTGGATTCTGCAAGTTTTCTAGATTTATGGCTGGATTAGTGGGTCTGAATTGGGACACGAATGCGCTGACTCGATGACACGTCAGCAGGCTTCTAGAAGATGACATCAGCAACGCGTGATAAGCTATCAGCCGCGTCTGGATCACTTATCAGCGAGATTTAGATCAAAGCTTGAGGATTATCTTTTATTTTTAAATTTTAAACATTTTAGGATTTATTCATTATCACTTAGGAATTATCTCTTGTATTTTAAATATTTTAAGAATTATCTCTTGTATTTTAAATATTTTAAGAATTATCTCTTATTATTTTAGAGTTATTTTAGGGTTTTAGGATGCTATAAATATTCCCTTTGGGGTGAGACTCAAGGCATCACTTGCTCTTGTTCTTTTCTTCACTTTGAAATTTTATAAATTTCTTTTCTCTCTATTTTTTCTGAAAAGCGCGCGTCGGGTTGACGTGGTTTTGATGCACCGTTGGGGATGAGATTAGGCTTGTAGCAGATTCAACTCCCTAAGAACAAACTTAGTGGCGGTCCACTAAGGGGAATCAAGATCAGATACAATTTTCGTCGAGATAATCCATCCGAGCACGGGCTTTTCCAGCACTAAACGGAAAATTTGCATTAACATCGATTGACGAAGCTAATCAAACAAAAACTGGATTTCAAGAATTGGCCTTGGAATTTAGTTTACCGTAGAGAAGCAAGTTACAAGGGTTGGGCCTTGTAGACTGTAACCGGCAAGAACTCGAAGCAATATCCATTTCAGTGATCGAGACAAGTCGAGGCGAAGCAAAGCTGGAGGCTAACTCTTATCATAATATATTTCAATTATTTCTTTCGCTTTATTTATTTAAATCTTTTTGAATTAATTCGCTTAAACCCCTTTTTTGTTACTTGCAGATTGCTTAATAATCATCAAAATCAAATAGATATTGGGAACTCCTTAGTCCCTGCGAATTAATTGAGTTTAAGGAATTTTATTTGACAGTTCACGACACTTGTCTAATTGGCGCCGCTGCCGGGGACTTCAGAAAAGTTACTAATATTTGTTTTGTTTTGATTTATGATCAGAAAGAATCTGGGAGAACAAGCAGACTATATCTCGGAGATCGAAGCATTCGCCCAAAGACTACACGGTCAGATATTTCGGGAAAAGAAACAAAGAGAACGACAACAACGTCTAGAACATGATCTAGAATCTGCATCCGAAGCAGAATCACATTTCGAGTACACTAACGAAGAACAAGTTCCGATGGGAGATAACGATCAAACTATCCAACAACTGACTAGGGCACCAGATGATCAACAACCAATGTGCATAACGTTTCCGAATAGAGAGACACCATTCGTGCTAAAAACGGGGTTGATACATCTTTTACCTACTTTCCACAGTTTGCCCAGTGAAAACCCTCATAAGCACCTAAAAGAGTTCCACATGGTTTGCCTTAGTACAAAACCGCAGGGAGTTTTCGAAGATCAAATAAAACTTCGTGCCTTTCTTTTTTCTCTAGCTGATATTGCCAAAGATTGGCTATTTGATCTTCCTTCTAATTCGGTTACAACATGGACTGACATGGCTCGCCTATTTCTTAATAGGTTCTTTCCAGCGGCTAAGGCGAGCGAGCTAAGGTGGAGCATTCTGAGTATCCGACAAAAGGATACAGAGTCCTTATAAGGATACTGGAGCGATTCAAAAAGTTGTACGCTAATTGTCCTCAACACGATTTGACCACTACACCATGTTTGGTATATAGCGGCGCTTTTCGCGGCATTTTTAGTTCAAACGCCGCTAGTTTTTTACATATCGCCGCGTTTTCGAAACAAACGCCACAAAACGACAAACATAGCGACGTTTTTATTACAAACGCCGCAAAAGAACGATATATGGTGGTGTTTTAGATTTAAAACGCCGAAGTGATTTAACCCCTTTTATTCCTTTAACCCTAGTATCCCAAATATTTCCCATCCCTCGTGCCCCCTCCTCTCTGCCTCTGCAGCTGCATCGCCACTGCCAATATTGCAGCGTCCGACGTTTCCATTCGAGCACTTCGTTGATTTTCCACTGATATTCCCATTTTCTCCATCGGAACTCGGAAGAGAGCTGAAAAAAAGAAGCCATATATGGCAACCAAATTGAGAGTGGCTTCAGTTGCGCGTTTTGGATTCTAGTTCTTTTTGGAACCTTAGTTTTAATTCAGGTACCCCTTAAATTGTCACGACTCAAACAAGAAGAAAGGAGGAATTTTTATCAGAACAGAGGTGAGGAAGAAACAGATTCAGAGAGAGATGAGGGAAATGGATAAGACCAATTTCATTACGGCCAAAAACATGTCTCTTACAATGTTCACAAACCCTTAAAACATGCCCATGACAGAAACGACCCCGTTTTATATATTAACACGAGTCTCCCCAAAACTCACCGTTTCATTAAATGGTTTCCCCTTAAACAGAAATTAAACACTAACCAACTAACATTTAAAAACCCTCCAACGGTCAAGTCTTCCTCTTCGAGCCATTACATTACTCCCTTCTTCGAAAACCATACTTGTCCTCAAGTATCAAAATGAGGGTAGCGTTGCTTCAGCACATGCAGTACTTCCCACGTCGAATCTTCAGGGAACGAGTTGGACCATTCTACTAGAACTTCGGTTACTGCACGGTTGCCTCTCCTTCCAAGCCTCCTGTCCAGAATTCTGCATGGTTCCTTGCTTATGCTTCCATCCGGATCGACCACTGGTAAGTCAGACTGCACCATGTCGGACCCAACCCTCTTCTTCAATTGAGAGACGTGAAAAACAGGATGAACTCGGGAACCCAGGGGTAGCTGCAGCTTATAAGCCACCTTGCCCACCTTGCTTATCACTTCATACAGTCCAAACCATTTAGGTGACAACTTTTGGCAGCTTCTCGACACCACTGTTTGCTTTCGATACGGTTGCAATCTGAGGAACACCAGATCACCAACTTGGAATTCACGATCCTTCCTCTTTTTATCTGCCTGAATTTTCATCCGATCCTGGGCTCTTTTCATATGAAACTGCAACATCTTGAGAGCTGCTTCTCTGTGTTGCAAGCTTCTGTCTACTTCCGCAACCAGTGAATCTCCAGCAATATAAGGGACATGCACCGGAGGTGGTTGGCCATATAGTGCTTGGTAAGGGGTCACCTGGATGGCTGAGTGAAAGGTCGTGTTGTACCACCATTCAGCAAGGTGAAGCCAATCACACCACTCCTTTGGTCGTTCCCCAGTCATGCATCTCAGGTAAGTCTCCCAACATTGATTTACCCTTTCTGTTTGCCCATCAGATTGGGGGTGATATGTTGTCGAAGCATTGATTGTTACTCCCAGCTTACTCATCAGCTCTTTCCAAAAGGTGCTCATGAAAATCCGATCCCTGTCACACACTATGTCCACTGGTAACCCATGCAACTTGAAAATGTTTTCAAGGAAGACTTGTGCAATTGACTTAGCTGTGAATGGGTGAGCTAGAGCCACAAAGTGAGCATACTTGGTTAATCGGTCCACTACCACAAAGATACAGTCCCTCTTCTTGGATTGGGGTAACCCTTCGATAAAATCCATGCTAATAGAGCTCCAAATCGCATTAGGGATAGCTAATGGTTGTAGCAACCCCCTGGAAGACTCAACTCTCCCTTGTTCCTCTGGCATATCATGCATTCCCTCACTGTGTTTCTGACTTCTCTTCTCAACCCCTTCCAGTAGAAAGTAGAAGTAATTCTATGGATGGTAGCCTTCGCACCTGAGTGTCCACCCACATCACTCCCATGAAAGAATTGTATTATATCTCTCCTTAGTTCAGGGACCTGTCCAACGACCAACTTTCTTTCCTTTTCAGTAATTTCCCATCCCATTTGTACCTCGCATGCTTCGAGCTTCCTTTGTTCTTTTCTTTGATCAGCTTTTGTAACTTCTCATCTTCTTGCCAGGAAGCAATTACTCTTTCCATCAAATCTGTGGTTATCTTGCTCACTCCCATGGTCATCAAACTCCCTACCTCGGGTCTCCTTGATAGCACATCAACCACTATGTTGTTGCACCCCTTCCTGTATTGCAGCTCGTAATCGTACCCCATCATTTTGATCACCCATTTCTGTTGGAAGGGTGTTATAGCTTGATTTTCAGTTAGGAACTTTAAGCTTTGGTGATCGGTTCGAATAATGAAGTGCCTCCCAATCAGATACGCTGCCCATTTCTTAATTGCCACCAAAGCAGCCAACATTTCTTTCTCGTAGACTGATAATCCTTGGTAACGAACCCCAAGTCCTTTACTGAAGAATGCCACTGGTTTCCCCCTTTGTACTAATACAGCTCCCACACCCACATTCGAAGCATCCGTCTCCACTATAAAAGGCATATTAAAGTCAGGGAGTGTCAAGACTGGTGCTGAGCTAACACATTCCTTCAAGCTTTCAAAAACTGCTTCCTCAGCTTGGATCCACTTCCATCCATCTTTCTTCAACAGTTCAGTCAGTGGCCTCGCAATACATCCATACCCCTTTACGAACCTTCTATAATAGCCAGACAACCATAGGAATCCCCTTAATTCCTTAACTGACTTGGGACTTGGCCACTCCTTAATACACTTCACCTTAGATTGGTCCATCGCAATGGTACCTTTAGAGATTACATAGCCCAAATAATCGACTTCCACTGCTCCAAAACAACATTTGGATTGTTTGGCATATAATCTTTGTGTCCTTAGAATCATCAGAACCTCCTTCAGGTGCACTAAGTGTGACTGCCAATCTGGAGAGTAGACCAAAATGTCATCGAAAAACACCAGTACATACTTCCTCAATTGTGACTTAAAAACTCGATTCATCAGCCCCTGGAATGTTGTCGGTGCGTTAGTGAGCCCAAATGGCATCACTAAGAACTCGTAGTGGCCTTCATGAGTTCTAAAAGCTGTCTTAGGAATGTCAGCTTCATGCATTCTAATTTGGCGATACCCAGACCTGAGATCCAGCTTTGAGAAGAAGATGGCAGATCCCAACTCGTCAAGAAGCTCTTTGATGACAGGCATTGGAAAGCTATCCTTGATAGTGACCTGATTGAGCTTCCTATAATCAATACACATGGGCCACGTGTCATCCTTTTTCCTTACCATAACCACAGGAGAGGAGAACGAGCTATTGCTATCTCTAATGATCCCTGCCTGCATCATTTCTTTCACCATTTTCTCGATAGCATCTTTTTGATAAGTCGGGTGTCTATAGGGTTTTACTTTCACCACAGCCTTCTCTTTTATCAATTTGATCTTGTGATCGTGACCTCTATCTGGTGGCAACCCTTGAGGCTCTTCGAACACATCCCTGAATTGCAACAACAACTCCTGAATTTCCACTGGAATCATATCTCCTTTCGTAGCCATTCCCAACTGAGGACTTATTAAGCAAACAGCTGCACTGTACAACCCTTTATGCATCCTTAATAGTTTTTCACAAGCATTAGTTTCAATCCATTGCACCTCTCCAGCTTGAATCCCAGCTAGTTTCACCCTGTTCCCAAGATGCTGGAACTCCATAATGTGATTGACAAATTTCCACTCAACCTTGCCCAAACCAGTTAGCCATTGCATCCCTAAAACTATGTCACAGTTTTTCAAGGGTAACACAAGGAAGTCTGTCACAAATCTGTAGCCCTGTATGTGCCATTCCACCTCTTTACACTCTCCTCTAGTGGTTAGGTAGTTACCATCTTGACCAAGCCATAGCTCATGAAGTTGTAGGTACTCCTCGTATCCACTAATGCAATCCATGTGCAATTGCTGATAGTTACCAGGAGTTTCATGGTTTCTAGGTGAGATGCTCCCTATAGTGCATTCAGAGACAATTTTGGTCCATCCTCTGATTGTTTTTCAGCAGCTAACATGTCATTGTTGTCCTCACAGTCCAAAAAAATTTCAGGTTCGTGCTCCTCTTCATTCCCTTCCACTAGGATCTGAAACAACTGTGTCTTGGCACATTTGTGTCCTGGTGTATATTTGGAAGCACACCAAAAGCACAATCCTTTTCTCCTTCTTTCTTCGATTTCACTCGATGAAAGCACCTTCCCTGGTCCTCGAGGGTTCACCCCTTGTGCTGGCTTGCTATTGCTCGGATGGGAGCTACCTGAAGCAACAAGTTTCGATTGCCCATAACCACTGACTGCACCTGTGTTTCCCCCTCCTTTCCAATAATTTGGCCCTGGTTTCGGTTGCACTGCTGGCAAAGAAATCGGAGAGAAAACTCTGGACGTACTCGCGTTTGTTTTCTTAGGGAAAACCATGTCCTCCACATGCTTGGCTAAATTATACGCATCCATTAAATTCTTAGGGTTCAGCAGCTTAACCATAGGGCTAATCTCGATACGTAAATGATTTTTGAACATGCTAAGGACGTAATCATCCGGCAACTCTACTTGGTTAAGCAATTGTATAAACTCCTCATAATACTTATCAACTGACTCTGTTTGTCTCAACGCCACCAAATCTGCAAATGGGTCCTCAAACCCTTCAGGTGCAAACCTTCCGCGTATGAGAGCTAAATACTCCGACCAGGTCACTTGATGTAAGCCACCTTGACTCTTGGAAATGAACTGATGCCACTGTAACGCGCGTCCTTCAAGACGAAGCATCACCACGCGAACTTTAGCTATATCAGGGACCATTTCTGCTTCAAAATACTACTCCAGCTTCAAAATCCATTCTCTAAAGTTCGACCCATCGAACGTCGGGCACAACAACTTGTAAGCAAAGTTTTTGTTCACCACCCGTTGCCCTCCAGGTAAGTTTTCATTGTTCCCCGATTCGGTGACCAGTGTAGAGTCTTGCTGGACTGAGTTCAAAGGTCCTGAGGGTTGGGTACTGTCCCTGCCTTCGATGTGTGTTCCCATCCCTGAGACGATGATTGGGGTGTTCCCAGAACACCAGAATGTTGTACCAGCAAGGCATCCGCATCTATCTTCTTGCCCAAAGCTATCTCCATCAGCTTATGAAGATTGGCTAACATTGCCATCTGCATCGACTGGAATCTATCGTTGATAGACCCTTCCAACCGTTGCAAGTCCGCCTGAAGCTTACTGGTCTCCTGCTTCCACTTAGGGCCTGGCGATTGCGATGCATCTGTGACTGAGCTCGGCGGCACGTATGAAGTTGTGTGGGTAGCTTGACTTTGAGTTTCGACCATGACTCTGAGGAATGGGAGGCTCTGATACCTTTGTCACGACTCAAACAAGAAGAAATGAGGAATTTTTATCAGAACAGAGGTGAGGAAGAAACAGATTCAGAGAGAGAGGAGAGAAAGGGATAAGACCAATTTCATTACGGCCAAAAACATGTCTCTTACAACGTTCACAAACCCTTAAAACATGCCCATGACAGAAACGACCCCGTTTTATATATTAACACGGGTCTCCCCAAAATTCACCGTTTCATTAAACGGTTTCCCCTTAAACAGAAATTAAACACTAACCAACTAACATTTAAAAACCCTCCAACGGTCAAGTCTTCCTCTTCGAGCCATTACATAAATCTCCTCTTTATTTCCTTGCTCCCAGAAAAAAGAACTGAAAAATGGGATTTTCCCCCTTCTTTTTGGTGCTTTTAGAATCGATTAAGCAACGCTGGAGTTTCAGAACCCAAAATTAATCAGGTTTTTCAATTCTAATTCGTCCTTTTGAATCTGTGAATCCATAGGGTATACTAATTGAATTGATTTGGGGGTTTTCAATTCATAGTGGTAGAACTTGGTTTTTTCATTTGATAGATGAACTACTGCTTATTTCCCTACTACTTTAAGTATATTGGTAATTTTCGTTAATCTATTGTTGCGCTTGTGCTGGGGGAATTTCTGTTCAAAATTTCTATTCAAATTGATAACAATTAAAAATATGTTCATTATGAAATGATGCAGATATAAGATTCATACAACTCAGTAAAGATATGTGGTATCTTATAAAATAAGAAGATCGAGTAGAATATATGGTGATATTATCAAATATATGATATTTATTATCTCATAAGAAAATGAAATCATACTTTTGCTTTTTGGCTGTTGTTCAGCCAACATAATTCGAATATTAATATTATAGTTTGCTATAGGAATTGACAAACTAAATATTATAGTCTGCACCATGTTTGTGTAATTCGGATATCAATGCTCGTTTAAAATTTTTGTTCAAATTGATAACCTACAGCTTTGTCCTTCCGTCTTTGAGAACATGTTTAATCTCAAATATATCACTTCTATGATCCTTCATCTTTGCTGTGGAAACAGAAACATGAGCTACATGCAAATGGAGTTGATATTGTATATCTTTCAAATGAGCTGAGGTTTCTTCATTGGGACTATTACCCCTTCAAGTCTTTACCACCAAATTTTAGTGCAAAAAATTTTACCGTGTTAAAATTGAAATATGGCAACATGGAACAACTTTGGAATGAAGATGATCATATGGTATATGCTCTCATACTTTTTTCATCCAAGTTTTATTTTTTAAGAAAAACTATAGTTGATGTATCAAAGGATTCTAGTTATTAAAAGTCTTTTCAAAAAGTATAAAAGATATAATCATATTTCTATCAAGGAAGAAATTACACATAAAGTGTACTTTGATGTCCATATTGATGGAAAATTTGCTGGTATGTTTTTGTTTGATTTTCTGTACAAATGAGATTTGATGTGCTAGTATACCTCAAGGGAAAAAGATGCCAGTTAATTGATAGCTGAAACTATAAATTTAGAGTCCTTTTGTTGTATTATAAAACATGAAATCATCAATTGAAATAGATTAGATAGAAAGATTCCATTGCAGTTTCTGATATTTTGCTCCTGAAATTTTGTGTTTATTAGGGTTTTGTCGCCAAGCCAGAGACGTTGCCGGATGGAACGGTAAATTTGATAGTAAGGCATTGCACCATCCCTGGTAAAACAGGGGTAAGTCAATAATTGATATGTATATATTGTTGTTCATTAAGTCCGTTGGATGATTTTGTTTGTTTATTTGTTGTTGTTTTATGATTTAGTTTCCGGTTTGGATTGTTTCATTTTACTTGTAACTTGAACAGAAATTAGAGATGAAGTTGGGTTGATGTACTTGAATTGAATCTAATTTTATGATCTCAACTTAGTAATGTTATCTCCAGTTTAATGAGTTTCATGTTAGTTGGCATATTTTTTAGCTTATAGTTAATAGTTCTATTTTGAATTAAATTAAAATAATTGCATTCAACTTTGGTTTTCGTCCACATCTTTCCCCTTCTCTAAATCAGCTCTGAACAGCTCTTCTATTTCTACGGTTCTGCTTTTTGTTTCATGAGCTCTAGTGGTTGCTGAGGCTCTAGCTTTCTTTATTTTAATTGCAATAGCATACAAGCACTCATACAATTTTTTTAACAAAAAAAAATACCTCTCATGATACCACTCATACAGTTTTTTTTATTTGTTGCACAACAGATTTTAATCATTTCAGAAATTTTAACAACTTGGGCATGAAAGTTTTATATATTTATACCGATTAGTTCAGAAAATGTTATGGATCCTTACAATGTTAAACATGTTTTAATCATTTGTTAACTCTAAGGATTGATTTTCCATTTCATTGACTGCAGCTTGAACAACAGATCATGTCTGCCGGAGGCTCAATTCCTATGTACCAGTCGGCTTCAAAGAGACATAAATCTGAAGAGAAGAACATGGGACTAAAATATGGTATTTTAGCATTGTAAAAAATGTTATTTTTCTTATTTTTTTTTGCTTTCCAATTATTGTATCATAACTCCAGTGTATGAGCAACCACAAAGAATGTGAATAAAACCTTTTCATTTGTTTCCTCAAAAGTGTTTTTCCCCTAGTTTTAATTATTCAATTTCATGATCATAACAATTATGAATATGTTAAGAACAACATATGTGCAAAGTGATTAAATTATGAAAAGAAAAAAATAACAACAAATAGTGGCGTTTGTAGGAAAAACGCCACTAAAAACAAGTTATTCCCGACGTTTGCAAAGAAAAGCGTCACTAAAAGCAGGTCAATAGCGACGTTTGTAAAGAAAAATGCCATCATATCATGAAACCTTTAGCGGCGTTTGATATACAAAACGCCGCTATATCTCTTGATCTTTTGCGGCGTTTTTGGCCCACAAACGCCGCGAACTGTTGCGGCGCTGCTTTCAGCGACATTTTTTGCGGCGCTTTTTTTAGCGCCATGAGAGTTTTTAGTGGCGCTAAAAACGCCGCTATAGGCTTAAAAACGACGCTAAAGACCTGTTTTGCTGTAGTGGACTGAGCAAACACTTATCCAGTATTTTTACGAAGGACTGACGCATATGGATATGAAGGTAATTGACGCAGCAAGTGGAGGAGCACTTGTCAACATGACCCCCATCGAGGCAAGAACATTAATATCGACCATGGCTGCTAACTCGCAAAAGTTTTATCTTTCAAGTGAACCATTTCGACGGGTTCACGAGGTAAGTACATTTTCGCTGGAAAATAAGATTGACAAATTAGCTGATATTGTTCAATCTCTCGTCACAAATAAAAAGATTGCAGCTAGGCTTTGCAGGATATGTACAAGTCCAGAACATCCAACGGACTGCTGCCCGTTAGTTCAAGAAGACGATGATGCTCAAGCCAATGCCATAGGGAATTTCGCCGGTCCTGCCCAAAGGCATTACAACCCAAACGCAAATACGTATAACCAAGGGTGGAAGGACCATCCAAATTTTAGCTATGGACAGAATCAAAGGCAGAATCAGCCTTACCAATAGAAGCAACCGTATCAACAGACAAATTCATCATTAGAATCCATAGTAGAGCGGTTGGCGATATCCCAGGAAAAGTTTCAGAACTGGACTGAGGCCCATTTACAAGAATTAGACAAACAAATGACCCAGTTGGCCCAGGCGGTTGGGAGGCTCGAATCAAAGGGGAAGCTACCTTCTCAGACAGAACCAAACCCGCGAGAGAATGTGAACGCCATCACTCTACGAAGCGGTACCATCGTCGCACCAAAAGCCACAGAAGAAAGCGTTCAAAAAAAATGTAAAGAGAAATCACCATCTTCCACTGAGAAAGGTATGTCCAATCCACCTTCTACACCATCTTCTTATACTACTCTACCCCCTTTTCCTTCAAGGTTGGTTAAATGTGACAAACAAGCTGAAGAGATTGAGATTTTAGATGTATTTCGAAAAGTGAAAATTAACATTTCACTTCTAGAAGTAATAAAAAAGGTACCTCGATACGCCAAATTCCTGAAAGATCTATGCACAAATAAAAGACGGCTTACCGGAATAGAGAAGGTAAATCTGGGAGAATACGTATCCGTAGTTTTTCAATGACGGTTACCGCTGAAATTGAAGGACCAAGGTATGTTCGCAATTCCCTGCAAAATCGGTAAGGTTGGTATTAAACGTGCCATGTGTGACTTAGGCGCTTCAATAAATGTTATGCCACTTTCTTCATATAAATCACTTTCTGCTGAACCTTTAAAAGATACAAAAGTGACTGTGCAGTTGGTAGGTAGATCTGTAATATACCCGGAAGGACTCCTCGAGAATGTCTTAGTCCAGGTAAATGATCTTATTTTTTCAACGGGTTTTTACGTCATCGATATGAAAAACAACCGATCAAACTCGTCTTCAGAAATTCTTCTTGGCCATCCCTTCTGTTGTACGGAAAATACAAAAATAGATATAAGAAGCTGAATTCTTACAATGGAGTTTGACGGTGAGATCATTAAATTTGACGTATACAAAGCAATGCAACATCTAGATAATATTGCTAGTATTAATTTTATTGATATCATTGAACCTGTCGCTGAAGAGTTTATAGAATCTAACTTATCTGATAATTTGCGCAGGGAATTGGGAGGCCACAACAAAAAAATTAGGGAGTTGGAAAACATATTGGAAAAGACTAGATTCTACAAGGACTAGATTCTCCTTGGTGGTTCATTATCATTGCTGATTTGGGCGTTTTTACATGTTTTTTGTGCAGGACTTCGTGTCTGGAAAACATACTGGAAAAGACTAGATTCTGCAAGTTTTTTGGATTCATGGTTGGATTAGTGGGCATGAATGCGCTGACTCGACGACACGTCAGCAGGCTTCTAGAAGATTACGCCAGCAACGCGTGATAAGCTATCAGCCGCGTCCGGATCACTTGTCAGCGAGATTTGGATCAAAGCTTGGGGATTATCTTTTATTTTTAAATTTTAAACATTTTAGGATTTATTCATTATCACTTAGGAATTATCTCTTGTATTTTAAATATTTTAAGGATTATATCTTATTATTTTAGAGTTATTTTAGGGTTTTAGGATGTTATAAATACCCCTTTGGGGTGAGACTCAAGGCATCACTTGCTCTTGTTCTCTTCTTCACTTTGAAATTTATAAATTTCTTTTCTCTCCATTTTAGTTTTCTCCATTTTTCCCTTTGTTTAAAAAGCTAAGTATGGTTTCTTCGCAAGGTATGCTTAGCTGAATCCCCCTTTAGTCAAAAGCTAAGCTAAACCAGATTTTCCTTGTGACATTAGACAAAGTTCTTCAAACCCTTCGTTTTCTTTCTTGATTTTCTGTAAAATTGGATTGGCAATCGGCCTTTTCTTTAGGCATCACGATTACTTCATTCCGAAAAGCGCGCGTCGGGTTGACGTGGTTTTGATCCATCGTTGGGGACGAGATTAGGCTTGTAGCAGATTCAACTCCCTAAAACAAACTTAGTGGCGGTCCACTAATGGGAATCAAGATCGGATACAATTCTCGTCGAGATAATCCATCCGAGCACGAGCTTTTCCAGAACTAAACGGAGAATTTGCATTAGCATCGATTGACGAAGCTAATCAAACAAAAACTAGATTTCAAAGATTGGCCTTGGGATTTAGTTTACCGTAGAGAAGCAAGTTACAAGGGTTGGGCCTTGTAGACTGTAACCGACAAGAACTCGAAGCAATATCCATTTCAGTAATCGAGACAAGTCGAGGCGAAGCAAAGCTGGAGGCTAACTCTTATCATAATCTATTTCAATTATTTCTTTCGCTTTATTTATTTAAATCTTTTTGAATTAATTCGCTTAAACCCATTTTTTGTTACTTGCAGATTGCTTAATAATCATCAAAATCAAATAAATATTGGGAAGTCCTTAGTCCCTGCGGATCGACCCTTACTCTCACTATTCTACTTAAATTATTTCTTTAATTGAGTTTGGAATTTTATTTGACAGGAAAATTTACAAAGCAAATTAAATCAGATGAATCAACCGTGCAAAAAGGGTATACACAACAGAAAAACAACACTTCCTTAACAAAATGGAAAGAAGCAGCATCTACAGCTATTATAATACAATACAAGATCAAGTAGACACAAAATGATACCAGCAGCAATAATAAACAACTACTTACAAACGTAGTTGGCGTCCTTTTGCAAATTCAACGGCCTCAGGATCTATCAGTTATCAAGAGAAAATCATGAACACATCCTTCTTCACATACAGCAAGTAAAAGGGTTACACAGCTAATAGTAAAATGCACCAGCATAACCTGTTTGGAGAGCAGTATGCATAAATAAAGGACCTAAGAAACTGCCACCAATACCGATGGCAATAACATCCTTCAGTGGTTTCCCGGTAGCTCCAACCTGCCAACATTTATCTAATTCTCAGCAATTGAGGAACGACATATTCGAATGTGACGTAAAATAAGTGTTAAGTTACCCTCCGAAAAATCCTTGATCTTATCCAAAACATTCCAAACATCTGGCATCACTGTTTATAACAGCATCCCTTGGTGCTCGAAGAGCTACATGAAGCACTGACCTATTCTCTGTGCTATTTATCTGAAATTTACAGGGAAAAGAAAAACAAGACGACATCATAAACACTAAAAATGAAAAGGCCTGAACAAACTATTACTATTTTATCACCAATCTTAACATCAAACCCAAAACTAGTTTATCTTTCTCTAAGGAGATAGTTAGACACTTAGACTTACATGCTCGCCGCTATACATTCGGTTAATTTGTTGTTTGAGAGAGGCAGCCTGAAATTATGAAGAATATTAAGAAAAATCAATACTATTATGATTTAAATCGACAATTTCAGAAACGAGAATTAATCCAAATTCACCTCTGCTAATTTGTAGAGTTTAGCCATGGTGTCCAGAGTTGCGCATTGCCTTGAGTAGTCCAAAAACATTCCATCAAACTCCCTGTAAAAACATAGGTATACATAATCAAATATTTCGTCATTTTTATTACTATTTAATGTTTCGAGCAGATAAAATCATAAGAGTTGAATAGAGGATCTTACACCATCATCGATTCGCATCGTTCTTTGTCGTTCATCAAATCACGAAGATGAGTTTTCTTGATATCCTCAACATGAGCCTTCAAAGTAATAAAAACAAAATTGTATTGAACACATAGATTTCTCTTGAAATTTTTGCTATAATCTGAGCTAGAGAATGAACAGAAAAGCTACCTTCAGGTCCTTCTATGGCTGGGTGTCGCAGATTAGAGTGGTCGAAGCCATCTCAACCTATATTAAAACATAACAAATTAGCTTGAGATCTCAAAACCGATCAGAAAAAATGGAAAATAAATTGAGAAGAAAAGGAGAGAAAATACTGATGGAATGCTTTGAAGCTGGCAAAGAGCTTTGGCAAGTTCACGATGTACAAGAAAGAAATGCCACGTGGTGGATAAATGGGAGGGTCGAGACTCGAGAGGGCAAATGTCAATTCGGTTCAGGGATTTCCGGTCACTGAAAATTGGGTCCGGTTTAACGGCTTCGGAAATTTGAGAGGTTTTTTTAGGGTAAACATCACTATTGGTCACTAAATTATTCCCGCTTTCCTGTTTGGTCACTAAACTATTATTTTGTGCAAAATCATCACTAACGATATTTTTTTTCCTATTTTCGTCACTGATGTCACATTTTTTCTTGTGTTGTTCACAACTTGTTGCTTCTTTCCTATTTTGGTCACTAAAATATTTCCTCTTTCCTATTTTTTCGCGAGTTTCTTAGCGGCAAGTGACCAAAATAAAAAAATATAATATTAGTGATTATTTTGCTAAAAATAATAATTTAGCAGCTAAAACAGAAAATTGAGAATAATTTAGTGACCGACGGTGTTTACCCATTTTTATATGTAGTATATGATTGTGACTTTTGAGGGCTTAAATCCGTGAGAGCTGACGTATTTTCGATGGGCCCGATGAAATGTAAGCTAAATAGGTAAACTTCTTTTTCACTCAGATTTGTTTATGTTTTAATTTCATTTTAATCCCTCAAATTAAAAAAAATACTACTAAACTTTCGAATTTCACTCATTTTAGTGACTTGACCAAATTTTTTTAAACTTTATATATATATATATATATATATATTTAAAAATGGATTAATTATGAATTTTTCCCTCAATTTTCAAATTTTATGTTTTGCTCCCTAACCCTCTAGTTTGGCTCTAACCTTGGATGTATCAGTTCTTGGTATATCAAAGCATTCAAGTCACATATGCATAGTTCTACATTTACTTAAGATTAAGATAAATAAATTTTGCACGTTACAAGTGAATTTAATTAGATTTAAGATTAATTCATTTTTGGTCTATTCCAATTTGTATTGTTAGATAAACTAACACATCTATGTCTCTATTCGAGAGTCAACATGGTCCGATAACCAAGATAAATTATCTCCTCTTCGGGCTTTAAACGATATAATAGTCCTAACATAAATTATTTACTTGGGATAATTCTATGGACTACAACCTTGTTTATATCACTAACCAATAAAAATTGTCTTCTGCATTACAAACAATCCTACAATGGAACTTATAATTAGTTAAATCATTAGGTTATCAATAAGTCGATATTTGCTTCAATTCAAAATTTGGCGACATAATGTGCCCAAGTAGTAAATGTAAAACATATAGAAATCTTATTGGTTAAAGTACACTGTAAGTCCTTGTACCATATCAAAAGATTCATTTTAGTCCTTGTACCTTTAAAATGGACGTTTTAGTTCCTGTTACGTTTAAAATTCTTCCATTTTGATCTAAACTGTCAATTTCCCGTTAAATGAAGGCTGATGTAGTTTAATGAAGGCTGATGTGGCTTAATGAAGGCTGATGTGGCTTGTGTATTATTTGACCCGATTCAAATGGTCCAATTATTTGTTTTCATAAAGCCATTCAATTTTTTTAATACAAAATTACTAAAAAACCAAAATTGAAAATCCCAAAAAACTAAAAAAGTATCGTGAAACCCTTTGGAATAAAATCCCTTAATACAAATCCTTAATTTAGAACCCTAAAATTGAAAATCCGTAAACCTTCGTCCACTTAAGCAAGATGAACAACATTCCAACCCTCATGAAACCCTTGTGAACCAAAACAATATATAAAATCGTCAAACTCATAAATCATGGAATAAAATCCCTTAATACAAATTTATTTTATCTAAAGATCATTAGTCTTCAAACAATAATTTCCAACATTATGGTTCGAATATATATATTTTTTGCAGATGAACAAGGAAACTATAATTTCATGAGTAAAAAGTGTACAAACAAAGTTTCTATATGCCACTACAAAAATTTAAGCTTATATCCCATGGTGCAATA
Source organism: Hibiscus trionum (assembly GCA_030270665.1). Taxonomy (NCBI): domain Eukaryota; kingdom Viridiplantae; phylum Streptophyta; class Magnoliopsida; order Malvales; family Malvaceae; genus Hibiscus; species Hibiscus trionum. Next base: position 421,998 of record BSYR01000043.1, on the reverse strand, counting down.
AATAAATTCTACTATTCTTTCAAACGACACCCATGAGGATTCAGGTTGCTTCCGCAAAGACAAGATTCGAGAACCAAACCATGAAACTTCAGTACCGGACTTCGAGCTTTGTGCAATGGTAAAAAAGCGTATAGTCTGCAGGGTACAAATGCCGCTATATAACGGTAGTGGTAGCGATACCATCCGAAATCGTGATTCCAATAATTTTTATACCTGCAATAGCATCCATATTAGATTCAAGTATGCACCTCATGATCAGGGCAAGATCTGCAAAAGGGAAACAATTAAGTTTGAAGATAACAGTTTTATGATTCGATTCCAATCTCATATTAACTAAAAAAATGTGTTTTTATCGTCACAAAAGATAATTCCAATTCACAAATTCAATAGCACATATCAGCTGGAAATTTCAATTTATATACCAGTCAACAAAAGTAATTTCAATTCACAAAATCATATAACAAATTTAGTTAACAAAAACATTTTCGATTTCAAATATAATTCGCATATTTAGTTAACAAAATCAAATTTAGTTTTCCAATCAGCTAATTTGAACATATAAATAACAAAATATAAAAAAATTAGGCACAAACAACAACTAGTTCACGTTCGATCTAGGTCTGATTTCAATCTCACAACTTCGTACTTAATTTGTTGAACCGTCTTGTTGGACATGGTAAGTAGAAATAGGGTCATTTGTGATGCTATTTTGATTTGAAATGTGTGGAAATAACTCATTGAGGGAATTGTAGAGTCGACTACGTGCCTTTTTTTGTCTTGCTTTCTATTTAGTAGTTAAAAAATCAATTTAATTTAGGGTGTATAACCGAAAGAAAATACTTCATGATATTTAAATTTTTTCTCACCAACAATTGTTTAGTTGTTATAGCTGACTTTGGTCTTGCTCCACTTGAAATAACCAATTGATTAGGTCTCCCCACCTGTACAATTGTATTAGTTAGTAAAACACGAATTATACATATATGAAACTTAGGAAGCACTTAAGTTATATGGTGTGTGTTTTGAGTGCTACGCAAATGGTGCAAGTGAACACGTCGCAAGTAATAAATGATAAGTATCGAGTATTGTCTCCTCAAGGATTGGTTTGGGCCACTTTACTTTAGTTATTACACTATAAAAGAAATAATATTGAAGGTGATAAATTTCAAGTAAAATAAACTAAACAGAATAAAGTAAATAGAAATGAGTAATCGATTTAAGAGACTAGGTCGGGTTATTGTGAGTAGTGGTATGATGTCCGAGTGAATTGTCTGGGCAATTGATTGCTGAAGCAACTTGATTGTCGTGGCAACTAGGTTTCTTCCTTCAAAGCTTGGCGAAGCGTTCTTCAATGTCTTCTTGTTATCCCTAACAGAAGAACTAGTTGTTTGATCATTCCTTGGTGATACATCCCTGCGCGAACCTTGGTTGATCAACAACCAATCTATGCTCCTTTTAGCCGTTGAAATCTAATTCTTATTCTTAAGGTGGATTAATCTTCACCAACGATCGTTCAAATGAAGATCATGCTCAATCGTTTCTTGAATCTAACTCTCTCGAATCTAGATAAAGAGATAACACTCAAGATCCTCTCCCGATTTTCTCAAGATAAAAATAAAAAAACCAATGAACAAACTTTAAATTAAATTGCAATAAAAAACCTAAACATCCAATCATTTATCAAAACCACAAACTCAAATAATCCAAGCCAATTTACATCAATTCATGGCTGAGTTCGAAAGAAATACAAAGGAAAAATTTCTAGCCATGGATCGCATAAAGAAGATAAAGGTGCGATCAGCCCTCTCTCTCTATCTCTTTCAATCGACCCCCCCTTTGTTTGTTGATGCGATCTCTTTAAATAGGTGAGAAAAATTCCACGAGTCTTTAAGGAGGTTTAATTTATTCTCTTTTCTTGAGGAGATACTCTAGGCTTTATTTCCTTATCTAAAGATATGAAAATAATTCAAGCTTTATTTTTTTATCCAAAGATATGAAAATAATTCAAGCTTTATTTTCTATCCTTAATTGCATATCATCCCATTTAAGAGGAAATAAACCAGGATTATGTAGAAAGTCAAGCAATGTGGTGGCAGCCAAAATTGAAAATGGGAAATTTCAATTTTGGCAGGTGCAGCCAAGATTGAAAAATGGCATGGGAAAATCACAATTTTGGTCCCTAAACTTTAGGTTATTTATAAGTTAGTCCTTAAAGCTCAACTATAAATAGCCTAGCCATTTGCCATTCTTACACATCCCAAATCATTCTAACCTCCTCCCAATACTAGAGAAATTAGAGAGTTTTCATAGAGTTGTTTTCTCCTTTTTATCAAGAGAGAATTATCATTGTTTTCTCCTTGTTAGATTGAGAGAAGTTGTAATTCCTATTTTCTCATAGTGAAATTCTTCTACATTTGTCCGTGGTTTTTACCCTATATTATTTAGGGGTTTTCCACGTAAAATCTGTGTCTCCTTTATCTTCATTGTTATTTTCTCAAATTATCAGTTGCGTTTTCGCTCTATTCGACGATCGTATTCCGCAACAATTGGCATCAGAGCCAGATTTGGGTGCGTATATCTACTTACCGTATTCTCTGTTGGTTGCCACTGAAAAGTGGATCCTCCATCATAAGAAAGTAAGTTAGATACTACTCATTCATTGAAGGTGGTGGGCACTATTCACGTCAAAAAGGTGAAATAGTGGGAGCTATCTGAAATAGAAGCTATGGCAACGAAATTTGATATTGAAAAGTTCAATGGGAGAAATTTCTCACTGTGGAAATTGAAGATAAAGGCCATCCTAAGAAAAAATGGATGTCTAGCGGCTATCAGCGAAAGGCCGGCAGATTTTACGGATAACAAGAAATGGAATGAGATGAACGAGAATGCTATTGCAGACCTTCATTTAGCATTAGCAGATGAAGTACTATCAAGCATCGAGGAGAAGAAGACAGCCAAGGAGATTTGGGATCACCTCGCAAAATTATACGAGGTCAAATCGTTGCACAATAAAATTTTCCTTAAGAGGAAATTGTACACTCTTCGGATGTCAGAATCTACTTCAGTGACAGAGCACTTAAACACGTTGAATACTCTATTTTCTCAGCTTACATCCCTAAGCTATAAAATAGAGTCACAAGAACGTGCTGAACTTCTGCTTCAAAGTCTACCTGATTCGTATGATCAACTCATCATCAACTTGACAAACAACAACCTTACAAGTGATCTAGTCTTCGATGACGTTGCAGCTGCTGTTCTGGAAGAAGAAAATCGGCGCAAGAACAAGGAAGACAGACAAGGAAATCTGCAACAAGCAGAGGCCTTAACGGTGATGAGAGGAAGATCAACAGAACGTGGCCAAAGTAGCAGTCACAATCATGGTAGATCAAAGTTAAGGAGTAAGAAGAATTTAAAGTGCTACAACTGTGGAAAGAAGGGTCACATGAAGAAGGATTGTTGGAGTTTACCTAAAAACTCCAATCCTCAAGGAAATATGGAAAACACTTCAGATGATGGAGATGCTCTCTGTTGTGAAGCAGCAACAGCCATGGAAGGCAGAAAAAGATTTGCAGACATATGGCTTATTGACTCGGGAGCCACATATCACATGACCTCAAGAAGAGAATGGTTCTATAATTATGAACCTATCTCAGGAGGATCTGTGTACAGCTGCAATAATCATGCCTTGGAAATTGTTGGCGTTGGAACCATCAAATTGAAGATGTATGACGGGACAACCAAAGTTGTTCGAGATGTGCGACACGTGAAAGGCTTGAAGAAAAACTTATTATCCTACGGATTGTTGGATAATAATGCAAGCAAGATTGAAACACAGAAAGGAATCATGAAGGTGTTCCATGGAGCGCTTGTGGCGATGAAAGGTGAAAAGATAGCGGCAAATTTGTACATGCTGAAGGGAGAGACTTTGCTAGAAGCTGAAGCCGCTGTTGCCTCATGTAGTTCAGATTCTACCATGTTATGGCATCGGAAACTTGGACACATGTAAGAACAGGGAATGAAAGTCCTTGTGGAGCAAAAGCTACTTCCGGGTTTAACAAAGGTATCACTTCCTTTGTGTGAACATTGTATTACAAGTAAGCAGCATCGATTAAAATTCAACACATCAAATTCTAGAGGCAAGGCTGTTCTAGAATTGGTTCATTCTGATGTATGGCAAGCACCAGTTACATCCCTAGGCGGAGCAAAGTATTTTGTCTCCTTCATTGATGACTACTCTAGGAGATGTTGGGTGTATCCTATCAAGAGGAAGGCAGATGTGTTTTCAACCTTCAAAGTTTTCAAAGCGCGGGTGGAACTTGATTCTGGAAATAAGATCAAGTGTTTCAGATCAGATAATGGAGGTGAATATACAAGTGATGAATTTGATGACTTCTGCAGAAAAGAAGGCATCAAAAGACAGTTCACAACAGTATACACTCCTCAACAAAATGGAGTGGCAGAGCGGATGAACAGAACTCTGTTAGAAAGAACACGAGCAATGTTGAGAGCTGCAGGGCTAGAAAAAGCTTTCTGGGCAGAAGCAGTCAATACCGCCTGTTATTTGGTGAATCGGGCTCCGTCAACTGCAATTGAGTTGAAGACACCGATGGAAATGTGGACTGGTAAACCAGTTGATTATTCAAACCTCCATATATTTGGAAGTATTGTGTACGTGATGTACAATGCCCAAGAAATTTCAAAGTTGGATCCAAAATCCAGAAAATGTAAATTCTTGGGGTATGCTGATGGAGTAAAGGGGTATCGCTTGTGGGATCCCACTGCCCGCAAAGTGATTATCAGCAGGGATGTTATCTTTGTAGAAGATAAGCTACAAAGAAAAGAAGAAGATGATAGCACTGATAAAGAAAAGCCAGAGACTACACAGATACATGTTGAAAATGAGTTTGAACAGAGAGATTATTCTGAAGCAGAACCAGAGCTCGAGGAATCAGAACCAGAGAATTCTGAAGCTCCAACAACTCGTCAATCAGATCGTGTGAGAAGACGCCCCAATTGGCACTCAGATTATGTTATAGAAGGTAATGTTGCATACTGCCTTTTAACGGAGGACGGTGAGCCATCAACATTCGAGGAGGCAATGAACAACTCAGATACTTCGCAGTGGATGGCGGCAATGCAAGAAGAAATTGAAGCCCTTCATAAAAATAATACATGGGAACTTGTGCCACTACCACAAGGAAGGAAGCCAATTGGTAACAAATGGGTCTTCAAAATCAAGAGAAATGGTGACGATCAAGTGGAGAGGTATCGTGCAAGACTGGTGGTCAAAGGATATGCTCAGAAAGAAGGTATTGATTTCAATGAAATCTTTTCTCCTGTGGTTAGACTAACAACGGTTCGAGTTGTCCTGGCAATGTGTGCTACATTGAATTTACATCTAGAGCAGCTAGATGTTAAAACAGCTTTTCTTCATGGAGATCTTGAAGAAGAGATTTACATGCTCCAGCCTGAAGGTTTTGAAGAAAAAGAAAAGAAGAACTTGGTTTGCAGGTTGAACAAATCTCTGTACGGTTTAAAGCAGGCGCCGAGGTGTTGGTACAAGAGATTTGACTCCTTCATCATGAGCCTTGGGTACAGCAGACTTAATGCAGACCCTTGTGCTTACTTCAAGAGGTTTGGTAAAAACGACTTTGTTATATTGCTGTTGTATGTAGATGACATGTTGGTTGCAGGCCCCAACAAAGATCATATTGAAGAATTAAAGGCACGACTGGCTAGGGAATTTGAAATGAAGGACTTGGGACCAGCAAACAAGATTCTAGGGATGCAAATTCACCGAGACAGAAGTAGTAGGAAGATTTGGCTTTCACAAAAGAATTACTTGAAAAAGATCTTGTCACGATTCAGCATGCAAGATTGTAAGCCAATTTATACCCCTCTTCCTATTAACTTTAAATTATCCTCCAGTATGAGTCCTAGCAGTGAAGAAGAGAGGATGGAGATGTCTCGAGTACCGTATGCATCAGCAGTGGGAAGTTTAATGTTCGCTATGATTTGTACAAGACCAGACATTGCACAAGCAGTGGGAGTGGTTAGTCGGTACATGGCGAATCCAGGCAGAGAGCATTGGAATGCTGTGAAAAGGATCCTGAGATACATCAAAGGGACCTTAAATGTTGCATTATGTTACGGGGGATCAGACTTTCTTATCAGCGGGTATGTCGATTCTGACTATGCAGGAGATTTGGATAAAAGCAAATCTACAACAGGATATGTGTTTACAATTGCTGGTGGAGCTGTAAGCTGGGTTTCAAAACTGCAATCGGTTGTGGCTACGTCAACAACGGAGGCAGAATATGTAGCAGCTACACAAGCCAGTAAAGAAGCAATATGGTTGAAAATGCTATTGGAGGAGCTCGGGCACAAACAAGAGAATGTCTCTTTGTTTTGTGACAGTCAGAGCGCCTTGCATCTTGCAAGGAATCCTGCTTTTCACTCAAGAACAAAACACATTCGGGTCCAATACCACTTCATTCGTGAGAAAGTGGAAGAAGGGACGATAGATATGCAGAAGATCCATACCGATGACAACATAGCAGATTTCATGACAAAAGCAATCAACACTGATAAGTTTACTTGGTGTCGATCCTCTTGTGGCTTGTTAGAGACGTAAGCAACATGGAAAGTACGAGGTAGAAAGAATGGTGTGAAGATATGATTGTTCCAATCAAATCTTCAAGTGGGAGATTGTAGAAAGTCAAGCAATGTGGTGGCAGCCAAAATTGAAAATGGGAAATTTCAATTTTGGCAGGTGCAGCCAAGATTGAAAAATGGCATGGGAAAATCACAATTTTGGTCCCTAAACTTTAGGTTATTTATAAGTTAGTCCTTAAAGCTCAACTATAAATAGCCTAGCCATTTTCCATTCTTACACATCCCAAATCATTCTAACCTCCTCCCAATACTAGAGAAATTAGAGAGTTTTCATAGAGTTGTTTTCTCCTTTTTATCAAGAGAGAATTATCATTGTTTTCTCCTTGTTAGATTGAGAGAAGTTGTAATTCCTATTTTCTCATAGTGAAATTCTTCTACATTTGTCCGTGGTTTTTACCCTATATTATTTAGGGGTTTTCCACGTAAAATCTGTGTCTCCTTTATCTTCATTGTTATTTTCTCAAATTATCAGTTGCGTTTTTGCTCTATTCGACGATCGTAATCCGCAACAGATTAATGGTGCCAAAATTCTCTTAACTTCATCTTCAACAACATATAAATTGATTCTGGGCTTTATCTTATGCAATCAGGATGAATCTTGAAAGATTCTGCATTTATTTTCGACTTGTCTCGGCAACCGCTCGACAATCAGCTTAGCAAGCCCTTTAGTATTCTCCTAAATTGCCACGACAATTCGCACTTGTCACGACAATCCTAACTTGCACATAATAAAGCACACCAACATCAAATTTTCCACGAAAAACAACCAAAATATAATACTAAGCTCAATAACGAAAGAAACTAAAAAAATATGCATGAATGCCTAACAATGCAACTAAAATGTGCCTAAGTCTAACAATAATATGAACAAAAAGGGCAAGAAAAATAGTACTTTTACACACTCATTATTATACATACATTTAAAACTGAAACTTAAGGTTGAGCTTCCTTCTTCTTTCCATTTCTGTTATAATTAAGATTGATTGTCACTAGTAGATGCACAAGCCTTCCTTTTACTTGTGACATTCTAATCAAATGTATACAAGACAATTTTTTTGTTTCAAACTAAAGAATGATCATTAAGAGCCATTTTAAATTAAGAAGAATCCCTGAATATTTGACCAACAAAAACCCATGATTGTTAATAGCAGGATTATAACATAATCTCTAAGATCAAACCCTTTGAGCATCATCAACATTTGAATCATCACTTATGGTTATATAACTTCTCGGATCATCAAAATCGATGTAATCACTATCAAGTCCATCATCAGTCATATGGTGTGTCATGGATGGCTCAACGGAATGGTCCTTTGTACCCCTTTGTTTGCGATGGTCCTGAACCACCAACATCATCTATGTTCAACCTCTCTAAGTTGTTTACATATTCTGTACTTTTTCACGAGCATCAACTAACTCGTTATTCCTCTGATCAGTAGACAAGTTTATATCATGCATATCTAAGTCATCTTTTACATCATCTATTAGGAACCTCTTTACTATCGTCATCGATTGACACATCAAAAGGCTTGAATTTTTTTTGGGTAAAGGAACATCAGTAGACATGTCATTTTCATTACCGATGTGGTCAACATAAATAAAAATTTCACCAAATGTCTTTAAACAGATAGAAAACTCAAGCACACTATTGTCCAGTGTTAAAAATGGCGCAAGGTGCACTAAGGCAATAGGGGTCCTATAACCTAGGCGCGAGGCGTAAGGCGCACGCCTCATCAAAGTGAGGCGCACTTTTTAAAAATTAAAGATTTTAAGTATCACTCATTGTTTCTTCCATTCTTTTTGATGTTGTTTGTGATTGTGCAAGCCTATATTTTTAGATTGATAAATATCTAATTATATTATGTTGTTATTTATTATTTAATGAGAATATATTAAAACTGAATTTATAAGAATTATAAAATAATTATTAAATTGTACAAATAATAAAATTATAGTTAAAGATCTATTTATTTGAAGTGATTTTTTTATTATTCAATCTGAATGGGTCGGTGGAAGAGAGGAAGTGGGACAAACTTGTCAAAAATATCCAAGTAGTGGGACGCACACCTCCCCCACCATATACCCATCAGTTTCTTTCTCTTCTTCATCTTCTTTTATTTTCTTCAACATACTGCAAGCCACACAACTCATTCTTTTCTTTTTGAGTTCTCTGATTTCTTTCTCTACCATCACTTCTTCTTCTTCAACAGATCCTTTTAGATTCTTTTTTATTTTCCTTTTCAATTTCCCAAAGTTATTTTAAGTTTCCCCAAGTTTAATTATTATCGTTAAATAACAACTTTAAGTCATATTCCAAACTTTTATGTAGCTCCAGAAAAAACAAACGCTTGACCTTGTCCCAGCCACACTTGAGTCGATGCACCATTGACAACAAATCCCAATAACATAATTCTTCAATATCATTATACTTCACAACTTGTACTTTACTATTAAGATATGTTGATTTTAAATTCCCCTCAAATGTTCCACAATAATAAAATTTTATTTTAACTTTTTCTGTCTCTTTTCACCTAAAACCCAAATGATATAAGTTCATGAGATCAAATATTTTAAAGAGGAACAAGGCTAAATTCTAGCAAAGTGAAATTAGGACAAAACTCTACGAAAAAATAAACAAATATGTAATAAATCAAATCATAGCATTAATGATAAAGTTGTAAAACAAAAAGCATGTTGTCATATGTCCACTTCGAGTATTTTCAACAATGTTATTAGACTACAAATACTTTAAACATACCAACCTTTACTAAAGAAAAAATAAAATCGATATAAGAAAGTATTAATCATATAAAAGAATTTACCAAAAAACAGTGTTAAACATATAAACAAGATAATAATGGGGAATGAAAATTCATATTTTACTTACTTATCTCTTCAAAATTGTTGGTTGGATTGCTGCTCATCTTGCTTAAGTGGACGAAGGTTTAGGGATTTTCAACTTTAGGGTTCTAAATTAAGGAATTGTATTAAGGGATTTTAGTCCACAAGAGTTTCACGATACTTTTTTGATATTTTGGGATTTTTTAATTCTGGGTTTTTAGTAATTTTATATTAAAAAATTTGAATGGGTTTATGGAAACAAATAATTGGACCATTTGAATCGGGTCAGATAATACCCAAGCCACATCAGCCTTCATTAAGCCACATCAACCTTCATTTAACGGGAAATTGACGGTTTGGATCAAAATGGAAGGATTTTAAACGTACAGGGACTAAAATGTCCCTTTCAAAAATATACAGGGACTAAAATGAATCTTTTAATATGGTACAAGGACTTCCAGTGTACTTTAACCAAATCTTATTATATGAATCGATTCAGATGGATTACAATAATTATATAAAATTACTACACTAAGGGTACATAAATCCCAACACCTACGACATTAGACATCAAATTACATAAGTAATTAGATCAATATAGATTTATTTTATTAATTAGATCAATATAATGGATTTACTTTTAAAATTGCACTACATATTTCTCTGATTTGATATAACCGAGACCAACACGTCAAATCGTAACTAAATTTCAAATCAGAAAATCATTTTACTTTTATCTATTTTTATTTTTATTTGTTTCACATTTATTATTTTATTGATTATTATTCGTTAAATCGGGACCGGCTGAATCAACAACGAAGTGATCCCATTCTTTACAACATGCCCAACTTGTGTATAAACATCTTTTTCTTTGTAAAGAAAATCCATAACCCTAACAAGATTGAGAAGTCGAGTAAGGACCGGCAATGGAACCCCAACAGTTGGCCTAATCAACATCCTTCCATGCATTCTCAACCTGCTCATTCAACTTTTCGCATGCCTTTTCTTAATGAAACCTCTCGATCGCGTTCGCAAGGAGTTCGAGCTTATCATATGTGCCATGTGCATCATATATATCATCCATATTTGATGCCATGACTATTACTTTGTTCAAAATCTCTCTAGCCAATGAGTATTGAGGCTCAAAGTACATCCCAATATCCAAAAATATATAGCTTTCGACCAATCTATCTCGTGCAAAAGGTTGTTTGCTCACAATATCTATATCTTTCCGCCACCTCGAGGTTTTGCTTAGCTCTTCCTTGTGCAAATTTTGCAATAAGTTGAAATCCAACTTTGCAAATTTCAATAACGTTTTGTCATGTGCATCATCATCTTCATACAAGAAAATGAAATGCCTTGCCTCTAACCTCAGAATGCCCTTTTGCATCGATTGGCACGGGAGACTTGCGCCGATAGGGGATACTCGATGCCGGTTCTTTCTGCAACGTCTAGGTGAGTGTAGGTGAAAGCAAGTGCTTCTTCTAATATAAGCTCTCCATAAACACTCAAATGAGAGGCTTCATATAATTCTAACAAGCCTTTGACATCACTTGCTAAGGACATCTTGATACTTCCTTTGTCATCTTTCAACTTCTTGAATATCTCTGCTCGATTAAGGAATTGTACAAACTTAAATAATATAATAACAAATTTAGTCTACAATATCTACATTTTTTCAATTTTAAGCTAAAATTTATCCCCTAGAGAATCAAATTTATTTATTTTTCAACTGAAATAATGTCAAACAACTTTTTAATAATATTGACGTGATAACTTATATGACAATTTATCCATGTTAACATATAATTTATATTTTAAAAAATTAGTAGGAAGTAAACATGTATTGTTATACAGGTTATCATATCAACGTCATTAAAATTTACGAATATGACGATATAAATTAAAGGTAAATCACTATGGTGCTTAAGTTAAACTCACCAGATTGAGCAACAAACCCATACTCTCTAGCAACCGGAATCGATGACAAGTATCCTGGAGACTTTGGTCAGCTTCGTTTTCATGTTGATGATAAACACTTTGTAAAGTATCCTCTATCTCTCTTTCGAAATGGTAAATCACACCTAAGAGTTTTATTGTATCAATCAACCGCACTTTGAGAGTCGACTCATCTCTATCCACCATAAGCATCCTTGTTATTTCTTGTTTCAGTTCTTCATATTCTTGTTGAGTTGTTGCATCCATAATCTGCAGAGTTTTGATCATTTAGGGCTCGTAAGAATTTCACACACACAAAAAAAAAACAAGTAAACAGACACGCACGAACAAAGATATTCATGTTTGCATATTAGGGGTGTAAATGAACCGAGCTTGAACAAACAAGGCTTTGTTTGTGGATCTTAATTATTTTTAAAGGTGTTCATGTTTGATCCGTGTTCGTTTTTTTTTATTTATGAAGGTGTTCGTGTTTGTTTGTTTAGCATTCGCGAACATGTTCTTTTATATGTTCATATTCGTTTATAGTCAAAATGGTGAAATTACACCACTAGTTCTTAAGCTCCTAAGGCTTCATAATTTAAACTCCAAAGTTTATCTTGTGTTCAATTTAGTCCCTATATTCATCAATATTTAAAATGTAGAAAAATAAAAGGAAAAGTGGTACAGGGTAAACGAGCTTATTCGTGAACATAAACGAACTGAACACACATATGTTCGTGTTCGTTCATTTATTAAGGAAACATAAAATTTTTATTCATACTCGTTCATGGATAAAAATCCTCTGCCCCTTTTCGGTGCCCCTACTTATGTCCCAACACTAAAAAACACAACAAAATTAAAATTCAAGCCCTAACCCTAAATTCTAAATCTTAAACCCTACACCCTATACCCTAACAAATACACCCTACCCTAAATTCCATAAACCCTAACCATAATCCCTAACTTAAAACTCTAAACCCTAAACCTAATTTTGAGTGTGGGGACATAAATAGGGGCACCGAAAAAGGGTAGAGGATTTCCATCCACTCGTTCATTTAGCTTAATAAACGAACAGTTCATCGAATGTTATGTTCATTTATTTGCATGCATGGAAACACGCGTAGTGAATTCAACAAAGTGCGATTGTTTACCATTTATGAGGTGGGACATGAAAGGAAAATATCTCCCCAAATGCTGGGATGAAAGTTGGCGGAGCGACGATTCGCGTCGGGCGGCATGGAAGACATTTTTTATCTGGTAAACTGTGTCGGAAAACAGGTATTAAACTGAGATGAGATCTTGTGTTGGAAAACATTTCTGAGCTCTTACGTTTTCTATTTGTAGAGGTTTTTTTCTCAGTGGCAATAATTAAGGGAAGTGACGTTCCACTGCAGTTTGCTTTTCATGTTGTTGGCTTTCAATTCAAGATGGATTTTTCTACCATGCGGCTGCCTAATATGCGGCTAATATACGGCGTTACCGGAAACATGATTGGGTATATAATGTAACCGGTAAAGCGGTACCGGATATGTTGATATGAAATGATGTATCCGGTAAAAACCACTAAAAAATGATAAAATAATGGTAACCGACAAATTTAAGTAAAAGGTCAGACATAACAAAACCGGTAGCGTCTAATTTGTTATAAGGTATATAATGTATTCGGCGCAGCGGTACCGGATATGTTGATTTCGAAAGTATCCATACTTTTGAAAAGTTTATCGATACTTTTTATCAATATATGTTGTACTAGAATAACGTAATAGGTAGCCAATACGAATCGATAATGTATACAATATTATCGATATTTTAATAAAAACATTGGAACTGGTTCAATTGTGGGTCGATAGTATGGATACTTAAATGAAACATATGGATACTTATATTAAATGTTTGGATACTTCTATGAGAGGTAGGGATACTTTCGAAAAAGTATGGATACTTTATAAAAATTATGGATATTTCTATTAAATCGTTTATATGAATTTGAATCAAGAAAATACTAGTGCATCAGATAGTAAGGAAAAGATTACAAAATGAAAAGATTACAAAACGAGATGGCAACGGAAAGAAAACGAAATTGAGAAGAAACAAAAGATTGATCTTCTAATATTTATTCTGAATTCATTGTCCCTTCAAGCCTCCTCCCTTCAAGTCCCCCTGCCACCCATGGAACTTGTTCCAGCACCAGCCTGCTGTCCAACCATCTCTGCATATGGTCGCAACTCAAACTTGACCTTTTGGTTGCCTAATGAACAAATTTTTTTTGCATAAGTATGAGCAGAAGTGTATCTTGTTATTAATAATAGAAGAAAATGATAGAGAAAACCTTGGAGATGGCGGTTGAAGATGTGTATGTCTTCTTTTTCAGCCATGTAACCATATAGTTGGCGCTGGCTGGATGGAGGGGATGGAGCATGACGTTGCCAAGCATCTAACTCAAAACCTTGGGCATCAAACTGGTTATGCAGACGCTGAGCATCTAGATAACCTCTTGCCGTGCTCTCAAAAATCAGAAGGCTCATCCCACGATGGCCTTCTGGACCGTATGAATGGCGAGCCTTGGCAACAACACCATAGGAACTGAAATAGTCGAGAAGGTCTTGGTTTCCCATGCCAATCCACTGAAGCAAAAAATTAAAGAAATAAGAAGTTAAGTATTATAATATTAATGAAAACATAATTCAGAAGTTATATAACTACCTTCCCATCTCCATCTCTATGATGCTGTGTGTTCCTAATCATCACCATGGGTGGCCAGAGTATTTGGTGATGAGCTTCCTGGTTGCTTGAAGGCGGCGGGGGGGGGGGGAGACAATAGCAGCATCATTACTCAGACCACTCCATTGGCCTGAAGCTTGACGTTGAGGTTGAGGAGTGGCCGAAGTACCCCTTCTTCGTAATTCCTCCTCCAACATCTGACCAAGGAGGCGATGAATTTTCAGGTTTTCTCCTCCTTTGGTTTTTGCATGGGTGAGTAGGGACTGAAGGCCACGAAATGACTTAAAGGCACCAGGACCTCCGTGGCATGCTGGACACAGCCATGGAGTAGTAGGGTCGTTGATAGAGTTCATTCGATCGAAGGCCTCAAAGAAACTCCTGAAGCATTTGCTGGATTTCAATGCCTCGTGGCTTAGTTGTTCGTCATTATCAGAATCAGAATCAATATAGAAATCATCATCACTGTTTGATGATGTCTCGAATTCAATCTTCCTCTTTGCGAAAGACTGAGGATTTTTACCCGAACTTCTGCTTGAACTCATTGTATAATAGAAGATTGTGAAAGAGAACTGATTATAAAAGCAAAGGAAAGAGTTGAGTAGATTAATTTGAAGATGTTGTGAAGAGCAAATAGAGGAGTTGTTAATTTATAGGCAATTTCCGTTTGGGAGGGAAAGTGATAATGCATGAGACTGAAAAGGCAGAGATTCGTTCGTTCTCCTCGTTTCCCGGGTGATAGAAATAAATGAGGAGAAGGTACATGAACAGAACGGTACATGTGATACATTGGAAAGACGCGAAACTGAAAAGGTAGAATCAGATTCGTTCTTCTCCTCGTTTTCCGGGGTTATAGAAATAAATGTGGAGAAGTAGGAGGAACTACCCAATAAATGAAGGTCATGAACGGTGCATGCGTGATACAGGGAGGTAGAAGTGAAAAGACACGATACTGAAAAGGAAGAATCAGATTCGTTCTGGGGATTAAGGGTTTCAGCTTTATACAGGATGAGCAGTAAACGGTGCATGTGATACAAGTGAAATGACAAAACACTGGAATGCAAAGTTGTAGAAGTGTATAATGAAAACGGTAATAATAAACCGGATACATTGATGTAATGAATAAAGAATACAGTAAAAATATACTGGGAACATGAATGTTTTTGCAAACGTATCGATAATTTCATTAAAACATGGAAAAAAGTTTCGAAAATCTTGTTCCCATTAAGCTATGGGAAGCCTTTAGTTTTTGTTAATTATCGATATTTGTGTAAAAGCATGAATATTTTCGAACGATATTCGTACCGGAAACATTGATTTTCTTTCAAAAGTATCGGGTTTTTTATTAATAGTGTGTAAATTGTATCGAAACTTTGGTTCCAATATGCAATGGGGATCCATATGTGAATTACAAGTATCGATAATTGTTTGCAAATAGGAGTAAAGTATCGATATTTTCGACCCTATTTGCTAACGTAGAATGTAATTTTAGAACAGGATCGATACTTTTACTGAAAGGGTGAAAACATATCGAAACTTTTTCTTCCAGTAAGCTATGGGAATCCTTTGTTTCTTAAAGTATCGGTAATTGTATCGTAACGTTAAGAAACTATCGATAGTTTCGAGCAGATTCGCTAATGTATGATGGAATTTAACAACAGTATCGAAACATTTTCAGAAAGGGGGAATAATGTATCGAAATTTTATTTGGAGGCAGTGGACAAGTAAGGGATAAAGGATGAAATAAGACGTCATATAACATAATTGGAAGATAATTTCAGAAGTTTATTGTTAATCTGAATCATCGTAGTTAGTGGACACGTCTGAACTTAGGTTTAGTTCTTCGATCAGCTGTTGTTTTCTTTGTCTACGCCTGTACATAAAAAGTTGCAGCTCATCCGCAGCCGCATCAACATCCGGTGAAGACGGTGCGTGTTCAGTGTTTGGATCAGGTTGTACGGGTGCAGACGAACTACCTTCGCCGGCGTTGACGTCGTCAAACTTAACATGTAAATCGACGTTTGTAGCTCCGACGGAATTGAGGCGGTCATACATATTACGAACGTCTGTTTCGTTCGTAAGCTTCATAACGTAGTGTGTTTTGTTTGCTGACGGTGTTGGGATTCGACATTCCATGGAAGAAATTTGTTTGTGGCCGTGTTTACTAACCTCGATTGTTGTCAACTGTATTAAATCTTTCAGTGACATTTTGGTGGTGATTGTTGACTGAAAATAAGTATCGAGAAAATAAAATGTTGCCTGAAATTTTGCCATAAGGTGAGCAAAGATTCGGCTCGGTGTTTAGAGAGAATTTGGAATGAGTAAGTGATGGTGGAATTCGTGGGTATTTATAGGAAAGCAAAACACCACATAAGTAAATTTAACTGGAATGAAAACTTTAATTCGCATTTCATTTAACAATACTTTCATTTTACAATAGTATAGAAACATATTTAGTAAGTTGGAATAATGTTGCCTGAAAGTATCGATAATTTTTATCGTCCTGTACAGAAAGAATCGATATTTTCGAGCAGATTCGGTAACGTATCAGGGAATTTAACAACAGTATTGAAACATTTTCAGAAAGAGGAAAATTGTATCGAAACTTTATTTACAGTAACCTATGAGAATTCATTGTTTCTGAAAGTATCGATAAATTTTATCGTGAAGGAAAGAAAGATTCGATATTTTCGCGCAGATTTGGTAACGTATCATGGAATTTTACAACAGGATCGAAACTTTTTCAGTAGAGGGGAAAAATGTATCGATAATAGAATACAATTTATTGCACGTTAACTTTGTAGGAAGGAAGAAATAAATGCTCTAAATGCTTTCAACCACCATCAACCACCATCAACCACCACCACCTACCGAATTTAGTACCTGAAAATGAAAGCAACACAACAGAAGTCCTGTGCAGGAAAAGTTTGGACCACTTCAACCGATCGTGTTTAAGAAAATGGAAGATATTCCATCCAACGATGTTAATGGTAGCGGGAATTTGCAAGATGAAAAGTTTACCGTTGATAATTCGGAACGGTTGGTAGGTCAGCTCTTTTCTTCACGTGAGGAAGCTTGGAATTTTTACAAGGAATACGCAATGAAACAAGGTTTTAGTGCACGTCGAGGAACAACACGGCTGGATGGCGAAGGGAATGTGAAGACACAAGAATTTTGTTGTTCAAAAGAAGGGTTTAGGTGTTCGAAAGTCGAAACTGTTAATCGTCAACGTGCTCATACGCCAGTCACACGAACAGGATGCAAGGCCAAAATCGTTGTCACAGCAACAAAAACAAAATATCAGTGGGTTCTAAGTAAGTCTTTCCACGAACATAATCATGCATTGTGCACACCTCTTATGACACCATTTATGCGTTCAAATAGAGGTGTGACTGAGGCTGATGTGGCTGAGGCAACAACGTTGAAAGATGTTGGTGTTGGGACATCAAAGGTAATGAAATATTTTATGAATCATGCAGGGGGATTTCGTAATGTTGGATTTACTAGTAAAGACCTGTACAATGCACTTGATAGAGGTAAAGCAAAGGAGCTTGTCAATGGGGATGTGAATGCACTCATTGCTTACTTTGATTACAAGAAATATGATGATCCAGGGTTTTTTATGACATACTCCACAGATGAATCAGGGGCATTGCAGCATCTTATTTGGTCTGATTCAACATCGAGATCAGATTACACTTGCTTCGGTGATATTATTGCGTTCGACACAACTTACAAAGGTAATTACTATGCACGACCAATTTTGCCTATTGTCGGTGTCAATCATCACCATAGCACAATAGTTTTTGCTACTGCGATCATAGCTGACGAAACGACTCAATCGTTCGAGTGGGTGCTGCGAAATTTTCTACAAGCCATGCTGAATAAAGCGCCTCTTTCAGTTGTGACAGATGGGGATAGGGCAATGCAGAGGGCTATCAAATGTGTTTTCCCTTATGCTAAGCACAGATTATGTTCCTGGCATCTATCTCGCAATGTACAAGCTAACATTGGTGACAGCAAATTTAGCACAGCATTTAATAGATGTATGAGTTCGTGGTGGACAACCAGCGAATTTGATAGTGAATGGTCTAGGGTGATTTCCGAATTCAACGTCGAAAACCATCCATGGGTGATAGAGAAGGGAAATACTCAGAACTTATGGGCTCAAGCATATCAAACGGGTCATTTCTTTGCCAATTTTCGATCCACACAAAGAAGCGAGGCCTTGAATGCTGCACTCGGACGTGTCCTGATAAAGAAGAAGACATATGTAGACGTTGTTCGTACAATTGAACAAACTATTGGTAAAATTCGTATCAACGAGTTGCAAGTAGATTGCTTAAGTTCGCAGACAACGCCCTACCAGATCACTAAACTCACAGACCTAGAAAGCCATGCTGGTCAAATTTATACGCGAGCATCATTTGGTTTCTTCCAAGACGAACTTCAAGAGGAGACTTTGTACCGGATTGACGAAAAAATTCAGTCCTTATCAGATGACTGTCTACATTTTGTTCTGTCAAAGTACAAGGAAAAGAACATTATATTTGACGTATCTTTTGATGTTGTCTCGGAAACCGTTACATGCTCGTGTAGGAAATTTAAGACTGTAAGAATTCCATGTTGCCATCAACTGCATGTTCTGAAGCACTTGGATTACACATGTATTCCAAAGTCGTTGATTCTAACTCGATGGACCAAGGAGGCGAAGTCTGCTGCACCAAGTTTCCTTGACTTCAATGTAGCACCTGAAGTTATGCAAATGGCACGGTTCGCGGCCCTACGTGCAACGTCAAGTCGTTTGTGCTACATTGCATCAAAGACAGATGCATCTTTCATAACCGCAAGAGATGAGATGAGAAGACTAACTGCCGAATTTGAACACTCGTTCGGTTTGAAAGATTCAAGTAAACGAAGAAATTTTGATAATGGAGTTCGCGTTGGCGACCCTAAACGAAGACAAGGAAAGAGAAAAGTAGTCCAAAAGAAGATGGTCCAGAAGAAAAGTAGGCATTGCTCTTTCTGCAATACTGAGGGACATAACAGAGTAACATGTCCTAAATTAAAGCTGGGTCTGGATTCTTTTACACAACCTACCTCGACTGACTTTTTTGCTAACGATGCGGAATGGTCCTACGGCCCCGCAGATGAGGATTATAATGTAAGTTACTATATCTATTCTACAACATATTGTCTTCAATTATTTGTTTATGGTTAATCACTTCTTTATGTCTCAGGGCAACGAGGACATTTGGAATACAACAAGTACCGATCAACAGACATTGTGACTACATACAACATTATGATATAACATTCAAATGTCTAAAGGGTTATTTTTGACAAATTCGGGTACAGTACTCTGGTCATTCGCCAACTTTTCAAAAAAATTTCGGATGCTTCCGCCCTTTTCTGTGGATATATAAAAATAACCCAAATTAGTAGACTCTCCTGTCAACATCTTCAATATATAAATAAACCAATGGAATAAGTCACATATGTAACTGTCATACCTAACGCATTGTCGTTGGAAGATGAATGGTTATAGGGAGGCGGACATATGTAGCTGTATTCCTATAAAGAAAAGATAAATTAACAAAATAATAGCATATTACGTTATTAATAAATTGAATGTAAAAAATATTACTCACTGGATTATGCCTCATTTTCTCGGTAGAATCATCCACCAACAGTGTATTCTCCTCTTTGAATTGAGGATACTCATTCCAAACTTGATGCAAGTCTTTGAAGAAGGTGTATTCCTCTTCCTCTTTGCACTTTGATTGATCCTGTTAATATTAACTTGTAAAGCACCAATATGTAAGAATCATAACAAATTCAATTACCGAAGGCAAATAAGAAGCATCTTACCCAGATGAAAAAATATCGTTCATATTGTACGAGTAGTTTGTTAAGAGCAAGGTCAATGTTATGTCTGCAATCGTGAACAATTACCACGATAAACTTCAAATTATTTAAGAGGTCAACGTAAAATGTTAACAATTTTAATCATAACGGTGCTTACCTCAACTTCGATGACCATATTCCAACAACAAAATTCTCTAAACAAAATTGCATAAATTCTTCTACACCTGGCCTCAGTATAACATCTACAACATGAAAAGAAATTAAACATAATTGTTTTCTTTATAGCCGTAAACAAATTTGCAGACATTTAATTACCTCTGGGAGTTTGTTTTGTATAATATGCAAGGACTCCGTTGACATCAAAAATAACAAGTTTTTTGTTCTGTGTTACAGAAATAATATATATGTTGGGGTCTTCACTGTCATCCTCATCTGAACTGCCTACCTCTTCATCATTCTCCTCTTCAGGCACCGCATTATCCTCTTCACGCACCACTGGATTGTCCACTTCTGTTATAAGCATGTCAATAGTCAAATAACCGAATGTCAATTGTAAATTGAAAGGGTTATTTTACCTATGGGTTTGTATCTGCTTTGAAGCCATTGATTACGGAAGTTGGAGAAGTCAGCACAAAGTGAGGAAATATCTGCTCGCATTTGGCCGATTTGGTCATTAATCTCGCCAAAACGAGCATCCATATGCTCGCGGAAATGAACCATGTAATCCATCACTGACTTCATGGTAATCACCTCTTCGATCTCATCTTCTTGCATCCGCTCGTTGTGTTCTGCTTCAACGTTCTCCACTTGGTTAATGGGGAGTTCCGCTCCAATTACACATTTGTTTATCCAACCGACGTTTTCAATAAAATCGTATCCCACTTTTGTCAAGGTAATCATGTCGATCTTCCGGGATAGTCGAAGAGGGTAGTCAAGATTGAATTGCACTCCTTCCTTCCTCAATATATGGCAAATTATGCATCCATATGGTAGTGAGGTTGTAATGGAAGCACCCTTCTTCACTATATGTAGAATTGTCTCATATATCAGTTTTGCTATGTTTGGAGCGGTTCTTGATTCATATTTAGACAACCACCAGTAATCAGTACCTCGAATTTGTGAAAATTTCCCACCGGACGGCCGAAGAAACCAACCGACAAGAAAGTGGAACAATCTGCCCTCCGCACCAAGGTTAATGGGACTATTCCGATCCACACGTTTCATGGTAGGATCTAAAACATGTTCATCGGAATCTCCTACATTCTTCACTCCTATACCAGCAGCAATAGATGACGCATCTATATATATGTCCTTACCCATGCCATGAGTCGTAAATCCTAATATTTTTCCCGTACTAGGCTGCCGGTCTAATTTTGCATTACTGTAGAAAACTCTAACAAGATTGGGGTAATATTTTGGTTCTACACCAAGCAGTTCAAGCCAGCCCCAATTTGTAAATGTATCTTTAAACCCAAATTTGTTTTTCTCATCGAAGAAGAACTCCAAGTCAATAACACGTTCTGGACGAATCTTTCTCGTTTTGAAATTGCTATCATATGTCAGTTTCTCATCGGTGCTTCTAAAGTTTTGCCATTCAAAAGACAAATTTTCTTCAGCAGAACTTGAACTTACTTGACCAGCAGACCTTGATTTCGAAGATGACTTTATCTTGGAAGCAGAACCTCTCTTCCGTTTGAATGCCCCTTTTATGGGTGCCCCTTTTTTGGGTGCCATTACAACTGTTATATGTAGAAGAGGAACGGTTACTCCAAAATCGTGCAAAACCCTAACCCTAAAGTACGCAAAATCAGTCACTTTTACTAACCTGTAAATATGATCGTAGTAATCGTCCTCGTCGGTGTTGATTTTACCCAGGTTCAACGGTGCAATTTCTCTGAACGGTGGTAATCGTCGTTGGAGTTGAAGAGATCTCTGCAATAGTATCGATAAAATTACGAAATGGAGGATTGATTTAAGTTTAGTGCTGGTTTAAATAGAAATCCCGCCTATATTTCTGATTTAATCGGTACCGGAAACATTGACATGTGTTCCGGGTACATTGATTTTCTCAGTAATGAAAACGGTAAAGACGCAACCGGAATCATTGATTTTGATTATTTGTATCGATACTTATAATCATAGCGTCCAAAAGGATCGAAACTATCATTATAGTAAGCAATCTTCTGTTTCAAAAATTATCGATAATTTAATAATGAAGGAAAAAAAAGTTTCGATTTTGTCGTGGATTGTTACTCTAAGGATACATATATTTCGTATAAAAGTTTCGATATTTTTACTCATAGCGGCAGAAAAAGTATCGAAACTTTAATTTCAGTAAGCTACGACAGTCCATCTGTGTCAAAATGTATCGATAATTTGATAATGAAGGAAAAAAAGTTTCGATTTTGTCGTGGATTGTTACTCTAAGGATACATATATTTCGTATAAAAGTTTCGATATTTTTACTCATAGCGGCAGAAAAAGTATCGAAACTTTAATTCCAGTAAGCTACGGCAGTCCGTCTGTGTCAAAATGTATCGATAATTTGATAATGAAGGAAAAAAAGTTTCGATTTTGTCGTGGATTGTTACTCTAAGGATACATATATTTCGTATAAAAGTTTCGATATTTTTACTCATAGCGGCAGAAAAAGTATCGAAACTTTAATTCCAGTAAGCTATGGCAGTCCGTCTGTGTCAAAAGGTATCGATAATTTAATAATGAAGGAAAAAAGTATCGATTTTGTCGGGGATTGTTACTCTAAGGATACATATATTTCGTATAAAAGTTTCAATATTTTTACAAGAGTATCAACAATTGCATCATAAAGGAAAATAAGTATTGATTTCTTCGGGATTTTTTATACGGAATTTCTCTACATTTTTTCAAGAAGCTAATATGTTAACATAATTTACAACAAACTAACTATGATATCATCATTTACATAGTGGGAAAAATTATGGTAACATAATTATGTTTTCATACGTTCCAGGCAAGCAGTTGTGAACTTCGCTCTCATTCTATTACAATCGTGATTTACGAGATCGTTTAAAACTCTCGGACGATCAAAATCCCCAACAACCTACATTCAAATTAGGAGTCAATGTCAGTGCCAAAATTTTTTAAAAATAAAGTCCTTTTCGGACCACTTACCAAATCATCCGGTGACCTCCCTTCAGAAATAGCTTCCATCCACATGACCACATACATTCCGCAATCATGTCTGTTATAATGACGCAAAATGTCAAATAGTAGATAAGCACAATGAATTTTTTGACTTATTACATACTCAAATTTCATACCCGTTCGTTTGCACCTTCGTCTTACGGACCACGAATTTTAAATCCCTCGGTGGTACCTTAATCTTCCCAAATTAGGCACAAAACGCCTCGTCCTCACTAAATTTATGTAAACATTCCAACTGCGTCAAAAAAATTAAAATTAGATTACGAAGAATTTATGCATTATAAATTACAAAATGTATCGACACATACTGTTTTCTTGGTTTGCTCCACTCTAGTCTTGTGCCGGGGAGATCTATGTAGACTATCAAGAAACGATGCTACACGATCAACCATATCCAACACCAAGAGACACCAATGATTATTCGAATCGTTTATTGGCATGAAGATCTACAACAATTGTCACACAAGATATTAGAACATTTATTGTTATTATTTAAATACTTAACAACATGTACGCAAAAATATCTTACCATGTCACAATCGGTGAAATTATTATGGTCCATCAATGTTCTAGAAAAGAAGCTTATAAGATTCGGCGCATTTTGACCGTCCATTATCAACCCGGTCTGCATTTTAAAAAACAATCTCCATTAATTGACCAGCCATGAACAAATTGAACACGAAAATGTGTAAAAATGTAACTTACCACAAATTCAGATGGTAGATAGCAAATCTTCCGCTTCGCTGAACTTTTCCTCATCGAATCGTAACCCAACAACCAGCCTTTCAAATTAATAATCGGACTTATTAGCCATTCCCCGGGTTTTAAGCAGCCAAGGTCGCCTACTGTGCCGTGTTCGAGCCCGTAATCTAGGATAACATCTCTATAGAAGCAATTTTTTGTATTAATTTTTTCCCACATTTATTTAAATATCACTCGCAAAGCAATATATATAACTTACGATGGTTCTAACAATCCACTATTCCATACATAATCACACATCGCAACCTCCACGTCATCAATTCCACTTGGTATTTTGACCTTTGTAACCTACGATATATCAATAGATATTAGCCACAACACAATAATCAAAACGGATGTCATTTGTATTATTCATTTTACCTTTTTAGTCTTTTGCTTCTTTGGTGCAGGACACCCTGAATCGAGCTCTACATGTATTGCATGATCCGGTGTCCTCGTATCTTCATGGTGGACCTCTCTTATATTTTCCTCCACCCTCTTACTCAATTCTTCTACATTTTCTTCATCATTTTTTGCCTCAACATAACTCCTCTTTTTGTTTATTTCAGGACTTAAATGTATCCCCTCATCCAATTTTTTTCCACCGTTTCAATCACCCCCTTTAACTCACCCCTCAATTCCACCACTTCTTTAACAACACCATTAAACTTTTCCCCTACTTCCCCCTTTAAGCTCTCAATAGCCTGTTCGATTCTGGATTGTCTTTGCAAACAATCAGAAACGAGTTTTTTAACCTCCGCCAACTCAGCAATCAATATGTCAATTTTACTTCCCCCTTCATTCACTTTCACCTTATATTCTACCTTCTCATCTTCCTCCTCGCCAACCTTCACAAATAAACTACATTATTAGAGCATCTTTCTTTTTTAAGTCCTTAGTAATCTATAAATACTGAAATTACCCTTACCTTCTTTTTCGGTAATTCCAACTTTAACTTTGCCATAACTCGAACAACTTCTTCCTTGCCCCAGGCAGTGATGCGTGCCACTCCAGTTTTTCGGAATGTCGGCACACAAGAAGAATCTGACCAAAAATCATACAATGCAACCTGCATTTTCTATAAACTTTATCATTTTCTATAATAACTACTTACAAAGTTTTCTAAACCAATACCAATATTCAACTCGTTTACCTCTAAGACAGCAATGCATCCTTTGAGGTATGAGGGGTTTTTGGACTTTTGAAAAGTCTTGATTGCATCAATTAATTTGTCATACACATATGAAGCCCAATTTAATTCACCTCTAAACCCGGAGTTGCACAATAACTTCATACTATCCTTGCTCGGGGATGAATCACCCGTTGGACAAAGGAATACTCCGACAATGTACAATAGTACCCGGGCCTTCAGATCATCCCCTTCATACTTGCCGCTTTTTATTTCGTCCTCAAGTGTAGCAAATGACACATTAGACGTTAGGCCATACTTCTGCACAAGTAATTTCCAATCCTCCCTCTTTATAACTTCATCCACACTCTGGCCTTTATTTTGTAGCCCCAATACGGCTTCAACAATTCGGACACTAAAATGAAATGAATATTCTCCGTATCGCACATCACACTTCTGCAAATCAAAATCTCCCATCAACAACCGACACAATTCCCTCCGAATTGGTCGGTCCTGAATCCCAATAAAAGATCCAAACCCCATTTCTTCCAACAGATTTGATTTATCCTTCGCTTTCAACTCCTTTACTATGTGGTGCACTCGTTTTATGCTACACCTAGTCGACACTTCCTATGTAAATAATATTCATATAATGTCAGAGTTTTTATATATCATTTATCAAAATATTTGCAACTATAATGAATACCTTCTTCTTCTTCTTCTTCGCCTCATAGTTTTCTCTAGCATTTATGGACAACATGTTGAATGGTTGCTTCTCAGTTTCACTCATCGTGTACCATTTATTCACCACCACGTCTCTCACCTGCAAATTATGCATAAACCATAAACAATCAAAATATTCAACCTCCAATATATTCACTATAATTTCAATTTACATACCGAACCGACAGTGTAAGTCCCACAATCCCTCATCCTCTGACATTCTTCAATACTGTCATGATAGGAAAGTTTAAATGTTCTTAAATACTTTCATCCAATTACAATTTACAGATTAATTATTTCACAATTTCTACTTACTAGAAGTACAGAAATCCACCCTTTGGTTTCTTCGGATTTTCCTCCCTATCTACTCTCTCCGCCTCCATTTGAATCATTTCAGTCTCATCTTGAACAACATCTTCATGATCCTTAGAACCCATCTCGCTCGCTTCAGTTTTCTGACAAAAGTATCAATATATAATTTCTACCGACATTATTAATTTCTATCGATAAGTTCTCAGAACAAAGTACCGATATTTTTTTCCTAAATATAATTACACAATTTCGACCTATATCGATCCGAATTCCGATTTTACTTCAACATCACTAAACCCAAAACATTATCCCCAACTACCCAATACTACATTACCAAAAAACTAGGGTTTCGACAACATACCTTTTACTTCAAAGTCCCCAAACCCAAAACCTTTCCTTTCGATTCTGATACAACAAATTAGGCTTTCTATAAATGCAACCAAACTCGGGTCGATTTCACAGCAACCAAACTCAGGTCGATTTCAAATACTCTCCTCTCTTAGGTTTTCTGTAAATGCAAGCAATACAAAGGCGAGTGGGAGAGTAGATACTTTTAACCGGTTATATCATTATGATATATATAATCGATACAATTTCCCAAAGTTTCGATACGTTTTTTAATTGTGTCGATTCTTTCGACACCAAACAATAAATCCGGTAAAGATTTACCGGTTACATTATATGAATTAATAATGTAATCGGTTATGTTTTCATATTTTCTATTGTACCGATTCTTTTGCACACGTTCTTAAAAAACGTATCGAAACCAAACAATATATCTGGTAAGATTTACCTGTTAGATTATATGAATTAATAATGTAACCGGTTATGTAGAATTTTTTTTATTGTACCAATTCTTTGCGCACGCTCTTAAAAAAATCGATATTTTCGACATTTTTTTCCAACCGCGGTTACATTGGTGTTCAAAAAGTATCGATAATGATTTATAAAGTATGGATACTTTCGAAATAAACAACAAATTAGGCGCTACCGAATATATTGAAATTTGGATCAACATAACCGGTAATTTTACCGGTTTTGTTATAGTCCAAATGTCCGAGTCCCCATCAGCTCCAACTTAACAACAAATTCGGCGCTACCGAATATATTGATATTCGGATCAACATAATCGATAACTTTTACCGGAAATATGATCTTTAACCGGTCACCTCCCTAGCCGGTTACGCCGTATATTAGCCGCATATTAGGCGCCGTACCGCAGAACCTCCCATTCAAGATGGCTGCCATTCCACAGAAATTAGATGGAGAATTGAATGTTGTTACCTTCAAGTTGAAAATAAAAAAATGGTAAAATACATCGAACATGCGACATGGACCCTCCATCTTAATTATTTTTCCACACAAGAGAAAAGGCATTACTTCTTCAGTTTCGGTTAAATTATCCTTCGATTTTTCACATAATTTTAAAAAGAATAATAATTTATAAAAACAGAAAAGAAAATATAAATTTTATAAGTTGAATTTTCCAAATTGATAATTTAAGTGACAATTTCAAATTGTCGATGACCAACATGGAGGACTGTGGTCTGAAGCCATTTGGACGGAGAAGATGAAAGGATTCTGATGAGATTAGTCGTGGTCATGGTGGAAGAGTCCGAGCGTGAGAGTTGAGGGGTTTGCTTTTTGCCCTTGATCTTTTATCCTGAGTGTTGGGTATTGGGTGTGGACAAGTGTTAGGTGGTAGAGTGGACATGTATTGGGTGTGAGTACTAATATACTAACAAAATTTTAAAAGGGATAAATTCTAAACCCTAGCTTAATCATGATGGTACCTAAGAAGCATCATAGCTTAGCTTCCATTGTGATAATGAGTGTCCAAATTAAAATAATGATTATCAAGTGTCAAATTAATTTAGTTTTCATTGTATAATTTCTCTTTTATTGTATTTTGCATCAAATTTCAATTATTTATATTTAATTCGAACTAGTTACATATATTTTTAATCATATTATATGTATTTTTATCTTTTCTATATGGAAAGTCCATCCTCTACAGTAGTTATATTTTAAATTTTTTTCTAAAAGTTTAGTATCAAGATATAATATTATAATTTTATTTATTTTTTACGAAAATTTCGATAAAAAAATTTGTCAACAAATTATAGATTTGTATTTGTTTCATGAAATCACATAAAGACATCTTATTTAATAGTTAAAATTACTTTTAGTAATTGTCCCAAAAAATATATAATTCAACCGCTGTCTGCTTGACTACATCTCTCATTCCTCAACTAGTATATTAAAAAAAATAGATACTACTTTATAATTACATTAGTATATTGAAAAAAAACATCTCTCATTCCCCATAAATACAACTTCTCCACTACTTGGCAAATATTTCGGTTGAAGGATATCAAACTTAACAATTGGTATCAGAGCGAGGCTCAATCGAGAGATTAACATCCTATTAAGAAGATCCGACAAGCTAGATCAACAAACAATCAATCGGTGATAAATGATGCAATTAATCGACAAGCCATCATTCTTCAACGGTGAACATTATGACTATTGGAAGAATAGGATGATGTACTACATCAAAGGAAAAGACTACCGTCTTTGGGACATTGTTGAAGATGGGTCGTTCGTGCCACAATGAAGAAGGCGAGATTGGAGTGCGGATGACAATAAGAAGATTGAGTTAAATTGCAAAGCCTTGCACATTCTATTGTGTGCATTGGGCCCCGATGAATACACAAAAGTTTCTTCTTTTGAAGATGCCAACGAGGTTTGGGATAAACTTGAAGTGATCCATGAAGGTACAAACGAGGTGAAGGAGACAAAGACTGGTCTACTCAACCACGAATATGAAAACTTCAAGATGGACTCGAATGAAGACATCAAGAGGATGTTCGACCGTTTCTCCACAATCGTCAACCAACCCAAAGGTTTTGGAGAGGAGAATTTGGAAGACAAACTAGTTCGAAAGTTGATTTACTCATTTACCGAATCACAGGAGTCCAAAAACACGGCCATTGTAGAAGCAAATAGATTGAATGAGCTCAAGCTTGACAAGCTCGTTGGATCTTTGCTCACCCATGAGATGATGTCTCAACCCTTAAAGAGGGAGAAGGAGAAGAAGATCAAGGAGCAAAGGCATTGATATGAATGTCATTGCTCTTCCATCCTCCACATGCCAAAATGAATAATCAAGTGAGGAGGAAAGTGAAGATGAAGAGATAGTTCATCTCTTCAAGAAGTTCACCATGTTCATGAAGAGCGAAATGGAAAAATTCAAGCATGAATCGAAGAAGAAGATGAAGGATCCCCAAATGAGTCATGAATGCAAAGAGACGAGGCACACCAAATATGATTGCCCTTGCTTCAACAAAAAGGGATCATCTTCAAAGAAGCCGTATATGGCTACATTGAGTGATGAAGACTCTACAGATGAAGATGAAGTAGTCCATCTATGCCTTATGGCCCTCCAAGAGGGTAAGGTAACTTCTAACTCATCTAGATCAAATTCTTATTCATTTGATGAGTTACAAGAAGCCTATGATGAATTGGTTTTTGAATTTAAGGCTCCGTTTCCGAAAAACAAAAAGTTGATTTCAAAATTGAAAATTGAAAATGATTTGCTTTTAAAAACCAATTTAAAGTTTGAAGCAAAAATTAAAGATTTTGAGCTTAAAGTTTCAAATTTACAAGAATTGCTTCAAACGATGGAAAAAGATCATCAAAAGAATGTTGATGATCTTAAGAAAGAAAAAGATTTGATTTCCAATGAACTTCAAAAGAAAAATAATTTGGGAAAATCAAATTTTTATATTAGAGAATCTAGTGCCCTCAGATTTTTGAACAGAAAATGTTTTAGAAGTATTTGGGTCCCAAAAGGACTAACTACTTCAATTAAAAGGGATGAAATTGAAAAATGGATTCCTAAGGAGACTAAATTATGTGCTAATAATGCTTATTGATCCAAAGCAATTTGGATACCAAAACATTTGTGATTGTCTTGTTTTAGGTGTGATGGAGAATGATAAACGAAGTACAATATTGAGGGGGAGCTCCATACACACAAGGATAGCACTTGAAGAATGAAGGCTTCACATCCTCTCTTTGATTCAAGTGTGGTGAAAATTAGTTGAATTTCTTTTTAATTTGATTTATTTATTTTTAATTCAACTAGTTTATCACAATTTTTGGACTAACACTTATTGATGCTTGAGTAAGGGGGAGCCATTTTAAAACCAACATTTTTTAGTTTTGTCAAAATTTTATCTTACCTCCTTTTTTATTTTGAATTTAATGTTTCGAAATTTCTTTTTGATATAAGAAAAAGGGAGAGAAATAGTTTAAAAATTGATTTGTTCAAGAGAATAAGGGGGGGCTTTAACTACTTCTAAATTTTAAAAACTCTTATTCAGATTTTTAAATACTAAGGGAGAGAATCACAAACAATTTTTCAAGTTGGTTTTATTATATAAAAAGGGGAGATTGTTGAGATGTTTATTTTGATATAATAATAAAAAAATTGTTTTGGATTAAATTGAAAATGTTTCAAAATGTTAATAAGTCCAAACAACTTGAAAATATGTTTGATGAATTTTACAAGGCTTTGGAATGATTTAAAATGTCTTTAAAGTAGCCAAACCTTTGATTTTCAAGCCACTGTACCGATACGGTATTCACTGTATCAATATGCTTTAGAGTTTAAGCTATAGGAAAATTCTAGTAGCCAAAACCCGTACTGATACGGCTTGTCCGTATCGTTACGGAGTAGGGTCGTATCGATAAGCTATGAAGCGTACCGATACCTTATGTTTTAATTACAACGGCTATTTCCAACTACCCCAACAACTATCTCCCAAAGAATTTTTAAAGTGCAGGTCGTACCAATGTGCTCAGAAGGGTATCGATACGCATCAACTGAGGGATTCACAACGAATCTTTCCCAAAGGAACCGTATCGATATGGGTACCCCGCGTATCGATACACCTTGCACCAGAATTGGGAAATCAGCATGAAAATCATCCTCAACGGCTCCAATTCAATCACAACGGTCTCCAACGGCTACAAACTCAATTGAGAGTATAAAAGGGACCTCATAGCATCTATAGAAGACTAATGATCCACAAGTCAAAAACATTATGTTCAAACTATGTCTTAGTGCTTAATTTTCCATTCTTTGTATAGACAACACTTGTGAGCTTACATTGTTATAATTGCTCAAGTGTTTTAGGATTGGGTGAGTGCTTAATTATTTCAAACATATACCTTTTAGAGGGATTTCTTGTTTGCTTTGAATTTCGCTTTGTACAAGAGGGTTTACTCAAGCTTTGGGTTAGAAAGCTTCGAGTGTGTAAATGTTGCCTCCTTAGTGTAGAACTAAGGTTTTGATATAATATTTGAAAAATGTTTTGGACTAATTTAAAAAGAATTTAAAACTTGTTTTTAAGTCCAAACAACTTGAAATTATGTTTGAGGTATTTTAAGAGGTTTTTGACAAAGATTTTTCATGTTTTCAAAAGCCAAACTTGACTTTTCAAGTCACCAGTATCGATACGGTCATACCGGTATCGATACCATTTTGCCTTAGTTTGGCCACTGTCAAAACCAGTATCGATACAGCAAACCCTGGTATCGATACTAAAGGGATCGTTTCGATACGCCACGTCAGCGTATCGATACCTGTTTTAAACACCCCAACGGCTATTTTCCCAACGGTCTTTTAAATGTTAAAGGGTACCGATACGCCCTAAAGCGTATCGATACGCCCATGCAGGCAAGAGCCCAACGGCTAGTTTCTATGAAGGCAGTATCGATACCGTTCCACAAGTATCGATACCATTAGCTGCAGAAAAGCATTTAAGAAGGGAAATAAAGTCCTCAACGGCTCCAAAACATCCCCAACGGCCATAAACGGCTACAAACTCAATTTGGAGTATAAAATGGACCTCCAAGCATCAAGATCAAGCAAGAGCTTCAATTGTTACAACATTATGAGTGAAAAACTTGTCTAGAGCTTAAATCGTTCATTTCTTGCTTAGACAACACTTGTGAGCTTACATTGTTAAATTTGCTCAAGTGTTTAGGTTTTGGGTGAGTGCTTAATTGTGCAAACAAATACCTATTAGAGGGTTTGAGTTTGCTTTGTCTATCTCTTTGTAAAAGAGGGTTTTGATCAAGGCTTTGGGTAGAAGCTTGATCGGTGTAAAGGGTTTCCTCCTAAGCCTAGAAAAGGGGACGAATCAATTAGTGGAATTGGTTGTGAAATCCTTAGTGGGGAGCTAAGGTAGTGGATGTAGACTCGGTTGAGTAGTCGAACCACTATAAATCATTGTGTCTTTATTTTTCTAGCTTCCTAAACCCTTCCACCCAAAAATTCACCTCTCCACCACTTGGCGAGCAAGAACGGTTGATTGAATCGAGCACCTCACATCCCAACAATTGGTATCAGAGCTTGGCTCAATCGAAGGGGATTCACATCCTATTGAGAAGATCCGGCAAGCTCGATCAACATTTCACCAACCGGCTCAAATGGCGCAATCCATCAACATACCGCCTTTTTTCGACGGAGATCACTATGCCCATTGGAAGACAAAGATGAAATTCTTCTTGAAATCAAGAGATTACAAACTATGGGATATAGTTGAAGATGGTTCGTTCGTTCCTCAAGGAAACAAAGCGGAATGGAGTGCCGACGATCGCAAGAAGATGGAGCTTAATTGTAGAGCCTTACACATGCTCTTTTGTGCTTTTGGCCCAACTATCTATGAGAAGATGTCTTCTTGTGAGAATGCCAAGGAAGTATGGGACAAGCTTGAAGTCGCATACGAGGGGACCAATGAAGTCAAGGAGACTTCAAAACAAGCATATGTGGCCACTTGGAGTGATGAAGACTCCACCGATAATGAAGTAGCCCACCTATGCTTTATGGCCCTCAATGAGGGGGAGGTAACTTCTAACTCATCTATTTCAAATTCTTATACATTTGATGAGTTACAAGAAGCCTACGATGAATTGGTTTTTGAGTTCAAGGCTTCATTTTTGAAAAACAAGAAATTGATTTCGAAGTTAAAAATCGAAAATGATTTGCTTTCTAAAACCAATTTAGAGTTTGAAGCAAAAATCAAAGATTTTGAGCTTAAAGTTTTAGATTTACAAAATTTGCTTCAAACGATTGAAAAAGATCATCAAAAAGAAGTTGATGATCTTAAAAAGGAAAAGAATTTGATTTCCAAAGAGCTTGAAAAGAAAAACAATTTTGGAAAATCAAATTTCTATGTTAGACAATCTAGTGCCCCTAGATTTAAAAACGGTAAATGTTTTAGAAGTGTTTGGGTCCCAAAAGGACTAACCACTTCAATTAAAAAGGATGATATTGAAAAATGGATTCCTAAGGGGTCAAAAATTTGTGCTACTAACGTTTATGGATCCAAAGCCATTTGGATACCAAAAATTACTTGATTGTCTTTTGCTAGGTGTGATGGAGATGTTCAACAAGTCAAACATTGAGGGGGAGCTCCATGCACACAAGGAAGAACACTTGAAGAGGAAGGCTTCACATCCTCCATTGGGTTCAAGTGTTGGTAAAAATCTAGTTGCTTTAGTGTTTATTTGATTTATTTTCTTTTATGTCAACTAGATATTCATATATGTTGAACTAACATTCTCATGATGCTTTGAGTAAGGGGGAGCCAATTTTTTTTTAAACCAAAATTTTAAGTGTCAAAATTTTTTTTCTCCTATGTTATCTTGAACTTACATGTCATTTTAAATTCTTTTTGATATAACAAAAAGGGGGAGAAATGGTTTGAAAAATTGAATTTTCAAACGAGTAAGGGGGAGCCAATTTTTTTTTAAACCAAAATTTTAAGTGTCAAAATTTTTTTTCTCCTATGTTATCTTGAACTTACATGTCATTTTAAATTCTTTTTGATATAACAAAAAGGGGGAGAAATGGTTTGAAAAATTGAATTTTCAAACGAATAAGGGGGAGCTTTATTTTATTTCATATCTTAATCTCTTATTCACAATTTTAAAGTTAAAGGGGGAGAATCCCAAACAATTTTTCAAGTTGGTTTTATTATATCAAAAAGGGGGAGATTGTAGAACTAAGGTTTTGATATAATATTTGAAAAATGTTTTGGACTAATTTAAAAAGAATTTAAAACTTGTTTTTAAGTCCAAACAACTTGAAATTATGTTTGAGGTATTTTAAGAGGTTTTTGACAAAGATTTTTCATGTTTTCAAAAGCCAAACTTGACTTTTCAAGTCACCAGTATCGATACGGTCATACCGGTATCGATACCATTTTGCCTTAGTTTGGCCACTGTCAAAACCAGTATCGATACAGCAAACCCTGATATCGATACTAAAGGGATCGTTTCGATACGCCACGTCAGCGTATCGATACCTGTTTTAAACACCCCAACGGCTATTTTCCCAACGGTCTTTTAAATGTTAAAGGGTACCGATACGCCCTAAAGCGTATCGATACGCCCATGCAGGCAAGAGCCCAACGGCTAGTTTCTATGAAGGCAGTATCGATACCGTTCCACAAGTATCGATACCATTAGCTGCAGAAAAGCATTTAAGAAGGGAAATAAAGTCCTCAACGGCTCCAAAACATCCCCAACGGCCATAAACGGCTACAAACTCAATTTGGAGTATAAAATGGACCTCCAAGCATCAAGATCAAGCAAGAGCTTCAATTGTTACAACATTATGAGTGAAAAACTTGTCTAGAGCTTAAATCGTTCATTTCTTGCTTAGACAACACTTGTGAGCTTACATTGTTAAATTTGCTCAAGTGTTTAGGTTTTGGGTGAGTGCTTAATTGTGCAAACAAATACCTATTAGAGGGTTTGAGTTTGCTTTGTCTATCTCTTTGTAAAAGAGGGTTTTGATCAAGGCTTTGGGTAGAAGCTTGATCGGTGTAAAGGGTTTCCTCCTAAGCCTAGAAAAGGGGACGAATCAATTAGTGGAATTGGTTGTGAAATCCTTAGTGGGGAGCTAAGGTAGTGGATGTAGACTCGGTTGAGTAGTCGAACCACTATAAATCATTGTGTCTTTATTTTTCTAGCTTCCTAAACCCTTCCACCCAAAAATTCACCTCTCCACCACTTGGCGAGCAAGAACGGTTGATTGAATCGAGCACCTCACATCCCAACACTTAGCCTAGAAAAGAGGAAGAAACTCAAGAGTGAATTTGGAAAATTCTTAGTGGGAAGCTAGGTAGTGGATGTAGTTTTTGGTTAGAAAGTCGAACCACTCTAAATCCTTGTCCAAATTCTTTCAGTTTTTGTTTCCACCACAAACACCATAAATAAAACTTCTCCACTACTTGGCAAGCATTTCAGTTGAAGGATGTCGAGCCTAACAGGCAGCCCACACATGCTTCAAAATTTCATACACTACCCACAATTTGGCTACCATCACTGGACATCATCCCAAACTGCAAGAGAAGCCTACACACCAATCCCTATTCGCATACTGGATTACACCGCCACACGTCGTATCCTCGTTATGTAAGCTAACAGCCCCATCCACATTCTCTTTGAACCAACCGATCTGTGGTTTAACCCATGAATTACCATTGCTCGATATGCTTATCCTATTGCTGGTAGCAGCCTCATCAGCATGCCACACTTGGTCGTAATCTCTCACCATACGATTACATTCAGCCAAGATTGACTCATGTTCAAAGTACCCATCTTCGAATAGTCGTTTATTCTGACGAGTCCACAAGAGCCAACAAATAATGGAAAATTTGACATCCCAGCCCACTGCCAATTGCACAAAGCTACCCGTTTGAAGAATATTGAGCCACAACCAATCCTTAAACGAGCAACTCATGAAATTTTACCATTGCGCTGACATTATTAATTTCTGCCAAACCTGTTTAGCCATAGGACACAAACGAAGTATATGGTCCATAGTTTCAACACCCCGATGGCAGCTAGGGCAATCCACAACAGTCGACGTATATTGCTGTAATCACCTATTTTGTCCGGAGTGTTAACTCGTTTTCATTTATTAAATAATGGGCTTTATTACCTTTATATATATATATATATATATCGAATGATTAAAAATAAGAACTAAAAAAGGAAAAAAAATAATATATGTATATTATTATTATTATTATTATTATTATTATTATTATTAATGTTGTGTTTATTATTACTATTATTACCATTTATTATTATCATATACTAATTATTATTACTATTATTATCCATTATTATTATTATTATTATTATTATTATTATTATTATTATTATTATTATTATCTATATCTATTATTATTATTAGTGGTGTTATTAATATTATATTTATTACTATTATTATTATTATAATTATTATTTGTGTTATATCTTATATTATTATTATCATATATTATATTATATTATTATTATTATTA
Source organism: Hibiscus trionum (assembly GCA_030270665.1). NCBI lineage: Eukaryota > Viridiplantae > Streptophyta > Magnoliopsida > Malvales > Malvaceae > Hibiscus > Hibiscus trionum. The sequence goes on along the minus strand of BSYR01000043.1, from coordinate 385,476 downwards.
TTATTATTATTATTATTATTATTATTATTGAAACAAGTGTGAAAAAATTAATATATATATATATATATATATATATAAGCCCAATCTATAATAAAATAAAGTCCGGAGTCCATTTACATAAAAACTCAAATAATACATATCATACATGTCCTGATTTGGGCCCAACCTAACCAAAAGCCCTAATCTGATAAAAAAAAACCCTAATTCTATCTTGTTTTTGTGTGCAGTCGCATCTAGACCGTCAGATCAAGGGTTGCTGATCGAACGGTCCAGATGGTCCCTGATGGAAGAAGCCCTAGTTGGCTCCCCTTTGCCTTGGCATCGCATCAATCGTAGCCCTTGGATCGGGAGTGCATCGAACGGCCGAGATCTCATCCAACGCGCGTGCAGTCCACGCCCAACTCTCCAGCTTCGACACACGCAACTCTTTGGCTGCCCCACGCGCGCGTAGAGCTCACACATGGCGTTCCAGCTTCATCCTGACCGTCCAAATCCTTTAGCCGCCCCGTGCTCTCTCGCTGGTCCCCTACTCCTCGTCGTCCACCAGGCCAGCACATGCAAACAAAACATACAAAGAATGTCAGAGATGGCAAAAAAATGCACAACGAACAACGGAAATGTACGAATTTCAGAGGCAAACCAACAATTACATAGAGGCACCAAATTATCAGAAACAACAGCAGCCAATGGGATATTTTTCACCTTTACCATGTAATTCGAAAAAAATTTATTTTTCGGGCTATAAAAGCCGAAACAAACAATGTAATCCCAAGTTATAAACATGAATTTCAGAGCAATAGAGAAGCAACAAAACCTTGAGTTTAGAGGTATCATCTCCCTTTATTTCATTTACGTTTTGAAGCACAAAAAGAAAAAGCTAGGGTTTCTGTTCTTACCCTTGTCGATCCGTCTTCTTCGTGTCGATTCGTTTCCCCTTGCCGGTGACAAGCCTCTTGGTCTCTTCCGAGATCATGCATGGTGAATCGGTGAGGAGGCTAACGTCGGAAATGGTTTGCTTTTAAAACGGTTTTTTGCTTTCGATTTTCAAAAGATGAGGTAAAAAGGGGTTTCGTTTTGGGTTTTCAAAATAGTGAAAAAGGGTTCTGGTTTTTTTGGTTTCGAAGGATCTCGGAAAAAAAAGGTTTTTTTAGGTTTCCGGCGCCGGCTAACGGCAACTGGAACGACGGCACCGAAAAAACAGATAAAGCAGAGAGGGGGGAGAGTCTCTGAGGGTTTTTGAAATTAGGGTTGCAAAAGTGTTTTAAAATATTTTTAAGACGCGTTTTATAATGTTTTAACAAATTAAAATCGGTTTAATTCTCTTTTAATCCTTTCATGCTCTTTAAATTACGCCCCGGGCCATTCCGCGTTTTTAAACCCCTTCCGCAGTCCTTGCATCTTTTCAAAAGGTTTTAATTTCATCCTCAATTTGGTTTTAATTGATTTTCGAGTGGTTAAATCACCATTTTGGTCCTTTTAGGCTTCCGTTTCTTTTTATTTTGGTCCTAGATTTGCTTTTTAATTAGTCTTTCTATGGTTTTATTACCATTTTGGTCCCTATCATTATGCATTTTATTTTTGTTATATTATAGTTCGTTATTCATGATTCTGCCATATTGTTTATAATTGTTTAATGTGAATATATGATTTGTGGTTGTTGTGGTATATATTATTGATTTATTTGATAGTATATGATCATGTGTTTTTTAGTGTTTTTATTATATATAGTTTTATGCGTACAATGTAGTTTTATTATATATGTTACATGCTCGATCTTAATGCGTGTATAACTCAACTTTTTTATGATTGTTCGAATGTTTTTTGTGGCATGCATTTTAAATGTCATTTCATGTGACTTTCAACATCTTAATTTGCATGTTAATTAATTTTAATTATAAAAAGGAGGTACTTATTAATTCGCGTATTCGGGTCGAGACGTCATAGCTTATTGGATATACCTAAATATTCGGATTAATTTGCATCGTCTAAAGGTAAAATTCGTAAGTAAAATGAATAAGACCATGACATCATACTTTATCTGCTTGCATCATGCATAAAGGTGACGTACGGGATCCGAACCATAAACTAACACGACAGTAGACTTATATGATGTCGGTTTAGTCTTTGGTCCGGTGTACCGTCATCCTTTTTAATTAAATGCCTAATTAATTTGAAACCGCCAATTTCGATAAAGCTCGTACGATTAGAGTTCAATTTTCAATTAAGAACCCCTAATTAAACTCATTTTAAATTTCAGATAATTTCCATCCATTTAAAAGCAACAATTGTTTTGGTACCGATTTCTGGGCGTGATGAGGGTGCTAACCCTTCCCCACACGTAACCAACTCTCGAACCCTTTCAAATAAATCTCTGGTTTTATTTTTATGGTGTCCGACCTACCTCAGTGGCCGGTGACGACTCCAAATGATTTTTTAAGGTTTATTTCGGTACTTGAAATTTTCAAAAGCAGTTTACCCTTTTTAATTGATTTTTCAAAAAGTGGGACCCTCGAAGGTTTTTACGAAAGAAAAAAACCTTATCACAGCGTGGCGACTCCGCTGGGGACTAATTTTGTTTTACAAAATAAAAAGAGAGTTAAGGCAAAAAATAATAATTGTTGCTTTTAATGATGGAAATCTTGAAATTTAATTTGATTTTAATGAGGCGGTTCTTCTTTGAAATAGGACTTAAATTATACGAGCTTCGATAATTGGTGGTCTTTGAATTAATTTTTCATTTAATTAAAAAGGAATCACCGATATGTGCTGCATCACGATCATGAAGCTCTATACCCGAGCTTCGTCCCTTAAGTGGGAGTGAAACGCCCATACCCACGTGAGCATCCCTCAACGGGTCGGTAATTCACTTCCGGAATCCACGACTTTGACATGTGAGCAGCCCTTTGCGTCACTAGGCTGTGCTTTCCCTCGAACCGAAACCAATTCGCAAGCTTGTAATGGGCCAGAATTGGGGCTCTTGTTGCCTTAGTAGGTGATAAGATAGGTTTGGGTACCCTTGTTAGAACCAAACCCACATGTGTGAGAATTTAAGGAGCCCACTCCGTTAGAGACATGCAGATAACCGTAGCAAGCTAGAATGTATGTTGCTAGGTCTCTGCGTTGTTATTTAGTTGTTTTTTATTCAGTATTCATTATTGTTGATACTAATCCAGTTGCCTTTTTGTCTTGTTTCGCTTAATTATTTTTGCATATTCATGGCATGTTCATATGAAGTGTTGATTCGAGAATAGTCTAAAGTTGAAAACTTTCATAGCGGGAGAAAGAGTCCACAGCGACGGAGTTTTCGGAACGCGCTAATTTAAAGGGAGGGGACGAGAAAAATTTATTGAAAATTGTACCCCATGAATTTACCTCGTTGCAATAAGACTTGTTCTCCGTTATGAAAAGTTGTTTAATGAGGATGTTCGTCGAATCAACATTTCCATGCATTTGATTGTGTTTTTTTAATTTATCGCATTTAATCATCCATTTCCATTATACATACAACACATTGCATGCATTACATCATTAAGTCATGAGATTAACTGTTCGGGGTCATGGTAGTATTCTCGACTATCGAAGATTCCGTATCCACACTTTACTCGCCATCAAAGGAAACAAATAGAGGAGAGTTTTGCTAAGTTGGAAGCAGATTTAAGGGGTCAGTTGGAGCGAGCTCAGCAAGAATTGAGGGACACCTTCATGAAGTCCCAACAAGATATGATGAAAGAGATATCTCAGTTGCTACAAGCCAATCTAAGAGGAAAGGGTGTTGTTGGAAACCCTAGTCAGGAGAGAGGGGACCCCTCATTTTCCCCTGGTTTTGTAACTGATACACCTAAGCCCTCGCAAGGAGCGGCTACTCAAGGAGATGGAGCAAAATCGCATCAGGCGGACGCCTCTACCCATGCCCCATCAGGTGTGGTTTTTAATCATGTGGAAAATGTCGGAGATAGTGTCCCAGACTTGGATGAGACTGAGAATTTGAACAAGGTCAAGGCGGATTTCTCAAAACAACTAGAAGAGACCCAGAAGGACCTCGAGGAAAAATTCCGAACAAAGGAGTGGGAATAGGGGTCATATGGGATGAATGCTAGAGATCTCAGTTTGGTTCCGGACTCGGTAATCTCGCCCAAGTTTAAGACGCCGAAGTTTGAGAAGTTTGACGGGACAACTTGCCCTACTGCCCACATAACCATGTTCTGTAGAAAGATGACGGATTTCATCGACAATGAGAGGTTGCTAATTCACTGCTTCCAGGACAGCTTAGCGGGGCCCGCAGTGAGGTCGTACAATCAGTTGACTCGTGCTCAGATTAGGTCATGGAAGGATTTGGCCAAGGCTTTCACAGATCAGTATAGGCACATAACCGATATGGTCCCAAACCGACTCATGCTATAAGGTTTGGAGCAAAGGCACAATGAGAGCCTCTATGAATATGCCCAGCGTTGGCGAGATGTGGCGACACAGGTCCAACCTCCACTCCGCGAAAATGAGATTTCCCCTATGTTTTTCGATACTTTGAAGGGAACCCTTTATGGCCGCATGATAAGCAACCCTATCGGTAATTTCTCAGATATGGTTATGACCGGTGAACGTATCGAGGCAGCTGTCAAGAGTGGTAGAATTGATGGAGGAGAGAATGCTCAGAAGCAATTCAGGAAGAAAGATCATGAGGTGAACAACACCAGTACCTATGAGGCTCCTAAGCACCTCACAATCTCACCGCCTCGAGCCGCAATCGGGAATGCGCAAAGCTCAAACAGAAGAGAGAATATGGCTCCCAAGAGGGAACAAGAGAAGATGTCATTTACCCCTCTACCTATGTCATTCAAGGAGGTGTACAAACACCTATACGAGGCTGATCTGGTCCGTCCATATCATGTTACTCCCTTCCAACCGCCTTACCCTCCATGGTACGACGAGTAAGCACATTGTGAGTACCACGTTGGAGTACCGGGGCACACGATAGAAAATTGCACATCATTCAAGAAGCTCGTGCAAAACATGATCAACACCGGGGGTCCTCGAATTAGAGCGACCCAATGTGGCGGCCAACCCGCTTCCAAACCATGGAGGTCGAGGTGTGAATGCCCTTGAAGAGGTAGATTCGAGGAAAGTAAGGATGAAAGTGTCGAAAATCAAGTCCCCTCTGAGTTGGGTGTACGAACAGTTGTGCACGGCGTGTTGATTGAGAGTTGTGAGAAGGGAGTATATGATGGCCATGAGTCATTTTGTGAGTACCATCAGACTGCGGGGCATGAGATTCAGAATTGTCCAAAATTTAAGCAGTTGGTTTAGCAACTGATGGATAATAAGGAGATTGAGTTCCTCGAGGAAGCTTAAGGGTTGTGACGAGCGGTCAGTCTAGCGGTAGTCAAGGATTCTAATGCATCCAAGTTTGCTTGTTTTCATTTCATTGCATTTTAATCTTTTTCTTGAAGTAATGTATGTAATCAACTTTGCTACCCTTTGCCCGAAGGTAGCAAAGATCTTTTTCTAAGGACCTAAGATGGCATGTTTTTAAATTTCAATGAAAGAATGCATTGTGTTTTGTGTTTCAATTGTCTCTTCATTTTGTGTATATATTTGTCTATTGAGTCTCCATATATCAATTGCACAAGGGACATTGACCTTGACCTGAAGGTTGGTTTCAAGCAACCTTTGTCTAGTGGAAATCGAAGGCTCTGAAGCTAATGAATATGTGGCTTACACTCCAAGCTATTTGGTCATCCATTGAGTACACGTAGCATTAAGACCTTCGGGAGAACAACCGAAAATCTTCCGTGCTAAAAAAAGAAAAAGAGGAAGAGAAAAGAAAAAAAAAAGAGAAAAAAAAGAAGAAAGGAAAAAGAAAAAAAAAAGAGAGAAAAATTCGAGAATAATAAAAGCATAAAAAAAGCACTCCAATGTTCGAAGCCTGGTAATAGGCGTTTTCGGATACGAGTGTGGAATTTTTGGGGAACTACGTTGTAGCAAAGGGACCAATAAGGTTGCTATGCACCATTCGAATCAAAAACCTTAGCTTCATGAGTGATGGTAATATTTTCAAGTCATGACAATGCCGAGTAGCTCGGGGTTTTGTTGTTTGCTCCATCATTTATTTTGAGCCAAACGAATGTGATGAGTTGACTTCCCCAAAATTATAAAGAATTTAGACAATGTAATAATGATAAAGGCGAAGCCTATAGAAGATAAGTATAATTAATTAAAAAGCTAAAATAACTCGAAGAGTATTTCACTTTTTCGGACATCAGCTCAGTTTTCGAGGTCTCCTAGACACATGATGCTTGAGGCAATTCTTGGTAAGCCATGGTAGTGTCGTTCGTGCACTTGATATTCGGGGTATTTAATCTAGCTTGATATATCCATAATTTGAAAAAAAAGTCTAGTTTTCAAAAATGCATCTCATTTTGAAATTAGAAGATGTAATCTAATTTTTTTAGCGAACACAAAAAATATTCCTTCCATTGCTTCCGGGAAAAAGTTTAGAATGCAAGGTCATGAAAGCAAATGATGGCTCATCAGTGGCCATAGTGAGGACAATAGTAAGATTCTACATACTACAGTTCAGGGACTTGAAGCGAGTTTCCGTCGAAATGCTTTAATTGCTTCAGAAAATGAAAATGGACCTTAATGAACTTAAGAGAAAAGTTCAGGGGCTTGCGGCATGTGCTTCCCCTAATATTGAGAAAAGAGAAAAGTCCTCGCGTTAAGTTAAGAGAAGAATTGAACACCCAGTTTGAATGTGGGGCAATGTTATGAGAGTGAGCACTACGAGAAGTGTTACGTCCAGTTTGACCAGTGAAAGTCAACAGTCATCTTCCTAGACGAGACAAAAGATGGAGATTTCGCAGAGATGAGAAAGCGAAAAAAGATTAAGAAGAAGAAGAAGGTCAGGATTGACCGATCTGGAAGATGAAAGCATCCAAGCAATTTTGATGACATAATTCATGCATCATTTGTAGTTAGGCATCCCTAGGATTAGGGGCATGCTAACTCACATCATCATATCATTTTTGCCTGTTTTTGACAGGTATATTAAAGCTATTCTAGTAAAAGGAACCCGCCTATCCGTTCGAGCATGATGAGAATGGAACCCGCCTATCCGTTCAGGCATGAGGAGAATGGAACCCGCCTATCCGTTCGGGCATTTGGAGAATGGAATCCGCCTATCCGTTCGGGCACTTTGAGAATGGAGCTTTTATTTTTCACCAATCGTCTATCTGTTCGGACCTCGAAGGGTTGGAGAATGTTGAAATAAGAAGAACAGCTTCAAGCCTCCGCAACCGTTACATTTTCCCGTACCGACTTCCGAACCGCCAGTAGTTCAAGTGCATGGTGACTCGGGATCCAAGCAGGGAAGTTGGACAAAATTGGTACTTATGGCCTTTTCTTTATTCTTGTTCCACAAGTATAAGCAAAGGGGGCAGCTGTAATCACCTATTTGTCCGGGTGTTAACATGTTTTCATTTTTTAAATAATGGGCTTTATTACCTTTTTATATATTTATCGAATGATTAAAAATAAGAACTAAAAAGGAAAAAACAAACAATATATGTATATTATTATTATTATTATTATTAATGTTGTGTTTATTATTACTATTATTACCATTTATTATTATCACCAATATTATTATCATATAGTAATAATAAGTAATTATTATTACTATTATTATCCATTATTATCTATTATTATTATTATTATCTATATCTATTATTATTATTAGTGGTGTTATTAATATTATATTTATTACTGTTATTATTATTATAATTATTATTAGTGTTATATTTATTAATATTATTATCATATATTATATCATTATTATTAATATTAATATTAATATTAATATTAATATTAATATTATTACTATTATTGAAACAAGTCTGGAAAAACTAATATATATATAAGCCCAATCTATAATAAAATAAAGCTCAGAGTCCATTTACATAAAAACCCAAATAATACATATTATACATGGCCCGATTTGGGCCCAACCTAACCAAAAGCCCTAATCTGATAAAAGAAAAACCCTAATTCTATCTTATTTTTGTGCGTAGCCGCATCTGGACCGTCAGATCAAGGGTTGCTGATCGAACGATCCAGATGGTCCCTGATGGAAGAAGCCCTAGTTGGCTCCCCTTTGCCTTGGCGCCGCATCAATCGTAGCCCTTGGATCGAGAGTGCATCGAACGACCGAGATCTCATCCAACGTGCGTGCAGTCAACGCCCATCTCTCCAGCTTCGACACACGCAACTCTCTGGCTGCCCCACGCGCGCGTAGAGCTCACACATGACGTTCCAGCTTCATCCTGACTATCCAAATCCTTCAGCCGCCCCGTGCTCTCTCGCTGGTCCCCTCCTCCTCGCCTTCCACCACGCCAGCACATGCAAACAAAACATACAAAGAATGTCAGAGAAGGCAAAAAAAATGCACAACGAACAACGGAAATGTATGACTTTCAGAGGCAAACCAGCAATTACATAGAGGCACCAAATTATCAGAAACAACGTCAGCCAATGGGATATTTTTCCCCTTTACCATGTAATTCGAAAAAATGTATTTTTCGGGCTATAAGAGCCAAAACAAACAATGTAATCCCAAGTTAGAAACGGGAATTTCAGAGTAATAGAGAAGCAACAAAACCTCGAGTTTAGAGGTATCATGTCCCTTTTTTTCATTTACGTTTCGAAGCACAAAAAGAAAAAGTTAGGGTTTCTGTTCTTACCCTTGTCGATCTGTCTTCTCCGTGTCGATTCATTTCCCCTCGCCGGTGACAAGCCTCTTGGTCTCTTCCGAGACCATGCATGGTGAATCAGTGAGGAGGCTAACGTCAGAAAGGGTTTGCTTTTAAAACAATTTTTTTGCTTTCGGTTTTCAAAAGATGAGGTAAAAATGGGTTTTGTTTTGGGTTTTCAAAACAGTGGAAAAGGGTTCTGGTTTTTTTTGGTTTCGAAGGATCTCAGAAAAAAAAGGAGGATTTTTTAGGTTTTCGACGTCGACTAGCGGCAACCGGAACGACAACGCCGGACAAACAGATAGAGCAGAGAGAGGGGGAGAGTCTCTGAGGGTTTCTGAAATTAGGGTTGCAAAAGGGTTTTAAAATATTTTTAAGATGCGTTTTATAATGTTTTAACAAATTAAAATCGGTTTAATTCTCTTTTAACCCTTCCGTGCTCTTTAAATTACGCCCCGAGCCATTCCGCTTTTTTAAACCCCTTCCGCAGTCCTTGCATCTTTTCAAAAGGTTTTAATTTAGTCCTCAATTTGGTTTTAATTTATTTTTGAGTGGTCAAATCACCATTTTGGTCCTTTTAGGCTTTCGTTTCTTTTTAATTTGGTCCTAGATTTGCATTTTAATTAGTCTTCTTATGGTTTTATTACCATTTTGGTCCGTGTCATTATGCATTTTAATCATTTACTTTGCATTTTATTTTTGTTATATTATAGTTCGTTATTCATGATTCTGCCGTATTGTTTATATTTGTTTAATGTGAATATATGATTTGTGGTTGTTGTGGTATATATTGTTGATTTATTTGATAGTATCTGATCATGTGTTTTTTAGTGTTTTTATCATATATAGTTTTATGCGTACAATGTAGTTTTATTATATATGTTACATGCTCGGTCTTAATGCGTGTATAGCTCAACTTTTTTATGATTGTTCGAATGTTTTTTTGTGGCATGCATTTTAAATGTCATTTCATGTGAATTTCAACATCTTAATTTGCATGTTAATTAATTTTAATTATAAAAAGAAGGTACTTATTAATTCGCGTATTCGGGTCGAGACGTCCTAGCGTATTGGATATACCCTGAATATTCGGATTAATTTGCATCGTCTAAAGGTAAAATTCGTAAGTAAAACGAACAAGACCATGACATCATACTTTATCTGCTTGCATCATGCATAAAGGTGACGTACTGGATTCGAACCCTAAACTAACACGACAGTCAGACTTATATGATGTCGTTTAGTCTTTGATCCGATGTACCGTCATCATTTTTAATTAAATGCCTAATTAATTTGAAATCGCCAATTTCAATAAAGCTCGTACGATTAGAGTTCAATTTTCAATTAAGAACCCCTAATTAAATCCATTTTGAATTTCAGATAATTTCCATCGATTTAAAAGTAACAATTGTTTTGGTACTGATTTCCGGGTGTGATGGGGTGTTAACCCTTCCCCACACGTAACCAACTCTCGAACCATTTCAAATGAATCTCTAGTTTTGTTTTTATGGTGTCCGGCCTACCTCAGTGGTCGGTGGCGACTCCAAATGATTTTTTAAGGTTTATTTCGTTACTTGAAATTTTGAAAAGAAGTTTCCCCTTTTTAAATGATTTTTCAAAAAGTGGGACTCTCAAAGTTTTCTAAGAAAGAAAAAAACCTTATCACAGTTGCCATGCACGTTCACCATTTGTTAGCAATCTTTCGTGCATGGCTAACCACATAAACACACGAACTCGTTGAGGGATTTTCAACTTCCAAATAAAGGACCAATCCCAATCCGAAGCAGTGTGGATATCCCTCATCAATGCCATATAAGCGAACTTGGTAGTGAAGGTTTGTTTGGCTTACCATCTCCAACACGTATTATCACTTCCAAAAGAATCATTCGGTACAGGAAAGGCTGCAAATTTTTGAACCGTGGCTAAGGGAAGGACTTTTCACAAATGCTGCCAATTCCATTGCCCATCCCTTCACCCAATCCACCACAGACGAAGAGCCTATTACATTCGGATCAATGCATTCAGTATGCAATGTTCCATGCTGATCAACCCAAGTGCCATTCTAGAACTCCATGGATTTTCCGTCTCGAACTTTCCACTGAACTCCCTCACGCACTGCATCCCAAACTGCAGAGAGGCCCCTCCACAGCCTCGAACATATGCCTAGTCGTAGTTGTCATGGAACTACATCCACCCAATTATACTTTGCCTTGACTATTTTAACCCATAACTTATCATCATTGGTTATGAGTTGAAAGACAAGTTTCATAAGGAATGCACTTTTCTGATATTGCATATCCTTGAAACCTAAACCTCCATCCTTCACCGGGTTTTGCATCGTTTGCTAATTAACAAGATGTACCTTTCGCACTTCTGGTGATGAACCCCAAACAAAGATCCAGATCGCCATATCTAATTCATCATACAGTTCCTTAGGCAGCCATGAAGATTGCATCACAAAACTAGGAATCGCCTACAATACGGATTTAGCAAGCGTTATACGGGCAGCTAGCGACAATAAACATGCTGCCCAACCAGAGAATCGACTATGAACCCTCTCTAAAACATAGCCATAGGTTGCCTTCGTCACACAGGAATGTAGAAGGTGGACACCCAAATACCGGCCAAGTTCTTTCACTTCGGTGAAACCAAAGCCTTATGTGATAAAATCACGCAACTCCACCGCGACATTATGTGAAAAAAAGATATGAGTCTTCACTACACTCACTCGGTGGCCTGAGCAGTCACAAAAATGTTGCAAATACTCGCTTGATGACATCCAATTGGGAATATGTCACTTCAGCAAACAATACAAGGTCATCAGCGAAAAAAATGTGGGAGATGCCTGGACCATTTCGACTAAGCCTAATTTGCTGCCAACTACCTTATTCAACTTCATTAGAAATGGATTGAGACAACCTATCTATAAACAATAAAAAGAGATGGAGATAGGGGATCTCCTTTTTGAATCCCTATGGTTGGTTTGAAGACCTCAGATAACTCCCCATTCTATAGAATCTGAGTAGAAACGGAAGTAACACATTGTATAATGACCCGAATCAAGTTCGAAGGGATAATGAAATCCACTAAAGTCTCCTCAACAAACTCCCATTCTAAACGGTCGTAGGCCTTTTCCAAATCCACCTTTATCGCCATCCAACCATTAGCTCCTGATTTCTTCATCATAGAGTGCACAATCTCTTGCGCCAACACAATATTATCAATAATACTTCTTCCTGGCACAAAACATGATTGATTTTGAGTCACCCATTGAGGTAGAAAAGGCTTCAATCTATTGACGATGACCTTCGTAACAATCTTATACAACACTATGCAAAGGCTAATTGAGCGGAATTTGTAACCCCCTAAACCCGACCCAAGGGTTATGAGCCAAATCTAGGAAGTCAGGTTGAAAACATGTCCCTCAAGTAAGATGATTATTAGGTTTTGAAAATTCAATATTTAAATTATTTATTAAAACGATGTCGTTTCACATTAAGTCCTATTTTTTGAAAACGCGGCCGTATAATAAAAACAACACAAAATAAATTATCAAAATATCCGATTAAAATTCTCATGCATACTAAAACAGTTAAAAAATCCCAAATCAAAATACAAGTATCCGAATTACATAAAATTCCCAAATAGTAAAATAACTGATATAAAACTGAAGTAAATCTGAAAATCTAAAATGTTCATACTGAAAATTGTAAATAATCTGAGAAAATGTGGTCCTTCAAGTACCGAACTCCTATGTCTGAGAATCTGAAATAAAAGCTAATGGGGGTCAGCTATTAAGCTCAGTGTGTCTCTAAAGTGCATAAACAGAACAACACAAGAATCATACTATCATCATAATCATTCAACAGTCAATCAGATACACAAATATGCATAGCACGATGCACCTAATTCTATGTCATGTACCCATCTACATCACTGTCTGAAGAGTAAGGTTCCCCTGAACCACTCTCTACATCGTCAGCATATTCGAAGTGGAATTCAGGCCGAAGGGTGAAACCACTAATCTTCCCCATACATTTTCCCAACCCGAATGATATGACATGAAAATCCGATACTAATCTGAATTCGATCATAATTAATCCGAAAATGCATGAGCATTTAGTCTGACAGATATTATTCAAATTCCAATGTATGATGCAAGGCAAGTCATACACAAAGCATATCAAGCACATATCATATATCACACAACATCAAACAGATAGTGTAGAACATGTAGAGAACACACCTCAGACAGTTAACAGCTCAACATCGGGAGTGACGTCTCCCATGCTCAAATCTAGTAACGAGCTGAACAGGATCGACACCTACAAGGGTAACACTATGTAAGATTTCACTACTACTATGCCACAAGCTACTATACATAAACTGATTAATTCACGTACGCATGGAACTCAAAGGCTGAGATGCAGGAGGTTGACCAGGCAGAGGAGGAGGAAGAATCTCGGTGTCTGAATCTATGTGAACTGAACGCAAAAGAAATCCGATTCAGAAACCGATTTTCACAATTTCTCAATGGAGCATAAATTAATTAAAAAGGCCTCAAAAAAGCTATTCGGGATCGAATTTGAAAAAATGGGCTGCGAATCTGGAACCGGGACGTCGAAAAATGTAAAGTTGACTTTGCCCCAAAAAATTCAACGCTGACGTCATCATGGTCAATGATAGCATCGTCGCTGATGTCGGTAGCTTACGTCAGCACATGCATTAGCGAATGACGTCACCCGGTTCAATCAAAAGGGTCTGGTTTAGAGCTTGTTTGGTCCGGTTCACTTTTGGCACGGTTCGAAGGACCGGTTCGGATTCACACTTGGTTCCAAACCCTAAACAACTAACAATCCAAAACCCTTCCCCTCCCCAAACCCTAGATCTAGGATTCCCCGGCGGCGGCGGCCAACTACCCAATGGCGACCGCGCTAGAGACTCACTTCGATCCCAACCATCAACCCACGGTAGCCACCACACTTACCCATCTGAAACGGAAGAAGGAGACGGGCGGCGGCACGTCAGCAAAACGAAGGCTTCGGCCCCTGTTTCTGGCAAAAAAATAGTAGCGATGGGACGAGGAAGGAGTGGGTTTTGATCGCACCACCCCAGGGAACACACCAGTGATCTTGGCTCGTTGAACGGTCGCCGAATGACCCTTGGCCGGAGCTTAAACGGAGAAGATGAGTGTGAGGGGGTTTGGTTATTCGCACGAGACTGAGGTAGAGGGAGAAGCGGATGAAAAGCCAAACTAGGCTTTTTACCTTAGTTTTCGGGTAAATTATAAAATAAGGGCTCCAAGAATAGCACATTTCTGAAATTTCCCCCCTGAAGTTCTAAATTATCACATATAAGCCACTAAAATCAATTTAAAAATTTCCCAAAAATTAGGGTTATGAGCTAGGGATTTAACAAAGTAGGGTTTCTTTAATTTGGGGAAAATTAGGGTGTTATAAATCTCCCCTTCTCCGTTTACCTGGATCAAAGAGATGCGGATACTGGGCTCTGACAACAGCCTTGGGCTCCCATGTAGCCTCATCATGACTACGTCCATGCCACAAGACCTTGACCATCTTAATGGTCTTCCTCCTAAGAACCTTCTTGTCCTAAGCAAGAATCTCAACAGGTTCCTCCTTAAAACGCAAGTCAGGACGGATCTCAATCTCCTCCCCTGGAAGAACGTGAGACGGATCAGCATGATAGTGTCTCAACAAAGAGACGTGGAATACATCATGAATACGCTAAAGCTCAGGTGGTAACTCAAGCTGATAGGCAACTGGTCCAACTCGACGAATAATCCGATAAGGTCCGATGTAACGAGGACTCAACTTGCCATTCCGACCAAACCGAAGTACCTTCCTCCATGGAGATACTTTCAAGAAAACCTAGTCACCCACCTCATACTCAATACCCCAACGTCTCAAATCGGTATAAGACTTATGTCGATCAAAAGCAGCCTTAAGCCGATCCCGAATCAATCTGACATTCTGCTCAGCCTCATGTACAACCATCTTGATACTGGCCTGATAACTGTTATTATAGACGAACTCAACAAGCGGCAAGAAATCCTCCCAACTGCCTCTATAATCCACCACATAGCGTGTCAACATATCCTTAAGAATCTGGATTACCTGCTCGGACTGACCATCAGTCTGTGGATGATAAGAAGTACTGAAACTCAATTGAGTGCCCAAAGTAGTATGTACAGCTCTCCAAAATTTCGATGTAAACCTCGGATCCCAGTCGGAAATAATAGATAATGGTACCTCATGAAGGCGAACAATCTCAGAGATATAGAGCCGAGCTAACTTGCTTAAGGAATAGTCAACTCGAACAGGAATGAAGTCCGCGGACTTAGTTAACCGATCCACAATAACCCAAATAGAGTCATTCTTTGACGGAGTCAAAGGAAGACCACTGACAAAATCCATAGTCACGCGCTCCTATTTCCACTAAAGGATCTCAATATGTTGAAGTAACCCAGATGGACGCTTATGTTCTGCTTTGACCTTCTGGCAGGTCAAACACTTGGACACAAACTGTAACGCCCCGGTTTTGGGCTTAGAAGTTTTGGGCGTTGACCGGTTTGGTCAAAGTGTTGTTCGAATCTAAAAGGGTGAATTTAGGAAAGCCTAGTTCGGGTTGCATTAAAATTATGGAAAAATGTTCTAAAATCATCTTTTAATATATATAAGTGAACTGTGAAATCAATTTTGGAAAATGAGTTTTGGAAGGGTGACATTTTGGCTAGTGACCAAAATGTAATTTTTGAAAGTTTTGTGACTGTTTTAGAAAGGGTTGAAACTTTGAATCTTTAAGGAGCTATTATTCCAAAAGTAGTTTCTCCAGATTTTTCTAAGATATTTTAAGCTATATTCTGATTTTAAAACATATCAAAAGAGGAGGGAAAGCCATTTTGGCCATTTTGATAACTAACTTCCTATTTTCTTTTCTCTCATTTTCTCTCAACCCAAACACTTTCTTTCCAGAGAATTGTTTCTGATTTTCTCACCTAAATCTCTCCTTTCAACTCTCTTTTGATTCCTAATCATCATATCTACAAAACCTCATCATTTGCTACTTGATTCATCAAGGTTTTTGATTCCAAAAGGAGGAGAAACTCAAGTTTGGAGGTAAGAACGTCCTTCTCCTCTAAACTATCAGTTCTTTACTGAAATTCCTAAGTTTTCAATCCTTAATTGATGTTTTATTAAAGGCTTTTAAGTTGTGAAATGGATCTTGGCTTATAATGCAAGATTTGGTGATTTTTGATGATTTTCGTTTGATCTGTTAAATCTGTGATTGGAGATGTGTTTTTGATGTTATTTGAACTCTAAATTGATAAGGAATTGAGTTTTGATTGATGCAATCCCGGATAGGTTGGGTTTCCTAAGTTTAGCTTGTGATTCTTGATTGTTTTTGAGGTGATCTTGTGGATCTGGTGTTGCTGGAGGTATAAGGATGTTATTAGGTTCTTTTTAGATGTTAAATGATGTTAAAGGATGTTAGGTTTTGATGGTTAATGGCTGGGCTTTGTTGAGAAGTGGTTTGGATGCATTTTCGGTTGTGTTCGGTGGCCGAAAATGGAGTGGGGATGAGAGCAGCGAGTTTAGGTGCTTTCATTGAGGATATTAATGCATGATGATGCATTAATCTACTGTTTTGATGTGTTAAAACAGGGGAGTCATCTTTGGATCCAAGTGGTGGTGATCCGGAGGCTTGATTGGTGCTTCGACAAGAGGCGAAGTGGAATCGGTTAGTGAAATTGGGTTTTCGGCTTTGAAACCAATGTCTTGGGAGCTTAGTTTAAGTCTAAACAACTTTGCTAAGCTCAAGTGTAAGTTTTCGGAAATACTCTCTAGTGGTGGCCATGGTTTAGTTGTTGTGCAATGTGGTTTATTGCATGTTTTAAATTCTGTTTTGAAAGCATGATTTAGCATGGTTATTGCTGATTTTGTAAGCCATATGTTGAAGGAAGCTCAAGGTAAGAGTTCCTTGTTTTTGAACATTGATTAAATGTAGTTTGATGCTTTGAAATGCATGATGAATATGGCTTGGTTTAATGCTTTAAAACAGTGGATTTAATGATGAAATGATGTATATTGGCAAGTGATGTTTTGAAAAAGGTTAAGGTCACCAAGGTGGTTAAAAGTCCTTGAGTGAGCCATGTTACTTAAGAACATCAAGGTGGTTAAAAGTCCTTGGATGATTCTTGCTAAGGTCACTAAGGTGGTTAAAAGTCCTTGAGTGAGCCTTGTTACTTAAGAACATCAAGGTGGTTAAAAGTCCTTGGATGGTTCTTGTTAAGGACACAAAGGTGGTTAAAAGTCCTTGTGTGGTCCTTGCCATGGTGTTTAAAAGTCCATGGGCCAAGGTGTTTAAAAGTCCTTGGGGCCAAGGTGTTTAAAAGTCCTTGGGAAGAACACAAAGGTGGTTAAAAGTCCTTGTGTGGTTCTTGGAAATTATAAGATCACAATGGTGTTTAAAAGTCCATGTGTGAGTCTTATGTTGATCTTGTTTTTTTTAAAAGATGAAATGTATCACTTGTGGCCAATATGACATGTAATGATATGAAGCATGAGATGCTTGTTTAAAGTTTGCTTGTGAGCATGTTAAAGTGTATCTTGAAGCATGATTTATGAATGAGTTTTATAAATGCATTATTGTGTGGTTTTAAGGAGCTTTCCTCACTAAGCTTTTGCTTACGCTCTCTTTCGTTTTCTTAAACCAATAATGCAGAACATTAAGGTGATTTGAGGGCAGCAAGGAAGGCAAGCAACCAAGGGAAAACTAAGCTCAAGTATGGAAAGGTTTTATCGAACACATTTAGCTTTTGGTGTATGGCAATGGGGGACCTTTGTGAATGTTGTTTGGAGATGTTTTGAACTCCTTGAGTATGTTTAATGTCGCTGATAATGCTGGTTTTGTAATTGGCCTTTACATGTATGGATTGGAGGTTTTATGCTTGAATAGTTGCTTGTGTAGGAAGCATGCCATTAGATTTGGGGCTTTTCATATGTGATGCTAATATGTTGATTGGTTGATGCAAACATGTCTCTTGTATGATGAATTGCATGCTGGTAAAGTTTGGTGGCATTTGGAGCATGATTGGTTGGTCAATTGCATGTTAAAGTAGGTAAAATTCTGCATTTTGTGCAGGCCGTTTCGGAACAGTGCCTGCCGTTTTGGAACGGGTGCCTCGAAGCAGCCCAGGCGTTCGAAACGGGCAACACCGTTCCGGAACGGATATGCTACTGCCCGACCCCGTTCCGGTACGCGTTGCGGAACGGCCCCGAGTTTCGAAATGGGCTGTCCCCCGTTTCGGAACGGCTGACCGTTGGGGGCTGACAGTGGCAGTTATATGTTTCGGATTGTTTACATTTTGGTCCTGAATCTTGTATGTGCAATTGTATGAGTTTGGAATGTCCTTTTGAGCTGAAATTTGGCTGAGATACATGAGACACGATTAATTTCAAGATGGTAACTGTAATTTGGGCTAAGTCCTCATATTTATCAGAATTTACAATTTGGTCCCTAAAGTTGTAAATTGTTCAATTGGGTCCTTGTTTGATCTCTGATGTTTATGATCTTTTAGTATGTCGTTTGTATGAACATTTTTAGGGTTAATGTGCATCTAGATAAGTTTTTAAAAGAAAAAAAAAGGGTCGATAATCAAGGTTGACTTTCGGGTTGACTTTGGTTTTCCCCGTGTGACTTTCTTAATTTGGGTCAACTGTCTAGGCCGGGTTAAGGGGGTTACATTTGGCGGTATCAGAGCTGATTTCTCGAGTAATTGGGAATGTGTATGTGAATGTTTGATGTATGTCTGCTATATATGCTTGTTGAGTGAAAGCATGTTGAGTAGTATGTGAGTTTGATGCAATTGAGTTGTATGTTGTGATGAAGCATGTTGTGGGTACCCATTGCCATATCAAAGCTAAGAAATGATGTTGCTTTTAAATGAAATTGAGCTTGAGTACTTGGATTGTTTACCTTGCTGGGCCTGACTTTGTTTATTTGCATTGTGATTGCATGGTTACAGTATGGCACCACGTAGAGAGTTGAGAAGTAATGTGCGAGCTACGGCTCCGAATGAGAATGAAAATGAAGAGAATGCGGGTAGTGCGGTGTTACCTCCTCCTCCACCTGGTGGTGGTGGTGCTGGGGCTGAGGAAGCTGGGGCTGCAGCTGGTGCTGGAGCTGCTGGACCTGAGGTTGGTCAGGGGCAAGCTATGCCTGACATGACGATGTTGGTACAAGCTATTGCGGGTGCTTTCCGAGCAGCAGTAGCCGGAGCTCAAGGAGCTGGGCATCAGGGAGATGCTGGTGTTAGACTACCTTTGGAGCGCTTACGCAGTCTTGGTGGGACTGAGTTTAGGGGTATGTCTGTGGAAGGTTCTGAAGCTTGGTTAGAGAGTACCAAGAGAATTTTGGCCAGATGATTTGCACTGATGTGCAGAAGCTGGGGTGTGTTGTATCCTTGCTGCAGGATGATGCGTATACGTGGTGGACGACCACTATAGCTGGGATGGCTGAAGCTGACATAACTTGGACATTCTTTCTGAATGTGTTCAAGAGGAGGTATCTTGGTGTGAGGTACCTGGATGAAAAGAAGCGAGAGTTCATGTCTCTTACCCAGGGGAGCATGAATGTGGCTGAGTATGAAGTACAGTTTGTGCGACTCAGTCAGTATGCACCTGAGCTGGTACCTGATGAGCGGGCAAGGTGCGAAAGATTTCGTTATGGTTTAGTGACGGATGTGAAGATGTATGTGTTGGCCACCGAATATGATGATTTTGATGTGTTGGTGGGTCGAGCCAAGGACATTGAGATGAACTTGGGTTTATCTGCGAAAGGTGCTGGAGCAAGTTCGGGTAAGAGAGCTGCTGAGTATAGTTCCGGAGGTGGACGGAACAAGAGGGGACGTGACCTGAAGTATCAGTCCTCAGCTAAGAGGGGTGGTGGTTCACCTGCTCGGGGAGGCAATGCTAGAGCTGATCCGAGTGCTTGTTGGATTTGTGGTTCACGGGGTCACATGAAGCGTGACTGTCCTCGTGCTGTGAGGGAGGTGCAAGCTCCTGTTGCGACAGCTGGTAATGGTTGCTGGAATTGTGGATCTGCAGACCATTTGAGGCGAGATTGTCCTAGGTTGGCTGGTGATCAAGTGCGTGCTCCTGTTGTTGCTGCACCGCAGAGAGGTCGTGGGCGCGGACGTGGTAATTTCCAGAGGAGAGAGGAAGGTGGTCGTGGAGTGGCCCATGTTGTGGCTATTCAGCCTGAAGGTAGGGGCCAAGCGAGGGTGTATGCTCAGCGTGAGGGAAGGAATGATGCGGATGTGATTGCAGGTACCTTTACTTTGCAATCCTTGTCATTGCTTTCTTTGATAGATTCTGGATCTACGCATTCATACATTTTGCGTGAGCATGCTGAATTGCTTGGTTTGCCTGTTGAGTCTTTGGATGTTGGTGTTCGTGTCACTAGTTCTTTTGGTGAGACTGTTGTGACTCGAAAGCTTATTAGAAGGTGTCCCTTGGTTGTTCAAGAACATGTTTTTCATGTTGATCTTATGGAGTTGCCCTTTTATGGTTTTGATGTAATCCTTGGTATGGATTGGCTTGCTGAGCATCGTGCTGTTGTGGATTGTGAAAACAAGCGAGTTTCGCTTAAGCTTGCGGATGATTATGAAGTTGTTGTGGTTGGTGAGAATGTGAAGTTTCTTGCCAATGTGGTGTCTACCTTGGAGGTGAGCAGGATGCTGAGGCAAGGTTGCGAAGCCTATCTAGCTTTTGTGATGAATCCTAGCTCTAAAGAGTTGAGGGTGCAAGATATCAGAGTTGTGAAGGAGTTTCCTGGTTTTTTTCCTGAGGAGTTGCCTGGTTTACCTCCTAACCGCGAGGTGGAGTTTGGAATTGAGCTGTATGAGAATACAACTCTTGTGTCCATTACTCCTTATAGAATGGCACCTAAGGAGCTGAAGGAGCTGAAGACGCAGTTGCAAGAGTTGCTTGATCGTGGTTTCATCCGGCCGAGTGTGTCACCTTGGGGAGCACCGGTCTTGTTTGTGAAGAAGAAGGATGGCACTATGAGAATGTGCATTGATTACCGTCAGCTAAACAAGTTGACTATCAAGAATCGGTATCCTTTGCCGAGAATTGATGATCTCTTTGATCAATTTCGGGGAGCTGTTGTGTTCTCTAAGATTGACTTGAGGTCAGGGTATTATCAGTTGAAGGTGAAGGATGTGGATGTGCCTAAGACAGCTTTCAGGACAAGGTATGGGCATTATGAGTTCCTTGTGATGCCGTTTGGTTTGAAAAATGCTCCTGCTGCTTTTATGGACATGATGAATCGTGTGTTTCATGAATACCTGGACAAGTTTGTTGTGGTGTTCATCGATGATATCCTCGTGTACTCGCGTACTGAGGAGGAGCATGAAGAGCATTTGAGGATTGTGCTGCAGGCTTTGTTGGAGAATCAGCTTTATGCTAAGCTGAGCAAGTGTGAGTTCTGGCTTAAGAAGGTGGTGTTTCTTGGGCATGTGGTTTCTGCTGAGGGGATTCGTGTCGATCCTCAGAAGATTGAGGCTGTGATGAACTGGAAGGTTCCTAAGTCTGTTCATGAGGTCCGTAGTTTCCTTGGTTTGGCGGGATACTACCGAAGGTTTGTGGATGGTTTTTCCAAGATTGCTGCTCCTTTGACAAAGCTGTTGCAAAAGGATGTTAAGTATGAGTGGACGGAAGCGAGACAGCAGGCTTTTGAGAAGCTTAAGGCGGCTTTGACGCAAGCTCCTATCTTGATTCAGCCTGAATCAGGGAAAGAGTTTGTAGTTTACAGTGATGCATCCTATGTTGGTTTGGGGTGTGTGCTGATGCAGGAGGGTAAGGTGGTGGCTTATGCATCGCGGCAGTTGAAAGTGCATGAGCGCAATTACCCTACGCATGATATTGAGCTGGCTGCAGTGGTTTTTGCTCTGAAGATCTGGAGACATTATCTGTATGGTGAGAAGTGTATTGTGTACACAGATCACAAGAGTTTGAGGTATCTGATGTCTCAGAAGGAGTTGAATCTTAGGCAGCGGCGTTGGTTGGAGTTGCTCAAGGATTATGATCTGACGATTGAGTATCATCCTGGAAAAGCTAATGTTGTTGCGGATGCCTTGAGTAGGAAAGTAGCTGTTGAGCTGAGGGCTATGTTTGCTAGCTTGAGCATATCGCAAGATGGTGGTCTTGTTGCTGAGTTGCAAGTGAAACCATCTTTGGTTCAGTTGATCAAGGATAAGCAGTTGCTGGATGATTCCTTGGTGTCTCATGTTCAGGATATCGCGGAGGGTAGACCTTCGGATTTTTGCTTTAATGATGATGGTGTGTTGTGTTTTGGGAGTCGGATAGTAGTGCCTGCTGATGCTGAGTTGAGGCGTGCTATTCTGACTGAAGGTCATAGTAGTCCTTTTGCTATGCACCCTGGTAGTACCAAGATGTATCGTGATCTTCGTGATGAGTACTATTGGGTGGGTTTGAAGAAGGATGTTGCGGAGTTTGTGAGCAAGTGTTTGGTGTGTCAGCGAGTTAAGGCTGAGCATCAGGTTCCTTCAGGGTTGTTGCAACCGTTGAAAATCCCTGAATGGAAGTAGGAAAGGGTTACCATGGATTTTGTATCTGGTTTACCTTTGTCTCCCTCGAAGAAGAATTCTGTTTGGGTGATTGTGGATCGCCTAACGAAGTGTGCGCATTTCTTGCCTGTGCATACCACGTTTTCTTTGGATAAGTTGGCAGAGCTGTACATTGCTGAGATTGTGCGGCTGCATGGTGTGCCTAAGTCGATTGTGTCGGATAGGGATCCGAGGTTCACATCGCGTTTCTGGCAGTATTTGCATCAAGCTCTGGGTACAAGGTTGCATTTCAGTACATCCTATCATCCTCAGTCGGATGGTCAGTCTGAGCGTGTTATCCAGATTTTGGAGGATATGTTGAGGTGTTGCGTGATTGAGTTTCAGGGTTCTTGGGAGAAGCATCTGCCTTTGGTTGAGTTTGCTTATAACAACAGTTATCAGGCAAGTATACAGATGGCACCTTATGAGGCTTTGTACGGGAGGAAGTGTAGGACTCCTCTTTGTTGGGCTGAAACTGGTCAAAAGTTGGTTTCGATGCCGGCTTTGTTGAAAGGGACCACAGAAAAGGTAAAGCTCATTTGTGAGCGGTTGAAGGCTGCCTCTGATCGGCAAAAGTCTTACGCGGATTTGAAGCGTAAGGAGATTGAGTATGCGGTGGGTGACCGTGTGTTCTTGAAGGTTTCGCCTTGGAAGAAGGTGATGAGGTTTGGTCGGAAGGGTAAGTTGAGCCCTAGGTACATTGGACCATACGAGGTGGTTGAGCGTGTGGGTCCTGTTGCGTACAAGCTGAGGTTACCTCAGGAGTTGGAGAAGATTCATGATGTGTTTCATGTTTCTATGCTCCGGAAGTATAGATCTGATCCTTCGCACGTGATGCCTGTGGAGGAAGTGGAATTGAATCCGGATTTGACCTATGATGAGGAACCGGTGAAGGTTCTGGATTCGGATAGCAAGGTTCTTCGTGGCAAGACCATTGAGTTGGTGAAGGTGCTGTGGAAGTATCGAGGTGTTGAGGAAGCCACGTGGGAGCGGAAGGAAGACATGCTGAAGCAGTTTCCTTATCTCTTTCCTTCAGGTAAATTTCGGGGACGAAATTTCTTAAGGGGGGGAGAGTTGTAACGCCCCGGTTTTGGGCTTAGAAGTTTTGGGCGTTGACCGGTTTGGTCAAAGTGCTGTTCGAATCTAAAAGGGTGAATTTAGGAAAGCCTAGTTCGGGTTGCATTAAAATTATGGAAAAATGTTCTAAAATCATCTTTTAATATATATAAGTGAACTGTGAAATCAATTTTGGAAAATGAGTTTTGGAAGGGTGACATTTTGGCTAGTGACCAAAATGTAATTTTTGAAAGTTTTGTGACTGTTTTAGAAAGGGTTGAAACTTTGAATCTTTAAGGAGCTATTATTCCAAAAGTAGTTTCTCCAGATTTTTCTAAGATATTTTAAGATATATTCTGATTTTAAAATATATCAAAAGAGGAGGGAAAGCCATTTTGGCCATTTTGATAACTAACTTCCTATTTTCTTTTCTCTCATTTTCTCTCAACCCAAACACTTTCTTTCCAGAGAATTGTTTCTGATTTTCTCACCTAAATCTCTCCTTTCAACTCTCTTTTGATTCCTAATCATCATATCTACAAAACCTCATCATTTGCTACTTGATTCATCAAGGTTTTTGATTCCAAAAAGAGGAGAAACTCAAGTTTGGAGGTAAGAACGTCCTTCTCCTCTAAACTATCAGTTCTTTACTGAAATTCCTAAGTTTTCAATCCTTAATTGATGTTTTATTAAAGGCTTTTAAGTTGTGAAATGGATCTTGGCTTATAATGCAAGATTTGGTGATTTTTGATGATTTTCGTTTGATCTGTTAAATCTGTGATTGGAGATGTGTTTTTGATGTTATTTGAACTCTAAATTGATAAGGAATTGAGTTTTGATTGATGCAATCCCGGATAGGTTGGGTTTCCTAAGTTTAGCTTGTGATTCTTGATTGTTTTTGAGGTGATCTTGTGGATCTGGTGTTGCTGGAGGTATAAGGATGTTATTAGGTTCTTTTTAGATGTTAAATGATGTTAAAGGATGTTAGGTTTTGATGGTTAATGGCTGGGCTTTGTTTAGAAGTGGTTTGGATGCATTTTCGGTTGTGTTTGGTGGCCGAAAATGGAGTGGGGATGAGAGCAGCGAGTTTAGGTGCTTTCATTGAGGATATTAATGCATGATGATGCATTAATCTACTGTTTTGATGTGTTAAAACAGGGGAGTCATCTTTGGATCCAAGTGGTGGTGATCCGGAGGCTTGATTGGTGCTTCGACAAGAGGCGAAGTGGAATCGGTGAGTGAAATTGGGTTTTCGGCTTTGAAACCAATGTCTTGGGAGCTTAGTTTAAGTCTAAACAACTTTGCTAAGCTCAAGTG
The DNA here is from genome assembly GCA_030270665.1 of Hibiscus trionum. Lineage (NCBI taxonomy): Eukaryota > Viridiplantae > Streptophyta > Magnoliopsida > Malvales > Malvaceae > Hibiscus > Hibiscus trionum. Next base: position 360,711 of record BSYR01000043.1, on the reverse strand, counting down.
TAAGTTTTCGGAAATACTCTCTAGTGGTGGCCATGGTTTGGTTGTTGTGCAATGTGGTTTATTGCATGTTTTAAATTCTGTTTTGAAAGCATGATTTAGCATGGTTATTGCTGATTTTGTAAGCCATATGTTGAAGGAAGCTCAAGGTAAGAGTTCCTTGTTTTTGAACATTGATTAAATGTAGTTTGATGCTTTGAAATGCATGATGAATATGGCTTGGTTTAATGCTTTAAAACAGTGGATTTAATGATGAAATGATGTATATTGGCAAGTGATGTTTTGAAAAAGGTTAAGGTCACCAAGGTGGTTAAAAGTCCTTGAGTGAGCCATGTTACTTAAGAACATCAAGGTGGTTAAAAGTCCTTGGATGATTCTTGCTAAGGTCACTAAGGTGGTTAAAAGTCCTTGAGTGAGCCTTGTTACTTAAGAACATCAAGGTGGTTAAAAGTCCTTGGATGGTTCTTGTTAAGGACACAAAGGTGGTTAAAAGTCCTTGTGTGGTCCTTGCCATGGTGTTTAAAAGTCCATGGGCCAAGGTGTTTAAAAGTCCTTGGGGCCAAGGTGTTTAAAAGTCCTTGGGAAGAACACAAAGGTGGTTAAAAGTCCTTGTGTGGTTCTTGGAAATTATAAGATCACAATGGTGTTTAAAAGTCCATGTGTGAGTCTTATGTTGATCTTGTTTTTTTTAAAAGATGAAATGTATCACTTGTGGCCAATATGACATGTAATGATATGAAGCATGAGATGCTTGTTTAAAGTTTGCTTGTGAGCATGTTAAAGTGTATCTTGAAGCATGATTTATGAATGAGTTTTATAAATGCATTATTGTGTGGTTTTAAGGAGCTTTCCTCACTAAGCTTTTGCTTACGCTCTCTTTCGTTTTCTTAAACCAATAATGCAGAACATTAAGGTGATTTGAGGGCAGCAAGGAAGGCAAGCAACCAAGGGAAAACTAAGCTCAAGTATGGAAAGGTTTTATCGAACACATTTAGCTTTTGGTGTATGGCAATGGGGGACCTTTGTGAATGTTGTTTGGAGATGTTTTGAACTCCTTGAGTATGTTTAATGTCGCTGATAATGCTGGTTTTGTAATTGGCCTTTACATGTATGGATTGGAGGTTTTATGCTTGAATAGTTGCTTGTGTAGGAAGCATGCCATTAGATTTGGGGCTTTTCATATGTGATGCTAATATGTTGATTGGTTGATGCAAACATGTCTCTTGTATGATGAATTGCATGCTGGTAAAGTTTGGTGGCATTTGGAGCATGATTGGTTGGTCAATTGCATGTTAAAGTAGGTAAAATTCTGCATTTTGTGCAGGCCGTTTCGGAACAGTGCCTGCCGTTTCGGAACGGGTGCCTCGAAGCAGCCCAGGCGTTCGAAACGGGCAACACCGTTCCGGAACGGATATGCTACTGCCCGACCCCGTTCCAGTACGCGTTGCGGAACGGCCCCGAGTTTCGAAACGGGCTGTCCCCCGTTTCGGAACGGCTGACCGTTGGGGGCTGGCAGTGGCAGTTATATGTTTCGGATTGTTTACATTTTGGTCCTGAATCTTGTATGTGCAATTGTATGAGTTTGGAATGTCCTTTTGAGCTGAAATTTGGCTGAGATGCATGAGACACGATTAATTTCAAGATGGTAACTTTAATTTAGGCTAAGTCCTCATATTTATCAGAATTTACAATTTGGTCCCTAAAGTTGTAAATTGTTCAATTGGGTCCTTGTTTGATCTCTGATGTTTATGATCTTTTACTATGTCGTTTGTATGAACATTTTTAGGGTTAATGTGCATCTAGATAAGTTTTTAAAAGAAAAAAAAGGGGTCGATAATCAAGGTTGACTTTCGGGTTGACTTTGGTTTTCCCCGTGTGACTTTCTTAATTCGGGTCAACCGTCTAGGCCGGGTTAAGGGGGTTACACAAACCCCACAACATCACACTTGGGAACCTTCCACCAATACCTCGCACGGAGATTCTTGTACATCTTGTCCTCACCAGGATGCATAGAATAAGGATAGTTGTAGGCCTCACGAAGAATAACTGCTTTAACCCAGATTTCATGGGAATACAATACCGGCCACGAAAATATAATACCACATCCTGATCAATAGAGAAATCCCGAGATTTACCTTCATACACCTCTCTGATAGAATGCATAAAAAACATGCCACTAGGATGCTCAGCTTGAATATCAGAAATCAATGTAGGAATAACTCGAAGTTCGGCAAATAAACTACCATCCTCATACAAACTCATATGGGCAAACAAAACTCTCAAATTTGAAATGGTGTTACGGCTCAAGGCATAAGCAACAACATTATCCTTGCCCGGGTGATACTCAATCTCGCAGTCATAATCCTTGAGAAGTTCTACCAAACGACGTTGTCTCAGGTTAAGATCCTTCTAGGTGAGGATATATTTCAGACTCTTATGGTCTGTGTAGATATAACACTTCTCTCCGTAGAGATAGTGTCTCCAGATTTTAAGGGCAAAAATCACGGCAACAAGCTCAAGGTCATGGGTAGGATAGTTGCACTTATGCGATTTCAACTGTCGGGATGCATAAGCCACTACCTTTCCATCCTGCATCAGAACACATCCCAATCCAGTGTGAGAAGCATCAGTGTAAACGGTGTAAGCCTTACTAGGCTCAGGCTGGATCAAAACCGGTGCTTCAGTCAACACGGTCTTAAGCTTCTCAAACCTAGACTGTTGGGCCTCAGCCCAAAAAAAGGGAATATCCTTCCTCAGAAGTTTAGTCAAAGGAGCTACAATGATAGATAAACCCTCCACAAACCTCCGATAATAGCCGGCTAAACCCAAGAAACTTCGGACCTCAGAAACATTCATGGGCTGCCTCCAGCTCATAATGGTTTCAATCTTCCTCGGATCAACCTGAATACCTGCAGCTGATACTACATGTCCCAGAAATACAACCTCTAAAAGCCAAAACTCACATTTGCTGAAATTTGCATACAATTGTTTCTCCCGAAGAGTCTGTAAAACAATCCGAAGATGCTCCTCATGTTTAGCATCAGATTTGGAATAACTAGAATATCATCTATAAAGACCATAACAAACTGGTCAAGATAAGGTTGGAACACCCGATTCATCAAATCCATAAACGCGGCTGGGGTGTTAGTCAATCTGAAAGGCATTACAAGGAACTCATAATGCTCATAAAGTGTCCGAAAAGCTATCTTGAACACATCAGAATCCTTAACCTTGAGTTGGTAATAACCAGATCTCAGGTCTATCTTAGAAAACATCGTAGCTCCACAGAATTGATCAAAGAGATCATCAATACGAGGAAGGGGATACTTATTCTTGATCATCAGCTTATTCAACTTCCGATAGTCAATACAAAGCCGAAGTGTCCCATCCTTCTTCTTCACAAACAGAACATGAGCTCCCCATGGTGAAACACTAGGCCGAATGAATCCTCTATCCAACAACTCCTGCAACTGCACCTTCAACTCTTTCAACTCCTTCGGTGCCATTCGGTAAGGAGCCATAGACATAGGAGCTGAACCCGGGTAAACCTTAATGCCAAACTCAACCTTATCACACTTCGGCGGTGCACTAGGCAATTCTTTCGGGAATATATCCGGAAAGTCTCTCACAACCTAAATCTTATCCATCCCAGCATCAGACTGCCTCGGATCAAGAATGTAAGCAAGATAGGCAATGAACCCCTTCTTGTCATCTTCTCAGCCTTGAGAGCTGATACAACATTAGATAGAAAACTTTTCCGCTCCCCAACAAGATCTACCTCACGATCAGTAGAAGTCTTTAGAGTTGCCCTATTTTTTTTCACAATCTAAAGTGACTAGTGAGCGGATAACCAGTCTATACCGAGAATAAGATCAAACTCCCCAAAAGGTAACTCCATCAAATCAGCCAGAAAGATCTCTCCTTGAAGCTCGAGAGGATAATTCTTGTACACTTTGGTAACCTCAATAGGATTACCCACCGGACTATGCACGGTGACAGCATTATCGGTATTCTCAACCGAAATTTCAAGACCCCCAGATACCGAACTCGCAACATAGGAATGAGTCAAACCATTATCAAGCAGAGCAAAATATAAAATAAAATGGATAGAAAATGTATCGGCAATAACGTTTGGCTTATCACGATCCTCATGTTTCCTGTTAGAATAGACTAACCCTGGCTGTCTCACCCCAGAACCAACTGATCCTCAACTCTGAGTAGGTCTACCCCTACCAGCGGTACCCGAAGCAACATATCTACCATGTCCCCTACCTCTGGAAAGAGTCTGTACATATGCCTTAGACTGACTCGGAGCATAAGATGATGGAGGCGAAATCATACAATCCCTGAAAAGATGCTCAAATGATCCACATCGGAAACAAGCCCCAGACTGCCTCTTACACTCACTCAGATGCCACTTTTTGCAGAAGGAACACTGTGGCACCCCACGGGTACTATTCGAACCTCCGGCACTAACGGTCGGAACAGTGGAAGCCACTTGTCTAGCTCTGGAATAACCTTAATGATCAGACTCGTCTCTGGCTCTCTTCCTAGACTGATTACCCTGACTGTGCTGAACTGATGCAATCGACAGCCTCTTACCTCTATTAGTACCATACGACTAATGTAGCTTCAACTCTACCTCATTCCGCTCAGCTGTCCTAGCTCGCTTGGTGATCTCCTTATACTCATTGTCCATATGTAGAGCCACACCCGCCTTAATCGAAGGGCACAACCCTTTCAGAAACCAATCACATTTCTCTTTTTTCTGTAGTCACCAGCCCCGTAACATACTGGATCAGTCTCATCAACTCTATCTCGTAATCATTCACAGACATGTCGTTCTACTTCAGATTCATGAAATCATTTAGCACTTTGCTAGATACTCAGCCCCAACATATTGATCACGGAAAGCCTGTCGAAAATAGTCCCAAGAAATTTGACCAGCTGGAATAACATGCTCCTCAGCCTCCCACCAATTATGAGCCTCACCCTGCAATAGTGATACAACAACAGTAAGCTTCCGGTCAGTAGGATAGTCCATCTCAACTAACAACCTCTGAAGCTTCTTCAACTAGTACTCAACATCAGCCGGATCTGTTCTCATCTTTTCATCGAACATAGTCATCCCAGCAACCAAAAACTCGGTAGATATGGGCTTCCTAACACTCTCAGACTGACGAAGGTAACGGAGCAACTCCATATACACTGTAGCACTATCCAAGCCTACAATCTCACTGTCCCAGAACCATGTCGTCCATCACCCTGTGCTCGCTGAACTGGCTGATCCTCACCACCAGCCCGTTGAGCCCCAGTCTGCTAGGCTCCAGTCTCCTGAACTCCAGGCTGCTGATCAACAACCTGCTCTTCCTCATTAACATCATGAATATCATCCTGATTCGGCGGCGCTCCCACCGATTGCGAAGCACCGCTCTCGGCTACTGCGGTACGACCTCGACCTCAACCACGAACTCCACCACGACCACGGACACGGCCACGGTCGGCCGCTAATCTAGAGCTCCTACAAGGTGGCATAGTAGTCCATCTACAAAATTTAAAGAGTCCTAAGATCAGTTTCGGTACTTGGAGTTCTATTCAAAATATATCAAAATTATGAAAATATTTACTTTCCCAAAAATACTCATTTGCCCGAAAACATTAGCATGCATGCAAAAGTTCAAATTCAGTTCAAAACCTTGTTTGAGCCTCACAGTCCGAGGGTTGAACCTAGGCTCTGATACCACTAAATGTAATCTCCTAAACTCGACCCAAGTGTTATGGGCCGAATCTAGGAAGTCGGGTTGAAAACGTGTCCCCCAAGTAAAATAATAATTAGGTTTCGAAAATTTAATATTTAAATTATTTATTAAAACGATTTCGTTTCACATTAAGTCTCATTTTTCAAAAACGCGGTCGTATAATAAAAACAACACAAAAATAAATTATCAAAATATCCGATTAAAATTTCCATGCATGCTAAAACAGTTGAAAAATCCCAAATCAAAATACAAGTATCTGAATTACATAAAATTCTCAAATAGTAAAATAACTGATATAAAACTGAAGTAAATCTAAAAATCTAAAATGTTCATGTCGCAACCACTTTTATGAGGCTTCGACTTTTTGGAAAACTTTTAAAAATCAACAAAGTCGACACCAATCTTTTTGAAAAGTGTGATTGGATCACTTTAAAATAGGATTATTTTAATAAAACGTTTTGTTTTAATAAAACAACGGTTTTGGTCTACGAAAAACCAGAAAACAGGTTCGGTGGTCGGTTACGCGTGGGGAAGAGTTAGCACCCCCACGACGCCCAAAATCGGTACCTAATTGATTTTAAAAACATTTTTAAAAATGGAATTTGCAAGTTCACGAAGGTTCAACTTTATTTGTACGTTTAATGAATATCAGTCTATTTTAACGACCTTATCGCTCGGGAGATGAACTTTAATCACCACCAACATTTCTGGCGCTAACCCGTCATTCTCGTTTGATAAGACACCGCATTAAATTAATTTCACTTTTTCAAACAACATGGAAATTAGATGTGTTGAGCATTTTATTTGTTCTAAGTTCGAAATTATTAACCTAAAAAGGTCTAAGTCTTTTATTCCTAATTAAAGGTTTAAGTTTGCTTAAGTATGTTTTATTTTTTCGTGAAGTAAATCTTTCAACAAACACGTCTCTATCTAAGCTTTAGAACCTAGTCCTAAGTTTTAACCTATTTCTAAAGAACAAACAAGAAACTTATTTTTTTCTTTTTGTGTTTTTTTTTCTTTTTTTGTTCCTTTTAAAAAAATCTTTTATTTCTTCTTTTTTACTTTTTTTTAACCAAAACCCTTCCTTTGCCATTTTTACATTTTTTAGCTTTTCCATTTTTATGTTTTTCTTTTTTTACATTTTTTATTTCAAAAAAGAATTTCTCTTTAAATTTTTTTCATTTTTAAAAGTTTTTCTTTAAAACACGACTTGTTAAAATAAACCTTATTTTTTTTGAAAAATATTTCTCTTTAAGTTTTTTCATAACTTTATTTTTTCTCTAAGACTCTAAACTTTTATTTAAAACTTCTTTTTAAAATTTATTTTCTTTTTTTTCTTGGAAAACTTATTTCTTTTTTAAAGAAACGTCTTTATTATTATTTTTTAAAAAAGCACTTAACATACTTTATTATTAAAACTAAATTTCAAGAAAAAACCCTTTTACTTATTATTTTTTAAAGACCAAGCCCCTTTTATTAATTCCACCCATGAATTATTATTTATTCTAAATTAAATCCCTAACTTTAAGTTTTTTAATAAAACCACATTAACTCATTTTATTCTTGCATTTTAATATAAACACTTTTAATAGTTCATTCCTACATTTCTAAAGATCAAAAACATTCCTAACAACATTTTTTAAAGCATGCAATTTTTAAAGATCAAACCAAACAATAAACGAAAATTTAAATCGAGAACATTACCGGAATCGCGAAACAAATTCCAACTTCAAGCACACAACCTAAAATCCCCAAAAAAAATAAACAAACACAAACACAAAAAATTCAACCAAGAACAAACATAAAAAATTCTAAATAAAAATCAAAAGGAAAGATAGAAATTTTACCGAAACGACGAATGAAGAAATCGAATATGAACTTCTCGAAATGCTCCTAATTGCCTCCAGAAAATTGCCTCCAAACTCGAACTTCAACTCCAAAATTTCCAGCAACTCTTGAGAATCTTTAGATAATTTTTTCAGAATTTTCCTAAGCCTATTCCTTTTTCAATTGTATTTTCTCTTCAAATTGTGTGTCATGAACAAGAGAGAAGGGGGGTTTATATACACATACTTGATCTTGCAAATCAAGCAAATATTTGTTTTTAATCTCTAAATTGAAGCCAAAATTAGACCAAGAACTTGATTCTCGGCAAAACCCCTCAAACTCTATCCGATTTGGTTCAGATTTGAAGCTAAATTTTCCCCTTGATTCGAGCCTAGGGTTTGACCATCTTGTTCGATTTTTTGCAGATTTCGGCGACCACGGGCTACGACGATGAGCGGCGTTGATGGCCAGATGATGACGACGGCAAGGCGGTTCGGCCGGTACTAGCAACGTCACCGGCCGTGACCGGTAGACGACGGCCGAAATCCCCACTACCATGCTAAGGGTTATCGGGGCTGGGATTTGGGCTGGACCGAGCGCGTGTGGCTTTTTTTTGCTGCTTTTTTTTTCCTTTTTCCTTTTATTTTTGCTATTTTTGTTGTATTTTTGTTGCCTTTTCATTTATTATTTTTTGATTTCATTTTTATTTCCCTTTTTTCTACATTTATTATTATTATTATTATTATTATTATTATTATTATTATTATTATTATTATTATTATTATTATTATTATTATTATTATTATTATTATTATTATTTACTCAAATGGGTTTTTAAAGGTTGGCTTTTGCATTGGTGAGCTTATTATTTATTATTATTTTGAAATAAGTAAACGAACCTTTTGGTATGAGGTTTTTTTTGGCTTTTTAGAAGGGGACTTTATTATTATTTTAAGAAAAAAGGTTTTATTTATTTTATTTATTATTTAACAATGGTGGGTGAAAATCTAGTGACAACAACTACCCCTCTTTGCTTATCTCTGTGCAACAGGGATAAAGCAAAGATCAAAAGGCACTAATTTTCACCGATTTTCTGGTTGACTCCATTCTCCTGTTGCCCGAACGGATAGGCTGGTTCTATTCTCTAGACGCCCGAATAGATGAGCAGATTCCATTCTCCAAACGCCCGAACAGATAGGCTGGTTCTATTCTCCTTTTGCCCAAATAGATGAGTTGATTCCATTCTCCAAACGCCCGAACATATAGGCCGATTCTATTCTCCTTATGCTCGAATAGCTGAGCTGGGTTCTATTCTCCCAAATGCCCGAATAGTTGAGTTGGGTTCCATGCTCTAACATATAGGCTAATTCTATTCTCCTTACGCTCGAATAGCTGAGCTGGGTTCTATTCTCCCAAATGCCCGAATTGTTGAGTTGTGTTCTAATCTCCTAAATGCTCAAACAAATAGGCGGATTCTTCTGAAAAAAATTCACCCCCTTATGCTTGGATGAATAAGCAAATAGATTTCATCCTCCTTATGCTTGGATGAATAAGCAAAACCTTAAAAGATTTCATCCTCCTCATGCTTGGATGAATAAGCAAACATTCTCTTTCCTCCCAAACGGATATGTGATTTTTTTCTGAAAAATTTCATCCTCCTAATGCTTGGATGAATAAGAGAACCTTAAAAGATTTCATCCTCCTCATGCTTGGATGAATAAGCAAACATTCTCTTTCCTCCTAAACAGATAAGTGAATCTTCTAAAAAAATTCATCCTCCTTATGCTTGGATGAATAAGCGAACTTTATAAAAGGTTTCATCCTTCTCATGCTTGGATGATTAAGCAAACTCCCTTCTCCTTACGCCTGAACGGATAAGCGAATCTCCTGAAAAAATTCCATCCTCCTTATGCTTGGATGAATAAGCGAACTGAATTCTCCTTACGCCTGAACGGATAGGCGAATCTTCTAAAAAAATCATCATCCTTATGCTTGGATGAATAAGAAAACTACATTCTCCTTACGGCTGAACGGATAAGCGAATCTTCTAAAAAAATTCATCCTCATTATGCTTGGATGAATACGCGAACTCCATTCTCCTTATGCCTGAACGGATAAGCGAATCTTCTAAAAATATTTCATCCTCCTTATTCTTGGATGAATAAGCAAACTCCATTCTTCTTACGCCTGAAGGGATATGTGAATCTTCTAAAAAAATTCATCCTCCTTATGCTTGGATGAATAAGCAAACTCTCATTTGAACAGGTCTTCCATGTACCTGAGAAAAAACAAAATGCAACATGCAATATAATTATGATATGCATTCCCCAATGGATGTCTACAATATGAATGGATGACAAGTTTTCCTTTTAAAACTTCTTTTGCTTAGACCGTTGTCTTAATTTTGATGAAATTCTGGTTATCGAGGCCAACCCGATTAACATGAAATCTCTCCTAAACTTGCGTAAATAAGAAGGCTAGCTTCACTTTTCTTTCAATTCTTCCCAACTTTCCTGCCTCGAATTCACCATTCCTTGGGATAAGGCCCTCTCCCCTGCCTTGGAATTCGCTCATGAGTTATGAACAACTCTGGATTTTGCTTCATTTTTGATCTTTTGCTTACTGACTTTATCTTTACATCTTACTCTCACTTCATTGGAGACACTTAATCCTCATCTGTCTTCTTACTCAATATTCAAGGATGAACTTCCTAGATCGAGTTCTAATATTGTAAGACTGCTTTCATTATCATGTAAGGAAGACTGGTGGTTTAAGAAACACTATTTAAGCGCCTAGGCATTTATATGACTCTTCTTCCTTTCGAATAATTTTGTAACAAGGCTTTACTTCTACTTCAAGCATTTTAATGTCATATGCCCCAAACAATAATTATGGAACACTTCGTAGTCCCTATACTTTCCAAAACATTCTCAAAGTAATGCTCAAAAATCTTTTGCATATATAAATGATTGACAAACCATTAATCCTTATTTCAAAGCAAGATGCCAATAATGATAGGGAATGAAACAAAGAAGAAAGAAAAAAAATCCATGAAACTAATTTTATTAATGATGTGGCAAACACAAAAAAAGTTTATAAAAAGAAAGGGAAACACGTATTCCAATATCAATAGTCCAAACTCCTCCTATCAAACGCCAGAAGTAATCTTGAATGCCACCATTATCGAGGGAGCCTTGAGTACAATGCATAATCTATGGAGCCCCAAAAAATGTCTTTCGAATTATCTAAGCCGCCCTTTATGTGTTTTCAACTCAGGCCCTCCTTTGGTTTCAAAACACCCTTTGCGGGTTTTCATCTTGAACCCTCCTTTTCTTTTTCTTTCTCTTTTTTTCCTTTTTTCTCTTTTTTTTTTCCTTTTTCCTTTTTCCTTTTTTTCTTTTTTCTCTCTTTTTTCTTTTTTCTCTTTTTTCTTTTCTTTTTTTCCCTTTTTTTTCAAGCATAATACTTCTTAACAGTATCCGAATTCACCAGGTTTTGAAACTCATTTCCATCCATCTCAGCTAAAATCAATGCTCCACCAGAAAGAGCCTTTGTCACAATGTACGGTCCTTCCCAATTAGGCACTCATTTTCCTCGGGGATCACTTTGAATTGACAGCTTCTTATTTAATACCAGATCACCTTCTTGGAATTCTCTAGGGTGAACCTTCTTTTCATAAGCCCTAATCATTCTCCTTTGGTACATTTGACCATGACATACAACTTTTAGTCTCTTTTCCTCAATTATATTCAATTGGTCATACCTTGCCTGAACCCATTCTGCTTCATCTAACTTGGCCTCCATCAAGACACGCAACGATGGTATCTCAACCTCGATTGGTAGCACAACTTCAAATTCATATACTAATGAGAATGGAGTTGCCCTAGTGGATGTTCGTATCGTTGTTCGATATGTAAACAAAGCAAATGGTAACTTTTCAAGCCAATCTTTATAAGTGTTAGTCATCTTTGCAACTATCTTCTTAATATTCTTATTGGCCGCTTCTATTGCTCCATTCATCTTTAGGCGATATACTACTGAGTTGCGATGCTTAATGTTAAACTACTCACAGACCCCAACAATCTTTCAATTATTCAGGTTAGAGGCATTATCAGTAATTATGCTTTATGGTAGACCATATCGACAAATGATCTCATTCTTTAAGAAGTTGTAAACAGTGGACCTAGTTACATTTTAATACGAGGCCGCTTCCACCCACTTTGTGAAGCAATCGATGGCTACCAGAATAAAGCGATGACCATTTGACGCTTTCGGATGAATCTGTTCAATAACATCTATGCCCTACATAGAGAATGGCCATAGAGATGACATGACATGAAGAGACTGAGGAGGCGCATGAACCTTGTCAGCGTAAACCTGTCACTTGTGACATTTGCAAGAATAGTTAATGCAATCCCCTTCCATCGTTGACCAGTAATATCCGAAACACATAATTTTTCTTGCCATAGTGAAACCACTAGGGTGAGTTCCACAAACTCCCTCATGGAACTCTTCCAAAATCAACTGCGCTTCTTTCGCATCCACACATATTAGTAGCACCTTGTCTCGACTTCGCTTGTAAAGGATTTCTCCATCAAGGATGTATCCTGATGCCATTTTCCTGATCATTTTCTGAAGTCTACGCTGGGTATTGTTGAAGCTTTATGTACTGCAAGATATCATGGTACCACGGTAAACCATCTGCCTCTTCTTCTACATTGTAACAATGAGGTGGGGACTCCATCACTTGTAACTTAATGGGCATCATCTTAGAACCCTCGCTTGCTTTAAACATGGCAGCCAAAGTAGCTAACACATCAGCCATCTGATTATCTTCTCTTGGGAGATGCTTAAAAGTGATCACATCGAATTCTTTAGTTAACTCGAGGACCAACTTGTAATACTCTATCAATTTTGCATCTTTTGTTTCCCATTCGCCACGTACTTGGTAGATGATCAACACCGAATCCCCATAGACTCTCAAATTTTGGACTTTTCTATCAATGGATTCCCTTAGGCCCAATATGCATGCCTCGTATTCTACCATATTATTGGTGTAGAAGAATTTCAAACGGAAAGTGAAAGGATAATGATCTCCTTCTGGTGAAGCCAAAACTGCTCCAATACCTCGTCCTGAAGCATTTACACCACCATTGAAATGCATGACCCAGGATTCTGTTGGTAACTCTTTATCTTCCGTAATACACATCAAATCTTCATCGGGGAAACTGAAATCTAATGCCTCATAATCATCTTGTGCACAACTTGCAAGAAAATCCGCTATGGCGCTTCCTTTTACTACTTTCTGATTCACATACTGAATATCATATTCTGAGAGCAACATCTGCCATCGCGCTATTCTTCCTGATAGGGCTGGAGCTTCCATCATAAAATTTAATGGATCTAACCGTGAGATCAACCACGTGGTATGATACAACATATACTGCCTAAGCCTTTTGGTGGCCTATACCAAAGCGCAACATACCTTTTCAATTAGAGTATATCTTGCTTCACAATCAGTAAACTTCTTGCTTAAGTAATATATTGCCCTTTCCTTCCTTCCAGTTTCATCATGTTTCCATAATACGCAGCCCATTGAATTTTCAAACACCGTTAGATAGAGTATTAACGGTTTCCCTGAAACATGTGGCATTAACACTAGAGGATTAGTTAGATTCTTCTTGATCTTTTCCAAAGCTGCTTGACATTCTTCATTCCATGTCCCCGAGTTGTTCTTTCTAAGCAACCTGAATATTGGATCACATTTATTCGTAAGCTAGGAGATGAAACGGGCTATGTAATTCAACCTTCCCAAGAAACCCCGAACTTGCTTCTGTGTTTGAGGTGGTGGAAGCTCTTGTATGGCCTATATCTTGTCTGGATCAATTTCAATTCCTCTTCTGCTTACTATAATGCCTAACAACTTCCTAGAAGTAACCCCAAATGTACACTTGGCAGGATTAAGCTTTAACTGGAATTTTCTCAATCTTTGAAAAGCTTACTCAGGTTCGCTAGATGCTCTTCTTCAGTTCTGGACTTGGCAATCATATCATCCACATAAACTTATATTTCCTTATGCATCATATCATGGAAAAGAGTGACCATAGCTCTCTGATAAGTTGCCCCTGCATTCTTCAATCCAAAAGGAATTACCTTATAACAAAAGTACTCAACTTTCCCAAGAAACCTTGAACTTGCTTCTGTGATTTAGGTGGTGGAAGCTCTTGTATGGCCTATATCTTGTCTGGATCAATTTCAATTCCTCTTATGCTTACTATAATGCCTAACAACTTCCTAGAAGTAACCCCAACTGTACACTTGGCAGGATTAAGCTTTAACTGGAATTTTCTCAATCTTTGAAAAAGCTTACTCAGGTTCGCTAGATGCTCTTCTTCAATGCTGGACTTGGCAATCATATCATCCACATAAACTTATATTTCCTTATGCATCATATCATGGAAAAGAGTGACCATAGCTCTCTGATAAGTTGCCCCTGCATTCTTCAATCCAAAAGGAATTACCTTATAACAAAAGGTTCCCCAAAGTGTAACAAAAGTGGTCTTTTCCATGTCTTTTGGGCACAACTTTATTTGATTATATCCAGAAAATCCATCCATGAATGAGAAAAGGGAGTGGCCGGTTGTATTGTCTACCAAGGTGTCAATATGTGGGAGCGGAAAATTGTCTTTGGGGCTTGCTCTATTAAGATCCCTATAGTCGACGCTCATTCCATCCTTCTTAGGCACTGGAACGATGTTTGCCACCCATTCTGGATACTTAGCTACCTCGAGGAATCCTACATTGTAATTCTTCTTAACCTCGTCTTTGATTTTCAAAAGTGTATCAGCCTTCATTCTTCTGAGCTTTTGCTTTACTGGCTCTCATCCCTCTCTTATATGAAGCCTATGCATAGCAATATCGGTATCGAGACCATGCATATCCTGATATGACCAAGCAAAGATGTCTTTATATTCTTGCAGAAGCTCAATCAAACGCTGTCGTGTCTTAACAAAGATGGTGGTACCAATCTTTACTTCACGCTTCTCTTCTTCAGTTCCAAGATTCAAAACCTCTAACTCTTCTTTGTGGAGCAGAATTTGCTTTTCCTCCCCCTCTACCATTCTAAGCAGATTATTATGCAAGTCCTGCTCTTCTTCATCATTAATACTCTCAACTTCCTTTAAACATAGTGATAACTCAAAATTGACTTCGGAATCTAATTCAAAGTTGTTTGGACCATTGATATTTAAAAACCTACAAATAAAAGAAACAAAAATATATATCAAGAAAGAAGGAATGAATGAAATGACATGATTTGTTATGTTTTTAAGGGTTTGTTTTTTTTTGCTTTTGGGTTTTTATGATCTTTTGCTTTTTTGTTTTGCATCGCGAAAGAAAGTTTGCCACACAATATTATTGGGAAAATATGCATCTTTTATTGAAATCAGAATCATGGTTTTGACATAGACCCTTTTTACATAAGATCTTCAATTACCCCAGGGCCTAAAGGTAAATGAGTTGGTTTTGAGAATTACTTTGAGGCAGTCTTAAAAACTTCAGGGACTACTTCAGCGGTCCAGTTCTTCAGCTCATCGTAGGGCTAAATTTTCGACAGATATTTGTTTTCTCCTTCCTCCTCGTTTTTCATGACGTTAATGCTCAAATTCTCAAAAACCTCGCATAATTCATCCTTTCCTTTCTCCTCTTTGTCAAAACGGGCATTAGGGTCTAAGAGCCCTCCAGCCCTGAAAGTGTCACTTAGGGGTGGATATTTCATTGACTCCCCCTCAACTTCTTCTTCCTTCTGCTTCATCTTCATGCTTTCATGCTGCTTCTTAGTCTCAGCTTTCTTTTGCCATTTATTGGGCCTGAAGCTCAAACCGAATCGGTCCCTCTTCGCTGGAATCACCACAGGATAAGGCTTTCCTTATCTTCCTTCTTTAACTTCTTTTCCATGCTTCCCAAAGAAAATTTCCTCCGTCGCACATATATTCAATTCGTTCTCAACATCTCCTTTCTCGAAGAACATAAGTTCCTTGCTATCCATCTTGGCTTGAACCATCCGTTTAAACTCTAACCAACACCGGATCTCGTGTCCTTCAGCTTCATGGTACTCGCAGTATGGTTTTTCAACAACCTTCATCTTCGGGTTCACTTCCTTTAATATCCCCACCACTACTAATTGAGCCCATACCCAACTCATGGGCACCTTAATTTCTTCAATATACTCCTTGATCACTCTCTTTTCTTCCTCGAGCACAACACTCACCTCTATCTGCTGGTGGTTTGGCAAAGGGATTCCTTTTTCCTCGAATGTTTCAAACGATAACATGTCTGATTTCCTTAAATCGTCCACCACCCTTTTGAATGCGGTACAGTTCTCAATGGTATACCCCCTCACTCATGCATGGTATTCACATTGGGCCTTCTCGTCGTACCACGGTGGATAAGGCGGTGAGAACGGAAGGACCTGTCTTGGTAGCACCATCTGTGATTTGACTAGCTCGGCAAACAACTCCATATACGTCATTGGGATGGGCGGAAAGTAGGGTCTCAAATTTCCTTGATATTGCTATCCTTTTGGGGCATTTGCAACCGTCGGAGCTGAGGTGTTAGATTTGTTGAAGGTGTTGGGCTTGTTGAAAACCACACCTGTTGAATAACTGGGGTTGTAGACATTCGTGGTATTGACTTCATTATCTCTATTCTTATATGTCTTCTTCCTTTCCCCGATGTCCAACTTTCTGCTCTTCATGGCTGCTAGGATCAGTCCACCGTTCATTAGCATATCCGCGAAGTTCTTCATAGCATGGTTGAGCATGTGATCATAAAAAGGGCCCTTTAGAGTTTTCACAAACATCGGGGTGATCTCATTTTCTAGTAATGGTGGCTGCACTTGTACCGCTACATCCCTCTACCTTTGTGCATATTGTCGGAAGCTCTCATGATGCTTTTGTTCCATCCCTTGCAAGACCAGACGAGTTGGAACCATGTCTGAAATGTGCTTGTATTGCTCAGTGAAGGCTCTGGACAGATCCTTCCATGATTTGATGTTCACCCGACTTTTTTGCGAATACCAACGTGCAGCGAAACCTACTAAGCTGTCTTGGAAGCAATGAATGGGCAGCTTCTCATTGTCGAGGTACATTGACATCTTTCTACAATACATAGTTAGATCTGCTGATGGGTATGTGGTCCCGTTATATTTCTCAATGTCTGGGATCTTGAATTTTGGTGGCGCAACTAAATCAGTTACCAAGTTCAGATCCTTGACATCCATTCCACCATGAGCAACTCCATCCGGGAAGGATTTGATCATACTTTCTAACTTTTCGTACTTATCCTCCCACTTCTTTCAATTCGAACCTTATCATCAATTTCATCGAGGTCAGGAACCTCATAATTATTAGCCTCCCCATTTGGAACATGAGTGGAAGATTCAGCAACATAGATGGGTGCTTTGGCTTTAGCAGCAGTCTCCTTTCTAAAGGTCATTCCTGGGAATCGTGGAATGGTAGTAGTGTTTCCTCCCTCTTCAGCTGCATCTAGATCCTTAAACCCTAACATAACAACTATTGAATTCACTGTCTTTTGATGAACTACCTCAACTTGTTGTTTTAGGTCGATCTCCATTTTCTCTAACTTATCTTGAATGTTCTTTTGGTTCACCTCCAAAGCTGTTAACCTTTCCTCAGAGTTCATGGCTCGGGTTTTGGCTCGTGTACCTTATTTATGAGTTGTCTTAGCAATTTTGGATATTCTGTCATTTTTTATTAAGTTAGTTTTTTTCATGAATGAATGTATGCACAAATAAAGCAAACAAAATAGTGCAAATGCATGAATGCAGTCGAAGGGCCATTAATTCCATTGAAAATCTGCTCATGAAAGGAAACTCTTTATTGAATACGAAAGCTCTTTATTACATCATATCATTTTACAAATATTTTTCGGCTCGTACACCTAACTCCTTGATTTCTTCTATAAGCCATATAAGCCTTGGTCCAACCTCTCCAACTGGTCTGATGTACTGACGAAGAGCTGCAGCTTCAGTTGCCAAAATTGTCACATGCTTGGCCACATCCCAGATTTGAGTCATCACGGTCTTTTCAAACTCATATCTTTCTCTGAACCTTCGAGCAATGTCTATGAGACGAGTGAGCCAATAATAATTCCCTCTTTCAGCAATATCTTCAAGGACAAGGATCTTCGTTCTGTATTCTTGGATGATGTTGTCCATTTCTTCGACCTGTTCTTTTAAAAGATCATTTTCATCCAAACTGGTTTGGAGTTCTTCATGGGTCAGACCACTCTGCAAGTTATCGAGCATCTGGTTTTGATCCTCTATCTTGACCTCTAACTTTGCAGCATAAACCTGACTTTGTTCTAATTTCTCACAAACTTCATTATAAGCTTTCTACAACTCCTGCAAACACATCTTGTTGTCGTGGGATTCCCTCTTCCATGAACCATGTTTTCCCTCTCTTTCTCATATAGACTTTTGCCATTCTTCATCACTTGTTTCCCTTTCTTCCCTTTTTCATCCCTTAAGAGTCTTCCGTCCATAATGAGAGTTTTTTGCTTGAACAATTTTCTAGAATCAACCCCTTCTAAATATGGAATGATGCACATGCAAAACAAACAAAAAATAAAACAGGAAACAGAGATTTAAAACCAAAAGAAGACATGCAATTCAAACAATTTCAGTAAAAATTCAAGACAGTTATTGCAACTTGACTATTGACCAGACTCAACACCCTAGGCTTTCCGCATGGCTCTAGTGGGGTGGGCTCTAGATTCTCAAACTTGGTTTGGTTCTAAAAAGGTACATGAGATGTACTTGTTGTCCCCTACTAAGGGTAGCAAGGCCCTCGATTCTCACCCATTACATGCTTCAAACGAATCGAGTTCAACTCAGGAGGACTCATCGCCAATGCCTTCTCGAAGAATCAATATCCTTACGAAGACAAGGGAATGAGTCCCGAAGGTACTTGCTAGGCTCATACGAAGAATCAATATTCTTACATGAGCAAAGCGTATCCCCCCCCCACTTAAACGAACGGGACAAAGCTCGGGAATAGAGCTTGGAATTAAGTCTTAAATGCGTAAAATAGAGTTATATTCATTTAAACGGACAAATAAATTGAACCTATTGTGAACTTGCAAATTCCATATATTAAAAAAAAAACTTTGTTTTGAAAACCATTTAAAACCAATTCGTGACTTGACCCTCTTTTGTGTTTATTTTAAAAACAAAAACAAGTTCCTAGCGGAGTCGCCAAGCTGTTGCAACCACTTTTTAGAAGGCTTCGACTTTTTGAAAAACTTTTAAAAATCAACGAAGTCACCACCAATCTTTTTGAAAAGTGTGATTGGATCACTTTAAAACAGGGTTACTTTAATAAAACGTTTTGTTATAATAAAACAATGGTTTTGGTCTATGAAAAACCAGAAAATAGGTTCGGGGGTCAGTTACGCGTGGGGAAGGGTTAGCACCCCACGACGCCCAAAATTGGTACCTAATTGATTTTAAAACCGTTTTCAAAAATGGAATTTGCAAGTTCACGAAGGTTCGACTTTATTTGTCCGTTTAATGAATATCAGTCTATTTTAATGGTCTTATCGCCCGGAAGATGAACTTTAATCACCGCCAACATTTTTTGCGCTAAACCGCCATTCCCGTTTGATAAAACACCGCATTAAATTAATTTAACTTTTTCAAACAACATGGAAATTAGATGTGTTGAGCATTTTATTTATTCTAAGTTCAAAATTATTAACCTAAAAAGGTCTAAGTCTTTTATTCCTAATTAAAGCTTTAAGTTTGCTTAAGTATGTTTTATTTTTCCGTGAAGTAAATCTTTCAATAAACACGTCTCTATCTAATCTTTAGAACCTAGTCCTAAGTTTTAACCTATTTCTAAAGAACAAACAAGAAACTTATTTTTTCTTTTTGTGTTTTTTCCTTTTGTTGTTCCTTTTAAAAATCCTTTTATTTCTTCTTTTTTACTTTTTTAAACCAAGACCCTTCCTTTGCCCTTTTTACATTTTTTAATTTTTATGTTTTTCCCTTTTTATATTTTTATTTTAAAAAAGAATTTCTCTTTAAAAATTTTTATTTTTAAAAGTTTTCCTTTAAAACATGACTTTTTAAAATAAACCTTATTTTAAAAAAAATATTTCTCTTTAAGCTTTTTCAAAACTTTATTTTTTTCTAAGACTCTAAACTTTTATTTAAAACTTCTTTCTAAAATTTATTTTCTTTTTTTTTCTTGGAAAACTTGTTTCTTTTTAAAGAAACATCTTTATTATTATTTTTAAAAAAAGCACTTAACCTACTTTATTATTAAAAATAAATATCAAGAAAAAAAAAATTATTTATTATTTTTTAAAGACCATGCCCCTTTTATTAATTCTACCCATCCATTATTATTTATTCTAAATTAAATCTCTAACTTTAAGTTTTTTAATAAAACTACATTAACTCATTTTATTCTTGTATTTTAATATAAACACTTTTAAGAGTTCATTCCTAAATTTCTAAAGATCAAAAACATTCCTAACAACATTTTTTTAAAGCATGCAATTTTTAAAGATCAAACCAAACAATAAACGAAAATTTAAAACGAGAACATTACCGGAATCGCGAAACAAATTCTGACTTCAAGCACACAACCTAAAATCCACACACAAAAAACAAACGCAAACACAAAAAATTCAACCAAGAACAAACATAAAAAATTCTAAATAAAAATCAAAAGGAAAGATAGAAATTTTACTGAAACGAAGAACGAAGAACTCGAATATGAACTTCTCGAAATGCTCCTAATTGCCTCCAGAAAATTGCCTCCAAACTCGAACTTCAACTCCAAAATTTCCAGCAACTCTTGAGAATTTTTTCGGAATTTTCCTAAGCCATTTCCTTTTTCAATTGTATTTTCTCTTCAAATTGTGTGTCATGAAAAAGAGAGAAGGGGGTTTATATACACATACTTGAGCTTGCAAATCAAGAAAATATCCGCGTTTAATCCTTAAATTGGAGCCAAAATCAGACCAAGAACTTGATTCTCGGTAAAACCCCTCAAACTCTATCTGATTTTGTTCAGATTTGAAGCTGAATTTCCCCTTGATTCGAGCCTAGGGTTTAACCATCTTGTTCATTTTTTTGCAGATCCTGGCGACAACAGGCAGCGGTGACGAGCGGCGTTGATGGCCACATGATAGGGACGGCAGGCGGTTCAGCCGGTACCAGCAACATCACTAGCCGTGACCGGTAGACGGCAGACGGAATCCCCCACTGCCGTGCTAAGGGTTATCGGGACTGGACTGAGCGCGTGGCCGTGCGCGTGGTCCTCTTTTTTTCTTTCCCCTTTCCTTTTATTTTTACTGTTTTTATTGCTTTTTTGTTGTATTTTTGTTGCCTTTTCATTTATTATTTTTTGATGTCATTTTTATTTCTTTTTTTTTCTACATTATTTATTTTACTATTATTATTATTATTATTATTATTATTATTTACTCAAATAGGTTTTTAAAGGTGGGCTTTTGCATTGGTTTCTTATCATTTATTATTATTTTGAAATAAGTAAATGGACCTTTTGGGATGAGGTTTTTTTTGGCTTTTTAGAAGGGGCCTGTATTATTATTTTAAGAAAAAAAAGTTTTTATTCATTTTATTTATTATTTAACAATGGTGGGTGAAAATCTAGTGACAACAGTTCATACTGAAAACTATAAATAATCTGAGAAAATGTGGTCCTCCAAGTACCGAACTCCTATGTTTGAGAATCTGAAACAGAAGCTAAGGGGGAGTCAGCTATTAAGCTCTGTGTGTCTCTAATGTGCATAAAAAGAACAACATAAGAATCATACCATCATCATAGTCATTTCAACAGTCAATCAGATACACAAATATGCATAGCACGATGCACCTAATTCTATGTCATGTACCCATTTACATCACCGTCTGAAGAGTAAGGTTCCCCTGAACCACTCTCTACATCGTCACCATGTCCGAAGTGGAATTCAGCCCGAAGGGTGAAATTACTGATCTTCCCCGTATATTTTCCCAACCCGAATGATATGACATGAAAATCTGATACTAATCTGAATGCAATCATAATCAATCCAAAAATGCATGAGCATTTAATCCGACAAATATTATTCAAATTCTGATGTATGATGCAAGGCAAGTCATACACAAAGCATATCAAGCACATATCAGATATCACACAACATCAAGCAGATAGTGTAGCACAGGTAGAGAACACACCTCAGACAGCTAATAGCTCAACGTCGGGAGTGACGTATCCCACGCTCAGATCTAGTAACGGGTTGAACAGGATAGACACCTACAAGGGTAACACTATGTAAGATTTCACTACTACTATGCCACAAGCTATTATACATAAACTGATTAATTCACCTACGCGTGGAACTTGAAGGCTGAGATGCAGGAGGTCGACCAGGTAGAGGAGGGGGAAGAATCTCGGTGTCTGAATCTATGTCACCTAAACGCAAAAGAAATCCGATTCAGAAACCAATTTTCACAATTTCTCAACGGAGCATAAATTAATTAAAAAGGCTGAAAACAGCTATTCAGGATCAAATTTGGAAAAACGGGCTGCGAATTTGGAACCGGGAGGTCAAAAAATGCAAAATTGACTTGCCTCCAAAAGTTCAACGCTGATGTCATCCTGGTTAATGATGACGTCACCGCTGACATCAACAGCTTACGTCAGCACAGGCCTCAGCAGATGATGTCTTCGCCGATGTCACCCGGTTCAATCAAAAGGGTCCGGTTTAGAGTTTGGTTCGGTCCGGTTCACTTTTAGCACGGTTCAAAGGACCGGTTCGGTCTGATTTTTCGTCAGTTCGGTTCAATTTCACACTTGGTTCCAAAATCAGATTGGGTTTAGTCCCCAATTTTCCCAATCCACAAACCCTAAACAACTAACAACCCAAAACCCTTAACCCTTCCCCCTCCCCGAACCCTAGATCTTGGATTCCCCAGCGGCGGCGGCCAACTACCCAATGGCGGCCGCGCCGGAGCCTCACTCCGATCCCAACCATCAACGCACGGCGGCCACCACACTTACCCACCTGAAACGGAAGAAGGAGACGAAGGGCGGCGGTACGTCAGCAAAATGAAGGCTTCGACCCCTGTTTCTGGCGAAGAACAGCGGCGAGGGGACGAGGGAGGAGTGGGTTTGGATCGCATCACCCCGGGGAACACACCAGTGATCTCGGCACGTTGAACGGTCGTCGAATGACCCTTGGCCAGAGCTTACACGAAGAAGATGAGTGTGGGGGGTTTGGTTATTCGCACGAGACTGGGGGAGAGAGGGAGAAGCGGCTGAAACAGATTATGGTAGATGAAAAGCGAAACTAGGCTTTTTACCCTAGTTTTCAGGTAAATTAATAAATAAGGGCTCCAAGAATGGCCTATTTCTAAAATTTCCCCCTGAAGTTTCGAATTATCACAGATAAGCCCCTAAAATCAATTTCAAAATTTCCCAAAAATTAGGGTTGTGAGCTAGGGATTTAACAAATTAGGGTTTCTTTAATTTGGGGAAAATTAGAGTGTTACAGAATTCGTTAATTCTCTCCAGTTTATCAACTTTAGGTAGTAACACCAGTAGAGTTATGTTAAATGTTTCATCAAATTCTTGGCTGGAAAAAATAGCACTAACAAAATTATAGATACACTCACCGACTATTGCCCAATTTTTCTGATAGAAAGAAGCGTGAACTTCATCCATTTCAGGTGCCTTGAGAGGTGCCACAACAAAAATCGCTTGTTTAACCTCCTCTCGAGTAATAACCATCGATAAAGGCCTCAATTTTGTTGGTGAGAGTTGAGCAAACCGACCTATAAGATATCCATGAACAAGTTGCCCCTGCTCACTGGAGAACAACTTTTTATAGAACTCGTGTAGAATATTCTTCAATGTAAGCTGATCGGTACACCATTGACCATCCAAACCTCTAAGCCCTTGAATAAAATTCCTTCGACGTCTCACCATAGTGGCTTGATGAGAGAATGAGGTATTACAGTCACCATTTGCAAGCCATAAAGAACAAGATTTTTGATACCATAAGCTCTATTCCTGCCTTAGAACTGTATCCAATTCTTCCTTGAGAACATGTTCCAAGTTTTGCAAGAAAATGATTCCTCCGATTCTAGGTACTGCTCAATACCACGTATTCGAGCCAAAATGAGTGATTTAAGTCTTCCTATGTGGCCGAATACCTCTTTGTTCCATTGTCGAGCACCATGTTGAAAATTAGCTATGTTCACCGGAGCTGATACATCATCATTCCACACATGGTGAATGAGATTAGGAAAGTCTTGGTGTTCTTGCCATGCTACAAGACAACGGAAAGGACGTTCACCATGCACAAAATTCCCTTCTCTAAAGGACAACAAGAGTGGTCGATGGTCCGAGCCCAACTTTTTCAAATGAGTTAGCATGGAATTTGACGCCCAATCCAGCCATGAATTGTTATAGAGGCAGCAGTCTAATCTCTCAAAGAGGCCACCACGTCCCCATGTAAAAGATGAGCCAAAAAAATCAATATCATGGAGTCTTGAGTAAAAAAGGAATTCACTAAAAAGCTTGTTAATACCAACATTGGATTCAACACCCCTTTTTCTTTCTTCTAAACTTCGAATAACATTTAGGTCCCCCGCAACGCCCACGGCTCCATAACCATAGACTCAATCTGGAAAATGTCATTCCATAAACTCTTTCGCTTCTGAAAATTCGGACTAGCATAAATAAAGGTGAAGTTAAAGTTATCTGCACTTCTTAGCATGGTAAATTTGGTATGGATAAATTGGTTCGACACAGTGATAATATCAATCTAAACATCATTCCTCCAAAAAAGCTACATTCCTCTAGAAAAAACCATTAGCCTCCATTCGGAAGGAGTTCGAAAATCTCGAATTCCAAACAAATTGATCTACCTTGTACCCACTTATCCTGGGTTCAAACAACGCAAAAATGCTCGGTCTATGATTAGCAATCCTCAATCTAAAATAGCATTTGAAAGAAAGGCCATAAACGCCTTGCACATTCCACAAAATTATCTTAAACATAGTATAAATTTAAAGAGGTAAATTAAACCTGGGCACCATCCGATTGGACCCCCTCAAACACATTATTAAAGAACCATTTAACAGGAACCTCCACATGACTTGAAGCTACTTCATTTGTGACCGTAGCTTTCCCAGAATTGCCTAACCCAGCATTCAAGTCTTGGTTTAAGGAACTCATCAACTCACTTAACACCAGTGCAACTACCTTCTTACTTTCCTTTTTTTTTCTGAAACTTATCCCCCTTTTTAGTCACACCCTTACTCACAGACAAATTTCGCGCAATTGAAGAAGTACCTGGTGCACCACCTTCACCTGAAACTTGCTTAGCACTGTATATTTTTGGGCATAAGCTGGACCCTTCTCCATCATCAATCCTAAGTGCCGAATGATTACCCCCTGAAACACCACAATGAACTGCCTGAGCCGAACCAACCACCTGTGTCAGCTGCACTCTCTTTGAACCTACCCCTGGCCATCTTTGCCAACAGCCCCGGATGAAACTCCACTTACATTTATAGCCGAGGACCCACCAACAGATTTTTTATTGTTCTTGGGAGCACATTGGCTCTTCACAGTGTTACGCACATGATTGATCTTATTACCATTCCCACGAGCACTCAGCTCTGTACCACTATTCGACCATGAAGCCGAGCCCTCGGGAGCTACCTGATCATGATTCTCCTTCATATCTGTTTGTAAATCCAACGTATCAAAGTGAGACCCAACAATAGAAGCCCCTCGCAGAACATTTGACTTACTACCAGAAGCCCCATTCTTGGTCAAATTTGCACAACGCTTACGACATGTAGCTTGCATCCAATGACCATAAAGATCGGCCAAGTCCTCTTGTCCAGCCACCACATTGTTGGACTGCTCTTTAAAGGTAGTAACCATCTCTTCTACCTACGCCTCATGATGCACATGAGGACAAGTTTCTTTCGCATGACCATATCTGCCACATGAGTAACATATTAACGGCAATCCCTCGTATTCAATCCTTTGACGTTTTCCATCAATCAAAGTCCTAGATACTAGTGGATTGTTTAAATCAACTACAACCGCCAGTCGTGCGAAATGACCATACTTGCCCTCTATGTATTATAATCAATCCTCACCACCTTTCCAATTACGTTGACGATGATTCTAATTAGGATCTTGGTATAATATTTATAATGCAAACCTGGTAAACGTACCCACGCTATATTCTGCGACAGATAATTAATAGTAGTCGAAAAACTCCTACTCCATGGTTGCACCGTGAGATAACTGTTGTAAATAACCCAAGGGCCTCCACTCAAAACCCGAGAGTAATCCTCCTTATGTGCAAAACGAACCAAATAATACTCATTATCCAAATCAGTGATCTGAATCTCCCCCACCAGATTTCACAATGCTTGTACTCGACTCAATAGTGCTTTATAGCTGACTGTTTTCCCAAGAAGGTGAACGACGAGTGCGTTGGCATGTTTCTCATCAATAGAACTATGAACTCTTTCCGAGAAATGCACCTTTGGGATTGGACCATCGTGGTTGATAAATACATCTTCCTCAAAAATATCTATATCCAGATTGCTTATGCCCTTCTGTAGAACTAAGTGTTTTGATATAATATTTGAAAAATGTTTTGGACTAAATTGAAAAGAATTTAAAATATTTTTTAAGTCAAAAACAACTTGAAAATATGTTTAAGGGTTTTACAAGGCTTTGGAATGATTTAAAGTACATTTAAAGTAGTCAAAACCAAGCTTTTCAAGTGCCCGTACTGATATGGTCTCGGACCGTACCGATACGCCTTAGGGTTTCAACTACATGAATTTTCCAGTAGCCAAAACTCGTATCGATACGCTTAGCCGTATCGATACGGTGTGTTTTGAAAATAGCCCAATGGCTAGTCGCGTACCGATATGGGTGTATCGCGTACCGATACGCCTAACTACCCCAACGGTCATTTTTCCCAACGGTCTTGTAATTTGCAGGACCGTACCGATACGCTAGTTAAGCGTATCGATGCGCATCAGCTGAAGAAGCCCAACGGCTAATTCCTTATCGGGACCGTATCGATACGGTTTGAAGGGTATCGATACGCCAAGCTGCAGAACTACATTTATGGTGGGAAATAAAGGCTCCAATGGCTCCAATTCAATCTCAACGGCTAGTAACGGCTACAAACTCATCAAGGAGTATAAAAGGGACCTCCAAGCATCAAGATATGGTTAATGCTTCAATTGTTACAACATTATGATGTCAAAATTTGTCTAGAGCTTAAATTGTATATTTCTTGCTTAGACAACACTAGCGAGCTTAACATTGTAATATTTGCTCAAGTGTTTAGGTTTTGGGTGAGTGCTTAGTATTGCAAACACATACCTATTAGAGGGATTTCTAGTTTGCTAAGTCTTTCTCTTGTAAGAGAGTATTTGATCAAGCTTTGGGTAGAAAGCTTGATCGTTGCAACGGTTTCCTCCTAAGCCGAGAAAAGGGGACGAAATTCTTAGTGAATTTGTTTGGATATCCTTAGTGGGAAGCTAAGGTAGTGGATGTAGACCTTGGTTAGAAGGTTGAACCACTATAAATCCTTGTATAAATTGTCTATCTTTTCCTTCCCACATTTACACCCAAATTATCTAACTTCTCCACACTTGGCGAGCAAGAACGGTTGAAGGAATCGAGCCCCTTAAATCTCAACAATTGGTATCAGAGCATGGCTCAATCGAAGAGGATTAACATCCTATTGAGAAGATCCGGCAAGCTCGATCATCATTTCACCAACTGGCTCAAATGGCGCAATCCATCGACAAATCGCCTTTCTTTGACGGGACCTACTATGCCCATTGGAAGATAAAGATGAAGTTCTTCATCAAGTCTAGAGACTACAAGCTATGGGACATAGTTGAAGATGGTCCGTTCGTGTCTCAACGAAGCAAAGCGGAGTGGAGTGCCGACGATCGCAAGAAGATGGAGCTAAATTGCAAAGCCTTGCACATCCTCTTTTGTGCATTTGGCCCATCCATCTATGAGAAGATGTCTTCTTGTAAGAGTGCCAAGGAGGTATGGGACAAGCTTGAAGTCACATACGAAGGAACCGATGAAGTTAAGGAGACCAAGATTGGGCTCCTCACCTTAGAGTATGAGAACTTCAAGATGGATCCGGAAGAGAACATCGAGAAGATGTTTGATAGGTTCTCCACTATCACAAATAGACTCAAATGTTATGGAGAAGCCATCCTGGAAGAGAATCTTGTCCGAAAGCTCATCTACTCCCTTCCCGAGTCATGGGACTCAAAGAGGACCGCCATCATCGAAGCCAAGAATCTCAAAACCTTGAAGCTTGATGAACTCATGGGGTCACTTCTCACTCACCAAATAATGAAGAAAAACAAAGAAGAGAAGAAGAATAAGGAAGAGATTAGAGCGATGGGGAAGAAGAAGATCATGGAGCTAGGCATCAACGCAAG
This sequence comes from Hibiscus trionum, assembly GCA_030270665.1. Taxonomy (NCBI): domain Eukaryota; kingdom Viridiplantae; phylum Streptophyta; class Magnoliopsida; order Malvales; family Malvaceae; genus Hibiscus; species Hibiscus trionum. The sequence goes on along the minus strand of BSYR01000043.1, from coordinate 332,574 downwards.
TGTCGTTGCTCTCAAATCCTCCACATGGCATCATGTAGATTCAAGTGAGGAGGAAAGTGAAGATGAAGAGATGACCTATCTCTTCAACAAATTCACACGTTCATGAAGAGCGAAATAGATAAATCCAAGCATGAATCGAGGAAGAAGATGAAGGACTCCCACAAATCCAAAAATAAGGGATCATCTTCAAAACAAGCATATGTGGCCACATGGAGTGATGAAGACTCCACCGATGATGAAGTAGCCCACCTATTCTTGATGGCCCTCAATGAGGGGGAGGTAACTTCTAACTCATCTATCTCAAATTCATATACATTTGATGAGTTGCAAGATGCCTATGATAATTTGTTTTTGGAATTCAAGGCATTGTTTTCCAAGAACAAAAGGTTGATTTCAAAAATAAAAATTGAAAATGATTTGCTTTCCAAAACAAATCTTGAACTTGAAGCAAAATTGAAAGATTTTGAACAAAAATGTTTTGATTTACAAAATTTGCTTCTTAAAGTTCAAAAAGAAAAAGATTTGATTTCTAATGAACTTGAAAAGAAAAATAGTTTTGGAAAATCAAACTTTTATGTAAGACAATCTAGTGCCCCTAGATTTGTGAATGGTAAATGTTTTAAAAGTGTTTGGGTCCCAAAAAGACTAACCACTTCAACTAAAAATGATGAAATTGAAAAATGGATTCCTAAGGGGACTAAATTTTGTGCTACTAATGTCTATGGTTCCAAAGCAATTTGGATACCAAAAATTACTTGATTGTCTTTTGCTAGGTGTGATGGAGAGTGATCAACAAGTCAAAAAATTGAGGGGAAGCTCCATGCACACAAAGGAAGAACACTTGAAGAAGGAAGGCTTCACATCCTCCCTTGGGTTCAAGTGTGGTAAAATCTAGTTGTTTTTGTTCTTATTTGATTTATTTTCATTTATGTCAACTAGATAATCATATATGTTGAACTAACATTCTTATGATGCTTTGAGTAAGGGGGAGCTATTTTTTAAACCAAATTTTTAAGTGTGTCAAATTTTCTTTTTACCTCCTAAGTTATTTTGAGCTCAATGTCGTTTTAAATTATTTTTGATATAACAAAAATGGGGAGAAAAGGTTTGAAAAATTGATTTTTCAAGTTTTTCAAGAGAATAAGGGGGAGCCTTAATCAAATTTAAATTTTAAGTCTCTTATTCAATTTTTTAAAATACAAAGGGGGAGAGAATCTCAAACAATTTTTCAAGTTGGTTTTATTATATCAAAAAGGGGGAAATTGTAGAACTAAGTGTTTTGATATAATATTTGAAAAATGTTTTGGACTAAATTGAAAAGAATTTAAAATATGTTTTTAGTCAAAAACAACTTGGAAATATGTTTAAGGGTTTTACAAGGCTTTGGAATGATTTAAAGTACATTTAAAGTAGTCAAAACCAAGCTTTTCAAGTGCCCGTACTGATACGGTCTCGGACCGTACCGATACGTCTTAGGGTTTCAACTACATGAATTTTCCAGTAGCCAAAACCCGTACCGATACGGTGTGTTTTGAAAATAGCCCAACGGCTAGTCGCGTACCGATACGGGTGTATCGCGTACCGATACGCCTAACTACCCCAACGGTCATTTTCCCCAATGATCTTTTAATTTGCAGGACCGTACCGATACGCTAGGTAAGCGTATCGATACGCTTCAGCTGAAGAAGCCCAACGGCTAATTCCTTATCGGGACCGTATCGATATAGTTTGAAGGGTATCGATACGCCAAGCTACAGAACTGCATTTATGGTGGGAAATAAAGGCTCCAGCGGCTCCAATTCAATCCCAACGGCTAGTAACGGCTACAAACTCATCAAGGAGTATAAAAGGGACCTCCAAGCATCAAGATATGGTTAATGCTTCAATTGTTACAACATTATGATGTCAAAATTTGTCTAGAGCTTAAATTGTATATTTCTTGCTTAGACAACACTAGTGAGCTTAACATTGTAATATTTGCTCAAGTGTTTAGGTTTTGGGTGAGTGCTTAGTATTGCAAACACATACCTATTAGAGGGATTTCTAGTTTGCTAAGTCTTTCTCTTGTAAAAGAGTGTTTGATCAAGCTTTGGGTAGAAAGCTTGATCGTTGTAACGGTTTCCTCCTAAGCCGAGAAAAGGGGACGAAATTCTTAGTGAATTTGTTTTTAAATCCTTAGTGGGAAGCTAAGGTAGTGGATGTAGACCTTGGTTAGAAGGTTGAACCACTATAAATCCTTGTGTAAATTGTCTATCTTTTCCTTCCCACATTTACACCCAAATTATCCAACTTCTCCACACTTGGCGAGCAAGAACGGTTGAAGGAATCGAGCCCCTTAAATCTCAACACCTTCCTTTCATAATTGGTAGGATACTTTCCCAAAACCATATCCCTAAAAGAGTGTTGTTTCACAACACTACATTCCTCAGGTGTAGATTTTGCTTGAGTCTCATCCGATAAATCACCATCTTATTCAACCATCATCATCATGTCATGTTGCTCAGCAACTGGGAGGAGACCTTGCCCAACACCATCACCAGTAACCGTCTCACGCCCCCTCTTTGACTTTCGTTGTATCTATAAAGTGCTCATTAGTCCTATATTTATATGCATTCCATCTCATATTATTACGGTTCTTAAGTACATTTTAGGCATATTTACGGTATTCTTTACTTTGCCATGATTTTATTGATTATCTTTTATTTGGTAAGAAAAAGATGATGTTTTAGTTTATTTTGCATTTCAGAGCTAGAAGTAGTTAGGAGGAGGAAAGACCAGAGGAGAGGATGCAGAGGCAGCAAACCAAGGAGCTGTACTGATGCAAATCCAAGCAGAGAAAGCTCCTGCCGAGTAGTTGTCGCCGCCATACCTGCCGCCCAGAGCAGCAATTAAAGAATTGGAGTGCGATCTGTAGAGCATAAAATATGATTCCAACGATACCATCTACTCAATTTTCTGACGCCTGGAGCAGCGAACAGAGCTGCCGAAGGAGGAAATCAAGATAACTTGCGGTGCAAGGCAACGAGAAGTAGTCCACATTCAACTCAAAGAAGTCAAAATTAAAGGTTGCATTTAATGCAAAAGCTACTTTGAAGACTTCTACTCCAAGGAGGACTTGACCTAGCTAATGTCTATATATACTGTACATATTTTGTAATTGTAGACAACTTAGGTTTTCCTTTGGGCATAGTTTAGGTTTTCTTACCGCCATTATGTTCTAAATTTTCTCTTAGGTATAGGTTATGTTGTAAACTAGTGTGAGAATGGTTGTTTAGGAATTAAGTTTGTTTTTGCAATAAAACTTCAAGGTTTGCTTATTCCATGCTCTTCATAGTTTTCAATTAAGTTCGAAAGATTAGTTGTCAACTATCTATTTGTTGGGTATCGAGAGAGTCGAACTCACGAAAGGGATAAGTACGATCCTCATCCTAATCAGGTGTTGATCAATTCGGCCTAGACATAGGTGCGAGTTTAAGGCGGCTAAAAGAGGACGAACCAAGGTTGTTGTCTTTGCAAGATTCACGCCGTGACGGGTATCATCTGCAGTGGGCAACAATAGTATTCTGACTTAGACATAAGCGAGATCAATATTGAAGCGTTCTGTCGAGCCTTGAAGATCTGTCGAGTTTGCCAACGAGCTAATCGCCCGTTCCACTACTGAGGCAGCGAAAGCGTCGAAGCAGCCAACCTGCCATCCTCCGCCGAGGCAACAAAGTCTAGCAGCGCAAAGCAACTTATCCTATTCAACGCAGTTTCACACTACTAAGCAGCATAACCTAACTCATTCTATCATCCTGATCTTTTCTTCAATTACTTGTTTTTTATTTACTTTTAATTCTTTCATAAACTAAAATTATTTGTGCATTTAATTTTCTTTGTGCTTGAATCACAATTTGAGTAAGCTGTCCAATCCCTGTGGGAGACGATATCTTTTATACTATAACTTGACAAGAGTGTGCACTTGCGCTCATATTTAGAGAACACCCAAACGCTCTATAGTATCCCCTCAAAGAACGGGGACCTCGTCCGTTCCACTGTTAAAGGCATTTGCACTGAGACGCTCTCTCCTGGCGGCCGGCCACCGGAGTTACAAAAAGAGAAAGTTCCAGGGCTTTCATTACGCATGACATTAGGATTTGTGTTTTCCTGATTTTCCGGAGGATATGTGAAAGACATTAGGATTTCGAATATAAATATCAAAAGTTTTATTTCTATTCATTAAGAAAATTTTGATTTGATGCGAAAACCTATAATATATATAAGTAAAATTATCAAACTACAACAATTAACTATAAGTATGAGATAATTAAATGCATGGTCAAAATATAAGAACAAATAGCTAGAATTCTAGAATGATGGCCAGTTATATATGAATTAGGCTTAAGCAAAAATGTAACTCAAAAAATTAAATTTTTTGATTGACTCGATAGGAAAATTTAGACTCGATTTGACTATAAGTACGATATCTTTTATATTATAACTTGACAAGAGTGTGCACTTGCGCTCATATTTAGAGAACACCCAAATGCTCTACATGTTTTTGGCGCCGTTGCGGGGGATTGGTAACAGTAAATTCGTTTTTATATTTCTGCACTTTTATTTTTATTTGCATTTAATTTTCAGTTTTTATTTTTCTATTATATTCGGGAAAAAAAGAATTTTACAATTTTCTTGTCTAGTGCATGACCAGAGCAAATCCAAAAGGAGAAATCGTTTTCTTTGACGAGATCGAACGAAGAGCAAGAGAACTTAAGAAAGAAGTTAGAGAAGCCCTTGGGAAAGCTAAGAAAGAGGGAAAAGCAGAAGCAACCATGCATAAGGGCAAAGAAGACAACCCCGCCATCGATGCTCAAAACGGCAGGGATGGGCAGCAAGATCCGCTGCCCCGACAGAAGCAGTAAATTCCACCTAGGCAGCAACCCTCAATTCCTCCAAAGTAGCCATAGTATGTGCGAACCACCAGGGACTACTTGGAGTACGATTTCAAAGGGTTTGACCCAACTGTTGCAGAGCCTGAAATCGAAGCGGGTCACTTTGAGCTAAAGCCTGTGATGTTCAATATGATCAACACATTGGGGCAATTTGGAGGAACTGTCACAGAAGATGCTCGACAACACTTGAGAGGATTCCTAGACATATGCAAAGCTTTCAAAATACATGGAGTCCATCAAGACATGATGAAGCTGAGATTATTTCCCTATTCACTGATAAGACTGAGTCGTTTATGAATAATCAGGAGGCTGCAATAAAGAACCTGGAGACTCAGTTCGGGCAATTCATGGAGATCATAAGCAACAGGACAAAGGGTGCAGCATCTAGCAGCACAGAGGTAGTAGCCAAACCCACCTACGAATAGTGTAAAGCCTTATCAACCAAAAGTAGGAGACAACTTTGTTATTCTATACAGGATCGGCAGCAACCATGCCATGAGAGCCCTGTACGACTTAGGAGCCAACATTAACCTTATGCCAAAGGCGTTATTTGACAAGTTAGGTATTGGGCAAGCCAAACCCACCTCCATCATGCTGAAACTAGCAGACCATTCATTCATACAACCGGAGGGCAAAGTTGAAGACATCTTGGTTTGCGTGGGCAGCCTTATTTTTCCAGCAGACTTCCTCATCCTAGACTGTGAGGCCGATGAAAACGCCCCTATCATCCTTGGGCGACCATTCTTGGCCACAGGCAGAATGTTAATAGATGTGGAGCATGGGGAGCTGATAATGAGGGTAGAAAATCAAAGCATCAAGCTAAATGTTTTACAGCCCTCAGCAAAGGAAAAAGCAGGATTCCCAGATGCACAAGCTTCTAATGTCAGCACTGAGATAGGGCAAGACAATAGCCGCCAAGGCAGGCAGTAGGGTAGACAGAAGAACCCCAAAGAACAAGATGACCCCCCAAGAGGGAGAACAACATATCACCCCAGGAAGTGGTTATGTCTGGGAGATGCACCTCAATGCACTCCCAACATAACTTAATTAATTTTATTTTTTATTTATTTTCTTGTTTTAGGAATAGATTTTAAATTAAGTTAAAATTATTCTCCACATTTTTATTTTTAAGAATTTATTTTATTTTTAGTACTTAATTATTTTTATTTTCATTTCAGGTTTTAGGAATAAAAGAACTGGACCAAGAAGAAGGCCCAACAAGGATCCCACCCACCAGCCCGCCAAGACAACTAAGGGCGGCCCAGCGTAGAAATAGCGTAACAGCTAGTTGACAGCTAACGGCTAACTGCCAACGGCTACAAAAGTAACGGGCAAAAAACTCGTAACTTGTGTGAAGCAATCTGCCCGTTGGGAATTTAATGTCGCCACGGCATCTCTCGGCACCGTCTATATAAACCCCACTTCTCCCATTCATTTACTTTACTTTCATCACCTTGTTAACCTATTCTTGAATCCACTGCTCTTCTTCGTATTATCTTCTTTTAAGTTTCAGATTACAAAAACCTTCTCACACATGGCATCAGCATCACAATCCAAACCCACCTTCCAACGTTTCTTCTCCCATGAAGATGCAAAACGATACAGAACCTAGTTCGCAATGCAAGCTATATGAGAGGAACAAGGGTTCCATTACTCACAATAGACAGGGGATCTCGGCCTTGAGCCTGCCCTATTCGAGAAAATCCATAACAAAGATTGGGAGATATTTGCATGACAGCCGAAGGCGGCAAACATCACGATGGTCAGAGAATTCTATGCCCACCACCCCCGCCTTAAGCTGTCATTCGTGTTTGTTCGAGGAGAACCCGTCAAGCTCAACGCAACAGTGATAAACAGCTTCTATGGGCTCGAGATGGACGACAACCCACACGAAGAATGGAGGCAGTCACTGACGGCTACCGATTATGACAGAATCAAGGCCCGGCTGTGTGAACCCAATTACCCCTTGGTTGGCAGGAAAACATGGCGGCTCAGTGCAACGCTGCTGACTACTGCCCAAACCGATGTTGTGGAACACATTCATTCAACGGCGTCTGCTGCCCACCTCCCATAATTCCACCGTGGACCGGCCGCGTCTCGATCTCATTCACTCCATCATGGTGAACAAGCCAATCAACGTTGGAGAAATTATCTGCAAGGAGATCCACAACTGCTTTCGAAAATCAAAAGGCTGGCTTTACTTCCCATCCCTCATCACAGACTTATGTGCCAATTTTAACGTCTCGTCCGGTCCAAACGACGAGATCACATCCGCCAAGGAAGGCTGGACCAGAAAGGTCCACATGCAGATGATGCAGGCCCAAGAGATAGAACCGGTCACTCCGAGCCAGCCCTCCGCCGCCCAGCCAGCTACACCGACAGCCCCAAACAGTACTGACGTTGCCCAAAACAATAATGTCATTACCCTACTCCGCACTCTTATCGATAGCAACAAACGCATAGAGCAACAGCAATTAACGTTCATAAAGTACGTGGGGGAGGTCCAAGAAGCCTTTGTGGCTTACCTTCTTCAGAAATTCCCAAATGACGGCCCCTCTCTGCCTACCTTCCCTGCAGACCTAGCTGCCGCAACTGAACCTAGAGAAGGCATACCATCAGAAGCAGCTGCCCGCCACGTCGCCTTCCGCCGCCAGATACCATCTCCGACGCACTATCCATCCTACTCTGCCACCTCCGCTTCCAACATGGTGGCCGACACTCCCGAGAGGCATCAATAACATTTCTCTCCTGCTCACACAGCGAAAACAGTGGAAAAAAGCTCCCAATCTAACGAGGTTGAGTAGCAAATGACAGCAACATCGGCACCCATGGCAACAGAGGATCCACCGGCAGAACCCATGGCAGAGGAAACCAGGAAAAGAAAGCGGCACATCATCTCCGCTGAGCCAGAGGAAGAGGAGTTTGAATCTGAGCCAGACCAAAGTTTAGCTCCTCGCCCCACTACTAAGAGAGTCCAGCCGCCGCGGACAACAAAGATTTCACCTGCCAAGTCTGCCGCCCAGACACCTGCCAACCGTCGCCTTGTCATCCAGTCTTCATCCTCTTCCTCCTCTACCAAAAAGACCCCAGCTTCTTCTCAGCCCTCCGCCAACTTTTAGCGTTATTTCTTTTCTTTATTTTATTGCTTATTTTTATGTTTTAATTATCTTGCTTGTATTTATTTTTCTGTTTCTCTTTTGTAATTTATTTTGTGCACTAAGGGCAATGCCCATCTCGAGTTTGGGGAGGTAGCTCTCATATTTTTGTTTAGGCATATTCTAGTAGCATGTAGATTGTATTGTACTTGCCTTAAAAAATTAATCAAAAGAAAAAATTTGTTAGAACTTGTGCTATGATAGGATAGCCGACTTTAAATTTTTCACACCAATTAAAAAGACCTTAATTTTGGGGAAAGCATGAAGTAAACTTAGAATTTTTCTATTAATGCCAAAAATTAAAAACACTACTATTACTTGCTGAATTTGTTAGAATTTCTAGTAAACATTGTCTGCTTGAATTATTTGTAAAATTCTAACATGGTTGCAGGAAGCTGCCGCGGCAGGCAACAAACAGAAAAAGGAAAGCACTGCCACGACAGAAAAGAAAATTTTTATGTTCTCTTTCCCTAGAGGTGCCCGAAACCGGCTCTAGGAAGAATCATGTGCAAGGACACTCCACTGCTATCAAATTCCATGAATCTGAAAATCCTTGAAGTGACGGACAAATTAGCATGAGTGAATGAAAGTTTTCACGGGATGACTCTACTCAAAGGGTTCAGGGTTTTGTAGTTTGCTCCTATCTTAATTTCAGACCTAGAGAGTAGTTGGGATGAGCTGAAGCCCTTTAGTGCCATGATTAAATAAATGTGCTTAATTATGTTGCCTTGGCAGCAACCTTATATACCATGACAGCATCCTTGTTTACTTAGAATGTTCTTCAGATTCAGCCTGTACACAGTTTCTGCACATATTGCATTGGCATTGTAGTTTAATTTTGAGGTAATTTAAGCTCTTCTCCTTTCACTAATATAATGTAGGTGCCACAGCCTTGAGGTGCTAAATCAAGTTTAAAACAGATTTTTCTTTCTGGTTAAGTTCAAAGGGCAAGTATGTTTAGGTTTGCATTGCTTGAGGACAAGCAATAGTTCGAGTTTGGGGGTGTGTAAAGTGCTCATTAGTCCTATATTTTATATGCATTCCATCTCATATTATTGATGTTCTTAAGTACATTTTAGGCATATTTAGGTTCATGCATTGCATATTTACGGTATTCTTTACTTTACCATGATTTTATTGATTATCTTTTATTTGGTAAGGAAAAGATGTTGTTTTAGTTTAGTTTGCATTTCAGGGCTAGAAGTTGTTAGGAGGAGGACAAACCAGAGGAGAGGATGCAGAGGCAGCAAACCAAGGAGTTGTATAACCTAACCCATTCTATCATCCTGATCTTTTCTTCAATTACTTGTGTTTTATTTACTTTTAATTCTTTCATAAACTAAAATTATTTGTGTATTTAATTTTATTTGTGCATGAATCACAATTTGAGTAAGCTGTCCAATCCCTGTGGGAGACGATATCTTTTATACTATAACTTGACAAGAGTGTGCACTTGCGCTCATATTTAGAGAACTCCCAAATGCTCTACAGTATCCCCTCAAAGAACGGGGACCTCGTCTGTTCCAACGTTAGGGGCATTTGCACTGAGACACTCTCTCCTGGCGGCCGGCCACCGGAGTTACCAAAGGAGAAAGTTCCAGGGATTTCATTACGCCTGACATTAGGATTTGTGTTTTCCTGATTTTCCGGAGGATATATGAAAGACATTAGGATTTCGAATTTAAATATCAAAAGTTTTATTTCTATTCAGTAAGAAAATTTTGATTTGATGCGAAAACCTATAATATATATAAGTAAAATTATCAAACTACAACCATTAACTATAAGTACGGGATAATTAAATGCATGGTCAAAATATAAGAACAAATAGCTAGAATTCTAGGATGATGGTCGGTTATATATGAATTAGGCTTAAGCAAAAATGTAACTAAAAAAAACTAAATTTTTTGATTGACTCGATAGGAAAAATTAGACTCGATTTGACTCAAATCATAATTTTATAAACTCAACTCGACTAGAAAATTTTTAAATTGAACTTAAATTATAAAATAAAACTTCGAATAACTCAATTTTTTTAGTAATTTGTAAATCAATTTTAATTTCACGTTCGAGTCATAAGTAATTATTGATTGTGTCAAGTTTAAGACTTTTTATTTAAAGGGTAAACTACATGGGTGACCGCCCAACTATTGGGTTCGTCCTATTTTGATCACCCAACTAAAAAACTAAAAATTTGACCATCAAACTATTTAATTGGTCCTATTTTGACCACCAACCGTTAAAATCTAACGAAAGGGTAACGTGGTTGTTAATGGAAATTTGTATAACTACACATTTGGTCCATGTTAGTTACCTATTATATCAATTTGATCCTAATTTATTTTCATCGCCTATTAACAAAATCATTTTCTCTCAACCCTAACAAGTCGTCGTCTTTACTTTCACCACCAACCATTAAAATCCTTTCCTAAACCCAAGCTTCAGTCCAGTGACTTGTTATGTTGCTCGGGCTTTCTTTCTCTTTCTCTTTCTCTTTCTCTTTCTTCCTTTCCTTGTCATGGAATCATACATATAAACACTCCCCATCTTAAACCAAAATCCTTCCATTTCTATCTCCTTTTTTCTTTCAAAAAAGCTTTTATTGATCTTGTTCTGTTGCTGTCTAAACAAAAAATGAAGGTGTACGAGGAAAGTGATTGCTTTGATCCCCACTCCATCACAGATTGTCAGGACTTGATTGATTTTCCGAGGGCACCACCAACTATCACAACATCTTGGAAGACAACCTCAGTCTCTCTTCTTACAACCACCACCACCATAAATATATCTTTGTCGCTACCGTCGTGGATATGGAAAGTTTGGAAACCCACAACCAACAATATCTACTTGATAATACTACCAACGTGGACGCCAACGCCCTTTGATTCCCTATCTAACACATGAGCTTTCTTATGATCAGTTCAATTGGGAAACTTTCAATATGGTCCCATCTTTTTCTTACCCTGAAGTTGTCGTCGATGCCGCTGTTAGTGGTGGAGGTGGTTATACTCCTACACCTAACCTTCTCAGCCTTTTCCATTTACTTAGATGTTATTTCCTCTCTATGTAACCCCCTCGACCCGGCTTAGCCACCAGACCGAAACGAGAGAGCTACATTGGGTTTGCCAAATCAAACCCATGAAAAGATTACTAGAATTACGTCTATTTTTTCTTTTATCTTGTCTAGATGCAAATTATTAAGGTAAGCATACTGATAGCGGTTCAATTCTTACTCAATTCGGACACCAATAAGACATTCAATTGCAAACACGAACATTAAGGGACCAAATTGCAAATCTAGAAATTTATAAGGGCTTAACTAAATTTGAAGTTACCAAAATTCAATCGGTTAGGTTTCATACTTTCATGTCAAATTTCAGCTTTAAATGGTCATTCGAACTCATACAATTACATTAACAAAGATCAAGGACTAAAACGTAAGAAACTAAAACTCTCAAACTTCACATTAACAGAATTAACAGCTGTCCGTATCGGTACACGGGTAAGTGTATCAGTATGCTTTTATAATTCTCAAATCTCAGATTCCAGCAACTCAAACCCGTACTGAAACACTTCTTTGTGTACTGAAACGCCTAGCCAAAATGTACATACATGTACCGGTACGCCTTCCTATGTTTCGATACGCCATGCCTGAAAATGCATAATTGTATCGATACGGACACACGTGTATCGGTACGCTCATACCTATAATGTCTAATTTTGCTGGTTTTTCATGCTTTCAAGGATTCAAACACATACTAACATGCTTCAAACATATACACATTTATTCCCAAGATCAAACCACATCAAAACAACACTGAAACAAGATTATAACATGGCATCATGCTTCACTTGGAAGTCTAGAGGCATGCTTCCTAGAATCAAACCATTCAACGTCCAAATCATAGTCCAAAGCAATTACCAAACATATAAGACCATTTACAAACCCAAAATAGCAATACAAACTTGCTCAAACAGAGAGTTTAGCAAAAACCCTCCCAAATCAACAATGAACCACATTACCCTTACTACTACTAGTCTAGTTTAAAATCATACTTTTGATTAGAAGAAGTCCTTGGATTTTATTCGCTCACTCGCTACCTCCAAGCTTTAGTTCTCTACATTGATGGACAAAGAGAGTGTAAGCACATTAGGCTTAGTGAGGAGTGCTCAAAACAAAACACCATCAATGCAATTTAAACCATTTTTTCAAAACACGTTGAAATAATCATTTCAATCATCTTTTAAAACATCATGCCTTGAAAACCACACTTAACATTTTCAAAAACAAGCATATTAAACCATATACAACATGTATCATGGATCAACAAAAAAATCTCATTTGTTAACCCTCAATTTAAGCTTTCTCATGCATAACAACCCATATGCAAGGCTTAAAGAGTAAACATGTATAAACCAACATTATAATCCATCAACATGATACATTAACAATTATATTGGCTTTCAAGTGATCATAAACCGATTCCACTTTCAAAAATATTACATCGGATACACGGATTCAACAAGTGTCCTCTCAACACTTCATGCCATCTCAACCGGAATTCACGGTACTTTCACAACCGGGTACAATCAAAACCCCAATCATCAGTTAGGGTACTCGTGGTGGAGAATTTGATACACATAAACCCCTCAACACCTGAGACGACTTATTTATAGTGCACTATCAATCCTATGGCCAGCCAACTATATCTGATAACATTTTAAACCACATAACTTGCCAATATAATTCCTTATAGCCATGTACCTCAATGTTTTTATATGAATCATCTCAAAACCATTTTCCAATGCATCAAACCATGCATTCAAGTATAAACCATACTTACATTGATCATTTACCAAATGCATCCATCATCAATAAATGATCAAAATTAGTATAAACCATACTTAAATCATGCATAAATAGTAGGTATCATATAATTAAAAAATAACTACATAAAACCAATTTCGCCAAACCATGACTGAAGGGAAAATCTCAATATACATACTTTCGAGTTTAAACCAACGTTTCAAGCTTAATTTAAACTCCCAAAATAACCTTTAAACCATTTCAACACTGAAAACCACGTTCTCACTCACCGACAACGCAAAACCTCGTTCGCCGATGCGAATTACTCCTCCAAAGCTTCCGAAACAATGCTACAAGCTTGAGGATCGACCTCCTCTAATTTTACCACAAAAAACAGAGGATTCAATGCATCAAAATTCATTCACAAACCAAACAACAACAATTCATAACAATCTTCTTCAAACACTAGTCGAAACCTCTCTAAAACTATCGAAATCAACATCAATCATCATCCACACTTAACCTAGCCAAAACCTAACGATGAAACTCATTAATTACCTTCAATTAACATCCAAAAGCAACCTAACATCAACCTTATATCTCCAGCTTTCATTAAACCACCTCAACACCCCAAAAACACATAACTATCAACCTAGAAAATTAGAGATTCGCTTAGTTTCGGGATTCTAATGTTAAACCATCATATTAACATCATTTTAACATCAAAATCATGTTTAGAATCGATCAAGAACTCGGAAAAATAGATCCAATACAAAAATCACATAATCTCGTTACTTAAACCTTGATTTAACCAATTTCTACAATTAAATCATTAAAACTCATTAGAAAACAAATCAAAAGAGTCAAGAACTTGGGAATTTCAGTAAATAACCTTTGATTATAGGAGAGAAATGAAAATCACCTCTAATAGTTGGCTTTCCCCTTAATTGGCATGATTTGAGTGAAATCCCCAATAAGAAATTCAAGGATCAATAGAAGAATCAAAAAGAGAAATCAAGAGAGTTATTCTCTGATCATATTATATTAGAAAATTTAATTTGGATACTGAGAAAATTGAGAGAAAGTTAATAGCAAAAGTAATTACGTAAGAAAATAATTTGTTTAATAAAACTTTCTTTTATTAAATCCTTTTAATCTCATTTAATATTCTTTTTAAAATCATTTAAAATAGCCTAAATTAAGGGAAAATTATGATTTAAATCTTTGGTACAATAGCTCCTTAAAGACTCAAAGTTTTGACTCTTTTACAAAACAGTCACCAAAAATAGTTTTGAAAACTTTACATTTTGGTCACCAGCCAAAATGTCTGTAAATCTAAAATCATTTCTTCAAATTGACTTTACCAAAACACTAATTATAATAATTAGGTATTTTAAAACATTTTTCCATATTTTATTCCTCATTAAAACATTTAATATCAATTAAATCCCTAAACTAGCTCGAATCGACTAACTCGGTTCTCCCGGACCGTCTAAGCTTCTCGATTAACATATAGGCCCAAAATTGGGGCGTTACACTCTAATTCATCCATATCCTTTGAAACAAAACTTGCCCCTATTGTATAAGACTCACTTTTCCATCTTAACCTGCCTTCTCAGCCACTTGTTTTCAGGGGTTGGTTTATATGTTTAAATCCATGATAGGGAAATGAAGAAAGAAAAAGAAACTCAAGCTTTGGTTTAGGAAAATGTAGATGATGAGTTGCTTTCTCGGGGTATAGAAACAATGGAAATTGGTTGACGGTGATGGTGAAAGCAAAGATGACGACTTGTTAAGGTTGAGAGAAAATGGTTTTGTTAACAGGTGATGAAAATAAATTGGGATCAAATTGATATAATAGGTAACTAACATGGACAAAATGTGTAGTTGTACAAATTTCTATTAACAGTCGCGTCACACCTCCGTTAGATTTTAACGGGTGGTGGTTAAAATATGACCAATTAAATAGTTCGGTGGGCAAATTTTTAGTTTTTTTAGTTGGGTGGTCACACATGTAGTTTACCCTTATTTAAAGACCTTGTCATAAGTTTTCTCTTGGTTGGTCGATCGAATGTCCACCCCTAGACACAATAAAAAAATGCCACTGTGTCGCCACCTATAACACCCGGGTTTGGGGGCCGGGAGAAAATAATATTAAAATAATGGCCCGGTTTCGGTTTTAAAATTTAAAATAATAAAGTATTATTTTGGCCTTCATATTTTCGAACAAACATTTTATGTTGGATTAAAATTGTTTTGAGAATCAAATTCCATGGATTTTAAGATTAATGAGAAATGTATTCTCATTAATGGCATTTTTGTAATTAAGTGGACTTCTTGTAAAACCCTTTTAAATTAAAGGAGAGTTGTCTTCTTCCTTCACCCATCTTCATTTTGAACGAAAATAAGCTCTCTCCCTCCCCTTTCATTATTCCATCTTCTTTCTCCTTCGTTTTGGCTCGATTTTGAAAGGTAATTACATTTCCGAATTGCTCTCATCTTCCTCTCTTTAAAAGTACAACTAGATTTCATTTTGGTTCAAGTTTTAGAATTTGGGTTTTTGGAAAACTTGAATAAAATGATATCTTTATTGTTTTTAACGTAAGGTTTTGATTCAATATTGTTAGATATGTTGTTTATGAACCTTGAGATCCAACATATATGAATTTTAAAGTTTTTTATATGAATTCCCGAATTTGGGTTTTGGTGGGGTTTTAGGAGGGTTTTGAGTTGAGTTTTGGGTGTGTTCTATGTTGGAATTTGAGGGTTGATGTTAGGGTAATAGTTGGGGCCTATTTTGGAAGCATTTGAGTGTGCTAAAAAGATTAAAATCTTGAGTTTTGGACTGTTTTTCATGGCTGCTCGGGTTTGGTGTTTTTGGGGGTTGTTCTTGGCTTGGAATCATGTGTTTTGTGCTTGATTAGTGTTCCGGATTTGCTACATTGATATGTGGTCTGATTTGAAGTTGTTTTGCTTGTGTTGAAATGATTAGAGGCAAGAAATCGTGTTGGTGAAGCATCGGGAGTGAATCCGGAAGCTTGAGGACCTTGGTTGCTTGGTAGTTGAGCTTGGAGGTGAATGTGAGTGGTTAAAATGTTTTAAATGGTTTTGAGCAATTGGTTCAAGCATGTGGACTAGGTTGGGATTGGTAGACCCACCTAAAGTTGGGATTAGAGTGGTAGCCTAATCCTAAGCTTTAGTTAGAGACCTTGGTTGTACTCTATTTGATGTTGTGTCTCATGTTTAATTGAGATTATGGTGGTTATGCATATGTTGTTATACATGTATGTTGAGGCATGGTTTGATGCATTGTCATATGCATGTTGATGATAGGTATAATGTGGATATACATATGTGTGAAATATGATGCGATAATTGTTTTGATGATATACATGTAGTGTTGACTTGAGAAATGATATCATGAGGTGGTTGCATGATTTCGAGGATCATGGTGAGTACGTGATAAGCACAGAAGTTATTTTGAATTGATGTTGTGAAAGGTTGTGGATTTTGTTTAATATTGGCACTAGTATGCTTGGGTACAATGATCGATCATTAGGATTAGTGTGCACACGAGAGTCAAAGTCGCGCGTGGCCTTGGTGGCGTTAAGGCGCCAAGGAGGAGTACGGTGATGTAATATTCCACCGAAAATGTTTATATATTAGTCGGTGATGAGTGGAATCCCATCGACGGGGCGTGAGGATGAGTGGAATCCCCTCCGCGAGAACCGATGATGAGTGTAATCCCATCGAAGGTAATGGTTGTGTTGGAAATGCGTTCCAACGTGTTATCCGCGTATTCGAGTCATAGCTAGGTGCCAATATGATATGAAATGTGATTCCAATATGGTTTGATATATGTTGTAGTTAATACATTGATATATGTATTTCCGTGTGTTGGGATTATGAATTGTTGATCATGGCATAGTGATGATTATATGTTCATGCATCATGTATGTTTTGGCTCTCGAGGATCGGAGGTAAGATCATGCATTCTATTTTGATTCTTACTCGTGCTTGGACCCTGCATTGTCGAAGGTTTGTTTTATGAGCTTACCCTCACTAAGCTTTTATGCTTACGCTCCTTTTTGTTCGACAATGCAGATTGGTAGCTTGTGGGTGCCAAGGGCAAGGGAGGGCCTCCAAGTGTCGCTTTTGGTTAGCTCAAGTATGATCTTTAAATTGCAGATTGTAATAGTCAAGCAATGGGATAGGTTTTGTTGATGTGAATGCTTTGTTGTATGTTGATGTTGGTTTGGCCTTTGGATGCTTCATTTGAATTGTAAACCTTGTTTATGTTGCATGTCTTGAATGCTTATATGTTTTGTTGGCTAAGGCGTGTAACCTTAAAAGCTATGTACGCTTCCTTGTGGTGAATGTATGATCTTGTGTTTGGATGCCTATCTTATATCTTGTGAATCTTGAGCATGGTTGCTATAGGGTGTATGCCTCTAGAGTGTGTTTGTAGGTTGTGTATGCTTCCTGGGGTCGTTTAGAGATGTGTAAAACTGATTTTGGAAAACTGCAGGCTGCAGGTGTTTCGAAACGAGTTGTGCCATTTCGGAATGGGTGTGGTTCCAGGGTCCCCCGTATCAGAACACATTTCAGTACGGTTTGGCCACTGTGAGCCCCTGTTTCGAAACAGGTTTTTAAACGCTTTGGCCACTGTAAACGCCTGTTTCGAAACAAGTTTCGAAACGCCAAGGCAAAATCGTGACCATGTTCCGAAACGGGGTGGAGGCATTTCGGTACGGGTGTCTTGCTTTTTAAACTGAAGCCCATGATCCGAAACGGGTGTCGTCTGTTTCGAAACACAGGCCTAAAAATGGGTTGTTTGACATCTCTAATGTGTCCCAAGGGTTGGGCTTAGGCCTTGTTTGCTGTTAGGCTTCTCGTGAGTCTTGTTTCCGCTGTCTTTTCACACATAAGTTTAATAAAAGCATCTAGATAAGACTATATTAAACGAAAAAGTTTTCTAGGGTCACTAACCGAGGTGGGACCTTAACGGGTTTCGCATCGGTTTTCCCCGTGTAGCCTACTCGGACCGGTCAAACGTCCAGACCGGGACGAGGGGGTTACATTTGTTGGTATTAGAGCCTAAGGTTTTCGAGACCTTGGGTAGGTAAGTGAGGTAAGTTAAGTTCTTATATTGAATTGCACGGTGTTTGCTTGCCATGTAAGCATGTTGCTTGTTATTCGAGTATGCTTGATGTATGTTTGTGTGATCGTGTGTATATGTTGCTTGAAACATGTTGAGTAGAGCCTCATTGCTTCTATTACATCGGAAAAAGAGATTTTAAGTGAGGGAATCATACTTGAGCCACTTGGACCCTTTCCTTTGCTAACCCAGTTTGTATGTTAATTTGTTGTTGTTGTTGATTTATTGCTTTTTGGTAAGTTTGAGGCCAAGGCGTGGGTCGTGAATCGGTGAGTAGAAGTTGTGGTTTCTGAAAGTGTGGATGATGTTGAGGGACGATGTGGTCGGTTCTGGTATTAGTTGGTAAAAAGAAGTGAAGACCTATGAGTGGGAGTCAGAGCGGTATCGATGTTATAATAGATAAGCCCTTGGTACAGTTTTGAGTTGTTCCCTCCGGTTGATTCTGAATCTATACTTCTGTATATTGTTAGCCAGCATGCAAAGTTTGATTGTGCCCGGTGAAGTGTTAGAGGTAGGTATGTGTACCTTAGTTCTTTAGGCGAGATCAAGGTAAGGGTCTCGTGTGAGTAATCTGAAGTTCAGAAATGTTAGTTGGTGATTGTTGGGGATCGGCCTATGGTTTTAATGCAAGACAGTCGGTCGGTATCTGCGAGTGGGAATCAATCTGTGTGATTGGGTCAGTGTACGTCTGAGTTGTCTTCCAGCAAGAGGGTGAGATGAAGTCGCTTCCGATATAGTTTAGCAGAGAAGGAAGTCTTGAGCTCTAACTTCAGATTGTTTAGTAGTGGAATGTTTCGAGTCGTCATGACCGATGTTATAGAACAAGTTCAAGAATGATTGTTTGTGTGTGATCAGAACTGAATTTTGAAGTTTCGAGATACTCTAAGAACGGCCTTGAAGAGTTAGGTTATGTTTGAAGGACCAGCCTGAAAACAAGAGAACCGAAAACTATCAGCTGTATACATGTGAAGTTGCAATTTCTGTGGATTCGTCCTTTTGTGTGAGCATGCAAAGAAATTAGATATACATGTCGAGACCTTAGGCGTAGGGACGCATGTAACTAGACCTTTTGGTGAGATAGTGGTGGTCAGAAAGATGTGCAGAAGATGTTTGTTGATGGTTCAGGGTTACGTGTTTCCAGTAGATGTGAAGTAATTGTCTTTTTACGGTTTCGACGTAACTGTTGGCATGGTTTGGCTTGTATAACACAGAGTTAGGGTATACGTTGAGACAAAGAGAGAGTTGCCTTGAAGTTGCAGATTTTTGTGAGACTGTAGTGGTAGGTGAGAATGTGAACTTCTTATCGAATGTTGATCCAGCTTTAGAGGGCAAAGATTGCTTGAGTTTGGTTAACAGGCTTGCCTAGCAAATGTGATGGATTTGATTTTCGAATGAAGATTAGACCGCAGAATGTTAGAATAGTTTGTGTTTTCCTAAAAGTGTTTGGAAGAATTGTCGGTTTGTCTCTTGATAGGGAAGAAGAGTATGTTATTGAGACCGTCTCTGAGTTTGCTCCTGTTTGATTGCTCTGTAGCTTATGGTTCCCGAAAGAATTGAGAGTGTTGAAGAATCAACTTCGAGATTTGTTAGACCGTGGATTCATTAGGCCTAGTACATCATCTTAGAGTACGATAGTGTAATTTGTGAAGAAGAGAGATGAAAATACGAGAATGTGTTTAGATTACAGACAGTTTAAACAGTTGACATTGAGTAGTTAGTATCCGTTTCCCAGCATCGGTGATTTGTTGATTAGTTAGGGTGTGCTCCAGTCCTTTCGAAGATTAATTTGAGATCTGTTTACTGCCAGTTGAAAGTGAGAGAGGTTGATGTACCAAAGACAGCTTTTGGGGCAAGATGTGATCGCTTTGAGTTCTGAGTTATGCCGTTTTGTTTGCCTAGTGTGTTAGCTACTTTTATAGAGATGTCGAGCAAGATACTTCCTGAGCTCCTTGATTAGTTGTAGTAGTCCTCATAGATGATACATGGGTATATTCACGTACCGAAGAAGACCATGACAAGCTTTGGAGTTAGTATTGTAGATCCTATTAGAGAATCAATTGTATGCCAAGTTGTGCAACATGAACTTCGAGTCAAGGAAGATATTCTCCTAAGACATGTAGATCAGCCGAGTGTAATAGAGTAAACCCTAAGTAGGCAGAAGAAGATGTGAGTTGGAAGAAATTGAAGACTTTGACATGTATCTATAGTTCTTAGGTCTAGCATTGTTACTATCGGAGGTTTGTAAATAATCTTTTGAAGATAGCTGCTCCATTGACAAGTCGCTACAGAAGAATGTTCAGTTTGTGTGGTCAGGTGCGAGACAACGAGCCCTTGTGAAACCGAAAGAAACTTTGATGAGAGCTTCGACCTTGATCCAGCCAATATCAGAGAAAGAATTTGTGAACCATAGCAATGCGTTACATGTAGGGTTAGGTTGTGTGTTTATGCAAGAGAGAAGATTGTGGCCTATTTATCGAGATAGTTGAAAGACCAAGAAAAGAATTATCCGACACGAGACATAGAATTAATTACAGTTGAATTTGCTTCGAAGACTTAGAGACAAAGCATGTATAGTAAGAAATGCACAGTATGTACACTTATCATCAGAACTTGAAATATTAGACGACTTAGGAAATGTTGAAACTTGAACATCATAGGTTGTTAGATTTGCTTGAAGACCGTAGTCTCAAGATTGAATACCATCCGAATAGAGTTAACGTAGTAACCGATGTTCTGAGTTATATTTGTTGTTAGATTAGTAGTTGAGTTGCGAGCTGTAATTGCCGGATTCAGTTTATCGAATGATAGTGGTTTTGTGGCCGAGTTTCATGATTAAGCCTACATCGAGTCAGAATACTTAAAGAGAAACAGTTGCAAGACAGGTTCTTGGAACCTCACGTGCAAGACGTAGCAGAAGGAAGACTTTTAGAATACAGTTTCAGAGATGATAGAGTTTTGCATTTCAGAGACAGAATAGTTGTACCGAATGACATAGTGTTTTGAGACGTATTGTTTTGGTTGAAGCACACGACAGTTCATTTGTATTGCATCTGAGTAGTATGAAGACGTATTGTGGGTTGAAGATGAGTACTTCTGGATTGAGAAGATGGATGATGTGGTTCAGTATGAGAGTAAGTGTATAATTTGCCAGCGTGTCAAGGTCGAGCATCAGTTTTCTTCTTGTTTGTTACATCCGTGGAAAATTCTTAATGAAAGTGGGTAATAGAAATTCGAGATTTCAACCAAATTTTTGAAGACGTCTGCATAGTGGTTGGTTACCTGTTGAAGTCAGATGATCAGTCAGAGAAAGTTATCGGTCAAGTATTCAAACGGTGCAGTATGAGATTGTGAATCGGGCTAGTACTGTTGCTTACCTGTTGCAGTTACCACCAGAGTTAGAACGGGGATTCGTAATGTGTTTTGTGTATCTTGGATTCGGGAATGTGAGTCAGATCTGTTCTGTGCTATGTTTGTGGAAGATATTGAGTTTAGTTTAAAATTGGCGCACATTGAAGGACCTGTCGAGATCTTAGCATCAGATAGCTAATGTTGTGTGGTAAGTCTACCAAGTTGGTTAGTATGTTGCGGTGAGAAGGAAAGTGTGGAGGAGTAGATTTCGTGGCTTTTACTGTCCGATAAATTTCGGGGACGAAATTTCCTTAAGTGGGGGAGAGTTGTAACACCCGGGTTTGGGGGCCGGGAGAAAATAATATTAAAATAATGGCCCGGTTTCGGTTTTAAAATTTAAAATAATAAAGTATTATTTTGGCCTTCATATTTTCGAACAAACATTTTATGTTGGATTAAAATTGTTTTGAGAATCAAATTCCATGGATTTTAAGATTAATGAGAAATGTCATCTCATTAATGGCATTTTTGTAATTAAGTGGATTTTTTTTAAAACCCCTTTTAAATTAAAGGAGAGTTGTCTTCTTCCTTCACCCATCTTCATTTTGAACGACAATAAGCTCTCTCCCTCCCCCTTTCACTATTTCATCTTCTTTCTCCTTCATTTTGGCTCGATTTTGAAAGGTAATTACATTTCCGACTTGCTCTCATCTTCCTCTCTTTAAAAGTACAACTAGATTTCATTTTGGTTCAAGTTTTAGAATTTGGGTTTTTGGAAGATTTGAATAAAAATGATATCTTTATTATTTTTAACTTAAGGTTTTGATTCAATATTGTTAGATATGTTGTTTATGAACCTTGAGGTCCAACATATATGAATTTTAAAGTGTTTTATATGAATTCCCGAATTTGGGTTTTGGTGGGGTTTTAGGAGGGTTTTGAGTTGAGTTTTGGGTGTGTTCTATGTTGGAATTTGAGGGTTGATGTTATGGTAATAGTTGGGGGGCTGTTTTGGAAGCATTTGAGTGTGCTAAAAAGGTTAAAATCTTGAGTTTTGGATTGTTTTTCATGGGTGCTCGAGTTTGGTGTTTTTGGGGGTTGTTCTTGGCTTGGAATCATGTGTTTTGTGCTTGATTAGTGTTCCGGATTTGCTACATTGATGTGTGGTCTGATTTGAAGTTGTTTTGCTTGTGTTGAAATGATTAGAGGCAAGAAATCATGTTTGTTAAGCATCGGGAGTGAATCCGGAAGCTTGAGGACCTTGGTTGCTTGGTAGTTGAGCTTGGAGGTGAAGGTGAGTGGTTAAAATGTTTGAAATGGTTTTGAGCAATTGGTTCAAGCATGTGGACTAGGTTGGAATTGGTAGACCCACCTAGAGTTGGGATTAGAGTGGTAGCCTAATCCTAAGCTTTAGTTAGAGACCTTGGTTGTACTCTATTTGATGTTGTGTCTCATGTTTAATTGAGATTATGGTGGTTATGTATATGTTGTTATACATGTATGTTGAGGCATGGTTTGATGCATTGTCATATGCATGTTGATGATAGGTATAATGTGGATATACATATGTGTGAAATATGATGTGATAATTGTTTTGATGATATACATGTAGTGTTGACTTGAGAAATGATATCATGAGGTGGTTGCATGATTTCGAGGAGCATGGTGAGTACGTGCTAAGCACGGAAGTTATTTTAAATTGATGTTGTGAAAGGTTGTGGATTTTGTTTAATATTGGCACTAGTATGCTTGGGTACAATGATCGATCATTAGGATTAGTGTGCACACGAAAGTCAAAGTCGCGCGTGGCCTTGGTGGCGTTAAGGCGCCAAGGAGGAGTACGGTGATGTAATATTCCACCGAAAATGTTTATATATTAGTCGGTGATGAGTGGAATCCCATCGACGGGGCGTGAGGATGAGTGGAATCCCCTCCGCGAGAACCGGTGATGAGTGTAATCCCACCGAAGGTAATGGTTGTGTTGGAAATGCGTTCCAACGTGTTATCCGCGTATTCGAGTCATAGCTAGGTGCCAATATGATATGAAATGTGATCCCAATATGGTTTGATATATGTTGTAGTTAATACATTGATATATGTATTTCCATGTGTTGGGATTATGAATTGTTGATCATGGTATACTGATGATTATATGTTCATGCATCATGTATGTTTTGGCTCTCGAGGATCGGGGGTAAGATCATGCATTCTATTTTGATTCTTACTCGTGCTTGGACCCTGCATTGTCGAAGGTTTGTTTTATGAGCTTACCCTCACTAAGCTTTTATGCTTACGCTCAGTTTTGTTCGACAATGCAGATTGGTAGCTTGTGGGTGGCAAGGGCAAGAAAGGGCCTCCAAGTGTCGCTTTTGATTAGCTCAAGTATGATCTTTAAATTGTAGATTGTAATAGTCAAGCAATGGGATAAGTGTTGTTGATGTGAATGCTTTGTTGTATGTTGATGTTGGTTTGGCCTTTGGATGCTTCGTTTGAATTGTAAACCTTGTTTATGTTGCATGTCTTGAATGCTTATATGTTTTGTTGGCTAAAGCATGTAACCTTAAAAGCTATGTATGCTTCCTTGTGGTAAATGTATGATCTTGTGTTTGGATGCCTATCTTATATCTTGTGTATCTTGAGCATGGTTGCTATAGGGTGTATGCCTCTAGAGTGTGTTTGTAGGTTGTGTATGCTTCATGGGGTCTTTTAAGGCGTTTGGGATCGTTTAGAGATGTGTAAAACTGATTTTGGAAAACTGCATGCTGCAGGTGTTTCGAAACGAGTTGTGCCGTTTTGGAACGGGTGTGGTTCCAGGGTCCCCCGTATCGGAACACATTTCGGTACGGTTTGGCCACTGTGAGCCCCTGTTTCGAAACAGGTTTCGAAACGCTTTGGCCACTGTAAACGCCTGTTTCGAAACAAGTTTCGAAACGCCAAGGCAAAATCGTGACCCTGTTCCGAAACGGGGTGGAGGCGTTTCGGTACGGGTGTCTTGCTTTTTAAACTGAAGCCCGTGTTCCGAAACGGGTGTCGTCTTTTTCGAAACACAGGCCTAAAAATGGGCTATTTGACATCTCTAATGGGTCCCAAGGGTTGGGCTTAGGCCCTGTTTGCTGTTAGGCTTCTCGTGAGTCTTGTTTCCGCTGTCTTTTCACACATAAGTTTAATAAAAGCATCTAGATAAGACTATATTAAACGAAAATGTTTTTTAGGGTCGCTAACCGAGGTGGGACCTTAACGGGTTTCGCATCGGTTTTCCCCGTGTAGCCTACTCGGATCGGTCAAACGTCCTGACCGGGACGAGGGGGTTACACGACCAGCCAAGAGAAAACTTATGACAATGTCTCTAAATATTTGTCATTTTTTATTGTCTAGGATTGAACATTCAATCGAGACGAGTAAATTTTTTTTGAATCAGTCGAGTTGATGAGTCCTATTTTATAACTTAAAGTTTATTTAAAATTTTTCGAGTCGAGTTATTCGAGTTTCTACTTAAATTTAATTCTAAAGAGATGCTTTAAAGTTTAAACCACACATGCATTATTGATTTTTAGGGTAAACTACACCAATATTCACTGAACTATTGTTTCTTTCTATTTTGGTTACCGAACTAATTTTTTTTGGCAAAATCATCACTAGCGTTGCCTTTTATTCATATTTTAGTCATTGACCGTTAAGTTTTCGTTAAGTTTTAACGAAAATGGTTACATTACATAGTATAATAACAATCTTAGTGCTAAAACATATACATTTCATCAACTTGGTCCTCATTTTCTAGAATTTAACCTATTTCTTAACTTTTTATAATTTGGTTCTCTCACTTTCATTTCCCTTAAAAAACAACCATCTTCTTCCCACCATACTAAGCCAATAGAAGATAGTCTCTTCCTACATTTTGCATTAGATTCATCGTTCGCTTATATTCATAAAAATGTCTTTAAACTTTTGGGGAAATCATTTAAGCCTCTAAACTTTTTTTGCATCCAATTAAATCTTTGAACTAAGAAATTGAATCAATTAAGCCCTTGAACCAATTTTTACCATTAAATCTTGATAGTTTTTTTATATATTGGTGTAGTGCGTTGTGTCGGTGTCTCGACTTGACATTTAAAAAAAAATATTTTGTTTAAAAGTTCTAAAAATTCTAAAAAAACGTATAAAATATAAAAAAAATATTTTTTTAAAGAAATCTGTAAATGCAACATGATAGAACTATAGTGTATCATGTGCCAATAATATCTAAAGAAAAAATGTCAAGATTTAATGGTCAAAATTGGTCAAATGGCTTAATTAATTTAATTTCTTATTTCAAGAGCTTGATTTAGTGCAAAAAAAAAGTTCAAAGGCTTAGTTGATTATTTTTCAAAAGTTCAAAGGATTCTTACATCTAAACTTAAAAAGAATAAAGGACAAAAAACGTCATCAATAAAATTCGATTCACTAACTTCAAGTAAAACAATTTTAATTTCTTGTACACACTTTACCATTAAAACGACACCCACTGTATAATATTAAAACAAGTAAACTGAATTATAATTTAAAATTCTACAGGGGTCAAATTAAAAAAAAATATACCGTAAAGATGGACCACGAGAAAAACCAACGATTAACATAGAATGTAAAATAGTAACACTGTGTTGCAGCCGGCTACTTAAATCCATGTCTCCATCAAGCAACGGTGAAAAATCACATGCTATAATCTCAGACGGCAATCCAATTACAATTAAAATCTAAATTCCAATGTACAGATTAAAGAAATCAATTGTATATAAGGTGGATTTAATCTTTCCATGTCAATCGATTTATCTTTAGCCAAAAAAATCTAATAAAACGGCACATGAAATCTTTGAAAACTTAAAAGGGAAAGCAGAAAAAGATTAATGAAAACACTAACGGCGGTTTTGCTGAGTTCATCGCTGTAAGCGCCGGCACAGATCGAGAGTGAGACTTTGCGAGTGGCGAGCCAAGTTGACGAGTCGGATCTTGAGAGAGAAACTGCTGTTGGACAACAGCGCGTGGAGATTAGCGAAGCTAACACAAGCAATGGTGGTGCGGCGGGGATGAGTGGGGAAAGAGATAGAAAGGAAGTTCAATTATTACAAGAGACTGTACTTTGTTATTATACCATGCAATGTCGGTGGGTGACCAAAATAGGAATAAAAGGTAACGTTAGTGACGATTTTACTAAAAAAATCAATTCAGTGACCAAACTAGGAAAGAAACAATAGTTCAGTGATTACAGGTGTTGTTTACCATCAACCTGAGAATTCAAAATGAAATATACGATCAAGGAAACGATATCTTGGACCAAGAGATTCATGAATTGTTAGGAAGGTCTTTTATGTAAGCTGGGAAAGATAGCATCGCTTATTTGATGTTTTATGTTAATCATATTATAGTTGAGAACTGGGAGGTTCTGCGGTACGGCGCCTAATATGCGGCTAATATACGGCGTAACCGGCTAGGGAGGTGACTGGTTAAAGATCATGTTTCCGGTAAAAGTTACCGATTATGTTGATCCGAATATCAATATAGTCGGTAGCGCCGAATTTGTTGTTAAGTTGGAGCTGATGGGGACTCGGACATTTGGACTATAACAAAACCGGTAAAATTACCGGTTATGTTGATCCGAATTTCAATATATTCGGTAGCGCCTAATTTGTTGTTTATTTCGAAAGTATCCATACTTTATAAATCATTATCGAAACTTTTTGAACAACAATGTAACCGCGGTTGGAAAAAAATATCAAAAATATCGATATTTTTTTAAGAGCGTGCGCAAAAGAATCGGTACAATTAAAGATCATGTTTCCGGTAAAAGTTACCGATTATGTTGATCCGAATATCAATATATTCGGTAGCGCCGAATTTGTTGTTAAGTTGGAGCTGATGGGGACTCGGACATTTGGACTATAACAAAACCGGTAAAATTACCGGTTATGTTGATCCGAATTTCAATATATTCGGTAGCGCCTAATTTGTTGTTTATTTCGAAAGTATCCATACTTTATAAATCATTATCGAAACTTTTTGAACAACAATGTAACCGCGATTGGAAAAAAATATCGAAAATATCGATATTTTTTTAAGAGCGTGCGCAAAAGAATCGGTACAATTAAAAAAATTCTACATAACCGGTTACATTATTAATTCATATAATGTAACCAGTAAATCTTTATCGGATTTATTGTTTGGTGTCGAAAGAATCGACACAATTCATATTAATTCATAATGATATAACCGGTTAAAAGTATCTACTCTCCCACTCGCCTTTGTATTGCTTGCATTTACAGAAAACCTAAGAGATGAGAGTATTTGAAATCGAGCCGAGTTTGGTTGCATTTACAGAAAGCCTAATTTGTTGTATCAGAATCGAAAGGAAAGGTTTTGGGTTTGGGGACTTTGAAGTAAAAGGTATGTTGTCGAAACCCTAGTTTTTTGGTAATGTAGTATTGGGTAGTTGGGGATAATGTTTTGGGTTTAGTGATGTTGAAGTAAAATCGGAATTCGGATCGACTCCTCGATATAGGTCGAAATTGTGTAATTATATTTAGGAAAAAAAATATCGGAACTTTGTTCTGAAAACTTATCGGTAGAAATTAATAATGTCGGTAGAAATTATATATCGAAACTTTTGTCAGAAAACTGAAGCGAGCGAGATGGGTTCTAAGGATCATGAAGATGTTCAAGATGAGACTGAAATGATTCAAATGGAGGCGGAGAGAGTAGATAGGCAGGAAAATCCGAAGAAACCAAAGGGTGGATTTCTGTACTTCTAGTAAGTAGAAATTGTGAAATGATTAATCTGTAAATTGTAATTGGATGAAAGTATTTAAGAACATTTAAACTTTCCTATCATGACAGTATTGAAGAATGTCAGAGGATGAGGGATTGTGGGACTTACACTGTCGGTTCTGTATGTAAATTGAAATTATAGTGAATATATTGGAGGTTGAATATTTTGATTGTTTATGGTTTATGCATAATTTGCAGGTGAGAGACGTGGTGGTGAAAAAATGGTACACGATGAGTGAAACTGAGAAGCAACCATTCAACATGTTGTCCATAAATGCTAGAGAAAACTATGAGGCGAAGAAGAAGAAGAAGAAGGTATTCATTATAGTTGTAAATATTTTGATAAATGATATATAAAAACTCTGACATTATATGAATATTATTTACATAGGAAGTGTCGACTAGGTGTAGCATAAAACTAGTGCACCACATAGTAGAGGAGTTGAAAGCGAAGGATAAATCAAATCTGTTGGAAGAAATGGGGTTTGGATCTCTTATTGGGATTCAGGACCGACCAATTCGGAGGGAATTGTGTCGGTTGTTGATGGGAGATTTTGATTTGCAGAAGTGTGATGTGCGATACGGAGAATATTCATTTCATTTTAGTGTTCGAATTGTTGAAGTCGTATTGGGGCTACAAAATAAAGGCCAGAGTGTGGATGAAGTTATAAAGAGGGAGGATTGGAAATTACTTGTGCAGAAGTATGGCCTAACGTCTAATGTGTCATTTGCTACACTTGAGGACGAAATAAAAAGTGGCAAGTATGAAGGGGATGATCTGAAGGCCCGGGTACTATTGTACATTGTCGGAGTATTCCTTTGTCCAACGGGTGATTCATCCCCGAGCAAGGATAGTATGAAGTTATTGTGCGACTCCGGGTTTAGAGGTGAATTAAATTGGGCTTCATATGTGTATGACAAATTAATTGATGCAATCAAGACTTTTCAAAAGTCCAAAAACCCCTCATACCTCAAAGGATGCATTGCTGTCTTAGAGGTAAACGAGTTGAATATTGGTATTGGTTTAGAAAACTTTGTAAGTAGTTATTATAGAAAATGATAAAGTTTATAGAAAATGCAGGTTGCATTGTATGATTTTTGGTCAGATTCTTCTTGTGTGCCGACATTCCGAAAAACCGGAGTGGCACGCATCACTGCCTGGGGCAAGGAAGAAGTTGTTCGAGTTATGGCAAAGTTAAAGTTGGAATTACCGAAAAAGAAGGTAAGGGTAATGCTCATATTGTTAGATTACTAAGGACTTAAAAAAGAAAGATGCTCTAATAATATAGTTTATTTGTGAAGGTTGGCGAGGAGGAAGAGGAGGAAGAGGAGAAGGTAGAATATAAGGTGAAAGTGAATGAAGGGGGAAGTAAAATTGACATATTGATTGCTGAGTTGGCGAAGGTTAAAAAACTCGTTTCTGATTGTTTGCAAAGACAATCCAGAATCGAACAGGCTATTGAGAGCTTAAAGGGGGAAGTAGGGGAAAAGTTTAATGGTGTTGTTAAAGAAGTGGTGGAATTGAGGGGTGAGTTAAAGGGGGTGATTGAAACGGTGGAAAAAAAATTGGATGAGGGGATACATTTAAGTCCTGAAATAAACAAAAAGAGGAGTTATGTTGAGGCAAAATATGATGAACTTATAAAAAATGATGAAGAAAATGTAGAAGAATTGAGTAAGAGGGTGGAGGAAAATATAAGAGAGGTCCACCATGAAGATACGAGGACACCGGATCATGCAATACATGTAGAGCTCGATTCAGGGTGTCCTGCACCAAAGAAGCATAAGACTAAAAAGGTAAAATGAAGAATACATCCGTTTTGATTATTGTGTTGTGGCTAATATCTATTGATATATCGTAGGTTACAAAGGTAAAAATACCAAGTGGAATTGATGCCGTGGAGGCTGCGATGTGTGATTATGTATGGAATAGTGGATTGTTAGAACCATCGTAAGTTATATATATTGCTTTGCGAGTGATATTTAAATAAATGTGGGAAAAAATTAATACAAAAAATTGCTTCTATAGAGATGTTATCCTAGATTACGGGCTCGAACACGGCACAGTAGGCGACCTTGGCTGCTTAAAACCCGGGGAATGGCTAATAAGTCCGATTATTAATTTGAAAGGCTGGTTGTTGGGTTACGATTCGATGAGGAAAAGTTCAGCGAAGCGGAAGATTTGCTATCTACCATCCGAATTTGTGGTAAGTTACAGTTTTACACATTTTCGTGTCTAATTTGTTCATGGCTGGTCAATTAATAGAGATTGTTTTTTAAAATGCAGACCGGGTTGATAATGGACGGTCAAAATGCGCCGAATCTTATAAGCTTCTTTTCTAGAACATTGATGGACCATAATAATTTCACCGATTGTGACATGGTAAGATATTTTTGCGTACATGTTGTTAAGTATGTAAATAATAACAATAAATGTTCTAATATCTTGTGTGACAATTGTTGTAGATCTTCATGCCAATAAACGATTCGAATAATCATTGGTGTCTCTTGGTGTTGGATATGGTTGATCATGTAGCATCGTTTCTTGATAGTCTACATAGATCTCCCCGGCACAAGACTAGAGTGGAGGAAACCAAGAAAACAGTATGTGTCGATACATTTTGTAATTTATAATGCATAAATTCTTCGTAATCTAATTTTAATTTTTTTTGACGCAGTTGGAATGTTTACATAAATTTAGTGAGGACGAGGCGTTTTGTGCCCAATTTGGGAAGATTAAGGTACCACCGAGGGATTTAAAATTCGTGGTCCGTAAGACGAAGGTGCAAACGAACGGGTATGAAATTTGAGTATTTAATAAGTCAAAAAATTCATTGTGCTTATCTACTATTTGACATTTTGCGTCATTATAATAGACATGATTGCGGAATGTATGTGGTCATGTGGATGGAAGCTATTTTTGAAGGGAGGTCACCGGATGATTTGGTAAGTGGTCCGAAAAGGACTTTATTTTTAATAAATTTTGGCACTGACATTGACTCCTAATTTGAATGTAGGTTGTTGGGGATTTTGATCTTCCGAGAGTTTTAAACGATCTCGTAAATCACGATTGTAATAGAAGGAGAGCGAAGTTCACAACTGCTTGCCTGGAACGTATGAAAACATAATTATGTTACCATAATTTTTCCCACTATGTAAATGATGATATCATAGTTAGTTTGTTGTAAATTATGTTAACATATTAGCTTCTTGAAAAAGTGTAGAGACATTCCGTATAAAAAATCCAGAAGAAATCAATACTTATTTTCCTTTATGATGCAATTGTCGATACTCTTGTAAAAATATCGAAACTTTTATACGAAATATATGTATCCTTAGAGTAACAATCCCCGACAAAATCGGAACTTTTTTTCCTTCATTATTAAATTATCGATAACTTTTGACACAGACGGACTGCCATAGCTTAATGGAAATAAAGTTTCGATACTTTTTCTGCCGCTATGAGTAAAAATATCGAAACTTTTATACGAAATATATGTATCCTTAGAGTAACAATCCCCGACAAAATCGAAACTTTTTTTCCTTCATTATCAAATTATCGAAACATTTTGACACAGACGGACTGCCGTAGCTTACTGGAATTAAAGTTTCGATACCTTTTCTGCCGCTATGAGTAAAAATATCGAAACTTTTATACGAAATATATGTATCCTTAGAGTAACAATCCACGACAAAATCGAAACTTTTTTCCTTCATTATCAAATTATCGAAACTTTTTGACACATACGGACTGCCGTAGCTTACTGGAATTAAAGTTTCGATACCTTTTCTGCCGCTATGAGTAAAAATATCGAAACTTTTATACGAAATATATGTATCATTAGAGTAACAATCCACGACAAAATCGAAACTTTTTTTCCTTCATTATCAAATTATCGAAACTTTTTTTCCTTCAAATATCAAATTATCGAAACTTTACCGTTTTCATTACTGAAAAAAATAATGTACCCGGAGACATGTCAATGTTTCCGGTAACGATTAAATCGGAAATATAGGCGGGATTTCTATTTAAACCAGCACTAAACTTAAAGGATTTTATCGAAACTATTGCAGAGAACTCTTCAACTCCAACGACGATTACCACCGTTCAGAGAAATTGCACCGTTCAACCTGGGTAAACTCAACACCGACGAGGACGATTTGTACGATCATATTTACAGGTTAGTAAAAGTGACTGATTTTGCGTACTTTAGGGTTAGGGTGTTGCACGATTTTGGAGTAACCGTTCCTCTTCTGCATATAACAGTTGTAATGGCACCCAAAAAAGGGGTACCCATAAAAGGGGCACTCAAACGGAAGAGAGGTTCTGCTGCCAAGATAAAGACATCTTCGAAATCAAGGTCTGCTGGTCAAGTAAGTTCAAGTTCTTCTGAAGAAAATATGTCTTTTGAATCGCAAAACTTTAGAAGCACCGATGAGAAACTTACATATGATAGCAATTTCAAAACGAGGAAGATTCGTCCAGAACGTGTTATTGACTTGGACTTCTTCTTCGATGAGAAAAACAAATTTGGGTTTAAAGAAACATTTACAAATTGGGGCTGGCTTGAACTGCTTGGTGTAGAACCAAAATATTACCCCAATCTGGTTAGAGTTTTCTACAGTAATGCAAAATTAGACCTCCAGCCTAGTACGGGAAAAATATTAGGAATTACGACTCATGTCATGGGTAAGGAGATATATATTGATGCGTCATCTATTGTTGCTGGTATAGGAGTGAAGAATGTAGGAGATTCCGATGAACATGTTTTAGAACCTACCATGAAACGTGTTGATCGGAATAGTCCCATTAACCTTGGTGCGGAGGGCAGATTGTTCCACCTTCTTGTCACTTGGTTTCTTCGGCCGTCCGGTGGGAAATTTTCACAAATTCGAGATACTGATTACTGGTGGTTGTCTAAATATGAATCAAGAACCGCTTCAAACATAGCAAAACTGATATATGAGACAATTCTACATATAGTGAAGAAGGGTGCTTCCATTACAACCTCACTACCATATGGATGCATAATTTGCCATATATTGAGGAAGGAAGGAGTGGAATTCAATCTTGACTACCCTCTTCGACTATCACGGAAGATCGACATGATTACCTTGACAAAAGCGGGATACGATTTTATTGAAAACGTCGGTTGGATAAACAAATGTGTAATTCGAGCGGAACAAGGCAACGACCAAGTGGTGACAGTTGAAGCAGAACCCCACGAGCGGATGCAAGAAGATAAGATCGAAGGGGTGATTACCATGAAGTCAGTGATGGCTTACATGGTTCATTTCCACGAGCATATGGATGCTCGTTTTGGCGATATTAATGATCAAATAGGAAAAATGCGAGCAGATATTTCCTCACTTCGTGCTGACTTCTCCAACTTCCGTAATCAATGGCTTCAAAGCAAATACAAACCCATAGGTAAAATAACCCTTTAAATTTACTATTCACATTCGGTTATTTGACTATTGACATGCTTATAACAGAAGTGGAGAATCCAGTTGTGCATGAAGAGGATGATACGGTGCCTGAAGAGGAGAATGATGAAGAGGTACACAGTTCAGATGATGATGACAGTGAAGACCCCAACAGATATATGATTTCTGTAACACAGAACAAAAAACTTGTCATTTTTGATGTCAACGGAGTCCTTGCATATTATACAAAACAAACTCCCAGGGGTAATTAAATGTCTGCAAATTTGTTTTCGGCTATAAAGAAAACAATAATGTTGAATTTTTTTCATGTTGTAGATGTTATACTGAGGCCAGGTGTAGAAGAATTTATGCAATTTTGTTTAGAGAATTTTTTTGTTGGAATATGGTCATCGAAGTTGAGGTTAGCACCATTATGATTAAAATTTTTAACATTTAACGTTGACCTCTTAAAGATTTTGAAGTTTATCGTGGTAATTGTTCACGATTGCAGGCATAACATTGACCTTGCTCTTAACAAACTACCCGTACAATATGAACGATATATATTCATCTGGGAAAGATGCTTCTTATTTGGCACTGACATTGAATTTGTTATGATTCTTACAAATTTGTGCTTTACAATTTACTATAAACAGGATCAATCAAAGTGCAAAGAGGAAGAGGAATACATCTTCTGCAAAGACTTGCATCAAGTTTGGAATGAGTATCCTCAATTCAAAGAGGAGAATACACTGTTGGTGGATGATTCTACCGAGAAAATGAGGCATAATCCAGTGAGTAATATTTTTGACATTCAATTTATTAATAACGTAATATGCTATTATTTTGTTAATTTATGTTTTCTGTATAGGAATACAGCTACATATGTCCGCATCCCTATAACCAATCATCTTGCAACGACAATGCGTTAGGTATGACAGTTACATATGTGACTTATTCCATTGGTTTATTTATATATTGAAGATGTTGACAGTCTGCTAATTTGGCTTATTTTTATATATCCACAGAAAAGGGCAGAAGCATCCGAGAATTTTTCGAAAAGTTGGCGAATGACCATAGTACTGTACCCGAATTTGTTAAAAATAACCCTTTAGACATTTGAATGTTATATCATATTGTTGTATGCATGGGCGGAGCCACCAAGGGGATTGGGGTGTCTGATGACACCCCAAAATTTTTTGGAAATCGTATTTTTCTATATAATTTGTATATGAACAAATTGAAAATTATATAATTCACACCTATTTATAAATAAAATGACACC
The DNA here is from genome assembly GCA_030270665.1 of Hibiscus trionum. Taxonomy (NCBI): domain Eukaryota; kingdom Viridiplantae; phylum Streptophyta; class Magnoliopsida; order Malvales; family Malvaceae; genus Hibiscus; species Hibiscus trionum. Next base: position 297,668 of record BSYR01000043.1, on the reverse strand, counting down.
TCTTTATAAAAAAATTAACCCCTCTTAAATACCGTTCAAAAAATGACACCCCTTAGAAAAAATTCTGCCTCCGCCCCTGGTTGTATGTAGTCACAATGTCTGTTGATCGGTACTTGATGTATTCCAAATGTCCTCCTTGCCCTGAGACATAAACAAGTGATTGATATTAAAATTAACCATAAACAAACAATTGAAGATAATATGTTGTAGAATAGATAAAGTAACTTACATTACAAGACTCATCTCCGGGGCCGTAGGACCATTCCGCATCGTTGTCAAAAAAGTCACTCGAGGTAGGTTGTGTACAAGAATCCAGACCCAGCTTTAATTTAGGACACGTTACTCTGTTATGTCCCTCAATGTTGCAGAAAGAGCATTGCCTACTTTTCTTCTGGACCATCTTCTTTTGGACTACTTTTCTCTTTCCTGTTCTTCGTTTAGGGTCGCCAACGCGAACTCCATTATCAACATTTCGTCGTTTACTTGAATCATTCAAACCGAACGAGTGTTCAAATTCGGCAGTTAGTCTTTTCATCTCATCTCTTGCGGTTATGAAAGATGCATCTGTCTTTGATGCAAAGTAGCATAAACGACTTGACGTTGCACGTAGGGCCGCGAACCGTGCCATTTGCATAGCTTCAGGTGCTACATTGAAGTCAAGGAAACTTGGTGCAGCAGCCTTCGCCTCCTTGGTCCATCGAGTTAGAATCAACGACTTTGGAATACATGTGTAATCCAAGTGCTTCAGAACATGCAGTTGATGGGAACATGGAATTCCTACTGTCTCAAATTTCCTACACGAGCATGTGACGGATTCCGAGACAACATCAACAGATACGTCAAATCTAATGTTCTTTTCCTTGTACTTTGACAGAACAAAATGCATACACTCATCTGATATGGACTGAATTTGTTCGTCAATCCGGTACAAGGTCTCCTCTTGAAGTTCTTCTTGGAAGATACCAAATGATGCTCGCGTATAAATTTCACCACCATTGCTTTCTAGGTCTTTGAGTTTAGTGATCTGGAAGGGCGTTGTCTGCGAACTTAAGCAATCTGCTTGCAACTCGTTGATACGAATTTTACCAATAGTTTGTTCAATTGTACGAACTACGTCTACATATGTCTTCTTCTGTATCAGGGCACGTCCGAGTGCAGCATTCAAGGACTCGCATCTTTGTGTGGATCGCAAATTCGCAAAGAAATGACCCGTTTGATATGCTTGAGCCCATAAGTTCCGAGTATTTCCCTTCTCTATCACCCATGGATGGTTTTCGACGTTGAATTCGGAAATCACCCTAGACCATTCACTATCAAATTCGCTGGTTGTCCACCACGAACTCATACATCTATTAAATGCTGTGCTAAATTTGATGTCAGCAATGTTAGCTTGTACATTGCGAGATAGATGCCAGGAACATAATCTGTGCTTCGCATAAGGGAAAACACATTTGATAGCCCTCTGCATTGCCCTATCCCCATCTGTCACAACTGAAAGAGGCGCTTTATTCATCATGGCTTGTAGAAAATTTCGCAGCACCCACTCGAACGATTGAGTCGTTTCGTCAGCTATGATCGCAGTAGCAAATACTATTGTGCTATGGTGATGATTGACACCGACAATAGGCATAATTGGCCGTGCATAGTAATTACCTTTGTAAGTTGTGTCGAACGCAATAACATCACTGAAGCAAGTGTAATCTGATCTCGATGTTGAATCAGCCCAAATAAGATGATGCAATGCCCCTGATTCATCTGTGGAGTATGTCATAAAAAACCCCGGATCATCTTCTTTCTTGTAATCAAAGTAAGCAATGAGTGCATTCACATCCCCATTGACAAGCTCCTTTGCTTTACCTCTATCAAGTGCATTGTACAGGTCTTTACTAGTAAATCCAACATTATGAAATCCCTCTGCCTGATTCATGAAATATTTCATTACCTTTGATGTACCTACACCAACATCTTTCAACGCTGTTGCCTCAGCCACATCAGCCTCAGTCACACCTCTATTTGAACGCATAAATGGTGTCATAAAAGGTGTGCACAATGCATGATTATGTTCGTGGAAAGACTTACTTATAACCCACTGATCTTTTGTTGTTGTTGCTGTGACAACGATTTTGGCCTTGCATCCTGTTCGTGTGAGTGGCGTATGAGATCGTTGACGATTAATAGTTTCGACTTTCGTACACCTAAACCCTTCTTTTGAACAACAAAATTCATGTGTCTTCACATTCCCTTCGCCATCCAGCCGTGTTGTTCCTCGACGTGCACTAAAATCATGTTTTATTGCGTATGCCTTGTAAAAAATCCATGCTTCCTCACGTGAAGAAAAGAGCTGACCTACCAACCGTTCCGAATCATCAACGGTCAACTGTTCGTCTTGCAAATTCCCGCTACCATTAACATCGTTGGATGGAGTACCTTCCATTTTCTTAAACACGATTTTTTGAAGTGGTCCAACCTTTTCCTGTAAATGACTTCTGTTGTCGTTGTGTTGCTTTCATTTTCAAGTAGTAAATTCGGTAGGTTGTGGTGGTTGATGGTTGTTGAAAGCATTAAGAGCATTTATTTCTTCCTTCCTACAAAGTTAACGTGCAATAAATTGTAGTCTATTATCGATACAATTTCCCCGCCTACTGAAAAAGTTTCGATCCTGTTGTAAAATTCCATGATCCGTTACCAAATCTGCGCGACAATATCGATTCTTCCTGTCCTTCACGATAAAATATATTGATACTTTCAGAAACGATGAATTCTCATAGGTTGCTGTAGCTAAAGTTTCGATACAATTATTCCCCTTTCTGAAAATGTTTCGATACTTTTGTTAAATTCCATGATACGTTACCGAATCTGCTCGAAAATATCGATTCTTTCTGTCCTTCACGATAACAATTATCGATACTTTCAGGCACACAGGATTGTCCGAGGTTACTGGAACTAAAGTTTCGATACATTTTTCCAACGTACTTAAAATGTTTCGATCCTGTTGTAAAATTCCATCATAACAACATGAGTCTGATCGATACTTTCTGTCGGTTACTATAAAATTATCGATACTTTCAGGCACAAAGGATTCTCTGAATTTACTTATTAAAGAATACATGTTGAAAGTTTTCTTAAATGAAATGCGAATTAAATTTTTCATTCCACTTAAATTTACTTATGTGGTGTTTTTCTTTCCTATAAATACCCACGAATTCCACCATCATTTACTCATTCCAAATTCTCTCTAAACACCAAATCTTTTGCTCACCTTATGGCAAAATTTCAGGCAACATTTCATTTTCTCGATACTCATTTTCAGTCAACAATCACCGCCAAAATGTCACTGAAAGATTTAATACAGTTGACAACAATCGAGGTTAGTAAACACGGCGACAAACATATTTCTTCCATGGAATGTCGAATCCCAACACCGTCAGCAAACGAAACGCACTACGTTATGAAGCTTACGAACGAAACAGACGTTCGTAACATGTATGACCGCCTCAATTCCGTCGGAGCTATAGACGTCGATTTACATGTTAAGTTTGACGACGTCAACGCCGGCGAAGGTAGTTCGTCTGCACCCGTACAACCTGATCCGAACACTGAACACGCACAGTCTTCACCGGATGTTGATGCGGCTGCGGACGAGCTGCAACTTTTTATGTACAGGCGTCGACAAAGAAAACAACAGCTGATCGAAGAACTAAACCTAAGTTCAGACGTGTCCACTGACTACGATGATTCAGATTAACAATAAACTTCTGAAATTATCTTCCAATTATGTTATATGACGTCTTATTTCATCCTTTATCCCTTACTTGTCCACTGCCTCCAAATAAAGTTTCGATACATTATTCCCCCTTTCTGAAAATGTTTCGATACTGTTGTAAAATTACATGCTACGTTAGCAATTATGGTCGAAATTTTCGATACTTTAATCCTACTTGCAAACAATTATCGATACTTTTAATTCACATATGGATCCCAATTGCATACTGGAACAACAGTTTCGATACGATTTACACACTATTAATTAAAAACCCGATACTTTTGAGAGAAGATCAATGTTTCCGGTTCGAATATCGTTCGAAAATATCGATGCTTTTACAAAAATATCGATAATTAACAATAACTTAAGGCTTGCCATAGCTTAATGGGAACAAGATTTTCGATACTTTTTTCCATGTTTTAATGTAATTATCGATACGTTTGCAAAAACATTAATGTTTCCGGTATATTTTTACTGTATTCTTTATTCATTACATCAATGTATCCGATTTATTATTACCGTTTTCATTATACACTTCTACAACTTTGCATTCCAGTGTTATGTCATTTAACTTGTATCACATGCACCGTTTACTGCTCATCCTGTATAAAGCTGAAACCCATTATCCCCGGAACGAATCTGATTCTTCATTTTCAGTATCGTGTCTTTTCACTTGTATCACGCATGCACCCTTCATGACCTTCATTTATTGGGTAGTTCTCCTAGTTCTACTCATTTATTTCTATAACCCCGGGAAACGAGGAGAAGAACGAATCTGATTCTACCTTTTCATTTTCGCGTCTTTCCAACGTATCACATGCACCGTTCTGTTCATGTACCTTCTCCTCATTTATTTCTATAACCCGGGAAACGAGGAGAACGAACGAATCTCTGCCTTTTCAGTCTCAAGCATTATCACTTTCCCTCCCAATCGGAATTTGCCTATAAATTAACAACTCCTCTATTTACTCTTCACAACATCTTCAAATTAATCTACTAAACCCTTTCCTTTACTTTTATAATCAGTTCTCTTTCACAATCTTCTATTCTACAATGAGTTCAAGAAGAAGTTCGGGTAAAAATCCTCAGCCTTTGGCAAAGAGGAAGATTGATTTCGAGACATCATCAAACAGTGATGATGATTTCTATATTGATTCAGATTCTGATAATGACGAACAACTAAGCCACGAGGCTTTGAAATCCAGCAAATGCTTCAGGAGTTTCTTCGAGGCCTTCGATCGAATGCACTATGTCAACGACCCTACTACGAAATGGCTGTGTCCAGCATGCCACGGAGGTCCTGGTGCCTTCAAGTCGTTTGGTGGCCTTCAGTCCCTACGAACCCATGCAAAAACCAAAGGAGGAGAAAAGCTGAAAATTCATCGCCTCCTGAGTCAGATGTTGGAGGAGGAATTGCGAAGAAGGGGTACTTCGGCCACTCCTCAACCTCAACGTCAAGCTTCAGGCCAATGGAGTGGTCTGATTAATGATGCTGCTATTGTCTCCCCCCGCCTTCAAGCAACCAGGAACCTCATCACCAAATACTCTGGCCACCCATGGTGATGATTATGAACACACAGCTTCATAGAGATGGAGATGGGAAGGTAGTTATATAACTTCTCTGAATTATGTTTTCATTAATATTATATTTTAATACTTAACTTGTTTTTTAAATTTTCTGCTTGCTTCAGTGGATTGGTATGGGAAACCAACAGCTTCTCGACCATTTCAGTTCCTATGGTGCTGTTGCCAAGGCTCGCCATTCATACGGTCCAGAAGGCCATCGTGGGATGAGCCTTCTGATTTTTGAGAGCACGGCAAGAGGTTATCTAGATGCTCAGCGTCTGCATAACCAGTTTGCTGCCCAAGGTTTCAGGTTAGATGCTTGGCAACGTCATGCTCCATCTCCTCCTTCCAGCCAGCGCCAACTATATGGTTACATGGCTGAAAAAGAAGACATACACATCTTCAACCGTCATCTCCAAGGTTAGAATTCTCTATCATTTTCTTCTTTTATTAATAACAAGATACACTTCTGCTCATACTTATGCAAAAAAAAATTTGTTCATTAGGCAACCAAAAGGTCAAGTTTGAGATGCGACCATATGCACAGATGGTTGGACATCAAGCTGGTGATGGAACAAGTTTCATGGGTGGCAGGGGGACTTGAAGGGAGGAGTCTTTTTTTTCTTCTCAATTTCTTTTTTTCTTTCCGTTACCGTCTAATTTGTTGTTAATCTTTTGCTTTTGTAATCTTTTTCCTTCATTTTAATTCATATAAACGATTTAATAGAAGTATCCATAATTTTTATAAATTTTCCATACTTTTTCGAAAGTATTCATACCTCTGATAGAAGTATCCAAACATTTGATATAAGTATTCATACTTTGCCTGCAAGTAAAAGAAAGTATACATACTTCTAATAAACGTATCGAAACATTTAATATAACTATCCATATGTTTTATTTAAGTATCCATACTATCGACCCACAATTGAACCAGTTCCAATGTTTTTATTAAAATATCGATAATTTTGTATAAGGTATCGATTCTTATTGGCTACCTATTATGTTATCCTACTACCGGATATATTGATAACAAGTTTCGTTAAACTTTTCAAAAGTATGGATACTTTCGAAATCAACATATCCGGTACCGCTTACCGAATACATTATAACAAATTAGACGCTACCGGTTTTTTATGTCTGACCGTTAACTTCAAATTACCGGTTACCATTATTTATTCATTTTTTTACTATTTTTTACCGAATACATCATTTCATATCAACATATCCGGTACCGCTTTACCGAATACATTATATACCTTATCATGTTTCCGGTAACGCCGTATATTAGGCGGCCGCATGCTAGAAAAATCCTTGAGAACTAGTTCATACTTTACAGCAAGGAGGCTACACTTTTTCTGCTGCGATATGACGGCAAACTTGCAGATTACCGGACTATAAGAAGCCGCTGTTTGTTGGATACTTCCATGTGGAGCCAATCCTTTCGCAGGAAAACATCTCATGTCAATTGATGAGCTTCGAATTTCTGTGGGGACTATGGGAATGGAGCAATGGCAGAAACTTCTGAGTCACGGCCTCAACCAAGCCAGTCGAATGGACATGAACAACAATACTAGACTTGTTTTTGTTGTAATCACTTGAAAACTGCAGAACTATTGATGTTGGCTTATAATATTTGACAGAGTTGAAGAATCTTAATAGCTTGATCAAACTTGCTTTTTATGATCTATTTTCCTCTGAAATGGTTGTGATCATTCTGTACATTAGCAGAGATAAATTTGTGGAAGATTGACCTGGAAACTAGAAAAATCAAAATTGTTTTTAAGAGAATATGAATACAACAAAGCTAAGGGCAGAAAACGATCAGATATTCTACCCATATTATAGCCTACACAAAACTGTTCAAATGCCAAGTAAATGGTTATCCATGTTTGCTAATAAAAATGGATATATTTGCTCAGCCTCATACCAATACAAACCTCACTGCTTTGACTTGTGATGTCGCTCCTTCCTGTACCGACACTGATCTGGATCAAATCCACCTTCCTCGGCTCCATAGACAGCCCATGATGGAGTGAGAGCCATGTAATCCTCACTGTTGAAAGGTCTCCCTGAAGCCACCTGCACCATTGGCAATAAACAAAAAGGTTTCAAACCAAAAATGTTTGTACTCTAGACACTCTTCGAATGATGAAGTTGATGCTTGTCACTTCACTTACCAGGTCATGAAACTTTTCGTAGTCTATCCATGTATGCCATTGGCCATTGATCTTGAACTTTTCAGTTTTTGCCAAGAGGACACAGCATGAGTGTGCATGTTCACATGCAACCTCGTATTCCCCTTCACTTTTCAGAGCCAACGCCTCTGAGAAAGCCCTCACATCAGAATGCCATGGCACATTCTCCATTGTCAACTTTGATGTGGCAGAGCTGTGAGAAATATCAACATGGCTGAGCAAGGGCAGTGGATAGCCAGATAAAAATAATACTACAAATAACAGAACATCCAATAGACTTACGATCCACAATATGTTACGCCTTTTATTTCAACAAAATCAGGCTTCCCAATGCTAAAGAGTTTAGAATAAGCATCTACATCTTCTGCATTCCATCCTTTCACAAGTGTCAAGCGGTATACAGTTCGTTGGTGTTTCTCATTGAGAGCTTTCAAGGAATCCTGAACAACAGATGTTACAAATAACTGATAAGAAAATGGAAACTGCAGGCCACTCAAAGAAAAGCCCTAAAAATGACTAGAAAAACATTAAGGGCTACACAGAACAAGCTGCAACAAAGATGAAACAGTTCATTCTTACAAAAGTTTAAAAAACCACTAACATGTTTGGGATTTTTAACATTGGTCCTGTTTGGTAAATAGAGGTTTGAGCCAAAATTAGAGGTTTGAGCTAAAATTAGAGGTTTGACCGGTCAAATCGCTAATTTGAATGTTTGGTAAATAACGGATTGGGGTGAAACCTCTAATTTTGAAAAAACTGCTAATATGAGCTTTTTGAAATTAGAGGCCTTGATATAAGAGTTATAAAGATCCTTTTACCCTTAACAATTATTAAAAATCTCCAAATAACCTAAATTTAACATTTTCTATTTTAATTCTTCACCCTCACGCATTTACATTGTGACATTTGTAAACTAATATTTATTTTTTTTTTCTTTTTATTTTCACACATTTATATTTGTATTTAAATTTAATAATTAATAATTAATTAAATTGTATTAAAAATAATTAATAAATAATAAATTAATATATAAATCCTTCAAATATGCTTAGTAATGTTATATTAAAAAATTATTTTCATAATTTAATTAATATTAATAGACACAAAATATTGATAACTAATAAACTATTTAAACAAGTATCGAATGTAATCATGTCCTTATATGTCATTTTACTTGTTTAAATAATCAAACAACTATAAGCTATCAGTTAATTTTACCAAAAACTTTTATACAATCATCTAATACAATCTAATAGTCAAATCAACTAATGCAATCAGCTATCCGCTAATTGTCAAACAGGGTCATTGATGTTAAGTAGATAGCATTTCAGAAAAATGCAAACAAAAAGCTTTTCAAATTGGGATTTATCCTGAGGGCAGGAGCTTTTATTGTTTTATATTATTGTAGGATTTAAATTGCGGGCTAGGATTATAAAATTATCAGTAACCCTAGTATAATTAGCTGTAAAATATTTACAGCCACAACTTTACTGTTATTATCCCTGAATTATTAAAGAGAAACTAGAGGTTTTCTCTAACCCTGTTTTTCTTGAGTTCCATCTTTCCTATTCGTTGTTCAGTCATAAATCTGTCTGCTGTTTTACTGCTGATTTTCTCATTACAACGCCAAATCAACCAATATGTTATTCATAGCATGGTAAGGGCCGCTATATAGTTTTCAGGTCAAGATTAGCCCAATATTCCCCATGTACACTGCTAGTCTCTAGATTCAAGAATTTTGATGCCTTCCATTTTTCTGCTTCGTATAATCTCTCTTTTCCAACAATCATTTCTATTAATCTAGAGATATTTAAATATTATTTCTTTCTTAATGTTTTAGCTCAGTATTTAGTTTACAATAAAACACTTACAATGAATCTTTCCCAGAAGTCCCCAAAGAGTGGCCTATCAATTGCTTTCAAGCTATCCTTTGTTGCAGCATCTACACTCACATATAACTGCATGAATAAAAGATGTTGGCTAGGTTAATCAAGAGGAGAAGATTTTCTCAACATCCATACATTCTTAAGATAAATACACAACCAACAGACCTGGGTTATGGGCTTCAGCGATTTAATTTTTTCAGGGAACTGTGCATTAGTAACTAGAAATGTAGAGATTTGTCTTCGGTGCAGCTCATCCAAAAGCACATTAATTTCTGGATACATAATTGGTTCACCAACAAGTGATAAGGCACAGTGTCGAGGGGATAAACCTTCCATCAATCGCTCTTGTGTAACACCTGCAACAGTAGGGTGAGAAAAACTCTCCGGTTAATGCAATGGAAGATCTTTTTTGCAACCCTATCTAAGAATCTAATTTGTAACAAATAATTTTTGGGACGCTCTACTCCTGCCAAATATTAATTGTTACTGGAATGATTGGGACATAAATGAGGTACATTGACTAAGTTGTCTGTGGTAGAACATAGTACAAGAAAATGTATAACCACAGGAGACTCTGTGGTGAAGAGAATATATAATTAGAACAAATATATGACAATTACCAGGGACTCCTTTCATTTGCTTAATCATCTTTGTATGGAGGTCTATGGCAGTATTGACAATCTCTAAGGGATCATCCATCTTCCACTGCCAACTCTTTCCTACTGGATTCGTATGATGCCTCCAGCAGAAAACACATTTATTGGCACATGCTAAACTAGGTGTAGCCTCCATGCATCTGCCAAATTTAGAAGTTAAACAAATTTCAATAGCAGGTCAATGGCTGCAACCAAGTAAAGAATGGGAAAAAAAACATAGTACAATGTTCTAAGTAAATTGAAAAAGGGTAGACAACACTGGTAGTCACTTATGTTTTTGGTCTGTTTTATTTTGGTTACGTTCTGGTCACTCAGCCGTTAACTTACCGAATATGATACGAAATGTTAATTTCAAATTTGAGCCCTAAACTTTTGACCCGTCCCCGTGGTTGCTAAAATGTTAATTTCAAATTTGACCCTTAAACTTTCAAAAATTCATTTTTCACTATTAAAAACCCTCTCTCCCCAAAAAACTCTATTCTCTAACCCTAGCCTTGTTCCTGTCGCCTCCTTCAACACTTGTCCGTGTTGCCTCCGGCAAAGAGGAACTCCGGGGAAGTTGGGAGCTATCTCGGCAACCACAGTTCCAGCCGCCAAGTGTCCATATCAAAATCAGGAAAATGAGATTGTTGATTCCATAAATAAAATGTAAGCTTATTCTCGATTATTTCTGCAGTAAAGAAATAATCGTTGCAACTTTGATGATGTTTCCCATGAGATAAAGAGCAGAATTCGTTAGAAACGCATCAATACTAGGGGGACTGAGTTATGTTTTATTGTTTAAAAACTCACCAGCAAAATAACATGTAGAAATAGGGAAACAGATTCTATGGGGACTACGTTTCACCCATAATTGATAATTTCTTGAAAATGCAGCAGAGAAAAAGATTTAATCAATAGTTTAGTCCTTCCATATGTCAAAGTTGCTGAGTTCAATTCCGCATTATATTCCATGTTAAGCTCACAATAATGGAGCTTAAAGAGCACAATCAGGGTGGGGCTTGAGCTTTGAGCGTTTAAATGAACAACTTCCCCTTCTTTGCTCTGTTTTTTTATTTGTTCAATAATTGCTTGGTTTCCCAATCTTATTTTGACATGAAAATCCAGAAAGAATCTCATTTTCCTTGAAACTTTATATAGTTCTCTAAACCCAGAAAGAGCATTTAAAAAAGCCTTGTTTTTCCAATAAGAAAAATGTAATCCAGTAACATTGGAGCACATCTCCATAAAAAGAAAAGGAAGAAAGCTCAAGCAGAAAGGATCAAAGATTGCTTTACGCACAGATAAAATCCTAGGAACCATTTACTTAGACGTTGGATTCCCAGGAAGAACTATTTGCGACCAAAAACATTACCTGATATCTTTGAGAAACAAAAGAAGAATAAGAAAGGTCGTGCCTTCAAATGATGGCGGTTGATTACAAGTTTTTTTTGGGAGGAGGGTTTTATGTTTTTTTAAGATGGTGAAAAATAAACTTTTAAAAGTTTAGGGGTCAAATTTGAAATTAACCTTTTTGTTAACATGCCACATCATCAAACTAACAGGGTTAAGGGTTCAATGACCAAAATGTAATAAATTGATAACGTAAGTGACCAAAACACAACTTTTCAAAACTAGTGACCAAAATAAACAGACTGAAAAAATAAGTGACCATTAGTGTTGTTTACCCTTAAAAAATTGAGGTCTCACTACTATGAACTACATAAAATGATCAAACTCAGTGTAGGTAGATTTACATGAGATCAACTAACAGCAAATTATAGACCAACATGATGTATATTTCCTTCTTTCTAAACTTCTGTTAAGTTAGTTGAGGGTGAGAAAGGAAAGATAACATTTCTGTATGTATAAACATTACATTGGATTCTTCTCCTAGCATAAGTCAAGGATTACCAAAAGATGGCAAGAGATTTATGTGATGAAACTAGTAACTAAATCTAAAAGCTTGCATAAATATGCAAAAAAATGGTAAAACCATATCAGTCACCCAGCACTGAAAATAGAATCAACAACATATTCATCAAAGGCATAAGAAAGTTGCAATCACCTATGACTCTCTATTCCATAAAACGAGTGCTTGTAGCAACCTCCCCGTCCTCTAAGTTGAGACTTGGTCCATCTACATATTTTAACACCACTGTGTGAACCAATAATTTTATATCCCTGTAAATTCCCACCAGTGAAAGGATGTCAAATAGACCATAAACTGTAATGGCATACTAAGATTAAGCAATCACAATAATGAAATGTCTTCATCCGCAAAAGATTCATATCCACTTAAACAAAAATTACCTGTTTCTCTAAGTTGGCTCTGATAACTGGCGTCACCATCTCTTTTTTCCCATCCAATTTCCCATTAGTTTCAGCCACATTAATCAATTTCTTTGACGATGGCCATTTACCTGCTAAATCTTCAAGATCAACAATGTCTCCCCCTCCGCCATCATCATCACTTTCAAGGCTTTCAACATCACTCCCATAAACAATGCCATTAACATTCTCCATCACCAATCCCCCTTTCAAAACAGTAACCACCTTTTCACTCCACTCTTCAAAGATACTCTCCAGTACACCTCCGTCCACGTCACCTTCCCCAACTGGCACCATCTCCGTCGCTCCCAACCCTCTCAACCTCTTTCCCAAATCCCTCGCCACTGCATTATACGTGTCTCCATAAGCCCGGCTACCGACTCCGAAGACGGCAAATTTACAATCAGAGAGTAGCAAACTCCCGGCGCGAAAATCAGTGCTGATTTCGGCGAGCCAATTGACGAAGAATTTTGAGTTTTGAGGAGGATTTCCATCTTCCCAGGTGGAAGCAATGATAATGATTAGGAATTCCTTAGGGAGATCCTCGGGTTCGTAATTTTGGGGATCGACGAGCTCAAAAGGAATGTTGTTGGAGGAGAATACTTTAAGGAGGCGTTGGGCTAGGGTTTTAGATGTTCCTGTTTGGGTAATGAAGAAAAGCTTGCCTTTTCTAGGGTTATGGTTTAAAGGGAGTTGTTTGAGGGGTTTCAAGCGGCGGCGGCGGGATTTGTAGAGGAAGTAAAAGGTGGAGGCGGAGAGGAGAGCCAGAAGGGTTAGGCGTGTGGAGAGCGAGGACGGAGCCATTTTAGGGATTTAGTATTTTCTTCTTTTTTTTCGTCGGGTTCTTTTGGCGGGCTTTAGCGGAAGTGGGAGTGCAGAGGCGTTCGTCGTGGCGGTGAAATGGAGGAAGAAGGCCGCTTCGTAGTAAGCTTTGGCACCAACATTTGAGAGAGCGTGAGCTTTTAAATCAGAGTTATTTTGGGTAAACTTTATAAATGGTCCCTCATGTTTCAAAAACATTTCATTTTAACAACTAATGTTTGAAAAATTATGATAAGGTAACAATATTGATTTATCACATCACGATCCCGCAGTTGTTACTAATGATATGAGCTCTAAATCAGAATATATCACTCGTTAAATTATTAATTTTTAAAATAATTTTCATGAAAATACCATTAATTATTGAAAAATTAATTGTACTTTTTTTTATCTTTTAACGCTTTTAATTTTAAAAAAAAAAAACCCTAACATTTTTTTATCACTGTTATGCTCTTTCTGCTTCATCATACTTGCCATCTTCATGCAATTCTCTTTATAGAAAAAAAAGAGTAAACATTTTCTAGTTTTAACTTCTAATGCCCATGTAAATAACATGAATTTGGAGAATTTGCTCATATCATTAGATTTCTAGCAAAGAAATGGTCAATAAATGCGGAACAATGAAACAAACACATGTGAAATTGGAAAATTGAACAAAACTTACAACAATGATCAAATCAAGTAACATGTACATTTCTTACAGTCTTCCATTCTCCACCAGGTCCGAAGTATGAAAGCTTCTGCAAAATCTCCGGGGCATAACATAACACCGTAAATTTACAGTTACTAAGGGAAGTCCCCATTGTCATACTTCCAGGCAGTCCTTAACCCCCTGCTCAAATTTGTCGAGAGACGTTAAGGTATCCTTGAGAGCATCTGCAACCCTTTGTCTGTGGAAAGAAAGAAATACAAGTAATCAACAACTGCATTATCAGGTGACGGTAAAAGTAGGCTCGGTAATTTGAATACGAGGCCGGAAAATTGATTAAAAAAACTCTGCATGAAAGAGTGATACAAAGAGTACACGAAAACTAATAACATGAGAAAATAACATTAATACAATGCAAATCCACAAATTGTAATGCTTGTCTAAAAGTTGTCACTGAAAAGAGACAACATTGTTTCATATTATTAGAAATGAACCCATCGGCATGGTTTACATTGGGTTTAAACGGTAAAAGCATACCTATTGGAAGCAACTTGGATATCACTTTCGTTTGCCAGACTATTAAGAGAGGTAAATGAGCTGCCAAGAAAGAAAAATAACAATAAGCATTAGCAAAGTAAGCAGGTAAACAAATTACGATGGCAGTAAAATGAAGACAGGAAAACACTTGAAGGAGTAATTTTGAATCCGACAGGCATTGGATCTTATGGTGACCTACGGAGAATGACCAGAAATGCTTTAAAATTATCTGGATATCAATGTTCTTCTAACAAACACCCAAAAGAGAAACATGCTACGATGAATGCAGAGAAAGAACATCATCATTGGCCAAACTATAAAGGTAAACTAGCTGCAAAGAAAGAAGAATAACAATAGACATCCGAAAGGCATTTGATATTAGGAAGACTTAGGGAAAATGACCAAAAATGCTTAAAAATTATCTGGATATCCATGTTTTTACAACAAACACCTGAAAAGCAAAACAGGCTACAATGCATGAAGAGAGAGAAATTCCTTTGCCAAACTATTAAGTGAGGTCAACAAACTGCCGGAGAAATAACAGTAAGCATCAACAAACTATTAAGTGTTTGACAGGAAAACACTTGAAGTTGAAGGGATTATTCTGAATCCGACAGGCATTGGGATCTTACGGAGACTTAAGGGAAATAATCTTGATATCGAGTTCTTCCAACAAACACCCAAAAGCAAAACATGCTGCAATGTATGCAGAGAAAGAATGTCGCCATTTCCTTCAAATACTTACATCAAATCAACAGCCAGAATTGAAACTAAAAATTACCTTACATTTTCATATTTCAAGCTTAAAAGGACAATAACGCAGATACCTTATAAGATCATCTAGCATAGCTTCAGCTTCCAGCTTAACAGGATTCTTCTTCTCAAGCAAAGAAGATGCATTATTCACAATCAAACGGAATGTGCAAACCTGCCAAGTATAGAAAACCGAACTACAAAATTATAACCCAAAGTTGGGCATTCATTTCCACCTCTCTGATATTGTTTTAACTTCACATTTTAGTGAATAAAACGTCAACAATATCTATATATACTTTGGTGTAATAAAAAGGCCTAAAATTTGTTCACTTAGAATCAACTGATGCGTAAGAAATTTCGATTTTCATTATAAGGACAAGAACAAACCTCGACTCCGGTGTTGGCTTGAAATGCAACCAAGGAATTCCTCTCTTGTACAACACAATCCCTAGCGGCAGATTTCAAGAGCTTTTGAACTTGCTCTAAATCCTCACTCGAATTAGTTGATTCCTTGTCCACTATTCACAGAAGTAACAAAACGACCAAAATTAATCAAAGAATAACTACAGAAGAAAAGGGATGATAAATAGAAATGTAATGTACTGAGCAAAAGATAAGCGGAGCGAAGGCTTTGTCGAGAAGCATCGATTGGGGCCAATAGGAATTTCGAAGACTTCCTCTTTTGCTCTTTAAGCCAATCCTTCGGTCCTGCTGCGAGTAGCAATAAACAGTTAAACACTCAACCAGCAGCTAATAAAAGAAGGGGAAATCGGTAAACAAAAGAAAGTGCTAATTGCTCACAAATCCCAATGGAGAAGGCGGAAGATTGAGAGGGATGGAAGAGGGGAGGAAGGAGAGAAAAGCAGCGTCTCTGCGGGAGAATTGGATTTGATTTTGAAGATGGCTTTGCAGTTTCTGTCGGGTCTCTTGATTGGAGTTGACGGAGAGCTTTTGATTTGAAATAGGAAGTCTAGGAAGAAGTGGCGGGAGACCGGCGACGGTGGAAATGGTGGCGCTAGAGATAAGGCGGAGCATACGTGGCGGCATTGCTGATGCAGTAAGTACTTTCAAGTAAACGAACAATTTTAACGGCCTTCACGACCCACGAGTCGATTAAAATTGAAAGAATTTTATTACACTAAAAAGTATGGGCACAATTAGGGCCGGGCATCCAATCGAATCGAGTTAAATCAAAAAAATTCGAGTTTACGCGTTTTATTTTATTATTCAAATTTTATTTAAAAAAATTCGAGTCGAAATTCGAGTTTCTGCACAAATTTAATTATAATTATTTATAATGTTATAATGCTAATAGTTTCAAATTTCCTAATATCACAAGGTAAAATGGTCATACAAAATGTTTGTATCCACCTCCATTTTAACTTGCATCTATTCTATTCACTTCCCTTTTAATTTACAAATAGTTGTAATACTTTTATGCAATGTGTGTCTAATAGAAATCGTAAAAATACACTTATGTCGTAGTTAAGAGGCTTTGATTTTAATATACATTAGGTAATGAAATATAAAGATAATAAATAATTATATATATATATGTGTGTATGTATTGATTTGTTGAAGTCTGTTGCTTGGAGAAAAAAGGTGTTGTCACCCCAATCAAGAATCAAAGTTCTTGCTGTAAGAAATTTGTCTTTGAATTATACGATCAGAAAAATTCAACTAGAAAACTCAATTAGTCGAAATAGTGACCCAAAGATAAAGGAGAAGCTGGTGGATAATTATCTAAGTATCAATTAAATGCAGCATAAGATTACCTCAAATTTTAAAGACTTTCCGACAGTCCGACGGTCGTCCAGCATCTCTGTTATGAGGTTTGAATGCAATAAAAAAATTCAAAGTATCTGAAAATTGTTTAAACTTATATGGGATTTGAAATTTAGGTTAAGAAAATTGGGATTTATGTTGACGTGAAATATGATTAGCTGAATAAGGAAAGTAAGGGATTATAGAAGGTTAAAGCAAAATGAAATGTCGTAGCTTTTGAATTTTGATTTATTCGATTTTTCGGTTATTCGAACTTTCAAAATTCAGACTCGACTTGAACTCAAAATTTCAACGAGTTATTCGAGTAACTCGAACAACTCAACTCAAATAACTCGAAATTCGAAAGAAAAAAAATTGATTTTTTCGAGTCGAGTTTTGCCCACCCCTAGGCACAATAACTATTTAGCCATTAACTTTAAGGGTAATTATACTATGCACTCGCGATACACAAGGGTTCTAACTTTTTCGAGGTTTGAGATTTAACATAGAATTCATAGTTTAAGGAGTTTAGGTTCATGTGCTTAGAATTAAGGGATTGGGTTTGAATATAGAGTTAAGGGTTAGAATTTAGAAGTTATAGGTAAATCCCCTAAATCCCTAACATATTACCCTAAAACTTAAACCTTAATATCTAAACTCTAAATCCTAACCATAAACCCTAAATTCTAACCACAAACCCTAAATTACAAACCCCTAAACCCAGGGATGGACCGAGGGGTGCTGGTGGGGGCAACCGCCCCCCTAAAATTTTGAAAATCGTATATGATTTAGAAAATTTTTAGAATTTTTCTATGTATTTTCTATTAAAAATCTATTTTCGCCCCCCTAAACTTTTATAAGTTCGCCCCTCCTAGAAATTTATAGGTTCGCCCCCCTAACCTAAAGTTTTAGGTCCGTCCCTAAACACCTACACTGTGAATCATAAACTAGATCCCTAACTCCTAAAATAAAGCTCTTATGGAAACAAAATGTTTCCACCGCCAATGCATCATATATTTTCTCTAACTTTAATACTCTAGCCTTATAAAAACACATACACACAAATTGCTCGATTTTATATCTTTTAAAAAACAACGCAACACATACATATAAACTGTTCGATCTCATATCTTTTAAAAAAACAACACTCCATTTTCTACTAAAACATTATTTTATTATTACTAATAGGACATTATTTTATTATTATATCATTTTACATTGTTTTACAATTAAAAATATTTAAAAATATATTTTATTATATTTTAAAATTATTTACTTATGAAGTATTTTGTCGGGTTAATAATGAAATTCACATAAAATATTACATGATTGACACATTAATATTATAAAAAATTTAATAGCCTAATCATCATTTTTATTAAAATCAGAATAATTTTATTAGGCTTAAACCAAATATAGGTGTCTAAAGTATGCCTATTTTGAACTTTAGGTGCCCAAAGTATTATTTTGTAAAAATAGATGCTCGGAATTTTAAAAGTTATAATTTTAGGTGCCTATCGTTAATGAGTGTTAAATTTTTTTAACCAATCAATGCTTGACACGTGGCACTAATTTGATTTTTTTAATTTATTAAACAAAAACACCTAAAAAATTCAGTTCATCATAAAATCTTAAAGTTTTGAAACTTTTACAAAACAGTCTCTAAATCTCTAAAATTACTCAAACCTAAACCCCCAAATCGTTGCTGCTTACATTGTCGGTCGCCGCCCCTGAGCACACCTCTTTGGTCGCCAAACCAAGGCGGTCATTTCCCCAACACAGCATCGCTAGAAACGGCGAACGGCGTGCGAGCCGAACGTCAATTTCACGTTCGACGTTTTCGGCGACGCCGTGTTGTGGGAAATGACCGCCTTGGCCCGACGACTAAAGGGGTGTGCTCAGGAACGACGATCGGCGGTGAAAGTGGCGACGATTTGGGGGCTTGGGTAATTTTAGGGATTTAGGGATTGTTTTGGAAAAATTGTAAACTTTAAGGATTTTATGAAAAATAGAAAGTTTTTTGTTTTAAATTTTGAAAAAAAAATTTAAATATACCACATGTCAAACATTGATTGGTTAAAGATTTTTTTTAACATTCATTAACGGTAGACACCTAAAATTATAACTTTTAAAACTTCGGGCACTTATTTTACAAAACAATACTTTAAGCAACTAAAATTAAAAAAATCATACTTTGAGCGCATATTTTTGGTTTAAGCCATTTTATTATAAAAAGAGATTGAGGATCAAATTTTTTAGTTAAAAAAGAAGCAGGGCTAAATTGAAAAAAATGAATGTTGAAAAGTTAATATATTCTGTTGCTAAAAATATAATTTAAATAATTTTTTTATTAAAAAATCTCTTTTACATTTTTAAGTTTTTGAAAGGAAAAAAACACGTTCAGGGCACGTGCTATAGAATAAAATGAAATGAGTAACTACTCCAAGACCCGATCTGGAGAGCCGAAGCTGATGATAGATTGGGAAGTAAAACCCTAGAAATAAGATCAGAGAATAACCTAATCCCCTGGATTGATCATCAACTCTTTCACATTCCGGTACTGCTACAACCCTTTTATAATTATTGAAACAGTCCCTAGCTTTCCCCCACTGTTCTCTTTCATCAATTCTTCTCAACATTTGATGAAAACAAATTTATTTGATTGCGAATAACAGATATGTTTAACGTTGCAACAATGTTCTGCAAAAGGGTAGGCGTGAAGGAGCTTGTTACCTGCGCTCCTGTGTACGCCACAATCACGGGTATTCTTCAATGAAATGAGTTGTTTTGTTCGATTTTAGTATTTAGTGAATTATTTTGAGCTGATTTCATGGATTATTTTTCTACTATTTGTGGTTTAGATGAGTCTTCTTCTGGCTTAAGTTTGATGCTTAGGAGGTGGGCTAGTAAAAAGACTGCTGGATCAACTAAGAATGGAAGAGACTCAAAACCCAAGAATCTTGGGGTGAAGAAGTTTGGCGGCGAGGTCAGTCGATGATCCAGATTCAAATACTTCCATTTTAGCTATAGTAGATATGAATATGAATATGAATATGATACGGATACGATTATTGTGGCAGAGGGTAATTCCTGGAAACATTATAGTTCGCCAACGAGGAACACGATTCCATCCCGGAAACTATGTCGGGATCGGGAAAGATCATACTCTCTATGCCCTGAAGGAAGGTTGTGTGAAATTCGAGACACATAAGCTTAGCGGACGCAAATGGGTACATATTGAACCAAAGGAAGGACATGTCCTTCACCCTCTTTATGCAACTGCTGCTTCAGGAGAGCTGAAGACGGCCACATAAGGTTTGCTCCATAGTTTGTGTTTTCCGTGATGATCTTGGATATTTGACTATCAATTGTATCCGAGGATTTCGGTAGATGCAAATTAAAAGAACCATGAGTTTTGCTCTCCCATGTTTTGTTTTTATCACATAGTTCTTGTTTCAGCTTCTTTTTGGTTATTCATCTCTTATCAACAGTTAACCTTTCAATGGTCTTTTAATGGACTGCTGTTATTGAGATGCAAGTGGTTTATGTTGGGAATTTACTGGCTTGTCAAATGTTCAAATTACAGAATGTGTTCCTTGATTCCTACTGAAAAAAAATGTAAACACCTTTTAAATGAACAAAATGTAAAATTAATGATGCTGCAAGAGGACCTAGCCTGTTACAGTTTTACACTCTACATGTTCAGATATGTGAGAAATTGTCAATTACAAAGAAAATTTTCTGATTCTTGTAACAATTGACTGCAAACAAAGCTTTTGAGTTTTGAATATATGAAAGAATCTTGCTGGGTACAATCGGGAACTCTCGATCTCTTCTCCTTCATGGCTGAGCTCCGCTGATCACATCGGATCGCCTGCTGGCTGCTAGTTTCTCTTTAAAATAGCTTCAGAGCTCAAAGGGTGCACAACTAGAAGAAAAAACTGTTGGTATACAATGGTTGAGCAGGCACTTAAAACAATTGGGGTTAACAGCAAACATTCCTATCAGCTAGTTCTCATCTAAAGATTTGGTGTCTTGCGTCTCTGGTTCGGGGAAAACTTCATTTGACAACCTTTTATGTGAAGAAGAGTGTTCAATTCCCTCACTGCCATGAGAACCTACTCTACCTGACTGCCAAAAACCACTAAAACCCTCTCTGTTTTGGTGGCCTGGAACGGTGGCACTTTCCGATGAGCCCTGTCGCCAACTACCAAACAAGGCAGAACTCCAAGACCGCCTAGACGATGTTGTTCGTAGCCTCCCGGAGCTGAAACTCTCCTCCCTTACTACTTTCAAAGGGTTTTCCAATGCTTTAAGAATGTGTTTCATCAAGGGTCGTTTAGAAGGCTTCGGGTTAAGGCATGACCTTGCCACGATTGCCATGGCCCATACCTCCTCTAATAGATCTTCATCTACTATCAAGGATGGATCCATGATCTTAGTCACCAATTCCTTTTCATATGTACTGATGCAAGACAAGGTTTGCTCAAGCCACTCCTTTGTAGATGCATCTTCTGCTTTACCAATGCCAAGCTTGCCTGTTATAAGCTCGAGTAATACCTTCCCGAAACAGTACACGTCGTACGCACAATTAGTTGAAGAGGAGCCTGCCCATTTCCAAACACATATATAAGAATTATAGTTTTCTTTCCAACATGCAACTGAAAAAAAAGGAAAGAAAAACTACTATTGTACATCATCATTTATAATAAAGAGATAATTCATAGTTCCTTGTGCAAATTGGCTCCACCCAATAAAAAGAGATATCGGTTGGTCCGAAAAATCTATAGTTTAAACTTTCGAGCTTCAATAATGGGAACAAGTAATGGATGTCATCATTTAATATGTGATTGATATTTAACTGCTTTACATTTCGGTCAAGTGAACCAATTCAAGCAGGCCTAACATATAGAACTAAGTATATTAACAACCATGTGATTTAATTTTACGCACCTGAACACGAAGAGCCTGGCTCGGAGGTCCTACACATCACAGAAAGAAAAAAAAAATCATATTATAACACGAAAAATATATATACGATAACAGAAAGAAACTCGACAAACACATTATCAATGGATAATTCAAATAATCTATAAACATAACTGGATCTTCTTTTAGAAAAAGTGAGAATCTAAAGTTGCATTACATATGCTAAGCTCTTTTCATCCATTGCCTATTTCAGCAACATCAATGTAACCCAATTCTACTTGATATTAATTCACTAGGTCATATCCCTTCAGTCGAATTAACTATGCTGACAGTAGGTTGCATAGCAATTCGTCACAAGACAAAAGGCCATGGAAGCAATTTTCTACGAGTGACTTATATAATACTTACTGCGGTTTCCAGAGCAATCTTCTGAGAACATTCTGGTGTGTATCTCCTTCCTGGGGACGAACTTCACTCAAGCTTCCAAGTCTCACTTCAAATTTATCATCAAGAAGAATACTGCTTGCTTGAACATCCCTTCAACCACCGAAAGTAATATAGCAAACAATTGAGGCTATTGAAAAGGAAATCATAAAGGTTGTGAAATATTACCCCCCCCCAAAAAAAAAAAAAAAAATTAAATCAAGATGAACAACACATGTAAAAATGGAGAAAAAGGCAACACGAGTAATTTCAGACTCCAGTAGCAAAAAGCATTGATTATTGACTATTATTACACTGAAAAGAGAACTGAAGTAGCTAAAATCATGGTCCTAAATACCTGTGAACAAGGGAAGGGCTACATTCATGATGCAAATGGAATAGGCCTTCAGCAGCTCCAATAGCTACTTTTAACCTTGTAATCCAATCCAGTGATTGTAGGCTATCATCGTCCGAATTGGTAGCCCTGTAAAAGGAATTGGCTAAATCTCCATTTGGCATATATTTGTATACTAAAAGCTTGTCAGTTTCATGCTCCAAGCAGTGCCCCAAGAGCGGGACAAATCTTGGGTGAGAAAGCTTTCTAAATAAATCCAATTCCATCATGTAAGATTCTTTCTTGAAAGAATTCGAATTGATCCTTTTGATGACCACGGGGATTCCCCCTTCTAAGATACCACGAAATAGATCACCTGAGTGGCCTTGCTTAATAAGATTCGTCTCGCTAAAATTATCAGTTGCTACGAGCAAATGCTCGTATGTAAATGGATCTCCAGAACCAGCTAGGTTTGTAGGATCTTTCGGAAGTTGAGGACTATCTCCTTCTGGAACAGGCCCGACATCCACATTCCCTATCTGATTTCCACTGCCCTTATTACGTCTCAAGATTAGTACAAGCACCAGAGCCAAAATTACAATGAAACCAAGTCCACCAACTACTCCAACCAAGATGAATATCAATCGCTTCCTGCTCTCTGAACTAGATTCTGCAGGAGGCGGAATAGTGTTTGGTGCTCCAAAATTATCAAAATTTAACCCTCTTTCGCTGTAAAACAGTCTACAATCCTCCAAACTCCTTTGTTTCGCAGCCTGAAGGCAATTATTGCCGATACTAGCATTCCTTTCAATGCCATTAACGACGTTGCCTTGAAAATAGTTGCCAGAGAAATCAATGAATTTGAACATCCCAAGTGAAAAATTCAAAGTCCCATAAAATAAATTGTTAGACAAGTTGAACATAGCAGCAGTGGCAACACTAGTATTCGAATGAAGACCCGGTAAAGGACCTGTAAAATTGTTGTTTGATACATCAAGGGACTGCAATTTAGACATTGACCAAATTGCACCATTAAGAGCACCATCAAGCTTATTCCTACTCAAATCCACAACTTGCAACTCAACAAGACTCGAAAACAAATCAACTGGTAGACGTCCCTCGAGCTCATTATCCCCCATTCTCATCTTTCTTAAACTCCTCAACATCTTTATTTCCTCAGGCATTGAACCATACAAAGAATTTTTACTAATATCAAGCTCAACCAACCTTGAAAGATTACCAAACTGAACAGGAATCGAGCCAGAAAGATTGTTATCTGAAACATTAAACACTTGAAGAACTTGTAAAGAGCCTAAACTAGGTGGAATTGACCCAGTTAAGTAATTTGAAGCAAGTTCAAGCCTTTCAATGTTCCCCAGAAACCCAAAGCTTGAAGGAATTGAACCGGTGAGCGAATTAACAGAAAGATCAAGAATTTTTAAATCCCTTAACTGTCCCAATGAACCGGGAATCGAACCAGCAAGATTGTTATCATGAAGATACAAAGAAGTGAGTCGACCCGAGTTACTGAGTGTACCAGGGATTGAACCGGAGATATTGCATGACCGGAGATCAAGAACCTCGAGATTAGTCAACAGGTTTCCGAACCAATCCGGTATTGACCCGGGAAGCGGGAACCCGGAAGCATTGAAGGAAACTAACCGGGTCAAATTAACCAAAGAATCGACATAGAACCTGGGATTGTGCCGTCCAACCCTGGTTCTTCTTAAACCGGAGACGGTGATGTTCGAGACGGAGCCGTTTCGACATTCGACACCGCGCCACGACGAGCAAGGGTCGGCCTTGATGGGCCAATCTTTGCCTCGGAGACCAAGAGACGCGCGGAGATCCAGCAATGCCCGCCGTTCGATTGGAGAACTTATCCGAACTTTCTGAGCTGCCCCGCACTGGATCAAGAACAAGATTACAGCTAACAAGAAGATTGATAAAGCACTTCTTTGGGCTTCCATTGATAATGTGAAGCTGATGCTGATGAACTTCAATGGCGGCCAAGTCTCTGACTCATCTCTCTTCCTAAATAAAAATATTTAGAAGACTATAAAAAGAGCTCTCTTTCACTAATCTGTACATCTTAATGTTCATAAAAATAGCAACCCAATACTCAGTAAATAAAAAGAAATCAGTTTTATTTATTTAATGAGTAATATTTGTTTCTTGTTCTTCGTAAATTCTTACCACCAATCACGAGCTTTGATTCTGCATTCGATGTTGTTCCTCGGTTACCGCCGATCCGGAATTAATAATTTAAACCCATAAAAGAAAATTGAATTCAACTTCATGTATTGAATACAAACGAAAAGAACGCTAATCTTGAGGTTTAAGGTAGCAAACCAAAAAGAATTCTTGTTTGTTTCTAGAGAAAATTAAAAAGAAAATGAATGATGGCACGGGGTTTTAAGGGAGGACGGGTCAAGTGACATTAATGAGATGAGAAAGGGGTTTGTTTGGCCAACCGCCGGGCTGTTTCTGCCAATACTGCGTTACTTTACCATTCACCGGAGCAATTTAGTGAGCCTCTGCCATTTTCATCAAACTCAAAAGATTCTAAACCTTTCAAATTTGTTATTATTGCTACTGACTCAGTGGAGCCATGGATTTGAACCTCAGAGTTTCTTCAATGGCTGGTTCATTGACTTGGAAACTACTAAAAAAGGTCCAGTCTTGATCATGGAAACCCACGCTATTATTACAAACAAATTAATAATAATAAGCCTAAATTCATAAATCATCATTCAACTTTATTCTTCAACTATTCTAGTCATTAAAATTTCAAAACGTTTAATTATTCACTGAAATTTAAACATTAAACATTTTTTTGTTACTATTCTGTTAAATTTTTGGCGACACTTATTTATCAGCAAACGGAGGAATCTCTCCAAAATTCACACAGTAAAAATTTTTACCGGTACGAAAGAATCAATATACTAAGAAACGGGTTTTTTCTGACGACGAATGAGAGAGATCGACGAGAGAAAAATTGAAATTTTTTGCTTGATTCGTGAATTTTTAGGTATTTTACGACGAAATAGAAGTTGAATCGAATTTAGGAGGTCGAAACGAAACGACTGGTGAAATTTGAGGCCGAACGACCGCCATTTATGGCTGTTAACGGTAGTGTCCGATGACGATGGACACGTCCCCATCATAACATCGTAAAAAAATTAACAGAGGAGTGACCAAAAACGTTCAATGTCTAAATTACAGTGAACAAATTGAATATTTTGAAACTTTAATAACTAAAATAGATTTAAGAATAAAATTTAGCAGTATTTTACGTAATTTATCGTATAATAATGTAAACAGTGAATCCTTTCGTTTTCGCATGATAATCAAACAAATAGAAAGTAGTGGGGTTTCATGGACTAGTCTTCTTGATCGTGTCTTGAGCAACATTTACCTGATGTTCATTTCTCTTAATGGAATTTATGCATTGTTAATGCTCTATTTTCATCACCCTTCCATCATCAACTTTTCTTTCTTTTCTTCCATATAACCATCAACTATTCTTAATTATGTGGTATAACTAATTAAACAATATGATATTAATCAACACTATTTGTATTTATTTATAATCAATTTTGGGTGTTTTGTAGAGATAGGGTTGCCGGGTTTTTCATTTTATGATTTTGAAGTGTATTTTTTTTATTTCACAAACTAGGGTGATTGATATAGTAAAGTTGAAAGTCAACTACACTTTCATATGCCCTAGTAAGTCATTGAAATTTTCTGACAATTTTAGGATAAAACAAAAGAGAACACATCGAGAAGGGACACGATTTTCCCTTCCTATGTGTGGTTACTGTAGAACCATTCCGATTCCATGAAATAAAAAAAAAATCATCCCACTTTATGAAATCATTTTTTCAATCACTCTATTTAAGTATGATGCTAAGATTTAAATTTATGACCTTAAGTACTTTTATAGATGTAATATTTCATCTCGCTAAACTAACTAACCGTTGGTAAATATGATGTGTACTTTTAATTGACATTATAATTTAACTTAAACAATTGTATTTAACTATACTTGATTTTATTGTATTAGCATGAAAATATCATGCTATTTTAGTTAAAACTAGGCTTAACCGTAAAATAAGTGCTCAAACTATATATTTTTTCCAGTTAGGTGCTTGAACTATTTTCCAGCTTAAATAGGTGCCTAACGTTTCGTCTGTTACTCAAATAAGATTTTTCCATCAATAATCGCTAAAAAAACCGTTGTATAATCATAACATAACACATCACCTTTTTTTTTAATTTTATGAAATTCTTTAAAAATTTATTTTTTTTAAAAAAAATCTCAAAATTTTAATTTCTTTCGATCAAACATTCAAGTCACATCTTCTTCACCATCTGGCATCCCCCACACGTCATCAGTTCACCGTTCACAATCCAAGCGTCATATGCTTCACAGTTTGGCATCCTCACGTTGGTTAGAACCCAACCAACCTCTTTTTTCTTCATTATTAGATGTTCATCAGCGATTCATTCATCGGTCTTCGACGATGAGATGATGAAATTTTCAGTCATGGTGGTCCAACAAAGGCAAAGGTAACCGTGGTGGTTGAATGAGTGGTGGGATTGAAGAATTTAGGGATTTATGTATTTAGGGCTAGGATTTAGGATTTTTTAGAGAAATTAATAGTTTTGGGTTTTTTATAAAGTTAAAGATTTTTTTTTATTTTTTAAAATAAAATTTAAATAAAATAACAAAAATAGGCCACATGTCATGTTCTAATTGGATAACACATTTTTTAACGATTGTGACGGAAAAACCTTACTTAAATAACAAAATAAAACGTTAAACACTGTTGGTTTAAAGTACTGCAAAACGAGCCGGTTAGCACTGACTGAAAAATGAAAAAAAGCAGAAAATAGAACGAGTTGAACCGTGTTGTGGTATGTTGGCCACTGCCTTAGAAACAATTATACCCCGATCAATGTAGTCGCTTCAGAGGCAGATTGTCCCCCGAGGTGAACACGGACGCTCTAGGAGTCGTACACTCGACACCAGAGTGAACAACAGTGGTACTGCTGCTTCTGACGATGGAGGAATGCAGAGAACTTTTAGAATGTTTTGTGTGTGTTTGTTGCATGCTTAGACTGCATGAAACCATCTATTTATAGGCCGAAAACCATGGACAGAACCGTCATTTTACTGTCCAAATTAATTCATATATTAATATGTATAACTGCAGAATTAATCTACTGTAACAGCTGCAGTAACAACTCTCCATAACAGCAAAATAATGCTGCAATTAACATCCAGTAACGGTAGCTGTAAACAAATGAACTTGGCTGAAAAACAGTTTGAATATTCGAACAAAACAACAGCTGGATTAAAACGTTCTGATTCGAATTTAATTAAAAAATAAATTCTAAATTCGAAAGTAGAGAATTTTCTCCAAAAAAAAATAATATCTACGTGCGGACATGTCGAAGACACGTATTTCTCAAACCCTTACTCGAGCCGACCGGACAGCAGGGGAAACATGGGTTTCACAAGCTTTTTTCCCAACCCGTATGGGATATAAGCTTTTACCTTTGGTTCTTACCATAAGCATTACCAACAAATACTTGTTTGGTTCGAAAATTAGTTCATACGTCTTATTGGAAAAAAATTGTATAATTTGTGAACTTTTCTAACCGTTAAGCATTTAAACTACTATGTTAACTATGTTTTTCCAAAGAAAAAAAAATACTATGTTAACTATGACGAGTGATTGTAGCTCATATTATAGTGCGCTTGTTTTACACGCGAAAGGCAGTTGGTTCCATTCATATAAAAAAAAAAAGGTAAATTATGTAAATCATTAGTGAATTTTACTCTCAAATATATTTTTATCACTAAAATTTTAAAATATTCAATTTACTCATTAAAGTTTAAACATTAAACGTTTTTTGTCACTGAAGTTTAGACACTCAACGCTCTTTGTCACTCAACCGTTCACCGTTGTCGTCGTTCGGTACCAAATTTTACCAATCGCTTCGTCTTGCCTCATGAGTTCAAGTCGGATGGAGCTCGTTTCTCAGTATATTGCTTCTCTCTTGCCGATGAAGTTTTTCATCGTTCGGATCTTGGAGAAATTTCTCCGCTCACCGATAAATGGACGTTTTTAAAAAGTTAACGGAAGTGACAAAAAACGTTCAATGTCTAAATTTCAGTGAGTAAATTGAACATTTTAAAATTTCAGTGGTCAAAATAGGTTTGAGAGTAAAGTTCAGTGATGATTTACATAATTTATCTTAAAAATTTATATGTTAATAAAGTTTTTTAAAATCATTTTCATGTTTCTTTGATGTATCCCCAACATATAATTGTAGGTTTGGTGATTCTTCAACTTGAAAAGTAAGTTAAAAATTACTCTATAACTTTATTGATTACAGATTTAATTTAAAATTTCAATTTAATTACATTGTTTTCAAAATAATTTTTGACGTTATTCTTTCATATACACTATTTTCTATTTTTTTAATAATGCTTTTTTCCCCTAAACAAGCCGGCTTCCATCTTGGTTTCTTTAAATTTAATATAATGTTTTTGTAGATTTATTTTCATGTGTTGGAACATTTATGTTTCCTTTAAGTAGGCCTGTGTTCATGTTCATTCGTTTAACTTTAACCAAATAAGTGAACGAACACGAACATAAACGAACACAAAATTTCTTGTTCCTGTTCGTTCATTAAAGAATGTAGCTTGTTCGTGTTCGTTCATGTTCGTTCGCTAAAATGATAAGCAAACACAAATGAACATAAACGAACATAACCGAACACAAACAAACATAAATAACATATATAATAGGTTAAATATTTAATATTTTGGGTAAAGGTTAATCCGATTAATTCAGTTAATTAACCGATTTTAAACCGAATTAATCGATAATTGAAATTTAGAAAACCTCTTAATCATTAGCCGAAACCTAAAATTATGTAACAGATTAACCAATTTTGTTTTGATTCGGTCGGTTAGTTCGATTTAACCGAACAATGAACACCCTAGCCGATAAGAAAGAAGTTTTTAACGAGTCATAAAATAGGACTTGTCAACTCGAATAACTCGAAATTTTGACTCGACTCGATCTAATGCTTACCCTTAGACATATGTGAATAAATTTAAACGAACATAAATGAACGAACATAAATGAACATAAACGAACGAATTATCGAACGTTCACGAACATAAATTAACGAACAAGCCCTTTTTTCGTGTTCGTTCATTCACTTAAACGAACAAAAAAACTTATCCATGTTCGCGCGTTTAATAAATAAACGAACTTCCCGCCGAACGATTCGCTGAACGTTCGGTTCGTTTACATCCCTACCTTTAAGTATCAATAAAAATGCATCTTTAATATATAAAAGTAGTATTTTTTTCGAAAAAGATAATTATCATTACAAACGCAATACAAATGGACATGAAAAGTGGATTAAAAGATAATTATCATTGCTTTTTAAAAAGTGTTTGTTTCGGTTAAAATTGTTTATTAATAATAATAATGAGAATATGTGATTTCCACGTCAAAAGTATTTTTTGTTTGGTTTGAAAAGTGAATTTTAAATCTGAAAATTTTAATTTTTAATTTTTTCAAAAACACTTTCAAGTATAATCACTCATTTATCATTATTTATATTACTATATATATATATATAGAAGCAATATTTAAGATAAACAATTTATCTACTTAAAAAAATACTTTTTGACGACAATATCAAACGCTTATATTTTAAATCAAACAATACATAAACATTTTTTCACCGCACTTCTCAAAAGCAATTTCTTAGTGTGTTTTTCAAAAGCATTGTCAAACTGGTCATAACCAATAATCTGTTTATTTACTAAGATGAGGTGGTAGATCCTTTAAATAAAATTTAGACTTTAAAATTTAATGTTGTGAATGAACAAATTGAGTTGAGAGGATTACCCCATAATGAATATCTGCAGTATTCGATTCAAGTTAGTTACCCAATAAATTGGATAATGAATATGAGTGATTATAAAAACTAAAAACTTTAGAGGATTAATTATTGGTAGTTTTGTTTTTAGCCGTATTATTTTAAAAATTTAAATCCATACTTTATTTTTTTGACAAATCATAATTCTAATCCTACCTAGAGTGGAGGAAAATGAGAGATTCTAGAAGAAAGAAGGGGTGCTCCTAGTGGGTTTAGAACTCATGACCTAAGGTAATGTGAAGGAACAAAGATGAGCAACTTGACCAACTAATCAAATGTGTTTGCTCAAAACTATATATTATTTTTTATTTAAACATATTTGGCTCTCTCCTAATTTCTATTCAATAATAATGTTATTTTGTTGGGATATTTGATTTTGATATAACAAGACAAAAAATATTTTTGGACTTAAACAATATTGTAAAAATAATTCTAAGTCCATTTAACTTGAAAAATATGTTTGAAAGGCTTTTGAAATGTTTTTGACTTGAACAAATGTTTTCAAAATTGTGTAAGTGTCAAAAACATGCCTTGAGTACCGATACCCAACAGCCCGTACAGGTACAGTCATAAGCGTACCGATACGCAGTGTTTTCCCTAATTTCTAGTAAGCCAATTTCGTACCGATACGACCAAGCCCGTACCAATACTTAAGTATCACGTACCGGTACACCCTGTATTAATTGTGTAACGACTCTTTCTATTTTAGGGCATATATCGATACCGAAAGTCACGTACCGATATGTACTACACCATAAGTGTATTTATGGTTGGAAATAAAGTCCCCAACGATCATGAACTCATTAGAGCGTTTAAAATGCGTCTTCAAGCGACCATAAAATATCAAGAAATTTATTGCCAACATTCTTTGTACAGAGAAATTATTTTAGTGCTTAAATTGTCAATTCCTTGTAGAAAACACTAGTGAGCTCAATTGTCGAATTTGCTTAAGTGTTTCGGTTTTGAGTGAGTGCTTAATTTGCAAATACATTTTCCTAGAAAGGTTTCCTTTGTTTGTTAATTTGTATTTTCTCTTTGGGAGAGAGTGTTTCAAAGCTCTGGGGTATAAGTTTTGAGGGACTTGTAAGGTTATCTCCTTTGGCCTAAAAGGAAAGATAAATTTTGTGAATTTCTGGAAAATCTTTAGTGGGAAAGCTAAGGCAGTGGAAGTAGACTTAGTAGAAAATTCGAACCACTATACATCATTGTGTCCAAAATTTTTATTTATTTGTTTTTCATCCACCACTTCAAAAATTCAATTCACCCCCTCTTGACTATTTCGGTTGAGTAATTTGAACCCAACATATTTGTTGATCTTGCAACTATAAAAAAGGTAAAATAACTTTGTAGTACATTTTTTATTCATTTAACTATTAATATTTAAAAATAAATGAACATTTGTCATTAATTAAATAATATAATTTTTAATCATCTATATTTATGTAATACCCGAATTTTGTCCAAGTACCCATATATATATATATATACATCTCTATAAATAAAGCCAAAAACTAAATAATAAATAAATAGTAAATAAATAAATCCCATATAACAGTCCGAAAATTCAAGATATAATGTCCAAGGTCCACTTTCAATTATAAAAGCCCAAATTACAATATTTGCCAGCACATTACAGTTGCCTATACTCAATAAACACAAATAAAATTGATAAACCCCTTTTCCCTCCCAAAACAAGTCCATGTGGCGGCGTTTTATTGGTCCGATCAGAAAGCACGTGGATTGTGCCTCTTCTCCTGTGAGCTGGAGCCAGCTGGCATATGCTGATGTCAGCAAACCAAACCCCTATAAATACTAAGGAGAGAAAAGTTGTCAGATTTAATGACCCCTAATTAATACCTACCATTAATAATAATAATAAAAAATAATAATAAAAAACAAGAGAGAGAAAATGGCGTTTTTGAGAATTTACCTGCCCAGGAATCAAATCGCTAGAAACCGAACCGTCAAGAGCCACGTCGTCACTGGAAAGTTGAGCCGCTGCCGGAATCACCGTCAAGACCGCCAAGACTACTGGAATCGAGGTAAAACTCTCCGTTTTATTATTTCCTGCAAGAGAAAAGTTAAAATAAAATGTAAGTTAAAAAAACATAAAAACAGTAGAGGAAAAAATGAAATTAACTGAGATTTTAGCTTTTTTTCTATGTTGGTCGGTGAGGATTTCGGTTCGGCCGGAGTTGAAAACGAGTGTTGTGAGAGAGAGTTTAAGTTTAGGATGGGGAAGTTGGAGGTTTCTTTCGAATTCGGGTAAGATAGGTCAAGATTCGGGGAAAATGGGGTTAGATTCGGTTGGATCGGGGTAGTTAGGGTGAGAAATCAGAATTTTCAGGATTTTTAGGTTTCTGGCACGGCAGCCGAAAATCGCTTGGCAGCAGCGCACGGTGGCCGGAGAATAGTTAACGGCGGTCGGAGTTGCAGCGGTGATCAAAGTGGGGAAGGAGATGACCGAAGGTTGGTCGGAGTTGCAGCGGTGATCGAAAAGGTGAGAAAGATGATCAGAGACGATAATCAGCGGGGGTTGGCATCGCCCCGACGGCCGTCAAACATGCCAAAGTGGAGTAATGGTGGTGGTCGCGAATTGCAATGGGAAAGAGGGAAGAGTTCGGTTTGAGTTCATGGAAAATTTATGGGTTTGATCTTTAAAAACATGAAAGGGAAGAAGTTTTTGTGTTTGAATGGATTAAACGAGGAAAAATGAAGAACGAAGAATGATTTTAGGATGAACATGTGTGTTTGATTCATTTGGGCTGGAATTTCTGGGTATAATTTGTTTAGGTGAGAGAGTTTGTGGGAAGAGTGAAGGAGGAGAGAGAGAGCAAGATCGAATTATGAACGATTTAGCTCTGTCAAAGGGCTTTTATAGCTTGAGTTAAATGACACCATTTGGTGTTGGGTTTAACTCTACCCATGTGACCGAGTTGGGTCGGGCAATAGACTCGCGCCCTACTCTCCGAGCCTTATACTTCCGGCTATTTCGTTTTACTTTTTTTATAATTCAGTCACTAATTTCTTGTAATTTGGCATTCTAGTTTGCAATTTAATTCAATTTAATCATGTTTTCAGTCTTGATTTAGTTTGATTTAAATGCAATTAATTTATATGCATGTTTGCATGTTTTAAATAGCATATACTATAATTGTTTAGGAGATTTTAATCACTTAAAATATTAAAATTAGAGCCTTTAGATTAAGTTCTCTAATTAAATTTAGGGTAAACTACTCTAAGGACCACCGAACTTTAGAGGCATACCTATTTTGACCACCGAACTATCGAACTCGTCAATCATACCACCAAACTTATTAAATTGACCTATTTTGACCATCACCGTTAAAAAACTAATGGAGTGGTGACGGAGAGGTGACGTGGCAGTTAACGAAAATTTATAAAATTACACATTTAGACCTTGTCATTTACCTATTATATCAATTTGGTCCAAATTTTAATTTTATTAATTAAAATTAACCATCCAATCGAGCGAAGACACGTGTCATCACCCGATTGGATAATTTATTTTAATTTTTAATTTATTTTTATTTAATATGTCACCACCTGGTTAAAGGAAAATTGAAGAGAAAGGATAAGTTTGGCATGGATTGAACCTGAAACCTCCAAGTTAGAAACCCCATGTGTTTGTCACCACTCCAACCCATTTTTAGTGCAATGAATTGCACCATTTAATATAAATAAATAAATAAATAAATATATATATATATATATATATATATATATATATATATATATATAACAGTAAATGTTAGGGAATAAAAAAGAAAAAATGGTTGAAAGGGGACTCGAACTTAGATCACTTGGGATGTATATAATCACACAAAAATTCGACTTAAATTAAATCTGAAAATTATTAAATATTTGATTTTAAAAAATATTCGATTTAAAAGAAAAATAATTCGATTTAAAATATTTGAACTTTTCTTTTTCATATTTAATTTAAATTAAATCGAATATTTTTTAAAATCGAATATTTTTATGAAATATTCAAATATTTTAAATCGAATTTCTTTTCTTTTAAATTGAGTATTTTTTAAATCGATTATTTAAATTAAATCAAGTATTTTAAATCGAATATTTTTTAAAATCGAGTATTTAAATTAAATCCAGTATTTTAAATCGAATATTTTTGAAATCTAGTATTTAAATTAAATATTTAAATTAAATCGAGTATTTTAAATATTTGAATATTTAATAAAAATATTCGATTTAAAAGAAAAGAAATTCGATTTAAAATATTTTTAAATCGAGTATTAAATTTAAAAATATTTTTATTAAAAATATTTAATTTAAATACTCGATTTTAAAAAGTATTTGATTTAAAATACTTGCTTTAGTTTAAATACTCGATTTTAAAAAATATTCGATTTAAATACTCGATTTAATTTAAATAATCGATTTTCAAAAATATTCGATTTAAAAGAAAAGAAATTCGATTTAAAATATTTGAAAATTTAATAAAAATATTTGATTTAATTTAAATTAAATATGAAAAATAAAAAAAGGAAAATATTTTAAATCGAATTAGTTTTCTTTTAAATAGAATATTTTTAAAATTGAATATTTAATAATTTTTAGATTTAAATTAAATTGAATGTTTGTGTGATTATACACATCCCAAGTGATCTAAGTTCGAGCCCCCTTTTAACCATTTTTACTTTTTTTATTCCCTAACATTTACTATTATATATATATATATTAAATGGTGTAATTCATTGCACTAAAGATGGTCTGAAGCAGTAGCAAACACATGGGGTTTCTAACCGGGAGGTTGCAGGTTCAATCCATGCCAAACTCATCATTCCTCTTCAATTTTCCTTTAACCAGGTGGTGACACGTGTTACCACCTAGTTGGTGGGTAAAATATATTAAAAATAAATTAAAAACTAAAATAAATTGTCCAATTAATTAAATTAAAATTTGGACTAAATGTATAATTTTACAAATTTTCGTGAACTGCCACATCATCCCTCCGTCACCACTCCATTAGTGTAACTCCCTCGTCCAGGTCTGGATGACTGACCGGTCCGAGTAGGTTAAACGGGAAAAATCGAAGCGAAACCTGTTAAGGCTCCCATTCGGTTAGCAACCCTATTTTTTTTCTTTTCTAGATGCCTTTATTAAATCCTATGTGATAGGACACGCAGCGAACAAACACGGATACAAAACCCACAAGACATGGAATTAAACAGCCCATTTTAACTTTTATAACAGGCCGTATCGATACACTAGGGGACCATATCTAGGGGACCGTATCGATGCGCTAGGGGACCGTATCGATACGCCTTGACTTGGTCAACTACTCAGAGTCAACCTAGAGAGACCGTATCGATACACTGGTTGACCGTACCGATACGCCCTCATTGGTCAACTTCTCACGGTCAACGATAAAAGACCGTATCGATACACCCTATACCCGTATCGATACGCCAAAATCTCTCCAATTTCTCAGATTTCCAGAGAGCCTTTGGCGTATCGATATGCCCTTGTGTATCGGTACGCTCTGCTTAAACTGAGCCCCAAAGTGTAGGACCGTATCGATACGGCCCTTGGGCGTATCGATACGCCCTGCACTGCAAGCCTCAATTTAGCTGCAAAACGAACCACAACTCAACTCTAGATGCATTTTACGACTCGTCTAGCAACTTACCCACATTCATAGATCATTTAGCAACCAGGATTGGACATACATATCAATTTAAACAAACACAGAACATCATATACCAAGACAAGCATACAACATACATACACATACTCTGGAGGCATCTCATCCTACTTCAAACATGATCAACCACTTAACACACATTCAAAAGAACACACGTCCAAGGCTAACCATTTTAAAAGAGAACAAGCACCCACAATATACAAGTATAACTAGGTTTACATGCCTTCACTACAAACATAAGCATAAAAAAGACATGGTTATAAGCCTTCCAAACAAACACTTAGGCATCAACATAAACATGGTTTACAAATCCATCAACATAAGGCATTAACAACATGGAGCCAACACAAAGGAGTCTAGATACACGCTTCTAAAACACGTAGCATTTCCCATTGCTAAACTACTGCATTATTTAATAAACCATAATTGAGCAAACTACCACACGCTTGGACGCCCTTTTCTTGCTCCTTGCTAACTCCAAGCTAATGATCTGTATTGTCGAAAAAAGGAGAGCGTAAGCATAAAGCTTAGTGAGCGGAGCTCAAAAACATAACAACGACAATGCAGGGTTTAAAGCTTTCTTTAAAATAAAGGCCAACACATACAATCCATCTAACCACACAATCCTCTTACTAACATACAAGTTCAACCACAAGTCAACAATATAGATATTTGTCATGACCTCACACTTCATGGTATGCATAAAGGCATGATTTCAGATTTAAAGCAAAACCATTAAAAGGAAATGATATGGTGAGACACAACATGAGCAACACATGGTATGCACAAGCATAACCAAAATACACACGGTGGGACTACACATCACCATTTCGACTAGTAGTTTTCCGATGGGACTACACATCAACGTACTATTCTACTAGTCACTACCGACGGGACTACACATCACCAGAGTTTTATACTAGTCGCTACCGGCGGGACCACACATCACCGGAGGAACGACAAACATCACGTGAGGTTCGACACCAACCATGCAACACGATATACAAACCACTATCATGCGACATGAACACACTATATCATGCACGACTAGAACAACTTCTAACAACATCCACAATTATGCACAAACTTACTACTTACAATCTTACCAACCACAAGTGGTCTTACTTACCATTTTCGTGCACAACCTGCACCAACTTACAGATATTTTACAAGGCATATCAACATCACCATTAATTTCATCACACATGATCAACAACATAATAACAAACAACATGCTTCCTCCCAAAGTATTGAAATTTCATGCATAACAAATTATCACCACAAGTAATGAAAAACAAACGATAAAAAGGGGAAATTAAAGAGGCGATTCACATCAACTTACTCTTGAGTTTAAATTGACCTTTCAAGCT
This sequence comes from Hibiscus trionum, assembly GCA_030270665.1. Classification (NCBI taxonomy): domain Eukaryota; kingdom Viridiplantae; phylum Streptophyta; class Magnoliopsida; order Malvales; family Malvaceae; genus Hibiscus; species Hibiscus trionum. The sequence goes on along the minus strand of BSYR01000043.1, from coordinate 260,042 downwards.
CAATCCAAACTCTTTCAAAACCACCTTTGAACCAAAACGTTACTTAAAAATATTTCCACTCACCATATTTCCTTAAGCAAACCAAGCAAAGCCGACTCAAGCCTCCACAACTTCCGGAATCGTGCCCGAACCTCCCAAGGCCAAATCCGATGTTTCTAACCAATCAAAAGCAATGTATTAACCTCTTAATCAACCACAAATTTACTGTTACACATCATCTCTCAATTGCCTAACATTTTCTCAACAATTCAAAGCCGAAATCCTCCCAAATAATCCCATTTTCGTACTCCAGCAAAACCCAGCCATTTCCTCTCAATTTAAACACTTAAAACACTCCAAAACATGTCCAAAACATCACCCTAAGGTTGTACAACCATCAGCCCTTCATTTCCCCACATAAACACCTTAAAAACTCCCATTTTCCACTCCTAAAAATCACTTACAGCAGTAGCTACGGGAATCCATTCAAACCAACACTATCACCACTCAAAAATCATCAAAAAAACATATAAAAAAACCTACCCAATGTTGCTATAACATCAGCCCAACAATTTTTCACAAAACCATTCCAAAAACACAAATTTTGACACTTTAAATATACCCCTAAAAATCCATTTCGGAATTCTTTATAAAACCCAACCAAATTGAGATATAATGTTCCATAGGGCAAGGTTAGATCAAAACTCAACTCTATTAATAAAAAACAACCCAAGAAGCCATTAAAGTTTCATACTTTCTTCAAACCTTGAAAACTTGAAAAAACTAAGAAGAAGATGTTTTTGAAATCTAAAACTATGGAAATGATTGGGATAGAAAGGAGAAGTCAAAAACGAGGTTACCTTGCAAAAATCACCAAAGATGAGGAAGAATGGTGATGGAATAGTGATTCCAATGGAGAAAGAGGTTTTTGTCGTTGGAATGTTTGAAGAAGGGGGAAGAAGGTGAGTTAAATGAGGGTTTTAAAATAAAATGAGCTTTTATTTTTTAAGACCCAATATTTACAAGAGTGTCATTAATGAAAAATGACCTTCTTCTACTATTCCAAAATCCATGAAATTTTGGGTTCTTATTTAATTTAAAATTGGATCCAACATATTAAATGATTTTTTTTAAAACGAGAGGAAAAACCCGAAACATTATTTTAATATTATTTTCACCCAACCCCTAAACCCAGGTGTTACAACTCTCCCCCACTTAAGGAATTTCGTCCCTGAAATTACCTGACGGAAACAAATACGGAAACTGTTCAAGCATATTAGCTTTTCTCTCCCACACCTCTATGTCTCCACAACACCTTGACCCTAACATGCTCGATAGACATTCTACACAACACTGAAGGTCAATAATACACATCTCAACACGATCTCTAATATTTGAATATCTCTCTGACTGATCATCGGACTGAGGGCGACACGATGTACTGAAATTCAGACGAGTACCCAAAGCAACATGCAGACATTTCCAAAAGCTATTTGTAAACCTCGGATTTCTACCTGACACAATCGACTTCGACACACCACGTAATCTCACAAACTCACTGATGTACAAATCAACTAACTTACGTATGAACGACTATAAAATGAGCACACCTCGTGAAACGGTCAACAATCACCCCAACTGAATTCTTCTTAAAGGAAGTCAAAGGCAACCCTGATACGTAGTCCATCGTAACATTTTCTCAGTTCCATTTTGGAATTCTCAACGGCTGTAACAACCAGAAGAAAATTGAGATTCTGCCTTATCACACTGACAAACCATGCACTTGCTCACGAAATCAGTAACATCTCCTTTCAGACCAACCCAATAGCACCCACATTTCAATCCACGGTTCATCTCTGTACTACGGGGATGCATAGCAACGGACTACTGTGCGCTTCAATCAAGATCGTACGCCTCAAATCACTGTCACCTAGCACAACTATCCCATCTCTGAAACACAAGACCCCACCAACGCTGAAACTGTAGTCTGTATGTCTTCCTTCCGCTATATTTTGCACGTGAGGTGTCAAGGATCTATCTAACAGCTGCTTCTCTCAATTCAACTGTCCTAAAGTAGACTCACCCTGAAGTTCGGCCACTAGGCCGCCATCACCGGACAAGCTCTAACTAGCAAACATTTCTCTCAACTCAACGGCTATCTTCCTACACAAAACATCCGCCACTACATTGGCTTTACCCGAATTATACTCAACCTTGAGATCATAGTCTTTAAGCAATTTTAGCCACCTACATCGTCTAAGATTCAACTCTTTCTGTGTCACTAAAATTTTTCAAGCTCTGATGATCTGTATACACTATGCATTTCTCGCCATACAAGTAATGCCTCTGAATCTTCTTCAAAGCAAACACAACTACAGCTAACTCTATGTCATAAGTCGGATAGTTATGCTCATGAGTCTTTAACTGTCTCGAGGAATAAGCCACCACTCTTCTGTCTTGCATGAGAACACAACCTAACCCTACATGTGAAGAATCACTGTAAATCACATAGTCCTTACTCGACTCCGACTAAATCAAAATCGGTGCATTGGTCAAAGCTTCTTTCAATTCCTCAAAGGCTTGCTGTCTCGCATCGGACCACTCAAACTGAACATTCTTCTGAAGTAACTTTGTCAAAGAAGCGGCTATCTTCGAGAAACCTTCCACAAACCTCCTATAGTAACCGGCTAAGCCTAGAAAACTACGAATCTCTGTCACAGACTTCGGTTGCTTCCACTCAACCATAGCATCTATCTTCTTCGGATCCACTTCTAATCCCATCGGCTGACACTACATGCCCAGGAAGACTACTTCTCGGATCTAGAACTCGCACTCACCCAACTTTGCATACAACTGTTTGTCTAACAAGGTCTGTAAAACCATCCTCAAATGCCGGTCATGGTCTTCCTCGGTACACGAATACACCAAAATATCATCTATGAAAACAACTAAAAACTAATATAAGTACTAGTAGAATTTTTCTTTTCAACATATCCACAAATGCAGCTGGCGCATTAGTCTAACTAAGCGGTATAACCAATAATTTATAACGACCATATCTAGTCACAAAAGATGTCTTCGGTACATCGACCCTCTCACCTTCAACTGGTAATACCCGGATCTCGAATCTATCTTTAAAACATTGAAACACTTCTAAGCTGATCGAACAATTCATCAATTCTCGGCAACGGATACTTGTTCTTCACTGTCAACCGATTCAACTATCTGTAATCTATAAACATTCTCATACTGCCATCCTTCTTCTTCATAAACAATACCGGTGCACCCCAAGGCGACGAACTCGGACGGATGAAACCTCTATCTGACAACTCTTGCGACTAAGTCTTCAACTCTTTCAGTTCTTTCGGTGCCAAACGGTACGGAGCAATCAAAACAGGAGCAGAATCAGAATATGTCTCTATAGCAAACTCTACTTTTCTATCGGGAGGTAAACCAAGAAATTCTTCCGGAAACATACTCGGAAAATCACACACTGTTCTAACATCTTGAGGTCTAATCTTCATTCATGTTTAGATTCATTACGTAGGCCAAGTGCGTCTCACCACCCAATTCAACTAATCTCTGAGCCTCTGAAGCCAAAACAACATTCGATAAGAAATTTACATTCTCACCTACCATTACAATCTCATAATCATCCGCAAGCTTCAAGAAAACTCTCTTTGTCTCATGGTATACCCTAACTCTATATTCTACAAGTCAAACCATGTACAGTTTCACATCAAAACCGTAGAAAGGCAATTCCATCACATCTACTAGAAACACGTGTCCCCGAACCATCAACGGACATCCCTTATACACCCTTCCGACCACAATCGTACCCCCGAGGGAGCTAGTAACACTAACACCTACCTCTAGTACCTCATAAGGTAAATTCATCAACTTCGCATGCTCACTCAAAATACACGGATGCGTAGATCCATAATTAATCAGAAAAAACAAACTCAATGACTGTATCAAGGAATTACTTGCTATAACATCGACATCATTCCGAAGCCAACTCTTAGGTCTTCACTTTTTTTACCAACTCATATCAAGATCGGTCACATTGTTCTTTCTCAACATAAACCAACTCATAGGCACGCTGACCCAAACAAACGAACTGTACCTCCAACTCTGGTACTGCCCTACTGCCCTGAACTAGAGCGATGAACTCTCTCATCAACCACACCCTCTAAAACCTCATATTCACGATTACCAGCTCTAGGCCCACGCCTCGGCCTCAAACTTACCAAAGACAACATTACAATAATAAACAAAACACGCAACAAAATATATGGGGTTAGTAAGGGCAAGGGTCCAAGGTTCTCAAGTACTTCTTTACTCAAAACCCCCTTCTAAATAAGTAATAGTAGCAATGGGAACTCGACACTACGCTTCAACACAACCATCATGCTAACACATGCCTTCAAACACCGTGCGAACAATCAAGCATCAAGCATACATGGCAACATAGTCACAAAGACATAGCAACAACATAACACATCAAACTTACCTCACTTACCTACCCGAGGTCTCGGAACCTCAGGCTCTGATACCACCAAATGTAACCCCCTCGTCCCGGTCTAGACAACTGACCAGTCCGAGTAGGTTACACGGGGAAAACCGAAGCGAAACCTGTTAAGGCTCCCCTTCGGTTAGCAACCCTATTTTTTTCTTTTCTAGATGCCTTTATTAAATCTTATGTGATAGGACACGCAGCGAACAAACACGGATACAAAACCCACAATACATGGAATTAAACAGCCCATTTTAACTTTTACAACATGCCGTATCGACACGCTAGGGGACCGTATCGATACGCCTGGACTTTGTCAACTACTCAGAGTCAACCTAGAGAGACCGTATCGATACACTGGTTGACCGTACCGATACGCCCTCATTGGTCAACTTCTCACGGTCAACGATAAAAGACCGTATCGATACACCCTATACCCGTACCGATAAGCCAAAATCTCACCAATTTCTCAGATTTCCAGAGAGCCTTTGGCGTATCGATACGCCCTCGTGTATCGGTACGCTCTGCTTAAACTGAACCCCAAAGTGTAGGACCGTATCAATACAACCCTTGGGCGTATCGATACGCCATGCACTGCAAGCCTCAATTTAGCTACAAAACGAACCACAACTCAACTCTAGATGCATTTTACGACTCGTCTAGCAACTTACCCACATTCATAGATCATTTAGCAACCAAGATTGGACATACAGATCAATTTAAACAAACACAGAACATCATATACCAAGACAAGCATACAACATACATACACATACTCTGGAGGCATCTCATCCTACTTCAAACATGATCCAACACTTAACACACATTCAAAAGAACACACGTCCAAGGCTAACCATTTTAAAAGAGAACAAGCACCCACAATATACAAGCATAACTAGGTTTACATGCCTTCACTACAAACATAAGCATAAAAAAGACATGGTTATAAGCCTTCCAAACAAACACTTAGGCATCAACATAAACATGGTTTACAAATCCATCAACATAAGGCATTAACAACATGGAGCCAACACAAAGGAGTCTAGATACACGCTCCTAAAACACATAGCATTTCCCATTGCTAAACTACTACATTATTTAATAAACCATACTCGCGCAAACTACCACACGCTTGGACGCCCTTTTCTTGCTCCTTGCTAACTCCAAGCTAATGATCTGCATTGTCGGAAAAAGGAGAGCGTAAACATAAAGCTTAGTGAGCTGAGCTCAAAAACATAACAACGATAATGCAGGGTTCAAAGCTTTCTTTAAAATAAAGGCCAACACATACAATCCATCTAACGACACAATCCTCTTACTAACATAAAAGTTCAACCACAAGTCAACAATATAGATATTTGTCATGGCATCACACTTCATGGCATGCATAAAGGCATGATTTCAGATTTAAAGCAAAACCATTAAAAGGGAATGATATGGTGAGACACAACATGAGCAACACATGGTATGCACAAGCATAACCAAAACACATACGGTGGGACTACACATCACCGTTTTGACTAGTAGTTTTCTGATGGGACTACACATCAACGTACTCTTCTACTAGTCACTACCGGCGGGACTACACATCACCAAAGTTTTATACTAGTCGCTACCGGCGGGACCACACATCACCGGAGCAACGACAACCATCACGTGAGGTTCGACGCCAACCATGCAACACGATATACAAACCACCATCATGCGACATGAACACACTATATCATGCACGACCAGAACAACTTGTAACAACATCCAAAATTATGCACAAACTTACTACTTACAATCTTACCAACCGCTAGTGGTCTTACTTACCATTTTCGTACACAACCTGCACCAACTTATAGATATTTTACAAGGCATATCAACATCACCATTAATTTCATCACGCATGATCAACAACATAATAACAAACAACATGCTTCCTCCCAAAGTATTGAAATTTCATGCATAACAAATTATCACCACAAGTAATTAAAAACAAACGATAAAAAGGGGAAATTAAAGAGGCGATTCACATCAACTTACTCTTGAGTTTAAATTGACCTTTCAAGCTCAATCCAAACTCTTTCAAAACCACCTTTGAACCAAAACGTTACTTAAAAATATTTCCACTCACAATATTTCCTTAAGCAAACCAAGCAAAGCCGACTCAAGCCTCCACAACTTCCGGAATCGTGCCCGAACCTCCCAAGGCCAAATCCGCTGTTTCTAACCAATCAAAAGCAATGTATTAACCTCTTAATCAACCACAAATTTACTGTTACACATCAGCTCTCAATTCCCTAACATTTTCTCAACAATTCAAAGCCGAAATCCTCCCAAATAATCCCATTTTCGTACTCCAGCAAAACCCAGCCATTACCTCTCAATTTAAACACTTAAAACACTCCAAAACATGTCCAAAACATCACCCCTAAGGTTGTACAACCATCAGTCATTCATTTCCCCACATAAACACCTTAAAAACTCCCATTTTCCACTCCTAAAAATCACTTACAGCAGTAGCTACGGAAATCCATTCAAACCAACACTATCACCACTCAAAAATCATAAAAAAATATCTAAAAACACATACCCAATGTTGCTATAACATCAGCCCAACAATTTTTCACAAAACTATTCCAAAAACACAAATTTTGACACTTTAAATATACCCCTAAAAACCCATTTCGAGATTCTTTATAAAACCCAACCAAATTGAGATATAATGTTCCATAGGGAAAGGTTAGATCAAAACTCAACTCTATTAATCAAAAACAACCCAAGAAGCCATTAAAGTTTCATACTTTCTTCAAACCTTGAAAACTTGAAAAAACTAAAAAGAGGATGTTTTTGAAATCTAAAACTATGGAAATGATCGGGATAGAAAGGAGAAGTCAAAAACGAGGTTACCTTGCAAAAATCACCAAAGATGAGGAAGAATGGTGATGGAATAGTGATTCCAATGGAGGAAGAGGTTTTTGTCGTTGGAATGTTTGAAGAAGAGGGAAGAAGGTGAGTTAAATGAGGGTTTTAAAATAAAATGAGCTTTTATTTTCCAAGACCCAATATTTATAATAGTGCCATTAATGAAAAATGACCTTCTTCTACTATTCCAAAATCCATGAAATTTTGGGTTCTTATTTAATTAAAAATTGGATCCAACATATTAAATGATTTTTTTTAAAACGAGAGGAAAAACCCGAAACATTATTTTAATATTATTTTCACCCAACCCCTAAACCCGGGTGTTACAATTAGTTTTTTAATGGCGTTGAAAAAAAAGGTCAATTTAATAAGTTTGGTGATCTAATTGACGAGTTCGATAGTTCGGTGGTCAAAATAGGTACGCCCCTAAAGTTCGGTGGTCATTGGAGTAGTTTACCCTTAAATTTAATTAATTTGATAGGAAATGACTTTATAATAAATAAATGGAAATTGAATAAAAGCTTAAATATCATAAGTTGATTAGTATCACATTGCAATATGATGTTAATCAACGGGAATGTTTCATTTGAACATAGAAAATAGAAATCACATGTAGTTAGTTTAATAAAATTGGAATTAAGATTAAACGATTAACGAAATTAATAATAGGAATATTATTAATTTAGGAAAAATATGGGTAGTGCCCAAAATTTTTGGGTGTTATCACATAGGTCCTAAACTTGATAATATTCATAGATTTTTAATTAATTAAATCAATGGAGCCCTAATTAGTTTGTACTTAAAATGACAAGACAATAACCGAACATGCATTAAACCATTTGTGTTGAGATACATTTTGAATATAAATTGAAGTGTCCTAATGTATTTGGACGTTTCAAAACTTATATTCGTCCAAAATGTATTTTCTTACAAAAGGATATCCCCATTCAAAATGGAATCCATTTAAGAATTAAAGATTTAATTAAATTCATATTAATGTTCGAAATGCTGAAATGCCACGTGGAATTAATAAGGTACCGATAACGGGCGTTGTAGGGGTTCTAACCCTTCCCTACACGTAACCGACTCCCGAACCCGAATTTTACTAAAAGAATCTCTGGTCTGTTTTTATGGTGTCTGATCTACCAAAGTGATCGGTGGCGACTCCAAATTGATTTTCAAGAATGAATAAATGAAGCCCGATTTAATATGAGAAAACTCTAATTTCAAGACCAAATTAAAAATGTTAAAACCTCGATTTCAAAACTCTAATCGCCAGGCTATTTTTACAAACGATTTTAAAAATGATCATGAAAGCTTGGCGACTCCGCTGGAGATATAATTGAGAGTCAGGCCTATTAACTAATTCCATATGGCATTTCGGTATTTTCAACAATAATCTGAATTTAATTTTTTCTAAAGAATTGTTAGATAGATTTTCAGGAAAAATGGGGATAGCTTTTGTGTATGATATATTTGTCATTCATACATAAACCCTCGACCCGAGTTTTTCACCCTTAAGTGGGAGAGAGACAATATCCGACGTGATACTCTCCAGCTCCGAGTTCAGATTTTTTGTCTTCTTCCGGTATACTAACCTTATGCACCATGGGCCCACGCCTCCGTTATAAGGGACCTATACTACCGAATCGATGTCTACTATCGCAGTAGACGGCAACGAAAGTTTAAGAACCGAGAGCCTAGAAGAAAGCCCACATTCTGTTTTTAGAAACATGCCCCGCTAGAGCCAGACAGGAACCTAGGACAAGTGTTGTCGGTTTCAATACATTTCTCTGGTTATTTTCTTTGCTACATATCATGTATTTCTCTGAACTAATAATTTGTTTACTTGCTTTTCATATTAATTCACAGTACTAACACGAGTTTTTTTTGGTTTGGTTTGGTTTGTTTTGCTTTGCTTTGTTTGGAATAAATCATGTCATAAATTGCATTTGTTTGGCATCGAATTGAGAGTCAATCAATTTGGAAGTATTCGATATGCCTCGAGAGTTTAAGATAAGAGAAGATAATACAACAGTTTGGACATGGTTTGAGCAAACTCAGCATGAGAAGGGGGCAGTCTCGGTAAAAGTGAAGTGTCCAAGATGAAAGGTTGTGTAAAGATAAACACTAATCAGAATACATGTTTACCATAAGTAAAAGAAACGTGGGATCAGTGGGAAAATGAAATGAAGGAACAATTGAGGAAAAAAATTGGAGACATAGCCTTGCTATTAAGTGTAAAGGTCGATCAAGAGTTGCTTAGAGCCATGACACAGTTCTGGAACCCAGCGTACAATTGCTTCACCTTCATACTAGTGGACATGACACCTACACTGGAGGAATATGAGATATTGATTAACTGTCCAAGAATTAAAAGTGATAAGATTTATGTCATACCCATCAACAATTCAAGCTTCATGAAGAAATTAATATCATTAACTGGAAAAACAAAAGAATGGTTGGATAGAAAAATGGCAAATAATGACAACACTGGTCAAAATGAAGACAGACAACGAATCAACTGGAGGAGCCTTAAAGAATTGATATTGGCAAGTAATGATGAACCGGTCAGGATGAGAAGCCTATTCGCCTTATGCATCTATGGGTTAGTCTTATTTCCAAGGACTCCGGGGCATATTGACCCTTCAATTGTGGAACTATTCGAGCGATTAGAGAAATGAGTCAATCTAGTACCTGCAATTCTAACAGAAACTTACAGATCATTGACTGCTTGCAAGAAATCAAGAGAAGGAAGATCTTGGGGATGCACAAAGTTGCTCGATATCTGGTTTAGGGGTCACAAGTGGGATACTCCTTACAGAGGAATTAGATATCTCGATACGTATTCACTGATAGAAGAACACTTAACCAGTTGCCTGTTGGAGAAAAAGAGTGAAAGACAATGGGAGGAATACTTTAAGGACATGAAAGATACAAATGTGGTATGGAAGGCTTCATGGTTGAATAGGGGAACAACTTTCTCATATCGGTGTGGAGACAGAGACTGGGTCCCACTACTAGGAATTTGGGGAGGAACGGCTTACTTTCATTTGCTAGAAACTAGACAATTTGGTTCAAGACACTTTATACCGGCTACTACAGGCATGACAAAGTTTGAGTACGCACATAAGACGAATGACTACAAAGGGGAAGTAATTCAAACTATAAGAGCATGGGAAAAGCCAAGAAGGGTCCAACCATATCAAGACCTGGGAGTGATGGCGAGATACGATGAATGGAGAAAACAAAGGGTCAATAACAACACATTTCAAGAAAGGCCGTTAAATGCTAGTTCCTCTACTCACTCTGCTAAGGAAGCGCCCTCAACGTTAGAAAAACTTAAGTATGATCGTAAGTTGAATTTAAAGAAGTATGAAAAGGGAATAAGTGATCTTACCGAAGGTTTAACTATGGTGAAGCTGCAGGTAAGCATGCATGAAGGAAAGGAAAAGGAGATGATGAAATAGAACGAAAAGATCAATCGTGATTTGAAGGAGTTGTAAGAACTGCGTGATGGTTACAAGGCAAAACAAAAGGGAGGAACGAGCAAAGTTGTGAAGAGTTTGTTAGAAAAACTGGATGTTATAACGAAGGAAATAGATGATTATAAAAAGATGTATGAAAAGAAGTCTCGGTCAAGCAAAGAATCAAGCAATAAGGTGAAAAAGAAGCTAAGAAGAAGAACAAGCTAGAAACTTCGATCTAACAAGTCAGTCAACGCAGTTAGAGCAATTAATCACAAAGTACCACAATGAGGACAAAGTTCAGATGGAAATAGAGAAGGAAGGACTATAGAAAAGGTAACAGGGCTAGAGAATGTTTTATAGGATCTAAAGGAGAAACTTGTGGGTTATGAAGGAGCGTTGTGCATAGAGAGTGGATCATGGAATGACAAGTACGAAGCGGTACAACGCACGGTCCAGAGCCAGAATGATGAATTAGTGAATTTGAAGAAACAAGTCAGGAGTGTTGCTTCATACGTACAGATACTGTCAAGGCAAGCTACGAGTTTATTGGAGCAACCCAATGTTGAGCTGGAACATGGAGAAGTCATCATTCGTTTGCTGCATGAGTTGGTCAATTTAGGAGTTAGGGCCAGTAGTCTTCTATAGAAGAAATTATCTTTTCCTTGTATTTGAACCTTCGGACAAATGAATGTTTCCAAAAGGCTAGTTCCTGAATTTGATGCATCTCGCATTCTTGCATTCAACATATTTCATATTTCATATTCATCATACATGTTGCTGATGGAGAAGAATTTGCATCCTTGAAGGAAGAAGTTAGTCCGAATCCAAGAAAATGATTTATCGTCAGTATAGCTTTGGAAACATGAATGATTTGGTGGTTAGAGTGGACAAGCTTGAAGAATTCCAAGAACATTTAATTCAAATTAAGAAAGAAATGATAGAGTATATGAGGAAGTTTCAAGATGAAACAAAGGAGCATAATAATGAACTGATGAGTATGATAATTACCACAACCAAAGGAAAGGGTTTGGAAAAAAAATTATTTCATGAAAAAAGACATTGGAAATATAAGTGATAATTGGAACGACGACTTTGTAGTAGAAGAGACATTAACTGATGAAGACCAAGCTATCATCAACCAATATGAGATAGTTCACACTGCCTCGAAATGTCCTACTGAACTGATATTGGATAGGATCGAGGACTCTCCCTTGAAAATCCTATCTTCTCCTGTTAACAGAGACTTGGGTAAAACGGAGCTGCAAGTTGGGAAAAATAAAAAAATGTGACAAGAAGATGAAGATGTCAATTACTTTGAAGTCTGAACCATCACCGCGTTCAGCACAAGATCAACCTCTAGTGTCAACAATTTCAAAACCTCATCAGTTACCGGTTGGTCGAGTTTCTGGTTCTCAAAAGAAGAAAGAGAAATTGAAGGACTTCCAATATATTCCTACTCCTTTCACTTATCGAGAATTATTTTCTAAGCTGCTACAAGCTCGACTGGTTGCACCTTGCTTCGTCAAACCATCATCACCTCCGTACCCGAAATAGTTCAAGGAAGAAGATCATTGTGACTTTCACGCTGGCATTCAGGGTCTTTCCATTGAGAAATGTATAAGTTTTAGACGCAAAATTCAGCATCTCTTGGATCTCAAGGTAATGTAGTTTGATATGGCAGTTCCGGGTCTGAAGATCAATTATCCGGTTATAATCAGCCATGTGAAAACAAATAAGGATCAAAGTAACGAGGACAAGAAGAAGACATGTCTTTCTGATAGGGTTGGTGAGATGACAGTTCCAGGTATGAAGATCAATTATCCGGTTACAATCAGCCCTGTAAAAATAGACAAGGACCAAAGTAATGAGGATAAGAAGGAGATGGGTCTTTCCAAGGGGGCCAGACGCAGAGCAAGATTAGTTGAAAGGAAGCGTTTACAACAAGAAATGCTTCAAGAGAATGCACATCTTGAGGTTTTTTAGGTGTCTATCTCAGTCTTACTTCCCTATCTGATACAAGGGCAATATCGTGTCCCTAGGCCGATGGAGGAAATGTCAGATCTATTGCTTTTCAATTACAATCCAGATAGTGTTTGTGATTTCCACATGGGAGCATCAGGGCAACGTACTAGAAGATGTTGGGCTTTAAAGGAGGAAATAGAGAAGTTGGTTGCTAATGGAACATTGACACAAGAAGTGATGAAGCAATGGATTGAATAACGATCGAGCAAGTTGTCACAACCGTTGAAGAGTCGAAAAAGGCGAATTTGTATTCCTAGGATAATCTGAATTTTAGATGCACGAGTCTTTCTCTTTACCCATGTCTTTCATGTTAGAAGTTGATTGGTTCAAATTTTCTCGCATTCTAAGTTTTTTAGAAACGATACAAGGGAATAATTCTGCTACTTCTTGCCCGAAAGTAGTAGAGATCATTTTCTAAGGGCACATGTCATGTTTTTTGATTTTCATTTCAATAGAAGGATGTTTTTAAAATATATAAATATATGTATCTCTTCTCACCCTTGTAGGCCCCTAGATGCCAATTGCAAGGTGTGATACTGATTCTGGTACGAAGAATGATTGTATGTTGTGAAGACAATGAAGTGAGATTTATTTCTGGTCTACTCAGGTCAACAAAGTAAGAAAATGCCAGATTACAACACTTTTGATGATGTTTGATGACAAATCCTTGAAATTCATAAATAATGAAGTAGATTAGGCAATTTTAACCAAGTGGAGTTGCTTGAAATTGAAGTTCTAAGCATAGTCTTCTATACCCTAAAAGACATAATAAGAGCAAGAAATAAAAAGAGAGGAAAATGAGAGGAAAAATAAAAAGTGGAAAAAAAGAAAAAAAAAGTAGGAAAAAAAGAGAAAAGCGAAAAGAGAAAAGAGAAAAAAAATGGAAAGGAAAAAAGAGAAAGAGAAAGATAAGAAAAAAGAAAAAAGAAAAAAAGTGAAAAGAAAATAGAGAAAAAGAGGAAAGCCTGAGGTAATGAACTATTGAATAAATACGTCTCGAAACATCCTGATGGAGCTGTGGGGGATGTTGACAAATCTAATAAGGAGCTACGCTCCACCTATCCAATACCCAAGTGTCATAGATGTATCTTTGAAGGCATGTGTATAATAATATATAATAATAGCTAATAAGAATCAGAAGCACACACATGCACTTATAGATTTCTATTCTTAGAATGATATTTTTGCACTCTACTGGTTAAACAAGTCCGAAAAGTTTGAACACATTTATGAATGGAAAATGGATGAAGAGAACAAAAAAAGAGTTGTTTTTTGGCTGGATCGAGCAACACTGTAATCATAGGGTGTGAACCGAGTGATTTGGAAGAAATTTCATAACCCCAGACAACGACATAATATTCATGAGTTATGATACCCATGGGAGGATTGAATCTAAAAGGCTCTTGCACTTGATATTTAGGGCATCATATTCTATTTTTTGCTTTATATTAAGACCTTGATTTTTCGGGTCATGTAAGGCATCATTCATTGAAATATTAATAAATAAACTAACATTTTTCCAAAAAAAAAAATTTCCTTGTATCGCTTCAGAGATGAACTTCAAAATATAAGATTTAGGATACAAATGATTAATCTAACATGGCAAAGATATGGTTGAGTATGAGATGCTCATCTGTTCGAAAGTTTTTTGGTCAGAAAGATGAATCACCCATCAGGGGTCATAATGAGGATAATGAAAATAATACATATATCAGAAAGATAAGGGACCGGAAGTGAGTTTCTATCCTGGGTTTTTGGTTGAGTCTCCAGAATGAACTAGAAGAAGGTATAAGGACTTCGATAAAGTTCAAAAACCTGAAGAAAGTACATAGTTCAGAGACCTAAAGCAGGTTTTCCCATGAATTTCCAGTTGATCTTTGAAATTAAAGAATGAACTTAATAAAAGTTCAGGGTCTTGAAGAAAAGATCATGGACTTGAGGCATTCGCTCACCCCAAATGACAAATAGGGGCAAATTTTACACGATAGGGCAAGAAACAAAGAGATCATGGGTATCATGGACTGTAAAAATGAGATTTTTAGGGCATGAGAGTTTGAGTTAGAATAGACAAGAGAGGATGTAGAGCTTGAAAGAATTCGATCACTAAAGAAGTCATAATTTGCTCAAGAAGAAAATGAGCCAAACAACAAAATTCTGGGGTAAATGTTTTCAGAGCCTGAAGACAGTAAGAGCTTTAGACAAATCTTAAGAAAGTCAAGTTGATCAAGATCTGATGAAAGCAATTTAAAGAGATAATAAGAAGAAAAATAGCTTAACAACGAAATTCTGGGGCAAAATTTGTCAGAAAAAGAAGATAATAAGAGCTCTAGACAAAATTCAAGAGGATCAGGCTAAGCCAGATTTGAGAGGAGCAGTCTAAAGAGATGAAGTACCTTTGCAACAGAAGCAAAAAATTAAACGAAGAAGCAAAGAAGGCCAAAGCCCATCCAAGTGGTCCTCATTTGCCACAATTCATGCATCATATAGTTAGGCATCCATAACATAAGAGCATACTAACCCATGCATTCAAAGCATTTTTATGTTCTTGTAGAAATTTATAAGAATCAGCAAAGAACAGACAAAGATTTCAATCTACAACTTCGGGGTAGATGAAGTAGATACAGTAAAGATTAGCAAAGATTTCAATCAAATTTTTGTAAAGCAAAGATATCAGCCATTTGAATAGGCGAATTACAACAAAGATTTCAATCTTCTTGAAGAGGCGGATATCAGGAAAGATTTCAACTCGTTTGAAGAGACGAATCTTAACAAAGATACCGTTCTGTAACATAGGCAGATCGTAAGATATTCTGTTTATAGAGGCGGATCTCAAGACATTCCGTTTCCAAAGGCGGATCTCGGCAAAAATTTTAATTCGTTTGAGGAGGCAGATCTCAAAAATTTCAATCTGTTTGAAGAGGCGGATCTCTACAGAGATATTTGATTGTTTGCACATGAAAGAAAGTGTATTACAACCCTAAATCCTTCGAGTCGTCAGTAAGCCCTTCGGGCGTGATTTCAAATCTTCCAGACACCTACAGAAATGATGAGAACTTTCTGGATATCGTCACAATAAGACAATTGGGGCATGGTAACGAGAAAGATATTAACCTTTTGGTTTACCAGTTAAAAAAGAGAGAGAATGGAAAACAAGATATATCAACTTTGAGCTTAAATAGAGAGGATTCACAATTTAACTGGTCAAAAGTTTCAACGTTTCTCATTGAAACACTTGAAGTTTCTTAATGATATACCCAAGTTGTATATTTTCTTTACAGTTATGTTGGAAGATTAATAATAGATTTGACTTTTGCAGGTCATGCAATTTCCGAGTGTATAAAGAGATAGACTAATAGAAGCAACAAGAGATCTGATGCGAGTTTCAGATTGAAAGATCAAGTCAACATAAGCAGAAAAGTAGTTACTTTAAAGATTTCAGTGCTTCAAGCGGAAAATTGAAAATATCTCATATTACACTAAGAGGAATCCTTATTAATTGAAGATATTTCTTTTTGTATGAATGGTAAGCTCCTAACAAGAAGATTTCGTCCAGTCAAGAATCCAGAGTTCCAAATGAGAAGAGCTCGCTTGTTCAACACCTTGCAGAGAGGTGGATAAGCATTTTGCATGAATGAAGAGTGTAATGATTCCATAGAGTTGGCTCAATATTTCAAGAGGACTGAAGAATTCCTAATAAGAAGAGTTCGCCAGAGCTCCTAATGTGAAGAGCTCGTCCGGCAAAGAATGAAGAATTCCTAATGTGAAGAGTACACCCCCAGCAAACCAGATCCCTATAAATACTAAGGAGTTGTGCTTTTTCTCGTGTGAGCTTCTTCTCCTGAAGAGTACACTCATAATGTGAAGAGTACACCTTTGTAGGAATTGTGCTTCTTCTCCTATGAGCTGGAGCCAGTTGACATATGCTGACATCATCATGACATCAGCAAACCAGACCCCTATAAATACTAAGAAGAGAGAAATTGTCAGATTTAAGGACCCTTAATTAATACCTACCATTAATAATAATAATAAATAATAAAAAGCAAGAGAGAGAAAATGGCTTTTTTGAAAGTTTACCTGCCCGAGAATCGAATCGCCGGAAACTGAATTGTCAAGAGGCACGTCGTTACTGGAAAGTTGCGCTGTTGCCAAAATCACCGTCGAGACCGCCAAGACTACCAGAATCAAGCTAAAACTCTCCGTTTTATTATTTTCTACAAAAGAAAAGATAAAATTAAATGTAAGTTAAAAAAACATAAAAATAGTAGACGAAAAAATAAAATTAACTGAGATTTTAACTTTTTTTATGTTGATCGGTGAGGATTTTGGTTCGGCCGGAGTTGAAAATGAGTGTTGTGAGAGAGAGTTTAGGTTTAAGATGGGGAAGTTGGAGGATTCTTTCGAATCTGGGTAAGATAGGTTAAGATTCGGGGAAAATAGGGCTAGATCCGGTCGGATCGGGGTAGTTAGGGTGAGAAATCGGAATTTTCAAGGTTTCTAGGTTTCCAGTACAGCGGCCAAAAATCGCTTGGCGACGGCCGGAGAATGGTTAATGGCGGTCGAAGTTGCAGCGGTGACTGGAGTGGGGAAGGAGACGACCGGAGGTTGGTCTGAGTTAAAGCGGTGATTGGAAATGTGAGAAAGATGACCAGAGGCGATAACCAACAGTGGCCGGAACATGCCGGAGTGGAGTAATGGTGGCGGTTACGGATCAAAATGGGAAAGAGAGAAGAGTTCGGTTTGAGTTTATGGGGAACTTATGGGTTTGATCTTTAAAAATATGAAAGGGAAGAAGTTTTTGTGTTTGAATGGATTAAACGAGAAAAAATGAAGAATGGAGAATGATTTTGGGAAGAACATGTGTGTTTGATCCATTTGGGTTGGGATTTCTTGGTATAATGTGTTTAGGTGAGAGAGTTTGTGGGAAGAGTGAAGGAGGAGAGAGAGAGAGCAAGATCGAATTATGATCGATTTAACTCGGTCAAAGGGCTTTTATAGCCCGGTTTAAACGGCACCGTTTGGTGTCGGGTTTAACTCAACCCATGTGACCGAGTTGGGTCGGGCAACAAACCCGCGCCCTACTCTACAGGCCTTATACTTCGGGTTATTTCATTTTACTTCTTTTACAATTCAGTCACTAATCTCTTGTAATTTGCCAGCCTAGTTTGCAATTTGATTCAATTTGATCCTGTTTTCAGTCTTGATTTAGTTTAAATTGTTTGATTTAAATGCAATTAATTTATATGTATGTTTGCATGTTTTAAATAGCATATAGTATAATTGTTTAGGGGATTTTAATCACTTAGAATATTAAAATTAGAGCCTTTAGGATTAAGTTCTCTAATTAAATTTAATTAATTTGATAGGAAAGGACATTATAATAAATAAATGGATATTGAATAAAAGCTTAAATATCCTAAATTGATTACATTGCAACGTGATGTTAATCAATGGGGTATTTATGTAAGAAATTCAATGTTTCATTTGAACACATAAAATAGAAATCACATGTAGTTAGTTTAATAAAATTAGAATTAGGATTAAACAATTAACGACATTAATAATAGGAATATTATTAATTTAGGACAAATATGTGTAGTGCCCAAATTTTTTGGGTGTTGTCACATAGGTCCTAATCTTGCTAATATCATAGATTTTTAATTAATTAAATCAATGAAGCCCTAATTAGGTTGTACATAAAATGACAAGACAATAATCGAACATGCATTAAACCTTTTGTGTTGAGATACATTTTGAACATAAATTGAAGTGTCCTAATGTATTTGGACGTTTCAAAACTTATATTCGTCCAAAATGTATTTTTTACAAAAGGATATCCCCATTCGAAATGGAATCTATTTAACAATGAAAGATTTAATTAAATTCAGATTAATGTTCGAAATGCCGAAATGCCACGTGGAATTGATAAGGTACTGATTACGCGCGTTGTAGGGGTGCTACCCCTTCCATACACGTAACCGACTCCCGAACCCAAATTTTACTAAAAGAATCTCTGGTCCATTTTTATGGTGTCCGATCTACCAAATTGATTTTCAAGAATGAATAAAGGAAACCCTGTTTAATATGATAAAACCCTAATGTCAAGACAATTAAAAATTGTAAAACCTCGATTTCAAAACCCTAATCTTCAGGCTATTTTTACAAACGGTTTTAAAAAACGGTCGTGACAATTTACAACTTTTTAAGAGGCAAATTGATAGGTATATAAATATATAGGACTAAAATAAGTTATTTTTGCCTTTTTTATAATTGTCATGTATGTATGGTAAAATTAAACAAAAATTAGGATGGGAACCAATATTTTTTTGAACAATGTCAACTGGATTTTATTACAAAATAATTGAAGATATCACCAATACAACACATCCAAAATAAGAAAAATATGGATTAAATCCACACAAACACAAAAACTCATAAAAATATAAAAATATAAAACCCAAAGGTGCGAATAGGGGTGATAATGAGCTTGACCGGCTCGCGAGCTACTCGGGCTCGGTTCGGTCAAAGCTTGACTCGAGTGAGCTCGACTCGGGCTCAGGTTCGGCTCGAGACCTTAACAAGCCGAGCCGAGCCAACCTAAGCTTGATGCGAAAAGCTCGTGAACAAGCTCGGAGTAATTATATATATATATATACACACACACTAAAAATTAACTAAAATAAAATAAATTAGGGAAAACCCACTAAAACAAATTAACTAAAATAAATTGGCATTTTCCTTAGTTGGTTGTTGTTTGATTTTGTATTTTCTTTGATTATGTGTTTGTATTGTAAGAATATTTCTTGGTTATTTGGATTAATCTAATTTTTGGGAACTCTCTTCCCCTTTCCCGACATTAAATTTCATTTTAGTGTTGGTTATGAAATTGTTCACTTCGAGCTGAGCCGAGCCTGACGAGCTTCGAGCCCGAGCCGAGCTCAATAGTATTGTTTTCGAGCTGAGCTCGAGCCTATAATTTTGAGATTGACGAGCCTCGAGCCGAGCCCAATAATATTGTTTCCGAGCCAAGCCAAGCATGGCCAGGCTCAGCTCGGCTCATTATCACCCCTAGGTCTTGAGCATCCACTATCAAGGTACCATGAGTTTTTACATGAAGCTTTGGCCTTGTAGCAATGCTTCCCCTACAAACAAAGAAATTAGACTTTGGTTTTTGGTACCCAAATCATTTTGGTTCCATGTGTGTTAGCCCTTAAAACCTTGGTTCCCTTGGGAATCCAAGAAATAATAGCATTCATATTATTAGAAACAATGAGTTCCTTAGGAACCCAAACACTCCTAATTCTTTGACTTTTAGATTGCTTAGAAAATTTTCTTTGTTTAGGATAAAAATGTTTTCTTTTTACATATTGGGTTTTAGAAGAATTTCCTTTTTCAAAATTGTTTCTTCCAATAATAATAGAATTTTTAAGATTATCCACCTCCTTGGTGTGATAATCTTGAAAATTGGAAAGAAGTTTTTCAAGATCAAGGTTTTTCTTTTTAAGATCATTTGAAATATTTATTAAGTATAAAACATTCTTTTCCAATTTCGAGTTAGATTTTGAAAGAGGCTCATTTTGAATTTTCAAATCGGAAATATTTTTCTTATTTCTCAAAATTGACTCTTTATATTTTTCAACTAACTCATCATAGACCTCTTGCAACTCATCATATGTATCATGAAGTTTATCATAGGTAAAATCAAAATTAGATGAGTTGAGGTTTACCTTTGGTTCATCATCAATGGCCATGAGACAAAGGTTAGCCACTTTCTTCTCCTCATCGGATGACTCCTCGTCACTCCAAGTTGCCACTTGAGCTTTGAGCTTGTTCTTCTTCCCAAAACTCTTCCTCTTCAATTGAGGGAACTCGGAACGGATGTGGTTGAATTTCTTGCACTCATAGCAAATGATTTGGTCTTTCTCCTCTTCTTTACTCTTGTTCTTAAAGTCCCATTTTCTAGCGAACTTTATCCCTCAGTTGTACTTCATGAAGCGAGTGAATCGTTTGGCCAACATGGCCATCTCCTTATCTTCATCTTCACTAGAATCACTTTCATGATATGAAGCTTTAAGGGTGATTTCAATCTTCTTTTTCTCAACTTCCTTCTTTTCAACCCTTTTCTCCTCCATCTTCTTTTCTTCTTCTCTTCCCTTCTTCATGATCTCATGGGTAAGTAGAGATCCAACAAGAGCATCTAGCTTGAGAGTCTTCAAATCTCTAGCTTCTATAATGGCCGTTCTCTTACTATCCCATATAACACCCCTCACCCCAGATTAGGGGCAAGGAGCATTATATCGGATTCGTATTAAATTATTAATCAGGAAGCGGAAGATTCGTGTGATATTTTTTTTCTTTATTCGAAACATTAGCTAGGTGGGCCTATCAACATTCGATTCATTATCTCTTTATAAATCGTATTAAATTCTAATTCTTAGATCGAATTATCTCACATTCGAATTACAACATACATACATATAACTCAATTCTCATTTAATCAATTCAAAAAGTTCTCTTGGATAATTCAATTCGATTTCAAGGTGATCCTCTAGTAATAATTTCAATTATAAAGCTAACAAATTCATACCAAGCATATTTATATATATATATATATACCATAGCGTATTAATCGTTTCCCTTATACAAAAGATTTTCCCCGGGTATCTACCATCGGCTAAACCTATCGGTTGCCTATACAAAATATAACAAAAAGAATCAAGCCCCAAGACATATACTAAGGGCCAACCTATACCCCATATATACCCCTTAATTACATAACAAAATGAGGGAAACTAGCTTCAAAAGTTTAAACATTCTTAAAATAGTAGTTCATAAACATGACCATTAAGGTGAATTGCACTAGCATGCTGACTGTTAAGCCACCCATCATGAGCATGACAAATACAAAGAAAGACATACTTAATCTTCGAGCTATCTGATATCAGAGGTAGACCAAACAAGCTACTACCTGTAGTTTTTTGGAAAGGAAGAAAAAGTTCGAGTGATAAGTACTTATAGTACTTAGTGAGGAAACCTTAATATATCAAATTTTCATTTCATAATTAAGTGACCACACATGAGTCCAAGCCTTAGATTATCACATTTCTCTATTCCATTCGAATAAATCAATATAATCAATAAAATTTCACAAACTATTTAACAAGCAGCAACAATCATTCGAATTGAACAGCTCAAGGCGTCAATATTATTCAATCGAACACAAACAATTCAAGGTATCAAGCATATCGCAATCGAACAATTAAAACCAAACAATGGTTATTTTTGTATTCATGTCGCATACAATCATCATGGATAAATTCAATTTGATAATTTCCATTTTCAATCATACAGGATTCGACTAACATGATTTCATTGTACTTATTTGATCAATAAGGTTTTCAAACAACAAGCAGCAGCAACTGTAGCAGAGTATCAATTAATTTAATAATTCATAAGTTACATGCTGCATTCCAATTCATAGAAATTCACTAAGAAAAGAATTTCATTTTTGAAGTACAAGAAATTTCTTCCTTATTAATTTAATTCGTATGCCTTGGTTAGTATAGTAAGCTAGGTAATCGAGTCACGTATTACAGAGATGTGAATCAAATTCACCATATAATAGCTACCCAAGTACCAATTCTATATCATCGTATTACATGTCATCTTAATGTCCACTGACATTAAGCAAGTAGATACACTAACGTACCACATATATCGAGTACACTAACATACTGATTCTTATCGAGCTCAAGACTCTAGGCATGTCGTACTACCTAGACAGACTATACATACTAAGGGTTTTGCCAATTACACTTTAATTTCAATCCATATAATTTTTGCAATCAAATTTTCAGAATTAATTCATTAACCCCTTTCGGTTAATTGCATACATATGTTTCAATTACAACAAGACATATAATCTCACTATCAATCATTCTTATAAATGGCAACACAAATTCTATTATCCTTAATTCAAGTATGTGATTTCAAATTCACAACACAATGTTCTGATTTCAATCGAATTCACCCAAACATATGTAGCTTATAAGATCGACATTTGATCACTTATCACATTAAGCATTGTCATAAATTTACTAGCCAACCACATATAATTTAAATAATTCCAGCATCCGGCATCATTATAATATCAATAATCGAATCAACATTATTCCAATCAGATTCAAAATTAAGTATGGAATTATCAAAGTTTCAATTCAAAACACATACCAAACAATCACATGACAACATGCATCCAAACCAAATTCCTTTTAATCCTTCTTCCCTTAACAATTTACCAATCATTAATTAGTCCAATTTCATGCAATTCTAAGATAAGAACTCAAATTAAAAATAGTTGAGATAATATTCTCAACTCTAGAAATTGTTCCACTCACAATTGCCAAGCTAATTTTGGGTATGAAGGCCTTTTCCACGCTCCGACGCTGCTCTAGCTATAGGTTCCTCGTCGATCCTTTCTCCTCTAGGATCTAGCATATTTTTAGACAATCATATGAAGAAATTTCAGAATCAATTGTTCAATTTAAACCCTAAATTTTCCACATTTCAGTTTTGGCCCTTAAACTAATTTAGCCTCGGACATTGTCGAATTAATTTACCAAATCTCTTCTAATTCTTGATTCAATGTTCGAATTGCTTAATTACTCATGTGAATTAAGAATTAGAAAGTCTATCTATTATGTTACTAACTCCCTCTTGATCAAATTTTATCAACTAAATTTTAAATGTCCTTCAAAGTTCAATATTTCCTATATTAAACTGTTTTGACCCTCTATTTTGATTTAATTCCCATTTTCAGTATATAATTCGAAATTAAGCCATGTTTGTGTCTAAATTCAATTAACTTTCCCAATTGATTTCTATTAAAATTTCAGGCCGAAATACTAAGTATTTTATTTTCTTTGAATTTTCAAAGTCTGTTGTTCAGTTAAGAACACTGCTGGGCAGATTTGAGTGTTGTTCGAAATTCCTTTCCAGATTTTGCTAGGAGTCTCCAAATTCGGTTTTAAAAATTTCCTATTACAATAGACATGTCAAAGTATATTGTGTTAAAATTTCAAACTCAGATTCCTACTACTCTATTTTCTATAATTTTCTAAAGTTGAGTATTTCAACTAGTATACATTTTGGCCAGCCTCAAACTTAATGTGTTTAAGGTCTTATTATTCTTCTTATTTCCTAAATCTTCCTCTTCCTAACTCATTACTCATATCTTAAAATTTTCAGCAACTCTACTCTTTTTAACGGAATTTTCATGAATTTTCGATTGAACAAAACATCTCCTTTCTCAAATATTTTCATATATTCGAATAGAGGATGGAAAGCTATACTTACTTTTGATTTTTGTTTTGAAATCCTAAGCCAAATACCATGCCATGCAAGCCTCTTCTTCTTCACCGTGCTCTTCTCTACTCTCTCTCAATTTCTTTATGTTTTGTAAGTGTGAAAGTATTGTTCCTTAGTTGGGATGGTTTTGGGCAACCGGTGGAGAGGTGGTAAGCATTAATGAGAATTGACATTGTATCAATGTCTCATGTAATGGATATCTAATTTGCCCATAATTATCCCATCATTTTTATTTTAAACAAGGGCAAAACAAGAATGTTAGATTTTAGCATGCAAACATGTTTCTTTGTTTTTAATTCGGTTTAGTCACTTAGCTAATTGTCAAATTTCTTAAACTTTTCCTTGAATTCCAATTGAGTCCTTATTATGGCTACTTTTAATTTAATCATTTAATTTTTTTTTACTCTAACTAATTTACTAATTATCCAATTAAATTCCCAAAACTTCTAGGCTAATTTTTTGGGATGTTACATCCCATGATTCCGGAAGAGAATACAATAACTTCCTCACTAGCTTGTCTTCGGGAAATGATTTCACTGAAACCCTTCAATCCATTGACGATGACCGAAAATCGATCAAACATCTTAGAAACACTCTCATTGGGATCCATTTTGAAGTTTTCATAGCTTAGATTGAGTAGCCCGATCTTTGTTTCCTTGACGTCGCTAGTTCCCTCATATGTTGTCTCGAGGGTGTCCCAAATTTCCTTAACATTCTCGATCGAAGACACCTTGGAGTAGATATCCGGACCAAGAGCACAAAAAATGACATGTAAAGCTTTATCGTTGACTTATATTCTTCTTCTATCATCTTCGGTCATTTTGGCTTTGACCTTTGGGACAAGTCTTCCTTCACCGTCTCTCTTTATCGGAATGTATGGCCCTTCTTCAACTTCATCTCACACCATGTAGCCGGTAGACTTGATGAAGAGTCTCATCCTATTCTTCCAATATGGGTAGTTATCCCCATTGAAGAATGGTGGTTTGGTGGTAGATTGAGACTCATAGAGGTTGGAAGTGAAGGTGAATGTCATTGCTTGACTTGTTGTTGATCAAACTCTCCTAGAATCGACTCAAGAGGATTGTAATCCTTCCAATGAGTGTAGCTCTGATACCAATTATTGAGTTGATCAAACAATTGCAAATGACCAATATGGGGTGAATTGGCGATAAAAATTTTAAGGGTGTAAATTGGAAGAATAAAATTTTGGACACAAGGCAATTAGAGTGGTTCAAGTTCTCCAATGAACTCTACATCCACTACCTTAGCTCCCACTAAGGATTTTCAACTAATCCACTAATTGAATTCTTCCCCTTTTCTTGGATGAGGAGGAAACTTTACAATTTGATTAAGCTTTCTACCCAAAGCTTAATCCACTCACTTTTACAAAGAAGAGTTTTGGTAAACTTTACAAATTCCTCTCTAAGGATGATGTTTACCCTATTGCAATCACACACTCCCCAAACTCACAATAAGAAGTACAATGAAGAACACAAAGGAGTTGGGTACAAAGATTTGACTCTAAAGAACAAAGTTTGGATTTGAGTGCTTTGAGATTGCTTGTAAGTTCAATAGTTGTTGTTGTTGCATTTGAGACTTGTTTTTATATCATTGTATTGATTTCTAGCCGTTTGGGTGGTTGAGATCATCAATAGAGCCGTTGGGCTACAATTTCCCGCAATAAATGTTGCTCAACAACCTACCATATCGGTACGGCTCGTGCGCATATCGGTACTTGTCTCAAACAAGAAAGAGCCGTTGTGACTGAAAAACAGAGCGTATCTATACGCTTCGAGGGCGTATCGGTACGATATTAAGGGGTGTATCGATACGGTTAGGCATATCGATATGGATTTTGCTCACTGGAATCCTGAGTTTGGTTTTGATAAAAAGCGTATCGGTACGCTCCCTTAGCGTATTGATACGGTTCAACGGTTATTTAAAATTTAGGATACCAACTAATTAACAAGCCAACGGTCGAAAATTAAATACAAGGATTTTGCAAAGGTCAGCATATCGTATCGATACGGTTACAATGCGTATCGATACGCTATAGCTTAAAGTCTTGCCTAGATGAATATCGTATCGATACGGGTATAACCGTATCGGTATGCTATGAACGATTAAAATTCTAGTGTTGAAAAGTCGTATCGATACGCATAAGGGTATCGATACGCTTGGGCGTTTTGTTGAAGTTTAGCTTGAAAACACATGAAAAGACTTAGTGGATTTTGAACCTTTAAGTATGTTTTGTCTTGAAATATAGTTTGGTTCAAAATGGCTTGTCAAAATGTGAGACTTTGAAAAATACTTAAAAATTTATTGTTTTGCAGTTTAGTTCATAAGTCAAATTGTTATATCAAAATCAATTTTAGTTTCACACAAAAGGTTAAATTGCTTCAAAAAAAAGAATATGAGCCAAAATGACTATTCAGTCAAACTTTAGGGGACATTTTTTGGCATTATGCCGAACAATGAAAGAAAGCTTAACGACGACGTGGGAAAGAAAAGTAAACACTTAGGAACCAATATTTTTAAATAAAAATAATTCAAAATTTTAATTTTATAAAAATATAGTATGTAATTAAATTTTACATTTTGAAACAGTACATATAATTATGCATATTTAAACCTTTGAATTAATTATTAGAATAGAAGTTTAAGTAAGCATGAAGTAAGCTTGGGAGTAAACAATAAAGTTTTTTTTCATGTAATGGTCAAACGTTTGATTTAAACGCACTTTTCATCTAATAACCCGACGAAAGTAATAACGACGGTTTTTATAGTGACAAAAATTCATATAAAGCTAAAATAAGAAAATAGTGATTGACGTGGCAATTTCCAACGCGGGTTCCAAACGTGGACCCCCAACAGCTAACGCGTTTTCATATTTTTATGGTACTTTATCGGCTCATGTGTAACATCATTTTTTATAAAAACTACTAAATTTTTATTAAATTCACAGAAAAAAATATAATTATAATGTATCTAAGAAGATGAATATTTAAATTAAACAACTTAAAAGATTTTTACAACACAAAAATAAAACAAAAATAAAAATTTCTATGGAGATAAGTATACCAACAAAATTTAGCAGCATCTAGAATCTACTTGTTTCTGTCCAAATGAGACGCATAAAGAAAGAAAAAAAGAGTGGTGCGCGATCCAAATTGTCAAACAAAAAGTACTGCTACCCAGGACTGATTTTATCGACAAACAACCATCTACTGAGTGAGTATATTACTTTTCAAGTGACCACCGACAAAAACATAAATAAGAAACTAGCGTCGATTGAATCTCTGTGCGAACAACAATCGATCGCTAGGGTATGCTGAAACATGCCACAAAGACAGATGAACCAAACCACAAAATAAAAACAAAGACATGTAACAAGGACAAAGGATAAAACGTGTCACAAGGATAGAGAAGAAAATTCTTATTAAAAAAAGAAAATTAATAGATCTGGTAGTCGATAACCAATACTAAAATTAATTGCCGACCACCGATCAAAAAGATTAATTAAGGTAGAGAGCAACTAAGGTTGAAGGAATTTTGGCAGTAAATAGCGGCTAGGGTTATGATATTAGGGTCCGTGTAACATCATTTTTAAAAGTCCTACATATGCCAATATATATATATAATAGGATTAAGGTTTAAAATATATTACTAAATAACATTGAACACAGCGGCAAACCCAAATGTATGTTTTCAGTAAAAAAAAATGTATGTTAAAGTGGACAGGACATGTGTTTATTTTGAATTTTTAAGTTTTATATATTTGATTTTAATTTTTTTAATTTTGTAAATTAGTCTTTAAATTTTTTAATGTTTGTGAGTTGTGCTTACCTTAAAATTTTAAAATTTTATATGTATTCACCCATAAAAATATGTCTGGATCCACCATTAATTAAACATCAATTGTTTGTTAAGCATATTTAATCGTTAGTCACTAATTTAAAAGCAATATCTGGAACCATCTAAATTGTTTAAGTGAAAAAAAATATTGTTACTTATAAGAGATCTGAGTTCGAACAATTTATTTTTAAGGGGTGTGTATATCTTATCAAAGAATAAAAAAATATCATAAAATCACACCACATACTCAAAAAAAAACTTCCAAACAAATATAGTTTTATTTGAAATCATAATAACTCTAGTTCTTTTTCACCATAGAATCCTTTTTATCTGCTAAAGTCAAAAAAATCAGATTTTTATTTTTCTTATCCCCATTTTCTTTTCAGGTTCTTTTTGCAGCTCTGGATTTTTTTATTTTATCTGCTAAAGTCAAAAATTCTCAAGTGTGTTTGTTCATGTTTGTGTTTGTATCACTTTTTTTATCTGCTTTTGCATTATATTTTTGTCATGTTTTTGCATTTTCGGGTTAAATTTGTTGTCGGGTCTCCATTGGTAGTTATTTGGATAGTTATTTACAATCATCTTAGATACATCTTGTTTAAGTTATGATAGAAATAATTGTTAACGTTTTATCATGTTTTATCATTATGTTAATATTGATAATGTTTATCTTTCACGACAGACAATAATATTTGTTCTTTTATTTTTCTAAATTGTTTGTTTTTTTTTAATCTTTTCATGAACATTTTTGTTGAATGACATTGTATGGTCATATTTTCATTCTACAACAACTAGTTTTTCTATTTGACTGTTTTAAGAGAAATGATTGGTTAATATAATTAGTTTATTTTAAATTTTGTACAATTTTTTTATGATTGTGGGTTTTAATGTCTTTTCTCTTTATTTATCTTATAAAGCATTGTTATTGTTATTTAAAATATTAATTTGTTTAATATTACTAATTATTAATTTATTTTAAATTATTTGTGTTACAAAATACTTTAAATTGTTTACATGGAATTGAATTTCATTCTAGTGGTGTTTTTTATCCTCAAAACTAAAAAATAGTTTATTCCTTAAAATTATGATCATCATCCCTTAGGACCCGGGTTCGAACACTAGTAATGCATGTTGTGTGTGCCGTCTTTGAAAAGACTAAGAAAATTGAACCTATGCTACCATTGTATCACACCAGCATATTCAAAAAAAATTTAATTTTTTTGTCAAGTTAAACTAACTGGCGAAAGAAGTAACAAATTTGTTAGATTGACTTCAAATATTTTATTTTTTTGCTAATGCTAACCTCAATTATTTTATTTTTGTGTGTAAAGATAGAACAATTGTAAAAAGTTACATTTAAATCATTATAAATTATAAAATTATGAAAAAATATTAAAAATATCATTAATTTTTCATCAGTTAATTTATTTGCCCCTCAAACTTCAATATCATTAAGCCTTTATTTAATTTATAGATGGAATCTAAATTTACAAAAATAACAAGTATTTTTTATTAAGTAAAGATAATTACACTCTCATAATAAATATTTAGATTTAAACTCATATAAAATGGAATAACATAAATATCATTAATTATTCGATTCATTAGGGTTTTTGCTCCGCATCTTTCGGAACTAGGGTTTGGATATTCGCCTGATGGAGCCGCAAGGGGGGGTTATCGGAAAACCTCCGGAGAATGTCGCGACGGTGGCGGTGCCGTTGGGTCTTGAGAGGGCGGGTCTGCCGCTTGAGGATGGCTTGGAGAGAGAGTCGAAGAGAGGAAGAAACTTGGAACCACAGGGTTCGGTGGAGGCAAACTGTGTGGGAACTGCTACTGCTGATGTTTGCATGCAGGATGCGGTCGTGAAGGAAAGTGCTGAGGTGGTACCGGAGAAGGCAGTGGCGTATCCTGGTGCCGGTAAACTGTCGTTCCGCGATATGGTGGCAGGGAAGGAAGGTGTTGGGTCCATGATTGAGGATCTAGACGTGGATCTATCGAATGAGGATGTCCGAGTCAGTTTTGATGGTCCGTTGCCGAGAATTGACTTTGCGGACCGGGTGCATGAGTCGATTGATGAGAAACTTGCATGCTCGATCATTGTGAGGTTACTTGGTAAGGCGATTGGTTATAGAGCTTTGCTGAATAGGGTGAAGGCGCTGTGGATGACGGTTGGAAAGTTGGAGTTGGTTGATTTAGACAATGAGTACTATTTGGTGCGATTTGAATTGGAAAGTGATTACGATAAGGTACTTTCAGGGGGTCCGTGGGTAATTTATGGGAGTTATCTTACGGTCCAACCATGGTCAAGGTCTTTTTCCACGTCTGAAGCGTACCCTCAGCATATTGTGGTTTGGGCTCGCCTCCCGGGTCTTCCGTACCGCTATTACACGAAGAGTATGTTTAGGGCAATCGCCAGTATGTTTGGTAACGTGGT
This sequence comes from Hibiscus trionum, assembly GCA_030270665.1. NCBI lineage: Eukaryota > Viridiplantae > Streptophyta > Magnoliopsida > Malvales > Malvaceae > Hibiscus > Hibiscus trionum. Next base: position 229,489 of record BSYR01000043.1, on the reverse strand, counting down.
TAGGATTGACTACAATACTTTGGAAGGGAAAAGGGGCCGGTTTGCAAGATTTGCTATTGTGGTGGATTTGAATAAGCCGTTACTTTCGGGTGTAATTATTGATGGATTTCGGCAAGACGTGGAGTATGAAGGCTTGCCACTTATTTGTTATAATTGTGGTAAGTATGGTCATCAACAGGAAGTGTGTGGGAAAGAAGGGACGCTGGAGGTTGGTTCGTTGTCAAACTCGTCACCTAGCGTGGAGGGTGGGGCGAAAGAGAAGGAGATGTATGGCCCATGGATGCAAGTCCAATCTCGCCGTCGTAAGCCGATGAACACGGCTAGCCGGGGTAATGCAGGAAGTGCAACAAAACAGCTTGTGAATCGATCTTCGGGTTCGCGTTTTGATGCACTAGTAATTGAAGAAGGAGGAGCTGCGGGAGGTGATTCTATGGAGGCTGCTAGGACGCCAAATCCGGGGACTGTAAGGGATAAGGGGAAGAACGTGCCCGTGTCTGTGGAGCATGATGGGGTACCCAAAGTCGGGGTAGAGATAGCTGGCTCATCGGACGGGAAGAGGGGTGAAGCAGTAGGTATGGTGATGCGTGAGGTGCGCATGGACAAGGAAAAGGAAGTGGGTAACGAGGTTGGAGGAGAGCAAAAGGGCAACACGGCTGGTATGGGGCAAGTCGCGTCCGCACAAGAAGTAGTGGTTGAGAGCTCTTCTCTAGGGGGAGGGAACCATACAGTGGTTCGAGTGTTTGACAAGGGGGAAAGGGAGGCTTTGCGGGAAGTGAATGGGCGAGGTGCAAAGGGGACTGTTAGGAAACAAGCTGTGAAGAATGTACCAAAAAATCCGCTAGCGGCAAAGACGGTGGGGGCGAAGGGGTTAAAGGTTAAGAAAAGATATGAGCGTGGGCCCACTAAGCCGGTTCTGAAGGAATGGATAACTAATATGACAGCGGAACTCGACGCGGCATCGAGTGGTGGGTGTGGTAATCATGGGACTGCTTCGACAAGGATTGAGAGTGATCATGATCAGCTACAATGGCAAGAAAATAAGGCATTTGAGGATGTCGCGGGCGGAGCCATGTCGTCCTAAGGTGTCGTTCCTCTCACTCCATTTATTTTTTAATGGTTAAAGTCATTTTCTGGAACGTACAAGGAGCTCTTAGCTCTGAATTTTTTCGATGCTTTAAGTTGTTACTGCAAACACAACGGCCGGATGTAATTGCGTTGTTTGAACCACGTATTAGTGGAGTCAAGGCGGATATGTTCATTCGGCGTTCAGGATTTGATTGCTCTTTTCGGGTGGAGACGAATGGATTCTCAGGGGGTATTTGGGTGTTATGGAAGGCTACGGTTACGCTGGATATTGTGGCGGTGTCTTCACAGTTTGTTCATGGGTGGTGCTATGATGTGTGTAAGAGAAAGCGATGTTTTGTTACGTTTGTTTATGCGAGTCCCAATAGTACTCAGCGAGCCGCTCTGTGGAATCAAATAGGTGCACTTGAACCAGAACAGGGTGAGGCTTGGGTGCTAGGAGGAGACTTTAATGCGATAGCGAGCCCCTTGGAAAGGGAGGGAGGATCGGCAAACCGTGTAGGAGTATGTGAGCGTTTTAAGGATTTCTTATTTAACTCGGGGCTGGTTGACATGGGATATCACAGACCTTTTTTCACGTGGGAGAGGGGGGATTTGAAACAGAGACTTGATCGTTGTGTTTGTAACGAGAGGTGGCTTGCTGAATATCCGGAGTCGGGTGTTCTACATCTACCTAAGCTGGAATCAGATTATTGCCCGGTTTTGTTGAAGACTGGGGGAGAGACTGCAAGTCGGAGTTCTAGGCCATTTCGATATCTTTCATCATGGACGGACCACCCAGATTTTCATAAGCTAGTGACTGAGGTATGGCGGGAGGAGAGGAGTGTTTTTGATAATGTACTTGAATTCCAAGCTAGAGGTGCGGAATGGAACAAGGAGGTATATGGTCATATAGGTCGTCGAAAAACCCTTTTGCTTGCCCGGATTCGAGGGGTTGAATTAGCCCGGGGAAGACGGGACTCGGATTTTCTGATTGAACTTGAGAAGGAGTTGAAAATGGATCTTGCAAAAGTTTTGAAGGAGGAGGAAAGCCTATGGCGGCAAAAATCAAGGAGCTCTTGGATCGTGGATGGGGATAGGAATACTCGCTTCTATCACACTAGCGCGATGGTCCGCCGTCGACGGAACAATATCAACGCACTCCGCGTTGGAACAGATCAATGGTGCTACGATCAGCCGGTCTTGCAATTACATGCCATGCAGTATTTTCAAACGCTCTTCACGGCTGGTGTGCACGACTGTACGGTTAGCTTGCCGACGGGGAGGTTTCATGAATTTGACGCACGCGAGCTAGAATTTTTGACGGAGAAGGTGACCATGGAAGAGGTACGGAAGGTGGTATTTGAGATGGATCCGTTGAAATCCCCGGGCATAGACGGCATTCACGCGGAATTCTATCAAAAGAAATGGAGGTGGTAGGTTCGTCAATATTCGAGTTTGTCAAGAGTTTTTTTGAAGGAGTACCACTGGATAAACGCCTAAATCAAACACTAATAGTGCTTATACCGAAAGTGGAGGTGCCCGAATTAATTAGCCAGTTCCGGCCCATTAGTTTATGCACGGTGTTATACAAAATTATCACGAAGACAGTGGTTAACCGGTTGAAAAAGTTCTTACCGAAGTGGATATCAGCGAATCAGGTTAGTTTCGTACCAGGGAGGAATATTACTGATAATATTATTTTGGCTCAGGAGATAATCCACTCTATGCGTACTAAGAGTGGGAAGAAAGGCTTTATGGCGATCAAGGTGGATTTGGAAAAGGCGTATGATCGATTGGAGTGGCACTTCATAGAGGAAACACTGAGAGAAGTTGGTATACCGGGTACAATGGTTGAGTTAATTATGCAGTGTGTGAATTCTGTATCAATGCAGGTGCTATGGAATGGGAATGCTACGGATAGTTTCACTCCATCAAGGGGCATCCGGCAAGGCGATCCACTTTCGCCGTATCTGTTTGTATTGTGCATAGAGCGACTAGCTCACAAAATTGAAGAAAAAGTGGAGTCCCGGACATGGAAGCCGATTCATTTGACTAGGAATGGGACGGGGATTTCTCACTTGTTCTTTGCCGATGACTTAGTACTGTTTGCGGAGGTAGAATTAGCGCAAATGGATGTTATTCATGAGGTGTTGTCCGACTTTTGTGCATGCTCAGGTCACAGGGTGAGTGTTGCAAAAAAGCAGATTTTCTTCTCGAAAAATTGTGAGCCGGATAGATGTTACAATTTGGGGCAGCGATTGGGTTTTGAGGTTGTTGGAGACTTAGGAAAGTATTTGGGCGTGCCTTTACTACATGATAGGGTGACTAAAGCCACATACGCCTATCTTCTGGATAATATGGAGAAGAGATTGCCCGGATGGGTAGCTCAAACCTTGTCCTTGGCAGGACGTATAACACTGGCGAAAGTGGTTCTTCAAGCAATCCCCTCCTATGTCATGCAAGCTACATTGTTACCGAAAGGAGTTTGTCATGAAATGGAGAAGATTATACGTCGGTTTGTGTGGGGAGGTGGACGTGAGAAGCGAAGCATCTCGTTGGTCAATTGGAGTGCTATGCGAAAACTGATTTTGGCGGGTGGCATGGGCTTTAAAGATTTAGCCATTCAAAATAGCGCATTTCTCATGAAAATTGGCTTCGAAATTCTGACTCAACCTAATAAGCTGTAGGTTAAGGTCATTAAAGAAAAATATGGGTGGAGTGGGATGGTTCCGTCGAGCATTACTAGAAACCGATGCTCGAGGATTTGGAAGGGGTTAAGCATGGTGTGGGGTGAAGTCCAAGGGAGTATTTTATGGAATGTGCGGAATGGTGAACGTACAGATTTTTAGTTCGATACGTGGGTCGATATGGAAGGACCTTTAGTCGAACGATGTACTCTACCGGCTATGCCCCATCCGACGTCGGTGGTGGACATGGTGACCGCTTGTGGTGAGTGGGATTGGCGTTACTTGGAAACACTGTTGCCGGACAATTTGTTAGCTAAGTTGGAAGCAATTCAACCACCGAGGCCATGGTTTGGTGAGGATGTACCTTGTTACCGATGGGAGGAAAATAGGAGCTTCACCGTGCGGTCTGCTTATAAGGCGTTGGCCGAGGAACATACCTTGAATGATACTGAGAAATGGAAGACGGTGTGGGAGCTGAAATTGCCGTTCCGTATCCGCATGTTCGTATGGCTTGTAATGCGACATAGTTTACTCACTAATGTGGAAAGGCATCGAGGTAAGTTAACAATGGAAAAGGGTTGTGGTGTATGCCGTGGAGGAGACGAAGATGAAGATCATATCTTGCGAAGATGCGCGCCAGCGAAGTCCCTTTGGCAGAAGCTGGTACCAAGGGGTTCACTACAGGCTTTTGATGCCATGGACTTTGACGAGTGGCTGCTGTTTAATCTGAGGAACGATGGAAAAATCCCGGATAGGGGATCGTCGTGGACCTCCAGATTCGTGGTGGGCTGTTGGCTCCTATGGAAGAGGCGATGTGCGGCAATTTTTGCGACGGACGATGTGGTGCAAGGGGATATCGTGGAAACTTGTCTGCAGTTGGCGCTTGAATATGAAAGTAGCTTTTCAACCAGTGTTGGCCCGCGTAACAGGGGGTTGAGGGTTGTCGCATGGCAGCGCCCAGCGCGTGATTGGTATAAGTTAAATACCGATGGATCGGTTAGGGGTCAACATAAGGAGGCTGCAATTGGGGGAGTAATCAGGGACTGGGAGGGAAATTGGGTGTTTGGTTTTGCCCGACGAATAGGTAGTTGCTCGGTGTTGCTTTCAGAATTGTGGGCGGTGTATGACGGTTTATTGCATGCATGGCGTTTGGGATTACGTAAGGTTCTCGTCGAATCGGATAACGTGGAAGTGGTGAAGATTTTGAATAATGAGTCCTCGACGTTGCATGGGGATGTTGTGGTGGATATGATTTTCGGACTCCTCTGTCGTGTGTGGGAGGTGCGTGTTCGCCATATTAATCGAGAGAGGAATCAAGTTGCGGATCGCCTGGCATGTTGGTTTGCCGGCCAACGGAGCGGCGATCTCTGGATGACAGCTGAGCCGGTCCTGTTACAGGAGCTATTGGCAGCAGATAGGGGTGCTTAACCCTCAGACTTTTACATCTGTATTATCAAAAAAAATCATTCGATTCATTAATAAAATTCAGTAACATGTATTTTATGTTTAATCACTATTATATGATTTATTGACTAACTAACCGAAATTAGATAATTTTTGTAATATATTAATAATCATGTTATTATATTTATTAAATGGATTATATTGTTTGAAACTATCTAGATAACTTTTTCTTAAGATGTTATTCTTATTTGAAAGTGACTTGAGTTGATTTGATTTTTAACAATAAATGAATGGAAAATAATAAAATAAAGCAATGAAAATGACGTGGCATTTCTGAAATGATTACATTAGCCCGCCACAAGGCTGTTAGCATATTGACTTGGTCTCACAAACTTTTAATTAAGGTTAAACTACTTAAATGGTCGTTTTTCTTTAGTGCGTAATAGTTTTGCGATGGTAAAATTGATTTTGGATTATCGTAATTTTATAGAATTGATTTTATGTATAATTAATTTTTTCTTAAAAATCACGATTGTGTAAAATTATAGTGTAAAAATCACGACGAAACACAAAAGTTACTTCTACCTTGCTTTTTACAAAATCACGTTTGGAGTCCAAAATTAATTTTAGATTTTTGGATCCAAACATGTGAGCACTGTTGGTAATGCTTCATAGTGTTACAAAGGCCATATCCCACATTGGTTGGGAAAATGGTTAGTGAAGGGTATTTATACTCATGCTTCCCCCTCCCTTGTTGAGTGGGAAAGAACAAGGGAAGTCCTCGCGCGCCGCCGCCGCCATCCGGCCGGCTCGGGTTCGGGTAAAAGTGTTAAAGAAATTTAATAGTTATGATGTCATCCCTGTTTAAACTTCTTATGACTCTAGCATACATCTCTTTAAGAATAAAGGAAGTAACGTTTCTCAAACGGAATATGCCAAAATAATTAGTAGTCTGATGTTCTTAATGAACTATACTCAACCAGATATTGCCTATGTTGTAAGCAGACTTAGTAGATATACTCACAACCCTAGTGGTGAGCACTGGGTTGCTCTTAGACGCTTACTTAAGTACCTTAAGGGTACAATGGACTGGAGACTTGAGTTTGTTGGCTTTCTTGCTACATTAGAAGGATATTGTGACGCCAACTGAGTCTCTGATAGTGATGAAGTAAGCTCTACGAGTGGGTATGTATTTACTTTGGGAGGAGCAGCAATTTCTTGGAAGTCTTCAAAACAGACTTGTATTGCTCGCTCTACTATGGAGTCAGAGTTTATAGCTCTTGACTTAGCTGGGCAAGAAGCTGAGTGGCTAAGGAGTTTGTTAGCCGATATTCCGTTGTGGGGAAGTCCGACTCCTCCTGTTTTCTTTTTGTGTGATTCACAAGCTGCGATTTGTGTTGCCAAGAGTCAAGTTTACAATGGTAAAAAGAGACACATTCGCATAAGACATGAATCTGTTAGACACTTAATAAGGAACGAAGTACTCTCTTTAGAGTATGTGAAGTCAGAAAGAAACCTAGCAGATTCGCTTACCAAAGGGTTAAGTCAGAAGTTGGTCCTAGATTCGTCGAGGGGGATGAGTTTAAAGTCCATTGGTTGAGGAATTCATGGTTGATACCCAACTTAGTTATCTAAGTTCAATGTGGTCAAACGAAACCATGGAAATACGATCACAGTGTACATTTCTCACTACCTATCCCTATGACGAATGATGTACATGCCCAGGTTGAGTACTATTACTCTTAATAAATTCATAGCCCAGGTTTTGGGTGGTCTTTGTGAGAAAGACTTGATGAATTTACAGAATCATGGTTGAATACTTATTCTTAATAAGTTCATAACACAAGTCTGAATGTGTTGTCCTATTGAGAAGGACAAGATGGACTTACCTCCAGAAAAGGTTGAGTTTCAAGAAACTCTAAATGAATTCAAAGTTTGAATGGTCCTATTGAGAAGGACATTTTGAATTCACCGATAACGAGGTTGAATATTTATTCTTAATGATTTCTTATCCCAAGATTGGGTGGTTCATTTTAAATGAACTTGAAGAAATCACCATATATCTAAGAGGTTGAGCCATTATAAATGGTTCTTAATTATTTCATAGCCCGATTTCAGGGTGGTTTATATCGAGATAAACTTGATGAAATAACCTATGTAAGTGAGAAGGATTAGCCACCTTCTGTGAAAAACATTGGGCCGTTTTTCTAATACACTTACTAGAACCCTGAGGTAAGATGGCCAAATATATACTTGTGTATATATATCTTACACATCGAGAACTTCGGTGGATGAAGGAGTTAGTTGTGTGTTATGAGTTTACCCCTATCTTAGAAAATTCAAGACTAGTTTCACTTATCTAAGAGAAGGATCGCTCATCATCACTATGTACTAGTTCAAGATACGTTCACTAGTGCTTAAGCAACTAATTCCGCTATTGCTCTTTTGAGGAGGCCTGTGTTTGAGATACAGATGAATTCTTTCGCATTAGTGGGGGAATGTTGGTAATGCTTCATAGTGTTACAAAGGTCATATCCCACATTGGTTGGGAAAATGGTTAGTGAAGGGTATTTATACCCATGCTTCCCCCTCCCTTGTTGAGTGGGAAAGAACAAGGGAAGTTCTCGCGCGCCGCCGTTACCGCTGTCCGGCCGGCTCGGGCTCGGGTAAGGGTAACACGTGTCTTCGACACGTACGCGCGCGAATATTATCTTTTTGGAGAAAATTCGTATGGAATTTTCTTAAGAACAAAAGATTTATGTGAAAGAATTATTTTTTATTTAAATTCGAATCTGAACGTTTTGATCCAGTGCAGTTTTATTCGAATTTATTCGAATATAAACAGTATGTTCCAGTGATGAATTTAGACTGTTTTTCAGTCAGATTCAAGTGGTAACAACAACTGTTTATTGCATGATTAATATGTTGTTATGGAGACTGTTACTGCAGCTGTTACATCATATTTATATTGCTGTTATACAGATTTAATTTAAAATTGGACATTGTAATGACATTTCTGTCCATGCAAACAAGCCTATAAATAGAGGACCTTGATGCAACATTTCATGTATCAAACACACAACAAACACTCTCAAAAGCTCTATGCTTTCCTCCATCGTCTGAGCAGTACCGTCGTTGTTCACTCCGGAGTCGAGTGTACGATTCTTGGAGCGTCCGTGTTCACCTCGGGGGACTTTCTTCCTGTGAAGCGACTACACTGTTCGGAGCAGTTTTGTTTCTAAGGCAGTGGCCAACATACCACGACACGGTTCATCCTTTTTCATTTATGTTTTTATTATTTCCAGTCAGTGCTAATCAGCCAGTTTTGCAGCATTTTTCACCAACAAGCACTGTGTTCAATGCACATTTTCTCGTTGAATCGGGATTTTGTACATTTTTACTCACTAATTTTTTAAAAAATTAATATTGTAGTCACTTATGTTTTCGTTTTTAAACATTTAGTCATTTGGATATTAATTATCGTTAATCAACTCACGGTGTGCTGACTTGACAGGATAAAAACGGATAACTTATGTTTTCAAAAATCATGAATCTTTATGTTTAAATTAAAACGTCGACTAGAGCTTTATTTTTAAAAAATTATGCTTACTAGCTCACTTCAGTATGCTGGGGGTATATTCATCTAAAATGCTATAAGAAAAAATGTATATTGAATTAATTAAATTGGACAAATAGACTTGAATTAATTAAATTTATTTTTATCTAAAATTTCATAATATTTTTATTTAGTAAAAATTTCATGTTTTTACTGGTTCACGTTTTTTGACTCGAGTAAAAAGATGGTTTATTAAATATAATATGATATATTTTTATTTTTATTAAAATGTAACATTTAAATAAAAAATATTATCAATAATAATAAATATTAGACTAAATTATAAAATTAGGACTAAATTCATTGTATGTGTAAATATGAAGACTAAACGTGTAATTATACAAATTACTTTTATTTCAACGAGTAAAATAAGAGTAAAGTGATAGTTTAGTGACTATCTAGGTAATTTACCCTTTTTTCACTATGCCAAGTCAACACACAAACATGTCATTATGTCATTAAAATTGAAACTACAGCTTGGTATGATAACAAAGTTAGTCTCCAAAACGTATGCATTCTATTAATTTGGTCCTAATTTAGAATACTTCAATAAATTTAACCCTTCATATTTAAATTTTTTAACACCGCACCATCATGACACACCCTTCGACCACACTCCATGCTATTGTCCATTAGTTTAATAATCAACATATGTGATAGCTCGACAGGTACAATCACTTCACTCTAGACAATTGATAGATTAATGAAATAAATTCATTATGACTTTAACGAAACCTGCTAGTAGACACAATTACTTCACTAATGAAATTTTTAAATATGAAGTGTTAATTTTATTGAATTATTTCGAATTAAGACCGAATTAATAGAATGTATAAGTTTTAGGGGCTAAAATTATTATTATACTAAGCCATTGTTTCAACTTTAATGATATAGTGACCTGTTTGTTACAATTTTAATTGAGTGACATGTTTGTTCCTGCCTATAATTAAGTGATTTAATTATTACTTTTATAAAAAAAATGAAATGTTTGTTTTTAGACATATAATTAATTGAGTGACTAAATGTTTATTTTTAGAAGAGGAGTGAAATTCTTATTATTAAACATATAATTAAGTGACATGTAAAAGGAACGGTCGGTTTGTCATCATATATATATGGACTAAAGTCGGAGGAATCATAAACAAAAATGAAATAGAAAAATAAAAAAATAATAGCAATTCAAATTTTATTGGCAACCAAACAAAGAACAAGTGATGGAGGAAGGTGGTGGAGGCAGAAGAAATAAAAAATATGCTCTAAATTGATAGAATATTAAAATTATGTGGCTTAATTTCAGAATTAAGATCAAATTAAAATAAGTGTAAAACAAGAGGACTAACTATGTCATTACACCAATTTATATTAACTGACATGTCATCTCCGGTTAAAAAAATAACAGAACAAACTAGTTTGTTAGTTTTTTAAAGTTGAGTGACTATTGTGTAATTTTTCATAGTCGAGCGACTCAATAAAAATGCGTCATATAGTTAGAGGACTATTTAAAGTAACTTATCCAATCATATAAAATAGGGAAAACTACACTACTGACCACCAAACAAATTGAGGATACCTATTTGGACCACCGAACTATAGAAAACGTCAATCAGACCACCGAACTTATAAAATCAACCTATTTTGACCACCGTCGTTAAAAACCTAACGGTGGAGTGACGGAACTGCCACGTGGCAAATGATGGAAAAATTTAAAAATTACACATTTGGTCCCTGTTATTTACACATTCTTTCAATTTAGTCCTAATTTTAAATTAATAAAATAATAAATTATTTAATTAAGTGGTGGCACGTGTCAACACCTTATTGGAGGATTTTAATTATTTATATTTAATTTTATTAATTTATTTATCCCCTCCAATCAGGTGGGGACACGTGTCACCACCAATTTAGAGGATAAAAACAAATTTTTCTCCGATTGTGCTCACTAGGATTCAAACCTAGGTCTCCAAGGGTAAAGCTAATGGCTTTGCCACTACACCAAGCACAACTTTGTGCTATAATTCTCCAGATATAATATATAGCTCTTATTAGTTTCTACATTTATAAGCCAAAAGCTCAAACCTTAAACACTAATTTCACATATATAAACCCTAAACTCCAACCCTAAATATTTCAAATTAATTTCACGCTAAATATTTCAAATTAAACCCCAAACCCTAAATATTTCAAATTAATTCGACACTAAATATTTTAAATTAAACCCCAAACCCCAAAAATTTCAAATTAATTTCACACTAAATATTTCAAATTAAGCCTTAAACCCTAAATACTAAAATATTTCACATTAAACCACAAACCCTAACCTTAAACCCTAAAAAATTCAAATTAATTACACGCTAAATATTTTAAATTAAACCACAAACCCTAAAAATTTCAAATTAATTTCACACTAAATTTTTAGGGTTTAAGGTTAGGGTTTGGGGTTTAATTTGAAATATTTAGGGTTTAGGGTTTAATGCTTAATTTGAAATATTTAGTGTGAAATTAATTTGAAATATTTAGAGTTTGGAGTTTAGGGTTTAATTTAAAATATTTAGCGTGTAATTAATTTGAAATTTTTAGGGTTTAAGGTTAGGGTTTGTGGTTTAATGTGAAATATTTAGGGTTTAGGGTTTAAGGCTTAATTTGAAATATTTAGTGTGAAATTAATTTGAATTTTTAGGTTTTGGGGTTTAATTTAAAATATTTAGCGTCGAATTAATTTGAAATTTTTAGGGTTTGGGGTTTAATTTAAAATATTTAGCGTGAAATTAATTTGAAATATTTAGGGTTAGAGTTTAGGGTTTAGGGTTTATATATGTGAAATTAGTGTTTAAGGTTTGAGCTTTTGGCTTATAAATGTAGAAACTAATAAGAGCTATATATTATATCTGGAGAATTATAGCACAAAGTTGTGCTTGGTGTAGTGGCAAAGCCATTGGCTTTACCCTTGGAGACCCAAGTTCAAATCCTGATGGGCACAGTTGGAGAAAAATTTGCTTTTCTCCTCTAAATTGGTGGTGACACGTGTCACCACTTGATTGGAGGGGATAAATAAATTAATAAAATTAAATAAATATAAATAATTAAAATCCTCCAATAAGGTGTTGACACGTGTCACCACTTAATTAAATAATTTATTATTTTATTAATTTAAAATTAGGACTAAATTGAAAGAATGTGTAAATAACAAGGACCAAATGTGTAATTTTTAAATTTTTCTATCATTTGCCACATGGCATTTTCGTCACTCCACCGTTAGGTTTTTAACAGCGGTTGTCAAAATAGGTTGATTTTATAAGTTCGGTGGTCTGATTGACGTTTTCTATAGTTCGGTGGTCTAAATAGGTATCCCCAATTTGTTTAGTGGCCAGTGGTGTAATTTTCCCTATAAAATAAAACATATTCTCCCAAAATCATGGGCGAATGCGACGTACTTAGGCCATGGTCCATCCATGCCCAAAAAATATATATCTTATAATATGTGTTGGATTTTGAGTAGCTACGAAAAAAGGAAATGATCTAATATAAAAGTTTGGTTAGATTTTTAACCCTAATTTAGCTCAAGAAATAAAACATGGTAACCAAAGATAAAATATAGAAAAGAAAAATGGAGGTTGTGTGTGATATCTTCAACTTTATGTTTAACTATAAATTTGAAAAATGAATTGTAATTAATTAAGTATCATATGTTAATAATATTTTCATACGTTATAAATAATATATTTTTAAATATATATAATTTAAACATAATTTTCACTACTAATTAATAAAATATATTTTTTTAAAAATCAATTCCCCAATCATAATTGAGGTTTCAATCTAGTATATATAAAATATGAACAAAAAATAAATAAAATTTAAAAATAAATATTTTAGTAAAAGTCTATATAATTTATCTCCAATGTGTTCTGAAAAAATAATTTAAGAGAGAATAAAATAAAAAATATAATATATTTCTCAGTTTTTTATTTAAAACTTACTAGATAAGTTAATATTTATCAAACGGAAATATTACACTCTCATGTCGAGATTCAAACCTATACAAAATGGGGTAAGATAGCATCCTTGACCACTAGGCCATTTAGTAAATCTCTAGATAAGTTAATATTTAAATAAATAGTTCACATTTTTATGACTTACTTTCAACAAATTATTATGTTATAGGTAAAATTTTAATTTAAAGAAATATTTTAATTTTATTTAAATAAATATGTAAATAATAAAAGAATTTTCATCAACAAATGTTGGGTGCATTGGTAAAGTATATCGCACTTCTAAGGAGAGGATATGAGTTTGAACTTTAGAGACAACATTGTCGGAAGGGACAACCTTACACCTCGAATATAGATTGTAAAACAGACATACATATAACAATTTTTTTTTCATAATTCATGGAGAATGAAATTTTAGAATTTCTTATTTAATTTATACTGACCCATCTATGATAATTTTGTGGATTTGTCCCGTTTGGAAAAGGAATTACTCAGAATTGGCCCTGAATGTCTAGAGAATAAAGGCTTCAATTTCTCAGGAAAAATAGAATTTTTTAATTAATTTAGGCTTAAATGAAAAATAGGTGTCCAAAATATGTCTTTTTTAAACTTTAGGTGCCTAATTCTTTTTTTTTTGTAAAAATAAGTACTCAAAGTTTCAAAAGTTACAATTTTAGGTGCCTACTGTTAATGGGTGTTAAAAAAATTTCTTTAACCAATCAATGCTTGACATGTGGCACTAATTTGATTTTTTTAATTTTTAAAACAAAAACACCCAAAAGTTTTAGTTTATCATAAAATTTAGAAAATTTGAAACTTTTACAAAACAGTCCTCAAATCCCTAAAATTACCCAAACATAAACCCCCAAATCGCCGTCGCTTCCACCGCCGGTCGCCGCCCCTGAGCACACCCCTTTGGTCGCCGAACCAAGGCGGTCATTTCCCCCAACACGATGTCGCCGGAAACGGCGAACGAGTGCGAGCCGAACGTCGATTTCGCTTTCGACGTTCGAGGTTCGGATGCACGCCGTTCGCCGTTTTCGGCGACGCCGTGTTGGGAGAAATGACCGCCTTGGTACGGCGACCAAAGGGGTGTGCTCAAGGGCGGCGGAAGCGGCGGCGATCTGGGGGTTTGAGTAATTTTAGGAATTTAGGGACTGTTTTGTAAAAATTGTAAACTTTCAGAATTTTATGAAAACATAAAGTTTTTTTATTTTTAATTTTTAATTTTAAAAAAATAAATTAAATATGCCACGTGTCAAGCATTAATTGGTTAAAGATTTTTTTTGAAACACTCATTAACGGTAGGCATCTAAAATTATAACTTTTGAAACTTTGAGCGCCTATTTTATAAAAAAATATTTTAGACACCTAAAATTTAAAAAAAAGCATACTTTTGGCACCTATTTTTTTATTTAGGCCTTCAATTTATATTGATCCATCTTTGTAATTGTTTGAAAACAAGCAACACAAAATCAAAATTTGAGACACCAGAATACGAAGATTGAATAAAAGAACTACAGGATTCTTACATTTGGAGGACTCTGTAATTTTCCTAAAACCACTTCTAAAACCAAACAACTCTGCATGCCCTGTAAAAGTATCATTGATCCGACTCTTCATTTTTCTCAAAGTATCAGTGTGCAGCACTCTTGTCTAACATAGTCTCAGACATGTTCCCAGCAGAAACAAGAACTTGTGTCGATTCTGGCAATGCAAATCAACGGCGTTGAACAAAAAGGGAAACACATTATCATGGAAACTCTGACCTATTGCACTATCAGACTGCACTTTCACCGCTTTCCTCGTCTCGAAACTGTAAGAAAGGATGGTTCCAGGCAGCTGAAAATACAAAACCTGCAAATCTTCATTAAAACCACAAGGCTTAACACTAACAGGCGAGATTAAAAACACCAAATCCTCGGGGTGATTTCTCGATACCAATTCATCGATTCGAATGTAATGCCTGAGCCGCCACATCAATCCGCAACCATTGCTGACATTTTCCATCTGTTCCCATATATAGAATCCAACATAAGTTGAATCACAGTAGCAAAGATGATCTTCGGATTCCCACAAACGTTTCCCACAATACAAAGACATTAAACAAGGCTTCGTCTTGGGTAATTCCATGAGCTCGAAAGATCGTTTCTTTACATTGAAAACCAACAAATAAAGGCTCCAAATCCAATATACTTGTCCCTTACGGTAAAGACTCGGGCAATACCATTCTTCGGTGTTGAAATCTTTACTGTTCCATAAAGCAGAATTGTTTATTCTTCCATTATATTCCCTCCATTCCCAAGCTTGTGACGAGAAAAGCTGATACTTTAGAGTCCCGTTCTTGATATCAGCGTCTTCCCAGAACTGGCATATCACGTTCAAGTGTTGTAGAGCGCCATCAAAGGCTAGACTTGCAGAAACTGGGGCCGAGAAACCATGGCCGGGAGGAGGGAATTTCAACCATTGATTCCTCATGGGACTGGAAACAAGATATGTTAAAGAAATGCCATCTTTTGCACCGAACAGGAGCAACCCATTGCAAGAATCAATCAACCAAGGAAGATCATGCGTGGCAGAACTCTGCATGAAGCAGCTGTCGGTTTGGTCTTGTACGACTTCAAGCAAATTCAGTTGGTAAATTGGGTTCCTTGAAGGTTTCTTGAAGGAGAAAACGAGGCCGGAGGCGGTGGTGGGAGGGTGAGAACGGCGGAGATCGGTGATCAAAGCGTTCCAGGCTCTTGATACGCACTTGAATCTTGTGCGTGGTTTCAAGGGAACTTTGCTTAGGATTAGTTCAAGAATGTCGTGGCTTGGAACTTGGTTGTTTTCCATGTCCATGGCTCTTTTCTTGCTTGGCTGCAAGAATGTGAAGCCTGACATGGTGAAACCTGGAGAAAGAATGGTTTAGTCGATGGGTTTGCTGTGATTTATAGAACCCTAGCGAGGTTTAAATATGTAAACACCTTAAACCCTTTCGGCAACGCCAACTAAAGAAATGACTTTTATGGAAAAAATGGTAGACATTGAATGAATATATGTGTATATATGACAAAGATGAAAAAAAGAAACAGGGGAGTATTGCTTTCAGCCTGGCCCAAATTTTTCTAAAACTTGGTCCCCAAGGATCATCACTTGCTTTAACCCAAAGTATTGATGTAGAGATGCTAGAATTATTTGATCTTTAAAAGTTACCTTAATTTATTGTTATGCATTTTTTATTTAAATATTAATTAAAGATACATGACGACGGGATAATGTCACTTGTAAAGTTAAAAAAATCTTTTATCGTTAATAGTGGGTGTAAATACATAAACTGTTGGAACAAAGTTAATTGATTTCAATCTCCCGATGACTATCGTTAAAATAAACCTTCCGATGACATTATTTTATGCATGAGCGAAGCCACAAGGGGACTCAGAGGGGCCTGACCCCTGTGGTCCACCTCTACAGTCTATTCTTGTTTTAATTTAGCCCATGTAGAATTTCAACTTATAATTTATTTTACTTATTCTAATATTGTAAAAAGGTTGTCTTGGTGGTAAAGTTTGTAAGTTAAAGTCAATATGTTTTACTTACCATCAATAGATTAACTTTTATTGGTGATATTTTTTAGTCTTTTATTTATTTTTATTTTTAGCTCCGTTAACTTTTAATTCTTGACTTTGTCTCCTGATTTTACAAGTTTAAAAATCATCTTTATATCATATTGGATTGTATTTAAATGTTTACTTTTGATTAGTAAAACATATAGATTTATTTATAAATTATCTATATAAAGATGATTGTCTAAACTTGTAAAATCAGAGGTGAAGTCAATAATTAAAAGTTAGGAACTACAAATAAAAAAACTTTAAGAAGCACAATATGATTTTTTAGTATTGTGAACGGAATAAATTGGTCGATACAATCGTCTTTATAATGAGTCTCTACGGTACTCGACTTGAATTAGTCAGTCAATAAATAATATAGATAATCTATAAATCAAAGCAAAATTTTGTTTTCTTCTTAAAGATGATTTTCTAATATAGATAATCTAGAGTCTAAGAAGGCGACGCTGATGGTGGAAAATTTTCAGATTCCCACTGAACTGGCTAATTTCAACCGAGAGTTATATGGTTGAAGGGTAGCTAATTGCATGGGGGGACACGTGATTGATTAGTACGTGCTGTGGAACGAGTTCCATCAAGCTTCCAGAGCCTTGAAAGAGCTGTTTGCCTTCAAGAGGAACACCACCACATTCTGCCAGTGCCTCTCAATGCTCAATCAACATTTAATTTCATAATATTATTTCGGTTAAGAATGTTATAAACCTATAATACAAGAAATGCTAGAAAAATATCCGAATGATTTTATATTAATTATATTGCAGTATTGTCGGGGTTGTTAAATGAAGATATTATATTCTCATGCTGTGATTTGAACTCATACAAATTGGGATAGGATGTGCATCCTTAGCCACTAGGTCAATTAGTAAATCGCCACATCTTATTACTTTTAACAATTAATTTAATATTTTTTAATAAATCATAGAATAATGATTAAACTTTGTCAAACACATTATTTTCATTGTTAGATTAATTTATTTTTCATTTAGAAAAGATAATTGATTTTTACCATTAGATTAATTTATTTATTGATAAATTAAAATAATAAATTTAAAAATATGAATAATTAAATTTTAGAAGCCCTAGACTAGTTGGAGCCCTGAGTAGTCGCTCAAGGTGCTCTTTTATGGCCGGCCGAGTATTGTTAATATAAATAAAGTTAAAGGCTAGAAATAAAAGGGTTATGATATTTGTTAAAACATTTGACTTTGGTTAATTCTCTTCCCATATTCAATATCCTTATTGAAACTTTTTTTTTTACTCTTTTTTAGTTCTTCTACTTGTTGAAAAGTTCATTACATTGAGAGATAAAAGAAATGACAACCAATGACGAATCTAGCAGAACATTACAAGAGACTATTCCGTTTTCTCCAAAACTGACTTATATTAATTTATCTACATTTGATGGCACAAATCCAGAGTCATGAATTGCTCATGCTAAAGAATTCTTCAACTTTTATCAAATATAGGATACTCTTTGAATTACTATTGCTTCAACATTGCAAGATTTGTTCGCCGATGGAATCAATGGATGAAGCAATATACACAACTATCATGTTGAGAAAATTTTATCAGAGCTATAATCACAATATTTCAGTACACTAATCAAGACAACATAAGCACGAACACAATATGATCGAATACAAAAATTATGAAGAAGACAAATGAAATGCTCCAAGAAGTGCTTAGGCAGCTAAAGTTACAGTAAGTCTAAATTAATAAGGTGAATGGTGGTAATATTTACAGATCGAGAGAAATCAGTGAATCAAGTAAAGTTTTGGCTAAACAAAATAATACAAACACAATAATCCATCATATGTTCGATAAAATGTTAATACCGATTGACATTAAAATTGTCGATCAACCGATTCATAACAATATATGATTTTCATAATGTAAAGCAACGATTCACGCCATTGGGACAATTGAAAATCATGTTGCGGCTAAGGGGATGGAACCACAAGAACAGTTATCGGATGAGATCCAAAATTTAAACTTGATGTGCACAAAGTATTATGACAATGACAGTAAATGCCTCTCCCTTATGTTTGAGTTAGATATTCTAAATGTCAAATATTCAGTAATTGGCGTACAAATTCCATGAAGCGAAGATTTTATATAATAAATTATCTATTAAGTCATTCACGTGGTTAATTGATGTTCGGACAAATCAAAAATAAAAATATTTATTGGTGTTTACACTTATAAAAGTACTTATTAAGTTCGATGACCCTTATCAGTTTAGTCTGTTGTTAATGAGAGTCTATGACTCGTCTCGTTATAAGAGGGTTATTTTGGTTAATAATCCAAATTGAATTGATAATTTGGTTTCTAGGGTAGTTTAGGAGAATTTTTGAGATATAGGCCAAAATCTACAGTACCACGCCATCTCTTTATCACTTTTAAGGCCAACCTCGCCACCTCCTCCCGGCGAGGTGCCTGGTGGCTTCCTTCGGCTGGCTGGTCGGCTCACATGGTGGCTGGTGCCTCAACAAAGGGAAGGGTGACCTCACCACCTCCTTATGGCGAGGTCACATGGGCCATGCATTTTACGTGGCCTACATACGTTTCATGTATGATATGTATGATTTAGGGATTTGGTATTAGTTTAGGGTTTAGGGTTTGTGTGGATTAGAGTTAGGGGCTCATTTGCAGTTTAGAGGTAATTTTCGGGCGGATATATTTTTACGTGGATTCAAATCTAATATAAATTTTATATAATTTGATTTGAATTAAAAAATTGAATTTTCATTCAACCTTTTTTTCAATTTAAATTTTTTTTGCGAAAATAAAAATGAACAACTAATTTATTGAATTCAATAACATAGAATAAAGTGAATGTTTAATTTAATAATATAACCCTAATACTGGCCTAATACTTTATATGTTAATTTTCACAGATTTTTTTATCAATATTCAAACTAAAATTATATAAAAATATTTATATAATTTTCTCGGGTTGGATTAGTGCAGGTTTATCTAAACTCAAAATCGACCTAAAACCCTTATTTTATTAAAAAAATTGATATTATTAAATTCTATCGGATCAAAACTCATCGAATATAGTTTTTTTACGCGGCCTGCATACATTTCATGCATGGTACGTATGGTTTAGGGTATTGGTATTGATTTAGGGTTTAGGGTTTGTGAGGATTAGGGTTCGAGGCTTATTTGCGTATTATTTGTTTATACATATTCTTAATCTTTTAACAATACATATATATTTTATAGACAAAATTTAAACTCGTATATTAACAATACATATATATTTTATAGACAAAATTTAAACTCGTATATTCTAAAATAAATATTATCCGATTTTTACTACAACGCTCACTAAATTCTATGCATATAATACTTTTTAATTGTCAAAGAATATCACATGAAATGGAAGTTTACATATTATAATGATGTAGTCACCACTCATGCGAAATGAAGTTCATGCTCTTTCTTTAATGATTAATATTTGTCGGGGGTATTTCGAGGATAAAATTTGAATTTTTTAATGTGTTTCAAAATTTTAAAAAAATCTTTTAAAAATTATTTAGATAGGAATTGAATTGAATTAATTGTTTAAATCGATTCAATTTAAATACCAGTCAATAGTTCGAATATTTTTTTCATTCGAATATGAATTGTAAAAAAAGGAAATGTTAATGATTTTACATTAGTTCGAATATGAACTGTAAAAAAGTAAAGGTTAATTAATTATTTTAGTTCAATTATGAACTGTAAAAAAGGAAGGCTTAGTTCGAATTTCCAAATATTGTAAAATTGAAGGAGATAAAAAAAGTACTTGCATTAACACAAATTGCAAATTACATTAGTTTGATGGTCCGACGTGATAGTTTGAAAGATTGTGTTTGTTCGGGCATTTGGTTCTATTATGACCCGGTCCCCTACAAAGAGTACAATGCTTAACTAGAACTCCCCCCCTCTATTATGCTCTGCATCATCCATATTCGTATGAATTCGAGTGGACGACGGTCGACCCTTCAACTTTCTACGAAGCTTTGGATTTAGTAACCATTCTTCGTATGTTGGCTCTACTGGCCAATAGTCTTGGTTCGGGATCGTGTTAAACAAATTTCTGTAAATATTTGCGATATTCTCCAGCTTATAACATTGATCCACAAATTCGTAAGGATCGAGACGGAAATGCAAGCATGCGGCGTGTGCGTGAGAGCAGGGGTATCTAAATGCTTGGAATGCACCACAATCACACCATCTCTGAGCAAGGTTTACAATGTACATTTTGTGCTCACCTCGGACCTTAGCTTCGACCGAAAATTGATAACCATGTGGGTCGAATGTTCTGACTCTCATAGAGGTGGCTTTGGCTTGAAGTTCGAGCATTTTATTTTGTAGGGTTTCAGACCAACTGTGTCCGTTGTTTATCCGGGCGTTCACTTCTTGGCCTTTGTCGGACTACACTTTACCCAATCTGAAATAAGTCTCCCACACAATGCTTGCAATTGGGAGATGGCGTGTTCCTTTAAGCACTGCGTTTATAGCCTCTGCAAGGTTCGTTGTCATATGACCATAACGCTGACCTTCATCATATGCTTGTGTCCATCTTTCTTTGGGTATGTCATTTGCAAAATCAAAAACATCCGGACCATACCGCTGCAACCTGTTTATCCTCGAGACAAATTTTGGTTGAACTAGTTCATACCCTATTAAAAAGAAATTAAATAAGTCAACATGATCAGTTTAAAAGATTTACGTTAACTATTTTTTATAAACAATAAATAACAACTTACCCGCGCCTAAAATCTCTCTTTGGATTTGATTGTTTCCAAAACGCGTCTTCGCATTTGACGTAATATGCCGGACACAATAGGTTGGATATGCATGTGGAGGCTTCCATAAACTGTTATCTCTGTCAATTACTGATAACAACGCATTCCCCCTATCAAAAATCATGCAAATCCCATCTTTCTTCACTACATGGTTGCGTAGATGCTTCAAAAAGAATTCTCATCCTTCCGCGTCTTCTTTTTCAACAATGGCAAAGGCAATTGGGAATATATTACTGTCTCCATCTTGTGCAACGGCCACGAGTAATATATGACCGTACTTCCCATACAGCCAAGTACCATCCACTTGAATCATGCGTTTACAGAATGGGAACCCTTCGATGCACGCATTGAACGCCCAAAACAACTTACTAAATATTCTTTTACCATGGAGTATTTTGCCTTGTGCGTTGACCGCGACCTTTGTTTCGTATTCCACCTTGGTTCCTGAGATGAATATTTGCATTGCTCGTAAAAGAGCTGGTAGCTCATTATATGATCTATCCCAATCACCATACACTTGCGCCATCGCCTTCTGCTTTGCCATCCACGCCTTGTAGTAAGATGAACTATATCCAAGCTGACCCCAGATTGATGCCACCAAGACTGCAATCGAAATTCTTGGGTCCTGTTCCACCAATCCCCTAGTGTAAGCACAAATTATATCAGAGTTTAAATTAGGGTAAACTATATAAATGACCACCATACTATTATAAAAGTCGCGATTTGACCACCTTACTTTTTTTCGAAACAATTAAACCATCATACTATTAAATTGGGTGCAATTTAACCACCAGCCGTTAAAGGTTAACGGCAGGGTGACGTGTCAGTTAAAAAAATAAGGGTATAATTACACATTTGGTCCTTACTACTTATACATTCTTTCAATTTAGTCTTAATTTTAATTTAATAAAATAAATTAATTATTTAATTAGGTGGTGACACGTGTCACTACCTTATTGGAGGGATTTAATTATTTATATTTAATTAAATAAATTTATTTTCATCCTCCAATTAGGTGGTGACACGTTCACCACCTGATTAAAGGAAGAAATGAAAAAAAATCACAAATACATGTAAGGGGATCGAACCTGCGTCTCCTAGAGACCAAAACTATTGGCTTACCACCACACCAAATGCTATATTGTGATACATTTCCTGCCATATATTATATCTAAATTTCAATGGATTGCATTGAAAATACCAGCCAAATATGCAGACCGAGGACATTAACCTCTATTTGATCAAGTTGCATATTGTGTCCATAAATCACAGAATTTAGGTTATTGCAATAAGTTTTTATTTCTTTCTCAATGTTTTCCCCTTCCAAATCAGGTAAAACACACACACACACACACTGTAAGATTCTATGATGTGTTGTTGTTAACCGGTGTAAGTAACAAACTAACATTGTATTCGCGGATGAGTCAGCGTCTGTAGCAGGTAATAATGATGACAGTTCAAAGCAAGAGAAAATGGTTGTGGGTTCGTGGCCTCCCAAGTGTGTCAACAAGTGCTTCAGTTGCAGACCATGCATGGCTGCTTTAGTTGCTTCTCCTGATCATAGAAATACTCGAAGCTCTTCGTATCAAGGTGATGAAAGCTATTATCTACTGGCCTGGAAATGCATATGCGGAAATAAAATCTTTCAACCTTGAGCAAAGATATCCATGCATATATATAAAAAGGTTAAAACCATGTTAGCTTACATTATAGAACTTTGCAGTGTAGTTTGAATCTTTGTTGGTATCTGAGATTTATTATTCTATTTCTTTAGCAAATTAAGATGGTAGTTCCAATTTCTTGGTTAAAGAAAATTTCCATCTTTTTCGGCACTTGAAGCTCTAAGTTTGATCAAAATGAGATCCAAATAAATATTAGTAAAACACAAGGCTTCATTGATAATAACACAGTAGTTGCAGACTTGCAATTGTGTACAATCCATATACAAGGATAACCCTACAAGACCTAGTACACTTGGAAAACATGAAAAGAAAAAACAACCGAAATGAAGGTTGTTATGGCAGATGCGAGGTACACTGCCATAGCCATAGCCGGGATTTGTTGAAATTGTTAGCATTACCATTTTTTTCTATTCTTTCTCATAACCCATATTTCAAGTGATTTCAGAATACTTGCCCATGAGAAAGTAACGGCACCAAGCAATCCATTGAAATTTAGATATAATATATGACAGGAAATGTATCACAATACATCATTTGGTGTGGTGGTAAGCCAACAGTTTTGGTAGCTAAGAGATGTAGGTTCAATCCCCCTTACATGCATTTGTGATTTTTTCCATTTCTTCCTTTAATCCCCTTTACATGTCACCACCTGATTGGAATAAGGTAGTGACACGTGTCACCACCTAATTAAATAATTAATTTATTTTATTAAATTAAAATTAGGACTAAATTGAAAGAATGTATAAGTAGTAAGGACCAAATGTGTAATTATACCCTTATTTTTTTAACTGACACGTCACCCTGCCGTTAACCTTTAACGGCTGGTGGTTAAATTGCACCCAATTTAATAGTATGATGGTTTAATTGCTTCGAAAAAAGTAAGGTGGTCAAATCGCGACTTTTGCAATAGTATGGTGGTCATTTATGTAGTTTACCCTTTAAATTAATGTGATCTTGGGATAAAACTCTATTCGAACAGGTGTGCTCATCAATGAACCGTATCACCACCCAATTGTCAGTCCTCTTCTTGTATGAAGCTCTTACCCACCAAGGACAGTTGCTCTTCCAATGTATACACCTTACACAATAAGTACTTTTATTGGACTCATTAACAAGACATGATGTATGTTGTTTGACGCAATGCTCTTGAATTGCCAACTGGGCAGCTTTTTTGTGTCAAATTCAGCTCTCAATATCAATTCTCCAAACTCGGAATGCAATGAAGAACCAAACACATGAGCTTGATGTTCAGCATCATGCATTGCAGAATAGTCAACCTCATACATACGAGCTGCTAGAGCTTTATAGGCTGGATAAATTGGTTGCGCTTGTTGGGGCTCCGGTTGAACATAACCCCAAACTGGCTGGTTATTTCCCAACCCAAGCTTAGCAACAGCCGCGGCCCAAACATCATCTTCAATATCAATATCGTTGCCCATTGACACATCTGCCACAATAGCCTCAACATCATCTCTGTCGAGTAACTCTACGTCATCATCTTCCATAGGAACAATATTTTCTTCATCATCACTGAAGTCTGCAAGGGATTCGCCAAAACGACCGACTAAGGGTTCAGTGTCACAATTTGTTGATGAACTCATTCTCTGTAAAATTTGATTTTCGTATTAAAACTTTAAAAATAATAAACAGAAAATGAATTACAAATTTGAAAATATAAAAGTTACCTGATTTGAAGTAATCGAATAGAACAATATGCTCCAACAATCTTAAACCGTCTTCGAATTTATCTTCAAAAAATACAAACGAAATCTTTAACAACTGGGATTAACTCTCTCAAATTTTCAACAACAAAAATTTTATCTTCTCCCTTCTCAAGTGGCAAAATTAAATATATAGACGAAAAAAATCTCAACACCACCTCGCCATAAGGACATGGCGAGGTCACTTTTTTAACGTGGGCAGCAGCCTGCATGCATATCATGCATGAGCCATCATTTCTGTTTTAGGGTAGGTTAGTCTAGGGGTTAGTTAGTGTAACCCCCTTAACCCGGCCTAGACGATAGACCCGAATTAAGAAGTTTACACGGGGAAAACCAAAGTCAACCCGAAAGTCAACCTTGATTAATGACCCTTTTTTTTCTTTTTAATCTTATCTAAATGCACATTAACCCTAGATATATTCATAGCAACAACATGTTCAAAGGTCACAGCAATCAGAACACATTTAGGGACTCGATTGCACAAAATACGAATTTAGGGACCAATTTGTAAATTCTGAAAATTATAAGGACTTAACCCACTTTTAAGTTACCATTATGAAATTAGTCATGTTTCATGCTTCTCTGTCAATTTTCAACTCAAACAGACATATCGAACTCATTCAATTGCATATACAAAATTCAGGACCAAAACGCAAAGGTTTCAAAACATTTAACCGTCAATTTCAGTGCCCAACGGTCGGGTGTTTCGGAACAGGGACAATCCGTTCCGAAACGCGGGACCGTTCCGAAACCAGTTCCGAAACAGGGTCTGGCAGTAGCCAAACTGTTCCGGAACGGCTCTGCCCGTTTCGAAACGCCTAGGCCATTTCAGGCCCTCTGTTCCGAAACGGCAGCACCTGTTCCGAAACAGGCTGCCCAGATTGCAGAAATTTCACTGGTTTAATGCACAATTGAACCATCAAACATGCTCCAAAGGCAACCAAATCATACCAGCAAGTCATTCAACACTCAAGGAACATAAAGGCATCAACAATTCATAAACATGGCATCAAACAAGGAAAGCCCCAATTCTATAGGCATGCATCCTATCTTGAAAGACCATTCAAACACCAAATCACCAAATAATTCTCATAAAGACCATTTACATGTTCCAACATCAACAACAACATAAATTCAACTTAGGGAGTCCAACATACACAATCTCATTAAACGTCAAAAAGAGATTCTCCCCCCATTGCCTTTATTATCTATAGCTATTTACCGAGACATACATCTCAAGTGGAGCTCTCCTTGAATCCCTTGCTTCTCGCTGTCCCAACTTCAAATATCTGCATTGATGGACAAAAGGAGCGTAAGCACATAATGCTTAGTGAGGAATGCTCAAAACCAAAACACCATCAATGCAGCGAGTCATAAAACCTCTTTTAAAAGCATCACAATTCGAAAAACCAAAGCAATGTTTGAAAACCCCTTTAAACAACATGCTTCAAATCATACATTTCTCAAATATGGAAACCAACCCTTAGCTTAGAGAAGTCAAGTAATTCACTTCAAAGCACAACCTTGCAAAACCATCAATTTAACCATTCCATGCATGAACATCATATGCAAAGTTAAATACAAGATCCTTGGAAAACACTTCCACCTCACATCATACTTTTCTCATACTTGAAAACCATTTCAAAGCAAGAAACCTTTGAAAACCACTTACTCATTCAAACTATCTCATGCATTAAACAAATGCAACATATGAACCACAAAATCAATATTTGTATTTCATGCCTTTAAAAACAAGTCTTCACAAGACTACAATGCACTTAAGAGATTTCATGCACACATGCACCATTCTCATTAGAGAATAAACTCTTGTTCAAGCTAACAAGTAAACATGCATTCATAAAACATTACACCCTTCTCATGCAAACATGCATCATTTCAAGCATCTCATGCTTCATCATATTCAAGAACATTATATTGGCTTCCAAGTGATAATTCACAAACCATCATAACACAAGACACAATCGGATACGCGGATTACAAGCGTTGTCCCCACGCTTCATACACACTACCAATCACAAGGTCCTCATATGGACTTTTAAACACCATATGACCTTAACATTCACAAGGTCCTCAAATGGAATTTTAACCACCATTATGACCTTAACATTCACAAGGTCCCCAAATGGAATTTTAACCACCATTTGACCTTAACATCACACATTGGTAGTTGTATAACATCACTAACGAGATCCCGGGACATACAAGATCCACACATGGACTTTACACCACCATTGTGATCTTACCATACACAAGGTCCTCATATGGACTTTTAAACACCATATGACCTTAATGTATACAAGGTCCTCATATGGAATTTTAACCACCATATGACCTTAACACAAGACCCACCCATGGACTTTTAAACACCATGGTGTTCTTGACCATCTCGTTAGTGTACTTGGATGGAGTTACCGGTTCAATCACAACCACTCCACATCCAAGGCGACTTTATTCACGGTGCACCCAATCCTATAGCCGGATAACTATATCCGATTCAAGTAACCAAGAACCACTTACATCACTTGCCAATATAACCAATTTACCACATTAATCCATTGTTTTACAAGCATAACCAAAATGCCAAAACCACCAATTACCATCATCAATCCACTGTTTTTGAAGCATTACACAAAGCCATTAAACAACATGCAACACTATGCATCAATTCCACAATTTCAATGTACAAAACCAATGATCTCTTACCTTGAGCAACCTTCACACATGGCTTTCAAAACCAGCATTAAACCATGCTAAAATATGCTTTCAAAACAGAATTTAAAACATGCAAATCACATGCATTGCATCCAACAATCACAAGTGCTTTTAAAACCAATTCATAACACAACCAAGCGAGAAATTCCATTTACTTACTCTTGAGCTTAGCTAAGTTGTTTAGACTTAAACTAAGCTCCCAAAACCTTCAAACCTTTGTTTTAAAGCTGAAAACCCAACTTCACTCACCGATTTCCGTTTCGCCACTTGCCGAAACACCAATCAAGCTTCCGGATCAACACCACAAGGATCCGAAGATGTCTCCTCTGTTTTAAACACATCAAAACAGTAGATTAATGCACCATCATGCATTAATATCCTAAACCAAGACACCTAAACTCGCTGCTCACATCAACACTCACATTTCGGCTACCAAACACGACCGAAATCACATCCAAACACTTCCAAAACTTAACCTAGCCAAGATCCATCACTTCTAACCATTTTTAAACATCAATTAACACCAAAATGGATCTCATCACGTCCTTATACCTCCAGCTATATCAGAACGTCAAGATCACTCCAAAAACCACCCAAAAACTTAAACAAAACTTAGGAAAATCAACCTATTCGGGATTGCATTGATTAAACCTCAATTTCTCATCAATTATACATTCATTTTACATCAAAATGACATCTCAAAACAGTGCCCAATCAGATCATACGAATTTCACCAAAATTAAAGCAAATCTTGCATTTTAAAGCCAAGATCAAGAACACAATTGAAAAACCTTTAATAAAACATAATTCAAGGATTGAGAACTTGGGAATTTCAATAAAGAACTGAGAATTTAGAGGAGAAGGACGTTCATACCTCTAAACTTGAGTTTTCTCCCTTTTTGGAACCAAAATCTTGAAAATCCAATAAGCAAATGCTAAGGTTTTGTTGTAGATTTGATTAGAGATCAAATGAGGATATAAATCTCATCTTAAGTTGTCAAAATCAGAGGGAATTCTGCTGGAGAAATGTGTTTGGGTTGAGAGAAAAGAAAATGGAAAATTTGGGAAAAGTTTGTTAAAATGCCAAAAATATCTTTCCCTCCCTTTTACCTTTATTTTAAAATCATTAATTAATTGATAAATATTCAGAAAAATCTGGAGAAACTCTTTTGGGTAAATAGCTCCTTAAAGATTCAAAGTTTCAATCCTTTTTAAAACAGTCACCCAGTTTCCGAAAATTACATTTTGGTCACTAACCCAAAATGTCACTCTTCCAAACCTCATTTTGTAAAATTGATTTCACCTTTCTCTTATATATAATAAAAGAGGATTTTAAGACATTTTTCCATATTTTTAATGCAACCCGAACTAGGATTTCCTAAATTCACCCTTTTATATTCGAACCGCAACCCGACCGGTCCGGTCTAAACCCAAAACTTCTAAGCCCAAAATTGGGGTGTTACAGTTAGATCATTCACATTGAATTTATTACTGATGATTGTTCAAATTATTATACACTCGTTCAAATTAGGGTTTGGTTTTAGGGTTTATGTTTTATGATTTTATGGTTTATGATTTTATGATTTTAGGGTTTAGGGTTTGGTTTTAGTTTAGAGTTTATGATTTTATGATTGTTCAAATTATTATACACTCGTTCAAATTATTACTGATGAATTTTAATTTTTTTATATTTTAGTCGCACAAAATTTTTAATAAATTCGCGATTATTCGAATCAAATATATCAGTTTGTGTAGAGGCTCGTAAATTTATTATAGTTTTAATATATCAAATTTATTTTAATAAATTCGTGATTATTCGAATCAAATATATCAGTTTGTGTAGAGGCTCGTAAATTTATTCGAACCAAATATATCAAATTTATTTTAATAAATTTGTGATTATTCGAATCACGAATATAAAATTTAAATAAAGAATTTTTTTTTTTATATTTTAGTCGCACACAAATTTGATATATTTGATTCGAATAAAATATTCGTGATTTTAGGTGAATAAAGCTGCTCCCTGTCCCTACCCCTGCACGAGCCATGCATGCCAACCGGACCTGCTGCCCACTGCCCCTACCCCTGCATGAGCCATGCATGCCAACCCTAAACCCACGTGAATAAAGCTGACCATGCCATGTCCTTATGGCGTGGTCACATGGCCCCCTGATTATTCGAATAAAGCTGCTCCCTAGTCCCTACCCTTGCATGAGCCTGCTCCCTACCCGTGCATGAGCCCACGTGAATTTAGGTGACCTCACCATGTCCTTATGGCGTGGTCACATGGCCCTCTGACGCACGGCAGCAGTCCTGCATGCACGCCATGCATGACAACCCACGTGAATTTTGGTTCATGTCTTTTTTTGTTCCTATAAATATTCGAAAGATGTTGTGTATTTTTGCAACTTGAGAAGGGAGAAGATAAAATTTTTGTTGTTAAAAATTTTAGAGAGTTTTAGCACAAATCATAATTTCTGAGTTTTATATTCGAATGGATTCCGAAGGAGTTTTGTTGTACCGTGACCACAAGCACATTTCCTCTCATATTCACGAAGAGGGGGTAAGTCGGGATCGTGTAATTTTTATTTACTACTATAATTTAGGATTTAAAAATTCTTTATTAACGATTTTTATTATAATTATAAGGTGTGGAGCATACTATCCGGCGTCGAGGACTAAAGATTAAGGAATCTGATGAACGCATAGTTTATTTTCTGCAGCGTTCAGGTTTTTATAATGCTTCATTTCTCTGTGGATTTAAAATTATCCCTGGCTTGATTACCGCATTGATTGAACGGTGGAGACCAGAGACACATACATTTCATTTTTCATTTGGTGAATGCATAATAACTCTGGAGGATGTAGCACTACAACTTGGTGTCCCAACAAATGGGAAGCCGTTGTTCAGACAAAATTCACGTATAGCAGATGACCTTTGTTTGCAGTATCTGGACAAATTTCCTCCTCTAGAGTGTGTGGACGGTCTTTGTATCAAAATTTCTTGGTTGCAGCGGGAATTTACACTAACGGATGAATCTGATGACCGAGAAATTGAGTGTGCAACTCGAGCGTATATACTCCAACTTATTGGCGGGGTATTGATGCCAGATACATCTGGTAATATGGTTCACACTCAGTATTTGTCGTTCTTGGAAAATTTTGACACAACTTCTACATACAGTTGGGGATCTGCAATATTGACATTCTTGTACCATGAAATGTGCAGAGTTGCAATTATGTCTTGTTCGAGAAAGTTAACAGATATGGGTGGATGCTAAATCTTATTGCAGTCCTGGGCATGGTATAGACTGCCTTATCTAACGCCAATTGTGGAAGTACACGTACTGATGGAGTTTCCGCTTGCTGGAAGGTACTAATATTGTGATTACAGTTGTATATTAATTTTATTGATTAAATATTTTCTGCAAAGACTTAGAAATATATGTTTTAAATCTTGGCAGATGGAAACATAGGATGACAAATGCGAGAGTGGTGCACAACACTGTCAGAGAAATAAGACTAAAAATCTAAACAATAGGGAAAGATCAGGTATCATAATTTTATTTTTTGGCTTTTATTTTGGCTTTGTAATTTATTAAAGTAACACGTTTGTTTGTGTATGCATATTAATAATTGTGTTTTGTAGTTCTTTTGGCAGCCGTACGTGAATAACACAATCTGGGATATTATACCACTAAATTTTCATCAAATGTCATCAATCTGGGGTGCAGTTGTGCCTTTGATACATTTTTCTATTGTTGAGTTCCATTGCGCTGACAGAGTGTTGCGGCAATTTAACTACCATCAACCCATTCCTAGAGCTCTACCTCAACAAATTCATATTGTTCATAGAGGTCGATTCAACGAGAATTGGATTGTCAAGCATGCAGAGTTCATTCAATTGTGGCGGGAAAGACGGAGGCATTGGGATGCCAACTTGAGTCCAATTCAAGCCGATGATTTTGAATTTAATTCAGAGTACTATTCGTGGTTTTCATCAAATGGAAAACCGTTCATAGTACCTCTTGAAGAGGCAAATCAATGGCTTCAAAATCTGCGGTGCTCAAGACACGTACATCTGCCGTACGCGTTTGGTCAGAGCTCTCATCAACCAAACTTGGAGGGTTCAACGAGTTGGCATTCTTCGGACCAATCTCAACCACCATTCGGTAATGTTTCAGAACAACCATAGTTTGGAGAAAGCTCATCTTACCAGTCTACTTACAACGATGATGGAGGATACATTCCACAATTTCAGTATCCTCAAACACCCTTATATGGGGAAGATATGACTGTTGGTACTATGACATCCTTGTTGTCGACTACCACGATCAGTAGCTCGCCATTAGATCTGCAAGGCATGTATAGTACTCCACCTTCTATACAAATGATGGGTGACCAATGTGACAACGATGAGCAGACCCCGAATGAGCAGACTCCGATTCAACAACGAAGACAAGTTCGACCTCCGGAGTGGTACGATCAAACATCATCCTTCCACCGGCAGGTGTTACCGAGGACCTGTAGGAAATAGATTATATTTATTTAATTCTAAAATATTTCTATTACGTTTTAAAGTTTGAGTGTTTTTTAAATATATTTTTTTTATATTTCTATGTTTTAGAATTAGAGTGTTTTTTTTACTTTTCTTTTATGTGATTTTATTTATGGCATGTCTTCCTAAAGACATTAATTTTCGTATTTTTAAAAATATATTCGAATCGAGTTCGAGACGTTGTGTTTTAACAAAAATAGTGAAAAAAACTCAAATTATATATATATATATATATATATATATATTCAGATGTGTGTTTTAAAAAATTTCTTTAACCAATCAAAACATGTACATAATTTTGATTTTGTTTTTTATTTTTATTTTTAGCTTAATTTACAAAATTTACAAAATAAACCTAAAATCTTTAGATCTTCAAATCTGACTTCTGTCGTTGCCTATGTGAAAAATGTATGGTTTGAGCATTTTTCTCTATTAAACCTAATAATAATAATATGATATGAAATTAGAGTGTTGAATTTTTTTAGTTTTAGATAGATTCAATATGAGTGTTTTTTTAACGTTTCAAAAACTAATATTTTTATTCAAGGTTAGTTTATTACGTATACAATAAAATCAACAAAATTTAAACTTTTAGGACGATAACTGATACCGATATGAGAAGCATGCACCAAGCCTAATGGAGATTATTTGGTGGTTCAAAAAATAAATTCTCATTAGAATACTCGTCCTTAACCTTAAACCCTAAACCTATACGTAAAAATAGGTACACCTTGACCGCAAATTAGCCCCAAACCCTAACCCTAAACCATAAACCAATACCGAAACTGAAAAGTAACATATAAAGTATTATATAAATATTTTTATATAATTTTAGTTTAAATAGTGATAAAAAATGTGTGAAAATTAACATATAAAGTATTAGTTAGGCCAGTATTTGGGTTATATTATTAAATTAAAAATTCACTTTATTCTATGTTATTGAATTCAATAAATTAGTTGTTCATTTAATTATTTTTTATTTTCACAAAAAAAAATTAAAAATTGAAAAAAAAGTTAAATGAAAATTCATGATTGAATTTTTTAATTCAAATCAAAATATATTAAATTTATATTAGATTCGAATTAACGTATAAATAGATCCGCCCGGAAATTAAATCTAAACCGCAAATTAGCCCCAAACCCTAATCCGCACATACCCTAAACCCTAAGCCATACTTACCATGCATGAACCCTACGTAAAATGCATGGGCCACGTGACCTCGCCATGCATGAACCCTACGTAAAATTTTAATAAATTTAAATAAAAACAAAAACAAAAACATAAGCTATAAGAATTCCAAAACCCTAAACCAATACCAAACCCTAAACCATACATACCATGCATGAAACGTATGGAGGCCATGCATGGCCCATGTGACCTCGCCATAAGGAGGTGGCGAGGTCACCATTCCCTTTGTTGAGGCACCAGCCACCAGCCACCAGCCACCATGTGAGCCGACCAGCCAACCAAAGGAAGCCACCAGGCACCTCGCCAGGAGGAGGTGGCGAGGTTGGCCTTAAAAGTGACCACACCATAAGGAGGTGGCGTGGTACTGTAGATTTTGGCCTACATCCGAAAAATTTCCCCAAACTACCCTAGAAACCAAATTATCAATCCAATTTGGATTATTAACCAAATTCATCCGTTATAAGAGCATCTTTTGTGATCTTTACCCAATAAAACTTCTCAATTTAAAAAAAAGATCTTTTCTATTGATAATCGTTTGTTATTAAACCAAAAAATTACCGAACAACAAATAAACCACCATTGTTTGGTCTGATCGGCACCGGCACCAAACCAAGTAAATTTCTTACCATGTCAACGGAATATCAAGAAATTCGACATCTTCAATAAAAACAGAAAACTCATCAATACCTCTTGAAATAACACTGCATCTGCATCTTTCTGAATCTGCACCATGGCCACATTAATACTTGCCATACACTTTAAATGTCCCTCCATAACAACAATATAAGAACATGGAGCGTAATTGCAGCCATACAACAACGGAAATACTCAATCATCCAACATCCTTGTACTACTACAAAATGTCGAAATACCGACGATTCTTCCATCGTAAACTTTGATTTTTCCCTCAAATCAGTAACGTTCTCTCGACTTCCGAACCGATGGCGCAAAGATAAAATCAAACTTGTCCCTACGCCATACCTTCTGAACCACGAGATTTGATACCTCATCTATTCTGGTTTCTTGCAACATCACCATATCACAATTGCTTTTCCTTATAAAATGTTGGACTGCCTTCTTCTTCTTCTTCTTTTGAAAAGAAACAGGCCTCGTTAAAAACCCCCTCTAAACTTAAGTAGGGGGAAAAGAGTGCCCAAATTTATTCATATAAATTTGATCCGATATACAACCCGAGACCTACGAATAGGTCATAGCCAAACAAAAACCCACTACACGTCAGATCTCCCTTAAATTTCACAATATCTCATTTTACACCCCCCCCAACAGTGTAATGCTTAATGGTTTCATCTATGCCATATTACAGACTTTAGCAACTTCATCCGACAACTAGTATAAACTTGAGCAACTCACCTGTAAAACCTATGTTTGATTTTGATATAACAATATATGTTAAGGATTAAATTGAAAACTTGAAATAGATTTTTAAGTCGCTCAAATGATTTTTAAATCATAAAGGCTTTAATCTAATTTGAAAAACTCAAACTCCAAATAATTTCTAAGTGTTCCAAGGCCAAACTATTGAAAAACGTTCAGGCGTATCGATACGCTTCCAGCCGTATCGATACCTTTTTGGCAAAGTTGGCTACTGGAGAAACGCATTTCGATACGCTCTTCACCGTATCGAAACAACGTATCGAAACAGATTGCATCTATATCGATACACTATCTCTATAAAATTGAAGGAGTTTGAATGGCGTACCGATACGGTTCCACCCGTATCGATACGGATTTTATGGAAATTTAAAATCGAAGCCTTTAATGTTTTCGACCGTTGGTGTCAGTTGTTAGGTAACAAAATTTAAAGTGGTGGTTGTCCCGTACCGATACGCTCCTTGCCGTATCGATACAGAAACTTCCAGTGAGATCAGTTGAAAAAATTGCATCGATACGAATGTTCCCCGTATCGAAACGGTCCCTGTCCCGTACCGATACGCTTACTCGCGTATCGATACGCCCCTCTTGTAATTGTGCAACGACTCTTTCTGTTTTGAGACAGGTATCGATACAGGTCCTCGTGTACCGATACGGTCAGCTGTATAAATGCATTTATGGTGGAAAGAGAGGGTCCCAACGGCTATATTCATTACCCTAACCACCCAAACGACTAGAATTGATAGAGAAGGTATAAATTGAAGCTAATTGAAGACCAGCAACAACAATTGCATCAAAGATAAACATCCTAGCAAAAATCAAAGCTCAAAATGCTTATTTTCCAATCTCTTATAAACCCCAAATTATGTAGTGTTCAATTCTGATCTTGTTATCAAATTTGGGTTGAGTGTCTGTACTTAAATGGGCAATCTTGTATTGAGAGATATCTTTCTTGCCTTTAATTCTTCTTTGTACTCTTGTGAGGGTTTGGTCAAATTTTGGGTAGAAAATTTGACCAGTATTGTAAAGGTTACCTCCTAATCCTTGAAAAAGGGAAGAACGATTAGTGGATTGTTGGAAATCCTTAGTGGTAGTTAAGGTAGTGGATGTAGAGTTCATCTGGAACTCGAACCACTCCAAAATTCCTTGTTCTTTATTTTTAGCCATTCTATTTACTCCAAAAATTTTTATAAACCCAATTCACCCCCCTCTTGGCTTTGATCAATCCATTGATCCATTCAACAATTGGTATCAGAGCCTACCTCTTTGAAGGATTAACAACCACAAGAGAAGTTCTTAAGAAGAGTGTGATCAACCACAAATCAAGCCATGACATCTACCTCCGGGTCAAGCATGTACGAATCTCAGTCAACCACCAAACTGCCATTCTTTAATGGTGATAACTACCCCTTTTGGAAGAACCGAATGCGCCTCTTCATTAAATCCAACGATTATCTAGTTTGGGATGTCATTGAAGATGGTCCCTATATTCCAATGAAAAGAGACGACGAAGGAAGATTGGTGCTAAAGAAGAAACATGAGATGAGTGAAGAAGAGAGAAAGAAGATTCAAATCAATGACAAAGCTCTTCACATGTTGTTTTTCTCTTTCGGTCCTGACATCTACTCCAAAGTTTCCTCCATCGAAAGTGCTAAAGAAGTGTGGGATACACTTGAGACTACTTATGAAGGAACAAGTGATGTGAAGGAGAAAAATATTGGAGAAGCTAAAAGGTTTTGGAGAAATAATCCCGGAAGACAAACTAGTCCAGAAGCTACTCTACTCACTTCTCGAGTCTTGAGATGGGAAGAGAACCGCCATCATTGAGGCCAAAAATTTGAAGACACTCAAGTTTGATGAGATAGTGGGTTCTCTCCTAACTCACGAGATAATGAAGTAAGGAAGGGAAGATGAAAGGAAGAAGGAAGAGAGAAGAGTGGAAAAGCTAAAGGTAGATAATAAGAAGAAGAAATGAGTGGCTCTCAAAGCTTCACTACATGAGGAGAGCACTTCTAGTGAGGAGGAAGACCTAGAAGAATTGGCTATGATAGCCAAAAAGTTCTCACGGTTTATGAGGTCCAACCGAGGAAGGAAGATTCAACGAAAATGGACTTTAAAACAAAAAACACAGAAGAAGAAAGGGATCAAATCATTTGCTTTGAGTGCAAAAATTTGGGTCACATTCGTTCGGAGTGCCCTCAACTCAAGAAGAAGGGCTTTGAGAAGAAGAAGAAGCTCAAAGCCAAGCTTGCTACTTGGAGTGACAAGGAATCATCCGAGGATGAGGAACACGAAGTGGCCAACCTTTGCCTCATAGCTCTTGAGGAGGATTCCTCCATGGTAACCTCTAACTCATCATCTTTTGATTTTACATTTAATGAATTGCATGATGCTTATGATGAGTTACAAGAGGTAAATGATGAGTTAGTTGAGAAGTATAAAGAGTCGGTCATTAGAAATAAAAAGATTATTTTAGAATTAAATGCTAAAAATGACTCACTTTCCCAAGCTAACTTAAAATTTGAGAAAAAGATCTTAGGTTTACAAGATGAACTTAAATTCTTTCAAGATGAAAATGTAGACTTAAACAATCTTATTTCTCAATGCAATAGTGAACACCAAAGGGTGTTAGATGAGCTTAACAAGCTCAATGAGTCTTTCAAAAATGTTGGTAATGTGAAAAATGAGATAGGTGAATCCTCTAAAACTTACCAACCTAAGAGAAAGACATATAACTACAAACAAAATAGCTTCCATAAGCATAATAGAACCAAGAAAATTAGAAGTGTATGGGTTCCTAAGGAACTTGTCAAGTCTAATAATGTTGTTGCTATGTCGCCTTGGATTCCTAAGGGAACCAAGCTTTTGGGAGCTAATACTCGTGGACCCAAAATGATTTGGGTACCAAAAACCAAAGCTTAATATTTTTGTTTGTAGGGGGAGCATTGCTACAAGGCCAACGAACAAAGTCAAAATTCATGGTACCTTGATAGTGGATGCTCGAGGCACATGACCGGAGACAAGAGTCGATTCATGGACTTAAAGCCAAAAAGTGGAGGAGTAGTAACGTTTGGTGACAATTCCAAAGGCCACATTAAAGGTATTGGATCCATAGGTAATCACTCTACTATTCTCATTGAAAATGTTTTATATGTCGATGATCTAAAACATAATTTATTGAGCATTAGTCAATTATGTGACAAAGGGTTTAATGTCTTATTTGATAAAAATGGGTGCAAAATTGTTGACATTAAATCAAATAATATAATGCTCATTGGCCATCGCATAGGTAATATATACATGGTGCATTTAGATGACATTCATACATCCCATGCATGCTTTGTTGCATAAAATGAAAATGATGCATGGCTATGGCATAGGAAATTAGGACATGCTAGCATTAGTGTTTTAGAAAAATTAGTTTCCCTAAATCTAGTTAGAGTTTTACCCAAAATTAAGTTCTCAAATGACAAAATTTGTGATGTATGCTCTAAGGCTAAACAACATAAATCATCCTTTAAATCCATTCATGATGTTTCTACTAGTAGGTGTTTACAACTTATTCACATGGATTTATTTGGGCCTATTAGAACTATGAGCTTGGGTGGTAAATCGTATGCATTTGTACTTGTTGATGATTGTTCTAGATTTACTTGGGTTCTATTCTTAAGTACTAAAGATGAGGATTTAGAAAAATTTATCACATTTTCAAAATTAACTCAAAATAATCTTGAACTTAAAATTTCTCATATTAGAAGTGATCACGGAACCGAATTTCAAAATCTAGGTTTTGAAGAGTTTTTAAATGACAATGGTATTAGCCACAATTTTTCGGCTCTTCGAACTCTTCAACAAAATGGGGTAGTTGAGAGGAAAAATAGGACTTTACAAGAAATGGCTAGAACCATGCTTTGTGAAAACAATTTACCTAAATATTTTTCGGCGGAAGCCACAAACACCGCTTGCTACATTGTAAACCGAGTAATGATTAGGCCACTTTTAAAGAAAACACCATATGAAATTTTAAAATCTAAAAAGCCTAACATTAACTATTTTCATCCATTTTGTTGCAAGTGTTTTGTTTTAAATAATGGAAAAGATAACTTAGGTAAATTTGATGTTAAAAGTGATGGAGCTATTTTCTTAGGTTATTCCTTAAACTCTAAAGCCTATTATGTATTTAATAAGAGAACTTTAGTAGTAGAAGAGTCTATTCATGTTGTATTCGATGATAACCTCCTTCCGAGGAAGGATTCTTGTGATGATGATGATATAGGAATCCTTGATGCCTTTGATGGAGGACAAACTTCAAAGGAGGATGAGATTCCAACGAAAGAAGATGATACACAAGATCCACCTCTTGAAGCCTTGAAGGACATGGCTCTTGAGGAAAAGGAAGTGAGCTACCCAAGGGAGTACAACTATGTTAAAGGTGGTGAAATCTTGGGTGATCCATCCAAGAGGGTAACTAATAGATCTTCTCTTAAACTCATGAATCATGTTGCTTTTATCTCATGCATAGAGCCTAAGAACATTAAAGAAGCATTAAAAGATGACTTTTGGATTATGGCTATGCAAGAAGAGTTAAATCAATTTGAGAGAAGTAATGTATGGACATTAGTTGAAAGGCCTAGTAATCAATCTACTATAGGAACTAAATGGGTATTTAGGAACAAACTAGATGAGAGTGGTAACATTGTGAGAAATAAAGCTAGATTAGTTGCTCAAGGTTACACTCAAGAAGAGGGAATTGATTTTGATGAAACCTATGCACCCGTTGCTAGAATGGAGGCCATTAGGATGTTGCTTGCATATGCATGTTATCATGATTTCAAGCTCTTTCAAATGGATGTTAAAAGTGCATTTTTAAATAGTTTTATAAATGAGGAAGTGTATGTGGAACAACCACCGGGTTTTGAAGATTCAAAATTTCCAAATCATGTTTTCAAACTAACTAAAGCACTTTATGGTTTAAAACAAGCTCCTAGAGCTTGGTATGAAAGACTTTCAAACTTTTTGATTGAAAAAGGTTTTGAAATAGTTAAGGTGGACACTACACTTTTCATGTAAAGGTATAAAAATGACATCTTTGTAGTACAAATATATGTTGATGATATTATTTTTGGATCTACTAATGAGTGTCATTGCAAAGAGTTTGCTAAGTTAATGCAAGGTGAATTCGAGATGAGCATGATGAGGGAGCTCTCATTCTTTTTGGGACTCCAAATCAAGCAAAGGAAGGATGGCACCTTCATCAATCAAGCAAAGTACATCAAGGATATGCTCAAGAAGTTTGGCTTGGAGAATGCAAAGCCTCAAGCCACACCAATGAGCTCATCTACAAAGCTTGTCAAAGATGAAGGAGGTAAGTGTGTTAACTCTAAGCTTTATCGCTCTATGATTGGATCTTTGCTTTACCTTACCGCAAGTAGACCGGATATTTTGTTTAGTGTTTGCTTGTGTGCTAGGTTTCAAGCTAGTCCTAGAGAGTCTCACCTTATAGCTTTAATAGAATCTTTAGGTACCTTAGAGATACTCCTTGTCTAGGTCTTTGGTACCCTAGAGACTCAACCTTCATTTTTATTTGGATGCGGATTACGAGGGGTGTAAAATCGATAGGAAGAGTACTTCGGGTACATGTCAATTATTAGGTAGGATGCTCATATCTTGGTTCTCTAAGAAAAAAATAGTGTAGCTCTATCTACCACCGAAGCCGAGTACATATCCTTAGGGAGTTATTGTGCTCAAGTCCTTTGGATGAAGCAACAACTCTTAGATTATGGTATTAAAGTTGAAACCATACCTCTTAAGTGTGACAACACTAGTGCAATATGCTTAACTAAAAATCCCATCCAACACTCTAGAACCAAACATATAGAGATAAGGCATCATTTCATTAGAGATCATGTCCTTAAGGAAGATGTTGCTATAAAGTATGTTGACACCTTAAACCAACTAGCAGACATTTTTACAAAGCCTTTGGATAAGGAGCATTTTTGGTCCCTTAGGAGAGAGTTAGGTCTAACTAGCCTTCCTTGACCCTTTAGGACTCTTTTTGAGGTTAAAATTGCTTGAATTTGTGAAATTGCATGTTTATGTGTTGTTAATCTTGAAAATATCCATGCTTATAGCTAGTGGAGTATGCTTCTGTTAAAGTATGCTTAGAACTGCTCATTCATCAATTGCATTCATTTAGGAGGTACTAAAATCGAGCCTTTGGTTGTTCTTAAAGCCTAAAATGTATTTCTGGGCATAGGGTATCGATACGACCTTTTGCGTATCGATACAAGTACTATATTAGCTTTCCAGACTACATTTTGCCTAAAACGGGTATCGATACGGTTAAACCCATATCAATACTAGATAAACATGTTTCGATACGGATTGCATCCATTTCGATACGGACCTTCGACGAGCGTTTCAAGGGAATTACGGTTTTACCCCCGTATCGATACACCCTCAGGCGTATCGATACGCGATTGCGCAGACAACTTCTTTAAGGCATTTAAAGAGTTTTACTTTTACCAAAATTGCTTTTACAAAACCCTATTCATTTTTCACTCTATAAAAAGCCTCTCAATCCCTCATATTTTCACACCATAACTCAAAATCTCTTGAGGGTTTTCAACATCAAGCAAAGCTTTTCATCAGTTTGGTGAAAAGTTCTTCTCCCATTCCTCTCTATCAATATCAAGGTAAAAATCTTTTTTATTTCATTTGATTTTCGTTCTAAATTTTGTTTTTGTTTTGTTTTCTCAAAACAAATTTCTTTTCAAACTTTTTATTTTCTTTTGTTTCTCAATTTTTTTTAAACAGAACCTTGATTATTGATTTTCAATGGGTTGAATGAGAAAGTTAATGCATACACTGTTTTTGATCTTTTTCTCTAGACAATGGCACCTAAAAAGAGAGCACGTACTAGTGAAGTTGGTGAAGGTTCTAATGTCAGAGATGGTACTCGCCCGAACCTCACTCTTATCTATCAACAGTGCTTCAAGACTTCCAGAGATCTCACATATTTCCGACAATTTCAAAACTACAAAATCTGTTCGGAGAGGGTAATTTCCGCTCCTTTTCTCAACTCGGAGCGCTTCAAATTTGTTTACCTATAGTTTCTCCAAGAATGGAAATTTATGGATTTTATTCAAATTCCCGGTTTTTTTCTATCGCAATTTGGTCTTGATTTTCTATGCTAATGCCAAGTGCGTCGCAAATCAAGCGGATGTTGTTACGGCTGTTAATTCCTATCTAATGGGTAAAAAGATCACCATCAATGTTCAATCTATTTGTGATGTGTTCAAGTTAGAGGATGAGGGTCTTGATGATGAGAATGCTCTTGGCCATGTCTTGGGAGGTTCCGTCACTGCTCTTAATGCTCAAGATCGGATCCTACATATGATGGTTTCTTGGTGGTTTAGGACCTTGGGAGGCAAGTATTCCACTATCCACCAAGTTGACGATTTTTGGATTCGGTGCTTTCGTCAAAGACAACGACCAAACCTTGCTCGGATCATGTTTGCGGAGATTGTCTATCTCGTGCAACATCGCCACACTACTCTTGTCACTTCGTTCACTTATGGAACGACTTTGAGTTATTTCTTCTCACAAAAGGAGATAGATTGTTCACATGACTACCCGACTCCCCTCACCGATCCTATCGATGAAAGATCTCTTTCAAGGGGTAAGTTCATGTACTTCAATGGAAATTAGCTTCGTCTATCCGAACTCCCTAGTGATGTTATTCCGGAAGAAATTGCTAATCCTCAAGCCGCTCAAGCTCCTCAAGCTCCTCCTCCACCTTCCATGGATGCCCTCATGACCTTTCTCAATGAGCAATTCACGGGCTTGCGCACGAGAATTGCTTCCATGGATCAAGCGATGAATTCAAGATTTGCTGCTATAGACACATGTTTTACAAGTCTCGAAGATCGTGTGAAGAATGTGGAGACACGTCTCACTTACCTTGAAGGCGGTCACAACTCGATGAACATATCTCTTACCGCTTTTTATGACGAGTGGCGTCAATCTCGAAGGAATGATGATGCACATGATGAGGACGATGAAGATGATGAAGATGGTGATGCATAGTAGTTCATCTTTGCATATCATTTATGTCATTTAGGATATCTATTTATGCACTTTAGATTATGTTTTTAGGACTAAGTTTGCATTCTAAAACCTATGCTTTGATTTTCTGTTTTTTGGATTTTATGTTGATGTTATCTTTATTTTGAACTTAATGGTTATCTATTTATGTTGCTTGGTATTATTTATGCCTTTTTCCTATGTTTATCAATGTCTCTATTTTTGATCTAACAAAAAGGGGGAGAGGGAACAAGCTCACACTTAAAATTTTGATTTTTAACTTAAAAATTACCTAGCTAATATTAAGGGGAACTATTTTGCAAAGTTCTTCAAAAGTGTAAAAAATTTCAAGTTTTGGTTTTGTTATATCAAAAAGGGGGAGATTGTAAAACCTATGTTTGATTTTGATATAACAATATATGTTAAGGATTAAATTGAAAACTTGAAATAGATTTTTAAGTCCCTCAAATGATTTTTAAATCATAAAGGCTTTAATCTAATTTGAAAAACTCAAACTCCAAATAATTTCTAAGTGTTCCAAGGCCAAACTATTGAAAACGTCTAGGCGTATCGATACGCTTCCAGCCGTATCGATACCTTTTTGCAAAATTGGCTGCTGGAGAAATGCGTTTCGATACGCTCTTCACCGTATCAAAACAACGCATCGAAACAGATTGCATCTGTATCGATACGCTCTCTCTGTAAAACTGAAGGAGTTTGAATGGTGTACCGATACGGTTCCACCCGAATCGATACGGATTTTATGGAATTTTAAAATCGAAGCCTTTAATGTTTTCGACCGTTGGTGTCAGTTGTTAGGTAACTGAAATTTAAAGTGGTGGTTGTCCCGTACCGATACGCTCCTGCCGTATCGATACGAAAACTTCCAGTGAGCTCAGTTGAAAAAATTGCATCGATACGGATGTTCCCCGTATCAAAACGGTCCCTGTCCCATACCGATACGCTTACTCGCATATCGATACGCCCCTCTTGTAATTGCGCAACGACTCTTTCTGTTTTGAGACAGGTATCGATACAGGTCCTCGCGTACCGATACGGTAAGCTGCAAAAATGCATTTATGGTGCAAAGAGAGGGTCCCAACGGCTATATTCAATACCCTAACCACCCAAACGGCTAGAATTGATAGAGAAGGTATAAATTGAAGCTAATTGAAGACCAGCAACAACAATTGCATCAAAGATAAACATCCTAGCAAAAATCCAAGCTCAAAGTGCTTATTTTCCAATCTCTTGTAAACCCCAAATTGTGTAGTGTTCAGTTATGATCTTGTTATCAAATTTGGGTTAAGTGTCTGTACTTAAAGGGAAAATCTTGTATTGAGAGATATCTTTCTTGCCTTTAATTATTCTTTGTACTCTTGTGAGGGTTTGGTCAAATTTTGGGTAGAAAATTTGACTTATATTGTAAAGGTTACCTCCTAAGCCTTGAAAAAGGGAAGAACAATTAGTGGATTGTTGGAAATCCTTAGTGGTAGCTAAGGTAGTGGATGTAGAGTTCATTTTGAACTTGAACCACTCTAAAATTCCTTGTTCTTCATTTTTAGACATTTTATTTACTCCAACAATTTTTAAAAACCCAATTCACCCCTATTGGCTTTGATCAATCCATTGATCCACTCAACATTACCCCTGTTGCACATTCTTGACATAAGGCTCAACGTTCAGGTTAAACATACAAAATCAGACACTCTCCCAATTCCTTACTTTGCTAGCTGATGGGCAGCAGCGTTCCCTTCTCTGTACACGAAGGCAATCTTCCATTTAA
This sequence comes from Hibiscus trionum, assembly GCA_030270665.1. Taxonomy (NCBI): domain Eukaryota; kingdom Viridiplantae; phylum Streptophyta; class Magnoliopsida; order Malvales; family Malvaceae; genus Hibiscus; species Hibiscus trionum. Next base: position 185,172 of record BSYR01000043.1, on the reverse strand, counting down.
ATCTCGAGCCTTGTTCTACAATCTTGTTCACAAAGTCTGTGAAACAAGATGGTGTCGTTGTCGGTCTCTGTATCCAATTACTTGCGAGTAAGCTATCAGTTTCAATAATTAGGCACCTTATACCTCTCCACCTTGACACCGAGAACATCATACAAGCCTCCAATATGCTTATCAATTTAGCAGATGTTGGATCGGTAGTACCAATCGACTTTGAGAATTGTAGCAATATCTTCCCTTTATCGTCTCTGAGTACTCCACCAATGCCAGCTTCTCCGAAACTCCCCACCACGGCAGCATCGACATTGAATTTTACCCATCCCGTTTCTGGTGCTACCCAAGAACTCGCTTTCAACCTCTTCACTTGGCTTTCATAAATAGTGATAACATATGAGCATCTAATGAAGACGTTTACAGATGAAAAGGATTCAGGCCACTTGCTTGCACACCAATGCCCAACTCGAAGCAGGGCTAGATCAAATATTTTATCCCCACTGAAAGCCTTCTTCTTGAATATGATCTCATTGCAGCACAACCATAGAGTCCAATTAATGCTATAGAACATCATGGTCTAGACCTACAGTTGAGATTGTTTGATCGGAAGATTTAACCACTGCGTAAACAATGTTTTTAAATCTTCTAGCATTGTACAGAAAACACTTCATAGCCTACAACAACGCTGCCAGATTTCCCCTGAGATGCTACAATGACAAAATAAATGGTTTATAGTCTCGAGTTCTATGCAGCATATCATACACTTGTTTGACTCAGATCTAATTACTCCGCATTTAGCAAGTTCTGTAAAGATTGGGACTCGCTGATGAAAAGCCTTCCACATGAATGCTTCCACTTTTGGAGGTGCTATCTTTGACCATATTTTCTTCCATGTGGCGTCTGGTATACCTTCACCCGCGTTAAAACTCGCGCAATAAGCTTTTGGTGTATGAAATCCATTAGAGATGCCAATCCATCTGACAGTGTCTACTCGTTGCATACATTTGACAACACTATTAATAGTAGCCAATAAGTTCTCCCAAACGTTAATTTCCCACTCAAACAATCTCCTCCATAATTCAATGTTCCAAGTTCACGTTCCATTCACCTTCGAGCCAAAATCCAAGACTTTCCCCATTTTTTTCACTACTAAAGAATATATTCTTGGAAATGACTCTCTGAGTGATGAAATCGATGTCCAAGGGTCGTTCCAAAAATCTATACAACTCCCATCCCCAAATGCTAATATGATATTCTTTGTGTACACATCTTCAGCACACGATAGAGGTTTAGTGATGTTCCTCCATACCCAAGATACTCTCCTACCCGCAAGTTTCTTAGATCCACCAGGCCTAGTCCTCCTCTCGAAATAAGCAAGCAAAGTGTATCCCACTTTATCCAATGAATGGCTCTTCCATCTTTTGCCCCCTGTAGGAATTGAGCCATCTGTTTATTCAGTTTATTCACAAATGACGCCGACATTTGGAACAAAGACAAGTAGCACAAGGTTAAGTTGCTCAGCACTGCTTTAACTAAGGTTAGACGACCATTGAAAGATAGGAATTTCCCTTTCCACCCTTCTAGTCTACTTCCAAATTTCCTTAAAATTGGATCCCAAAGTTCAATAAAATTGTGGGGATATCCTAGTGGCATTCCCAAGTATTTTGTCGGTAATTTGCCCCAGCCGTAGTTTATATCGTTACACCACTTTTGGAGTTTATTTTCTGGCATATGCACCCCGTAAAGTTTTGTTTTTTTGTGTTAAGAGACAATTCAAAAGCAATCTCGAAAATTCTGAGGATGCGCTTAATATTTCGAATCGATGCTTCGTTTTCTTCGGTGAAGACAATTAGATCATCCACAAATTGGATATGGCTCACGCTAACCTCGCTATTACCCATTTTAACATCCCTTATTAGGTTTTTTTCGACAGCTTTACAAAACAATGAACTGAGCGCTTCCCCTATCAGATTGAATAATAGTGGAGATAAGGGGCAGCCTTGACGTATCCCTCTTTTGATCCTGAAACTGTTAGAGGGAGATGCTTTATCAAAATTGATATCGACGGAGTTGAAATACATAGCTAAATCCATTTTCTCCATTTTTTCCAAAACCCATTTTGCCCATTATAAAATCCAGGAAGTTCCAATCAACAGTATCGTAAGCCCTTCTAAAATCAGCTTTGAAAATCACCGCCTCTCTCTTGTTTCTCTTCAACTTATCAACAATTTCATTCGCGATTAAGGCACAGTCCACGATTTGTTTGCCAGGAATGAATGCGAACTGTTTTTCCCCCACTATTTCTAATATACAACCGGCCAGTCTTCTTGAGAGGACTCTGGCTAGAATTTTATACAAGCTCCCCACCAATGAAATGGGTCTGAAATCCTCTATGCCAACTGTTGAGTGTGCAAAAGTTCTACTTTTTACCCCTTATTTACCCCATATTCCTGCTGCATTCAAGCATATTTCATTGCATTTAGGATAGATTTCAATTATACATCACAATTATTTAAAAATGCACAGTTGCTACTGATTTTGGTGACTTTTGCAGGTAGCTGTTGTAGCAGACTCAGGGCAGTGGATAAGCAGAGCTGGAACACAGGACTGAAGTCGAGAAGGACGATGCTGCCGAGGCCGCTACCGTGGAAGCCAATGACGACAACCATGTCGAAGGGAAAAAGTGAAGTAGAGTTCGACAGAAAGAGGAAATTAAGCCGTTCTGTCATGGAGCACTCATATATTTTTCCGAGCCCTAGATCAGAATGAAGGCCAAGTCCAAAGTTCAAGGAAGAAATTCCAAGCAAGAAAAAAAGACGAATTAAAGACATCTACTATGAAGATTTAGTCTTTAATAGAGTTGTACATTAATTTAAACTTGTATTCTTGCCATATTAGAAAACTTGAACCCAAGGCCTATATAAAGGCATGTAATTCGACCTAAGGAAGGACATCTTATTCTCTAGCCGTCTTCCCCTAAACCCTAGTCGTTTTCCCCCTCCTCATCATATTCTAAACTTCCCCTAGGGCTAAGGGTTGATTCTGTAAAGTAGTTAAAAGGATTGTATTGTTTTTAGGATTTTTTCTGTTCAATAAAATAGACTTCAAGTTTGCTTATTCTTGCTTTCAACATCTTGCAAGAGTATCGGGACAAAATTGTGAGATTATACATTTACTTAATATCGGGAGAGTTAAGTATACGAAAGGAATAAGTACGGGTTCTCCGGTTTATGGTTGACCTATCTCGGACCTAGGGATAGGACGAGGTTAAGTGGCTAAGGAAGAATTCAACAACATTGGTGTTCATCCTTCGATTCACGCCGGGAGGTATCATCAAAGACGTGTTCATCGACATACTTGGACCTAGGGATAGGACGAGTCACAACAAGGATTCTTGCCAAGCTTGAAGTACAGAGTTGTGTGATCACTGTCGCGACAACAACAGGCCGCTGCCGCCGCAGGTGCTGCCGCGACAGAAGCGACGACAGAACAGAAAAAAGACCTAGACAGTGCAACACCTGCACTACTGAGCAAATCAATACCAGCCTATTTCTCTATCCTGAATCCTTTAATCCGTTATCTTCAGTATTCTTTAATTATTCCTTTACAAACAATTAAATTATCTTCTTCTTTCTTGTGCAGCAATTCAAGGTTAAGGCTATTTCCAGTCCCTGTGGATTCGACATTCGATACTTCGTGTATCACTTTACTACTTGCGTCGTGTACACTTGCACTCTATTGCGATAGACTCTTTTACACGCAACAAGTTTTTGGCGCCGTTGTCGGGGAATCCCCAAGATCCTAACGATCCTATCAGAGATGGAGGAAACAGACAGTCGGTCGCTCCTCCAGCTGATGGGGCCGCACGCCGGTCCTACCGTGATTACATGATCAATGATCATGTGGAACTAGAGACCACCCTGCCAGACGTGGAAGCTGAAAATTTCGAGCTGAAACCTGTCATGTTCAGCATGATTAATTCTGCTGGCCAATTTAGTGGTGCTGCTACAAAGGATGCTAGAGAACATCTAAAAACGTTCCAAGAAATCTGTGGTTCGTTTAGACTACCAGGAGTAAATCCGGAGATACTGAGGCTTTGGTTATTTCCTCATTCATTGAGGGACAGAGCTAAAACTTGGTGGAACAAACTAACGTCGGGTTCAATACGAACTTGGGCAGATTTAACTCGTGAATTTTTATCTCGTTTTAACCCTTCCCATTTATCTAAGCGATTACGTAACGAAATTGCTACTTTTCAACAGGAAGATGACGAGCCAATGCACGAGGCATGGGACAGGTTTACTACTCTTTTGAGAAATTGCCCGATGCACGAATTTCTAGTTTGGAATCAAGTCATCAAATTCTACAATGCTGCCAACCTATAGACTCGCATGAGAATCGATTCAGCAGCCAATGGGTTGCTGTTGGATAAAGATCTGGACGAAGCCATGGTAGTGTTAGCGAAGAATGAAGAGCAATTTCCCACACCAAGGAGAGGTAAACGAGTACTAGCTGTTAAGGATTACGAAGCCGATAATTCCCTAAAGACACAAGTTGCGTATCTCACAAAGGCAGTAGAAAACTTGCTAAAGAAGGATACACAACCGGTCTACGCCGCAGAAGAGCTATGTGGAACTTGCAGTGGGAATCATAGTTCGGAAGACTGCCTGTTACAGCTAGAGGAAGGGATGCATGTTGGAAACTATAACAAGCAAAACTACAATTCCAAAAAATTACAATCCCAACTGGAGAAAAGAACCCAAGTTCTCTTGGAGCAACCCGAACAATGCCCTGAACCCTCAAGCACAGAACACTCAAAATCATGGGGCACCTAGAATTCTGACTCGGCAGCAACCGCAACAGCAGCCACAACAGCCTCCGGCAGCCACACCTAGTACATTGGAGCAGACCTTGGCCACATTTATGTCACAGGCAGGAACTTACATCGAAAACATGAATCACTTCGTCAAAAAGACCAAGTCATTCATGGATAAAACAGAGATGTGAATGACTAATCATGAAGCTACTCTGAAATCACTAGAGACACAGATGGGTCAGGTTTCCCAGCATATTAAGCCAAGGCAGAATGGAGGATTCCCTAGCGATACTGAAGTAGCTAGAAAACCCACACATGAGCAGTGCAAAGCTATCCAAACTAGGAGTGGGAAGCAATTACCAGGGCCGAAGAAGAAAGCTGAACCAGTTAAGGAACCAGCCCTAGAATCGACTGCTGTGAATACTGCCCCGGCAGACGATAAACAGCCTGCTGCCACCACACCTGTCACGGCAGCCTAAGGGACAGAGGAGAAGGATGAAGAACCTAAGCCTCCTCAGATCCAAATACCATGGGAAGGACGCATTGAAGATAACCGTCCTCCCCCTCCTTTTCCACAGCGGCTACAGAAGCAGAAACAAGAGTTCCAGCTTAAGAAGATCTATGATATTTTTAACCAGGTCCATATTAACATTCTGCTGTTAGATGCCATCAAGCAGATGCCCGGTTATGCCAAATTTCTCAAGGATGCTATGTCGAAGAAATCCAGACTTGGGGAATTTGAGACGGTTAAAATGACAGAAGGATGCATGACTATTTTGCACAGGCATCCACCCCAGAAAAAGAAGGATCCTGGGAGCTTCGTAATACCGTGCATAATTGGTGATAAATTCGTGGGTAAGGCGCTTTGTGATCTAGGTGCTAGTATTAATTTAATGCCAAAATCTGTATTTCAGAAATTAGGTATTGGACGAGCACGGCCCACGACAATTATGCTGCAGCTGGCAGACCGCTCTTACGTGCAATCAGAAGGGAAGATTGAAGATATTCTAGTAAGAGTGGATAAATTTATTTTTCCTGCTGACTTTCTTGTTTTAGATTGTGAAGCAGATGAGAATGCACCAATCATCCTGGGGTGACCCTTTTTAGCCACATGCAGATCACTGATTGATGTCGAAAAGGGAGAACTCACAATGAGAGTGAATGATCAAGAGATCAAGCTAAATGTTCTCCAGGAAATTAAGCATGTTGATGCAGAAGAAGAATGCAAGGCTATCACTGAAGTAATCATTGACCAACCCTGCATCAGGTCAAGCTGCCATGACATCAAATTTGGTCACTGCCACAGCAGCCACCTAGAAGACTGTCACGGCAGCGACGACGACAGCAGCTCCTCAAATTTTGACATATTTGACACTGAAGGTCATGAGGAGGTAAACTGGATAGGCAATCGTCTAGGTAAGTTATTCGAGCCCTTAAACTATACCTCGAATGAGCATATCATCCAAAAGCCCTCAACTGTAGAACCACCTGTTTTAGACCTTAAGCCCCTGCCAGGGAAGCTCAAATATGTTTTTCTTGGATTAAATGATACGTTGCCCGTAATCATCTCTTCCAAGTTAATGTAGGAACAGGAACATCAGCTGATAGGGATGTTGCAGTAGCACAAAAAGGCTATTGGATGGACGATAGCTGATATCCAAGGCATCAGTCCGGCACTATGTATGCATAAAATTCTCCTAGAGGATGATCATAAGCCGACCATTGATGCCCAGAGACGCTTGAATGACGCTATGCGAGAAGTGGTTCGAAAAGAAATTATCAAATGGCTTGACGTCGAGATAATTTATGCCATCTCTGATAGCAAGTGGGTGAGCCCGGTGCAGTGCGTTCCTAAAAAGGGAGGAATAACCGTGGTGACCAATGAAGAGAACGAATTAATCCTAGCCAGGACTGTGACCGGTTGGAGGGTTTGTATGGATTACCGGAAGCTTAACAAGGCTACCCGGAAAGACCATTTTCCCTTGCCTTTTATTGATCAAATGCTTGATAGATTAGCGGGGAAACCTTATTATTGTTTTCTTGATGGTTACTCAGGTTATAACCAGATAGCTATCGCACCGGAGGATCAAGAGAAAACGACTTTCACTTGCCCATACGACACTTATGCTTTTCGGAGAATGCCATTTGGACTCTGCAATGCACCAGCAACATTCCAGAGGTGTATGATGGCGATATTCTCCGACATGGTGGAGGATTTCCTGGAAATATTTATGGACGATTTTTTCGTCTTTGGAGACAGTTTTGAAAGCTTCTTAGGCAACCTACAGAAGGTTCTCGAAAGATGTGAGAAAGCAAACTTGGTGTTAAACTGGGAAAAATGTCACTTCATGGTGGATGAGGGGATAGTCCTAGGCCACAAGGTAAGCTGCCGCGGCATAGAAGTTGACAGAGCAAAGATAGAGGTGATTGAAAAGCTGCCACCACCCACCATAGTCAAGGGAATTCGGAGTTTCTTAGGGCATGTCGGGTTTTATCGAAGGTTTATAGCAAATTTTTCGAAGATCACCAAGCCTTTATGCCACCTACTAGAGCAGAATCGTCCCTTTGACTTCAATACTGATATGTACTGAGGCATTCAGAATCCTGAAAGAGAAGCTAGTAACAGCCCCAATCGTACAGCCACCAGACTGGAGTTTGCCATTTGAAATTATGTGTGATGCCAGTGATTACGCTGTAGGGGCAGCACTTGGGCAGAGGAAGGACAAGCTATTCTACGTAATTTACTACGCTAGCAAAACACTCAATGATGCCCAAGTGAATTACACCACAACAGAGAAGGAACTATTAGCAGTGGTGTCCTCCATTGACAAGTTCCGATCCTACATACTTGGAACGAAAGTGGTGGTCCACACAGACCATTATGCACTAAATTATCTGTTTGCTAAGAAAGACGCAAACCCCAGACTGATTCGTTGGATTCTGCTGCTGCAAGAGTTCGACATTGAAATCAAAGATAAAAAGGGAACAGAGAACCAAGTTGCAGATCACTTGTCAAGACTAGAGAGGGGATAGAGTCTGCCAATAGACAAGACACACATACTGGAGACCTTCCCTGACGAGCATCTGTTCGATGCCACAAGCACTACCACGACAGCCATGGCGGTAGGTAAGTTTTCTGAACTCCCCTAGTATGCTGATTTTGTTAATTATTTAGTTAGCGGAATATTTCCTCCTGAACTTAACTATCAAGCTAGGAAGAGGTTCCAAAATGATGTTAAGCATTATTATTGGGACGAACCTCTTCTTTTCAAACATTATGCAGATCAGATCATTAGGAGGTGTGTACCACAGGATGAGCAGGAAGCTGTGCTACATCACTGTCATGCTTCACCATATGGAGGACACTTTGGTGGTAATAAAACTGCTGCCAAGGTTTTGCAGTCTGGTTTTTATTGGCCCTCACTTTTCAAGGATGCCCAAGCATTCTACAAGGGCTGTGACAAGTGTCAACAGACTGGAAACATCTCAAGAAGACATGAGATGCCGCTAGAAATTATCCTAGAAGTCGAGATCTTCGACGTTTGGGGAATTGATTTCATGGGGCCATTCCCAGCATCACGTGGGAATCTCTATATCCTTCTGGCAGTGGACTATGTATCCAAATGGGTTGAAGCGACCGCCACATAGAAAAACGATGCCAAGACCGTTCATAGATTTCTGCATAAGAACATTTTCTCTAGATTTGGCATTCCGAATGCGATCATCAGTGATGAAGGGAGGCATTTTGATAATAGGGTAATAGCTGTTGCCTTAAGGAAATATGGCGTTAAGCATCGAATTGCAACAGCTTATCACCCTCAGACCAATGGACAGGCCGAAATATCAAACAAGGAGGTAAAGAACATTCTCGAGAAAATGGTTAAACCAACTCGAAAGGACTGGTCCTTACACCTCAATGATGCACTCTAGGCCTACAGAACAACATTTAAGACTCCATTGGGAATGTCACCCTACCGGCTGATATATGGAAAAACATGTCATCTACTTGTTGAGATAGAGCACAGAGCATACTGGGCCATCAAAGCAGTGAACATGGACTTAGTAAAGGCAGGACAGAAAAGGTTACTTGACTTGAATGAGATTGAAGAAATTCGAGCAATGGCCTATGAGAACGCAAGGATCTACAAGGACAAGACAAAGAGATGGCACGACAAGAAGTTGCTGCCACGACAGCTCTGCCCAGGGCAGCTTGTGTTGTTATTCAACTCTAGGTTGAAACTCTTCCCAGGGAAGCTGAAATCTAGATGGTCCGGCCCATTTCAAGTTGTGCAAGTTTTTCCTCATGGTGCCATCATGATCAAATTCTTAAAAGACGGGCACCAATTTAAAGTCAACGGACAAATATTGAAGCATTATCAGGGAACTGAAGCCCCAAGAATACAGGAAGTGGTTACTTTAGGAGATGCCCCTCTTGGCATCCTAATTTAACTTAATTTTATTTTTATTATTATTTATATATATATAGGATAAATATTCTATACACAGGCGGTGGAAACTGAAAGTTTCCACAAGCGCCTTAGTTTTAGGGTATAGGGAGTTAGTTTAGGGTATAGGGTTTAGGGGTTTAGGTGTAGGGGTTTAGAATTTAGGGATAGTTGTTTCAATTTAAGGTTTAGGGTTATAATTTAGAGTTTATAGGTTAAAACTTAAATCCTCGCCATATTACCCTAAAAACTAAACCCTAATCTATAAACCCTAAATTATAACCCTAAACCTTAAATTGAAACAACTATCCCTAAATTCTAAACCCCTTACACCTAAACTCATAAACCCTATACCCTAAACTAACTCCCTATACCCTAAAACTAAGGCGCTTGTGGAAACTTTCAGTTTCCACCGCTTGTGTATAGGATATTAATTCATATATATATTAGGAAATTAGAATTATTTTATTTTAAAGAACTAAGTTTTCATTTTACTTATTCTTAGGCAATAAAGGAGACAAGTAGAGGAGAAGAAGTGAATTAGCCCACCACCTCACCAGCAACCCAAAAAGCTCAAAGGAAGAGCTTGTCGTCAGAACTGTCGCGACAGACGTGGAAAATACAGCCTGTCAACATGTTGTCGCGGTAGACACGCAAACACGTAACAGACGCGCAGCAGACACGGAAATGCGTGACAGATGCGTTAGAAACCGCGTAACAGTTGGCCCCGTTATTCGTGCCTGCCGTTACAGCTCCAACGGACAGCAAAATCTTCATCTATATAAACCCCATTTTACTATTCATTTTTACTTCACTTTTACTCTCTCTACTTGCTTTCTCTCTAGATTTTCATTTGCTTTCATTTTTCTAAAGTCTCTTGCAACTATAAGTACCAGAAACACTAGAAGAAGTGCTGCCTCAAGCTCTGCTGCAGCAGTAGCCACTCCCAGCAACAACAGAATCCTAAACCGATTTTCCACCGCAGAGTCCAATGACCGATACTACACCTCCTTCCAAAAAAGAGACATGTGGGAAGAAAAAGGGTTCATCTACACCAAGCGAACGGAGAACCTCGGGCTCGAACCATTCATTGCCCGCAAGATCAGAGCACTTCAATGGCAGATGTTTACTGCCCAACCTGAGGAAATAAACGCCGCTCTGGTCAGAGAGTTCTACGCTGCCGTCAACAGTAAAGACATGACGGCCGTGACAGTCAGTGGTAAGGAAGTTCCCCTGGAGCCAGAATATATTAACAGCCTCTACGGACTCTACGTCAGCAGCAAAGAAGATGGGCATAAGAGGTTCGTGGAGAGCCTGGAGGCAGCAGATTATGATGTTGTCATGGCAGAACTCACCGAGGAAGGAACCCAGTGGAATACTGTAGAACTAATGTTTTGATATAATAATTGAAAAATGTTTTGGACTAATTTGAAAAGAATTTAAAACTTGTTTTTAAGTCCAAACAACTTGAAATTATGTTTGAGGTATTTTAAGAGGTTTTTGACAAAGATTTTTCATGTTTTCAAAAGCCAAACTTGACTTTTCAAGTCACCAGTATCGATACGGTCATACCGGTATCGATACCATTTTGCCTTAGTTTGGCCACTGTCAAAACCCGTATCGATACAGCAAACCCTGGTATCGATACTAAAGGGATCGTTTCGATACGCCACGTCAGCGTATCGATACCTGTTTAAACACCCCAACGGCTATTTTCCCAACGGCCTTTTAAATGTTAAAGGGTACCGATACGCCCTAAAGCGTATCGATACGCCCATGCAGGCAAGAGCCCAACGGCTAGTTTCCTCCTGATCCTAGAAAAGGGGACGAATCAATTAGTGGATTGATTGTGAAATCCTTAGTAGGAAGCTAAGGTAGTGGATGTAGACCTTGGTTAGAAGGTTGAACCACTATAAATCATCGTGTCTTTATTCTTTTAGCTTCCTAAACCCTTCCACCCAAAAATTCACCTCTCCACCACTTGGCGAGCAAGAACGGTTGATCGAATCGAGCGTCGAAAAACCCAACAAATACAGACCCAAAACACCCACGGACGGTGAAACGAGCTCAACTCACCCCCGAAGCAAAACTGTGGAACGCCTTCGTGAAAAAGAGGATTATGCCTTCCTCACACAACAGCACAGTGGATCAACCTAGGTTAGCTCTCGTTCATTCCATTTTAAACGAGAGGCCCATTAACGTTGGTCGATATATTCGGGAAGGGATTTTGGATTATGCACTGGGCCATCGGGACCCCTTGTCTTCCCCTACCTCATCACAGAAATCTATCGTGGCAACAATGTCCCTAAAATTGCGGAAGATATGAAGATTCGAGGAAAAGGATGGACGGAGAAAAATATATTCAGTTTGATGGAGCTGAAGGCTGCAACACCAATCTCCTGCTTCAACCCTTCTGCCGCGGCAGGTGAGACAGCAAAGCCTACCCAGACAGAGCCTGCCGCCGCAGCACAGAGGCAGCCCTCAGCAGCAGCTCCCACAGCAGACTCCTCCACCCGCATCCTTGCTGCCCTGCAGAAAATGGAGGAACGGCAGCTAGGTTTGATGAGCTTTATCCGCGAATTCACAACAGCAACGGTACATTTCATTAAAAGCAATTTAAATTTTCCTGATGTACAATTCCTTGTCTTCCCCGATCATTATTTTGCTGCACCCACACCTGCCCATACCCTTACCCCTGCTGCCACACCGAGAACACCTTCTGCTGCGTCCACTCCAACCCCGGCCGCGACAGCTGCAGGTGGCAGCCACACTGCCACTGCCTCTGCAAGGGGAGAAAAGAGAAAAGAGCCACCGTCCGACCTCGACGAATTTATTGCTGGTTTCTCCTCCTCCTCAATTTGGGAGGAATCCGATGGCGAGCCCTTTGTCAAGAGGAACCTGTCCAAAGAATTCACCCAAATGAAGCGGCAGAAACCTAACACCGGTGACAAACCATCCGGCCAAGGGAAGTCTAACAGCAGCAGCACCAGCAGTGGTAGCAGCAGCAGCAGCTCTTCTGAGGAAGTTCAAGTGCTGGCAAGACCACCCCAGATCTCACCTACTCGAATCCAACCCCCGAGGGAAGCTAATAAGAAGACTACCTCCTCCTCTCCGAGCCATCTGCCGGCGCCGACAATGAAGGTCACTACCCGCTGGCAGGTACAGATCAGCAGTAGCAGCAACAACATCAACGACGGTACTTAAAATTTAAGTTTTTATCTTATCTTTGTTGTCTGCTATTTTGTTATAATTGTGATGTCTTTATTTTCTGTTTTAAATTATCTGTCATCATGCATTGAGGGCAATGCAAACCTTGAGTTTGGGGGTGGCATCCCTCCATTAATGAAGTGTCTATTATGTTTAGAATTTGTGTCTAAGTGTTAGTTTATTTTTGCATAAAAAAACAAACAAAATTTGGCTTAAATTTTTGAACTTTTATTATCTTCTGCTGCCATCTCTGTCGTGACAGCCCCTTAAAAATATTTTAGGAAGTAAGTAGAGCCTTAGTATAGTTCTGAAAAACTGAAACACTTTGTGACTTACTTGATAAAAGACTTTCTCTAGCATACTTAGAATAGAAAACTTAGAACTTAGAGTAGAAAGAGACTAGAAACTCAGGAAACCTAGAGGTGCCTATCACTGGCTCTAGGAAAATAACCCGAGTAAAACTTCTAGAGGTGCCTATCACCGGCTCTAGATAGTTAACTAGAGGTGCCTGAAATACTGGCTCTAGTAGAGAAAAGAAAATTTCCGACAAAGAAGGAAAACAACTAGAGGTGCCCGTTACTAGCTCTAGTGAAAAAAATGAATTAAGTCTCGAAGGAAAACTCTAATCAAGCTAAGTATAATATTCTAGTTGCTAGGGAAGTCTATATTCAGGTATGTTCACAATAATTGCACACACATGCACGATAACTATACTTTTGCTCTAAGTAGATCCTTAAATATGTGAACATGTGCTAAACATGATAGGGATGGTATTGTGGATAAGGATTGTTCACTAACTTAAGCCAAGGGAAAAAAATTATATATATGTATGCATGCATGTTAGTTAGGTTGCATTTGCTTGAGGACAAGCAAGGATTCGAGTTTGGGGGTGTGTCGAGTGTGCAAAAGTTCTACTTTTTACCCCTTATTTACCTCATATTCCTGCTGCATTCAAGCATATTTCATTGCATTTAGGATAGATTTCAATTATACATCACAATTATATAAAAAGGCACAATTGCTACTGATTTTGGTGACTTTTGCAGGTAGCTATTGTAGCAGACTCAGGGCAGTGGAGAAGCAGAGCTGGAACACAGGACTGAAGTCGAGAAGGACGATGCTGTTGTGGCAGCCAATGAAGACAACCATGTTGAAGGGAAAAAGTGAAGTGGAGTTCGACAGAAAGAGGAAATTAAGCCATTCTGTCGTGGAGCACTCATATATTTTTCCGAGCCCTAGATCAGAATGAAGGCCAAGCCCAAAGTTCAAGGAAGAAATTCCAAGCAAGAAAAGAGGACGAATTAAAGACATCTACTCTGAAGATTTAGTCTTTAATAAAGTTGTACTTTAAATTAAACTTGTATTCTTGCCATATTAGAAAACTTGAACCCAAGGCCTATATAAAGGCATGTAATTCGACCTAAGGAAGGACATCTTATTCTCTAGCTGTCTTCCCCTAAACCCTAGTCGTTTTCCCCTTCCTCATCATGTTCTAAACTTCCCCTAGGGCTAAGGGTTGATTCTGTAAAGTAGTTGCAAGGATTGTATTGTTTTTATGATTTTTTCTGTTCAATAAAATAGACTTCAAGTTTGCTTATTCTGGTTTTCAACATCTTGCAAGAGTATCGGGAGAGCATTGTGAGATTATACATTTACTTAATATCGGGAGAGTTAAGTATACGAAAGGAATAAGTACGGGTTCTCCAGTTTATGGTTGAACTATCTCGGACCTAGAGATAGGACGAGGTTAAGTGGCTAAGGAAGAATTCAACAACATCGGTGTTCATCCTTCGATTCACGCCGGGAGGTATCATCAAAGACGTGTTCATCGACAGACTTGGACCTAGGAATAGGACGAGTCACAGCAGGGATTCTTGCCAAGCTTGAAGTACAGAGTTGTGTGATCGCTGCCGCGGCAACAACAGACCGCTGCCGCCGCAGGTGCTGCCGTGATAGAAGCGACGACAGAACAGAAAAGACCTTGACAGTGCAACACCTGCACTACTGAGCAAATCAATACCAACCTATTTCTCTATCCTGAATCCTTTAATTCATTATCTTCAGTATTCTTTAATTATTCCTTTACAAATAATTAAATTATCTTCTTCTTTCTTGTGCAGGAATTCAAGGTTAAGGCTATTTCCAGTCCCTGTGGATTCGACATCCGATACTTCGTGTATGTAACACCCCTAAAGTTTTAAGTTAAAATAAATATAATAGAATGATAAAAAAAAGGGTTGTGCTAGCATGGAGCTTCGAACTTGTGACTCAAGCCTAATTAACATAGGCCTTAACCAGTTGAACCAAGGCTTTTCTCTGATTTTTATCCGGTACAAATATTATTTTAAGCATGTGTTATAGGATACCTGGAAATAATAAAATAAACAAAATATCCTACCTACCCCAATTAAGACTCTATTATTTCAGATATGTTTTTCCCCAAAACAAAAGGGATTACCAACCCTTCATTTTTTCTTCATAAACCCGTTCCGGCCGCCGCTCCGCCTTGCCCACCGTTGCGTCGTGCGTGTCACCGCCACCACCAGCGTGTGCGCCGACCAGCCTCGAGTCCAGCGTCGCCAACCACGCGCGTTACGGAGCCGCCTCTCGCCGGCAAATTCTGTTTGAAGCTTCGAAATAAGCCCCAAATCGTCGCCTCTGTTTTCGTCCGATTTCAACCGCCGTTTGTCGTCCGTCTACGACACAACCACCAGATCTGAGTTCCTCACGTCACGACGGACAAAACCCAGTGAACCGATCGCCCATCCGAGTCCGTTAAGGCCTTCGTCGGAGCTTCGTCATTTTCGACGGAGTTTTGACGTTTTAGGTAGTTTTCGGTAAGTTTTCCGGTTTAAATAAGTTATATAACGTTTGGTTGAATTCTTGAGTTGACAAGCTTTCAAAATCCGGCAGAACAGAGCTTTTTAGGACATTCCGGCGAGTTTCCGGTGAGATCCCGGCGACATTCCGGCGACCTCTTTTGGGTGAGTAAACCGGGTCCAAACCGGTCTGAACCGGCCGGACTGGTTGAACCGGTCTGACCCGAACCGACCCGATCCGACCCGTCCGAACCGACCCGTCCGACCCGACTCGACCCGTCAACCCGAGTCAACCCGTCCGAGTCAACTCGCCCGAGTCAGTCCGAGTCAACTCAAGTGACCCTGTTGACTACTGACGTCATGCTGACGTCAGCATTGACTTTGACCAGTTGACTCTGACCCGTTGACCGTTGACCTGCTGACGTCAGCGTTGACTTGCTGACGTCAGCGTTGACTTTGACCAAAAAGTCAAATTTTCTGAAAAGCCCTATTTTATGTTTTTCGACGTCCTGAGTCCGATTTTGAAGCCCGTTTTGTGAAATTCTAACCCGAAAGCCTCCGAATTGGACCTTGAACTCGAGTCCACTTATGTATTTTAATAATCAATATTGAGTAAGGTGTTTAAAGTCTGAAATGTGAATCTATGTTGATGAAGGTATCATGTATCCTTGAATTTGAGATGTTGGAAGCCGTCGAATATTGGAATTGAGAGCGATCGAATGAGGTGTCATGAATCAAATGTTATAGCTCGGAACTAAGGTAATACCTTACTACCCCTTGTATGCTTTATGCACATGTTGATATCCGGTTAAAGCATGCATGATTGTGATGAAGTGTATCTGTGAACTCTGTTTAAGCCGAATTCGATACGAAAATTTAATATCAGAATCAGTAAGATCAAAGTATACAGATAAGATTTTAAATAGAATTCAGTTAAGAATATTAATAGACCGGGAGTATCGAAAGTGCTAATAGTAATAAATAATACATTTAAATCTGAAACTCTATCAATGATGTCTAAGAGCCAATGTTCAGAATGTTGAGTACGAGATGTTGGATATGAAATTACGGAAATACCCTTAAAGCATAAGTTTGACTAAACTAATCATCTGATAAAGGAAATGACCTAAAATCTGCTTTCGGCATCATTATGCAATACATGTGATATAAACTTGGATAATCCCTCAACCTCTGTATAGCACATGAATAAGAATTTTCTGGAAATATTGTTGAAATCCTAAGTCGACCCTTTTGACAGTAATACGTGAATTTGATAAGAATGATCGCAATGACCGAAAAGATGGTAATGCCTCGAGCACCGAAATGTCTGATTAATTGGAATGACGATAAACCTCAAGTTCTGAAATAAATGAATTTTCTGTAAAGGGCCAGAGAGTTAGGACTCCTTACTCTCGTTTAAGTAAGTGAATGATGGAGGTACCAAATGGTAATTCAGAAAGAAATGGTAGATCTATCTCAGTCTAAAATAACCGAAATACCCTCCTGAGTTAATCAGTATATATGTCTTTGACGAAATTCTGGATTTGTTAATAAGACTAAAATAACTGAAAGGCCATAATAGCTTAAATAATCGGAACATCACTGAAAATATCCGATAACTTAAAAGACTTTAATTTAGAAATTCTTGAATGTCTGGATAGAAAATTAATGAGCAAATATGATACCCGAGTTCTGTGAACCATTGCTTTCAATGTTGGTATAATTACCAGAATGTCTGTGAACATCAAAATGACCATAATGCCCTTGTATGCTTAAAGGACTAAAGTACCCATAATATATCTGAACTTTCTAAGATCTTGAAGTATCCCCTTCTGAATATCTAGGTTAAACCGTTAGTATGAACCCCCTTTTTTAAGAAGAGCCACGTTTCAGAAATCCGTTCAAGTAGTCAAGAGTTCAGTATGTCTCATTCCGTAAATGCCAAACATCTCCAAGAAATGATCTGTTCCACCTAGTGTGTTCCATGTGTGCTACATTCTGTTTATATGGATTGTATGATGATTTGATCATGAATGATATTGTGTATGTTTGCTCAGTTGTTTACTTGTTATATGATTGCTTGACCTATGATGGTACAATCTGTTTGCATAATGAATACTGAAATGTCTGCTCTGCAATAGTATGCCCATTTATCAGTCAAAAGCATGAATTCTTCCGTTTCTGATGTTATGAATAAAATATCTGTCACATATATTCTGTTAACCATGTCTGGAAATCTGAACACTGATTACTGTCTGGGGTATACTCTCGGGTTATGATTGAAGTGTCTGTCACAGCCCTGATCCAGCTGTTCTGTTGAGCTCCTACGCCCACGGGCCTAGGGTAAGACTTTCTGGACCTAAGGCATTCCCTTAGGTAGGCTCCTACGCCTCAGGCCTAGGATAAGACCTACTGTATACAGTTCTGGGGGACTACACATTGGTGTAAGGTTGGAGGGTAGTTCTTGTAAACTTCTGTTTGAACATTGAACAGTTACATTTAATATGTTATGTGCTTATATGATATGATGCTAAGTACTTATGTATGTTGTTTTGCAACTTATTAAAACACACTAGGCTTCGTGGTTTAACTTCTCCAACCTGCCACTCTGTTGACTCTCTGAACAATAAGCTCTCTCTTAATACTCAGTAAAATAGAAAGAACAAACCTTGTAGTCCTCAAGAATAGTGCTTCACTAAATCAGCAAAACATAAATGGAGACAAGTATTGCCTGGAACATCATAAAAATGTTATGCCTACCATATGTCTGCATGAGCTTATAGCATCTTTTGGTAGTTCTGTATTACTGAGCTTTCCCAAGCTCATGTTGTTTTTACCATCTCAGGATAAAAGATCAGACAAGTTGCACCTATCAACGTCGGTATAGGAGTTTCTTCGGCTCGTCAAGGAGTATGGTATCTGTGTAACTAGGGGGCATGTGTGTCGTGTTTGAATTATACAAATGAGTCTGAAACTTATTTTCTGCAACTGGTATCATGATGGTTTTATCGTTTTAAACGATTTCTGAAATTGTATTTTAAATCAGATATTTGTTTTATGATTTTAAAGGTTTAACTATATGTTTAATTGAAATATTATTGTGGGTCGCTCTTGTGACCCTAATGTGACTTCCTAGAATCCGTCGTGACGCATAGGCGGGTCTAGGGGGTTACAGTGTATCACTTTACTACTTGCATCGTGTACACTTGCACTCTATTGCGATAGACTCTTTTACACGCAAAAAGTTTTTGGCGCCGTTGCCGGGGTCCACGATTTGTTTGCCAGGAATGAATGCAAACTGTTGTTCCCCCACCACTTTCGATATACAACCGACCAGTCTTCTTGAGAGGACTCTGGCTAGAATTTTATACAAGTTCCCCACCAATGAAATGGGTCTGAAATCTCATTCGCGATTAAGGCGCAGTCCACGATTTGTTTGCCAGGAATGAATGCGAACTGTTGCTCTCCCACCACTTTCGATATACAACTAGCCAGTCTTCTTGAGAGGACTCTAGCTAGAATTTTATACAAGCTCCCCACCAATGAAATGGGTCTGAAATCCTCTATGCCAACCGGGTTTTTAGTTTTTATAATGAGATTTATGAAGGAATGGTTAATTGACATATCAGATAACTTCCCTTTGTAAAAATTTGTGAAAAATTTCATTACTCCCATCTTCAAATGAACCCAAAACTTTTTAAAGAAATCAAGGTTAAACCCATCAGGCCTCGAAGCCCTCGAACCATCAGCTGAAGCTGTGGCAAACCACACCTCTGCCTCTATAAATGGAGGTTCGATCTTGGCAGCTGAATGTGCCTCCAACATCTTAAGGTTAATGTCCATTGCTTCGATCGGGATGGTATTTTGCTCGTTGTAGCTGCTTTTGAAATGATTTTCGAAAGCCAATATTATCCCTTTTGGGCCAGTCAAAACCTCATCTCCCTTTCGAATTGATGATATTAAATTACCATTTCTTATGCACGATGCCATCAAATGAAAGAACTTCGTTTTTATGTCTCCCTCTTGGAACCATTTCAACCTTTATTTTTGTAGCCACTCCCTTTCTTCGTTCCTATATATCTTCCATAAGCTACTTTGAGTTCCTTTATTTCTTTCCACACTACCAGGTTACTCCCATTAGATAAAATTGATGACTCCAATATCTCAATTTTGTCTTGAATTTCAGCTGCGGAAGTGCCTTTAGCATTACGCATCTTCTTTGCCCAACTTTTGGATACATCTTTTACCTCTCTCAATAGTGCGCCAATACATACCCTTTTCTTATTGCCGATGGTCGATACTACCAAGTCCACATAATTTAGATCATCTGTCAAAAAGAGAACCATTTGAACGGTTGAGGGACTTTCTGAATTTCGTCATCTTTTAGCAACACAGGGTTGTGGTCTGATAAACTCCTCTTCAGGCATACTTGAGTCAATTGAGGGCACACTAGCAACACTTCCGGTGATAGCAAAAATCTATCAATCCTGCTTGCAGAAACTGAATTCCCACCTCTAACCCAGTTAAACATTCCCTCTTTTAACTGTAAATCCACCAAGTTGCAATCAAGAATGAAACTCTCAAAGTGTCTCATAGACGAATTCATCCCTGTCGCACCAAACTTTTATGCAGGTGATCTTACAGCATTGAAATCACCCCTCAAGATAACCGGAACCCCTAAGGCCTCGATTAGATCTTTTAGATGGATCCATGACTCCCTTCTTTCGCCCTGGTCAGTTGGAGCATAAATGTTTAGGAGCCCAATTTTCAAATTGCATTGTAGGATTGTACCAACCAACACAATTACTCTATTTTGAATGATTATGTTCTCTACACCATGGAAATTGAAGTCCAATAGTATAATTATGCCCCTCGCAGAACCTTCAGCTAGAGCGAAAGCCAAATCCCAACATGTATTACCTTTTAAACATTTTGAAGTACAATACTTCACATCATCTAACTTTGATTCTTGTAGAAAGGTGACACGGGCTTTTGAGGATTTTATCACACGGTTAACAGCCCTGATCTTTTCAAGTTTTCCCAATCCTCTCACATTCCAGGTTAGTATTGAGAAATTCAATATCAAGAAGTAATAAACGCGAGGGGTTAGATTGACATACCATGTATAAATTAACTCATTTCAGCCGCCTCCAACTCCATTAGCTGGTCCAACACCATTTCCTTTTGTGCTTTAAACTGTACTCCCAAATTCTGCCCGATTTCCAGTGTAGCCTCCGCCTCCATAGCTTCTGGGTTCATCAATTTCCACCCGAGAAACCTAAGTGCGGAATTGGAATGGCCGGCTCCCGTGGTTTCACCTGGTGAAGGTCCATTCGACAATGTAGATATTTTCCTCTTTGCATGTTTGTTCTTCTTCTTGCTTCGACCATTTGGCTCCCTTATCCCCATACTTAGTTTGTCTGGAGCTTCTCCGATTGCAGAATTTTTTTTCCTTCCCTTTATGGTCGTAGTCGCTTCTATGTTTGCCTGGTGTTGTCCTCAAGGGAGAAACGAAACTGGTTTGCCTGACACATGTTGCTCACTAACTTCTAGCTTCACAACAGGGACATCTTGAAGCCTAGATCCGTTTGAGATTGATGGATCAGGCATGAGCTCGCCCCACTCCCTTGTGTCCTGGTTTGGCCCGATCTTGTGGTTACGACCCATAATTGTCAGGCGTGAACCCACTCTGACTTTCCCCCTCCACCTAATTGGAACCCATTGTGCGGCTTGGATAGTCCTCGGCCAGTTGTCTTTCAACATTCCCCACGTTACTGCATGGCTCACCATCCAAATCGATGTTTTTGTAATCCTCATGCAAATTTAAAGGTGACTGGCCGTCAATGAATCTCCGGTCACCATCGAACTCTTCTGTTTGAATTTTGATTTCCAGACAATTTCTATTGAAGAGGATTACTGTTCTATCTGGAATCTGTGAAACTTTCTAAACTTCCAACAAAATTCTCGCCTCATCAAAACTGTTTCGATTGAGGGTATCATCATCAATTTTCAGCACCGATCCCCATTTCCTATCGATGCTAAGGAAGAACGTCGGACTCTACGCCTGAAGCGGAACATCCTGCATCACCACCCAAACTTTGACTTTTCTTTTCCCCTCGAAACCTTCCAGCATCTCTAGCTCATCAAACCATTGTTGTAACATTTCACCTCTCTTTTTCTAAGACCCTTTTAGTGTATCCGGTGTTTGGAACTAAATAACAACCAGGAGCCCAAACCAAGGGCTTACTTTTACTGTATAACCGTCTGAAACTAGTATGTCTTGAATCATTTTCGGATTATACATCACTTTTAGCAGTGCAACTAGATAGACTTTCCTCCAATTTACTTCTTCTTTTGGGATTGCCACCACCTCCTTCTGCGTGACCCCTCGCTCTTCTGGCATTTCCTCTACCTCTGTTACAACTGTTACTGTCTTCGCAATTTCCACCTATGCATTCTCCTTTGGAAACCACACCTGAACAAGACTCCTTGGTCGGATTATTGGCTCCTAACAGAACGTCTTTGAACGTTTTTTCATCCTTTAAAGCCCAAATGCTTATCTTCTTTTTTTTCCTCGTCATCTTGGCCTTTGTTATTCTTTGATCAGTTACTTTTGCTCTGGACACCCTGATACGAAAGCCATCCATCAATCTGCCATTTCCTTTAACCACTGCTCGACTCGTCTCTTCCCCGGACTTGAATCTTACGAAAGCAAAAGTGGTCGGCTCAACTCTTCTCTTATAATTCTTTAGTGCCACATAAACATTTATGACTATCCCATAGGTCATGAACGCTTCCTTTAGCATGCCATAATGTATTCTCTTACTCACGTTGTCAACAAATACCGTGAAACCCGACCGGCAGCGTATGCTCACGTTGTCCATTTTTTTCTTAAAAGCTGCCGATCAAAATTTTACTACTTTTCAAATGGCTTAGTTGCCTCTAACCACGAGTCGTGGAGCATTAATGTGGTTTGGAAAGAGGAAGGTGTGAATAACCAGTGGATTACAAGCCACATATATTCCAAGTTTGTACCCACATAGCTACATGTCACATATATTCCAAATTGATGGTTTCTTTCGCCTCTTGAGGCATTAATTTCTTTCGATTTTTGAAATCTGAATCTAACAATGAAACATTGGCTATATCATCATGAGAGACTCAAAACGATTTCAAAGACTGACTTTACTTTTTTATTTTTGATTAAATAGTAAAATATTACATTCTCTAAATAAATATTATATTCGAACCCATACAAGATAATACAACATGAACATCCTTAATCACTCGGTCAATTAGTGAATCTCTTACTTTGCTCCTCCAAACTCGATTTTTTATGTTCAATCATACATTTTCAATATCATTTTCGTTTGAAAACAAATCATTGACTGACTTCCTACATGCCCAACTTGTGAATCCATCCCAATTTCTTCTCAGAGCTTGGCCCACTTTTAATCAATTAGTGTCTCTATTACTTTTAATCTTCGGTAATATCGTATCGATGAAACATGTCGAGGGTAACTTTCAAGTATGTAATTATTTTATTTGATATCAAGGGCTTAATTATAATTTTTTTTAAAATTTGGGGAAAAATATAACATTATAAAATATATTAAAAAAATTAAAAAAGTATATGAGAGTATACAATTATCAGGAGATTAATTTCAAAGAAAACAAAAACTTTCAAGAAACAGACTAATTAAACCCTTAACATCAAACAAAATAATTAATTAATCCCTTAACATCAATTAAAAAAATCAAGTGATGTTGGATTCCGACGAACCAGTGATGAACGACAACCGGTGACGGTTGTGAGAATGAGGGAGAGATTAACGCGAGAGAAGGTACGAGCAGCGGTATTAGGTTAAGCAGAATAATAGGAAAAATGGAGAGAAATTGAGAGAAAGAAAAGTGATATGGTATTTTCATTAATTGGACTTGGCCTAATGGGCATGACATATATAGCCTGTTACAAATGGGTCTGTTACCTTAACAGATCTGATACAAATTAGTTATAGAAGCCTAACAAAATTTAACACTATTTGTCATCATCTAATATCTTCCTGGTTCTCTTTTTCCTTGAACAACTGCAAGAGAAACTACTCCCAGTCGTGCACGCATCTGATCAAACACAGCTGGGGGAATAGGTTTGGTCAAGACATCAGTTATTTGCTCAGCAAATGGAACAAAATTAACAGGGAGATGCCCTGCAAGGACTCGTTCTCGAACAAAATGAACATCAATTTAAACATGTTTAATCCTAGCATGATGAGTAGGATTAGCAGCCATGGAGACAGTAGAGGTGTTGTCACACCAGACAGTTGGTTTCCGCACAACCTAAATACCAATTTCAGACAAAAGATTCTCAACCCATACCAAGTCAGAGATTGAATTAGCTAAGCTTCTATACTCAGCTTCAGAAGTAGATCTGGATACTACACTTTGTTTCTTTGAAGTCAACAAAATAGGGTTACCACCAAGAAAGATGCAAAATCCCGAGGTTGATCTTCTATCCTCCACAGACGATGCCCAGTCTGCATCAGCACATCGCACCAGTTCAAGAGCCTCTGACTGTTTCTAAAACAAACCATAATCAAGGGTGCCACAAAGATAACAAAGGATCCTCTTAACAGCACGCCAATGACTCTCAGAGGGACCATTCATGTATTGAGACACTTTGTTAACAGCATAGGCTATATTGGGCCTAGTCAAAGAGACATACTGTAAGCTTCCAACAATGCTTCTGTAAAGATGTATATCCGAGAAAGCTGAATCATCACCCTGCTGCAGCTTGGGAGTGACAATCATGGGCGTGGGAGTGGGGTGAGAAGAAAACATGTTAGCCTTAGTGAGAAGATCCATAACATACTTTTTTTGACCCAAGAAAAGCCAATTAGGCAGAGACTGGACCTCCATGCCAAGAAAAAACTCTATTTGACTCAAGTCTTTTAATAAAAATTCAGTGTTTATAGACTAAACAACAACATTCACCTCAGCCTCATCACTTCCAGTGATGACAATGTCATCAACATACACCATTAAGAGTAAGAAATTATTACTGGTGTTCTTGATGAACAAGGATGTATCACTTTCTGAGGCCTTAAACCTAAGTGTCGCAACAAGAAAGCCTTCAGTGTATCATACCAGGCCCGTGAGGCTTGTTTGAGGCCATACAAGGCTTTCCTAAGGTGGCATACTAGTTCTTCTCCATTGGGGCCATATTGTTCAAACCCAAGTGGCTGAGACATATATATTTCCGCAGTCAATTCCTCATTTAAAAATGCATTGTTAATGTCAATTTGTCTGAGTGGCCACTTCTTTGCAATAGCAGTAGCAAGAACAGTCCTAATGGTGGACGATCGTACCACAGAACTGTAAGTTTCTCTATAATCCCAGCCCACAGTCTGAGAGTAACCCTTAGCTACCAGCCTGGCCTTGAATTTGTCAACTGAGCCATCTGGTTTCCTCTTGACTTTAAAAAGCCACTTGCAGCCCACTGGTCTTCGAGATTCAGGCAAGGGTTTCAGCTCCCGGTTCTTATTTTTCAAGAGAGCTAAATACTCAGCATGGATTACATCTCTCCAGCAAGGTGTCTGAAGAGCTTCAAACACATCTGAGGGTTCTTGTGCAGCATCTTGCACCAGGTAGGCATTGGGTTTATATATCCCAGCTTTGCTTCGAGTAACCATGGGATGAGAGTTCTGAACAGTTGTACCAGTAGTGGAAGTGACCAATGGAACCTCAGGGGTCATGGAAGAATGTAAGATGGGTGATGGTGAAGTAGAAGTGACCAATGGAGATAGAGATGCACGGGAAGGTGGAATAGGTGAATTATGAATGGTGGATGGTGAAAGAGATGCAGGGGAAGGTGGAATAGGTAAATTATGAATGGCAGATGGTGAAAGAGATGCAGGGGAAGGTGGAATAGGTGAATTATGAATGGAAGATGGTGAAAGAGATGCAGGGGAAGGTGGAATAGATTAATTATGAATGGCAGATGGTGAAAGAGATGCAATAGGGGAATGAACAGAAGGAGCAAACACCACTTGAGGAGAGGAAGACAGAGAACTCTATTTGTTAAAAGTGGGAAAGGTTTGAGATGTGTGCTAGATAGGTGTGTAATATATAGGTGCATGAGGGACACTGAAAACTCGAGAGCAAGTTTGTTTAGGATTGAGGGTTTCATCCCCTAAATCAGAAAGAAAAGATACTGACACACAAGACTCCTTTAAATTTAGAGTATACTTCTCAAAAGGAAAAACAGCTTCATCAAACTTGACATGTTTAGACACAAAGACTCTTCCAGAAGCATCAAGACACTTATACCCTTTTTGAACAGGAGAAAAGCCAAGGAAGACACATGACACATATCTAAATTGTAATTTATGTTTGTTATATGGTCTAAGTAAAGGAAAACAGGCACAACCAAAAACTTTTAGTAAACTGTAATCATGTTTTTTATGAAACAACTTCTCATAAGGAGATATATTAGAAAGAACCCTCGTGGGCAACCTATTAATAAGAAAGTTAGCATAAGAAAAAGCATCATACCAAAATTTTAAAGGCATAGAAGTCTGAGCCAGAAGAATGTGTCCCACTTCCACCAAGTGTCAATGCTTCCTCTCAACCAAACCATTATGCTTAAATGTATGGGGGAAAGAAAGTCTATGAACAATGACTTGACCTTGCATGTAAGCTTTAAGGGCCATGAATTCTCCACCACAACTTGTTTGCAGAATCTTCAGCTGCTCTCCAAGTTGTCTTTCAGCTTCTTTGTGAAACTGAATAAAAACTTCTTTAACCCGAGATTTCAGTTTCAAAAAATAGACCCATATGTATCTGGTAAAGGCATCCGTAAAAGCTAAGTAATACTTATAACCATTTGAGCTTATAGGTGTAGGGGCCCAGACATCAGCTACAACTAATTGCAAAGGCTTAGTGTACTCAGTGTGTGAAGTGGGAAAGGGTAACTTATGAGCTTTGCCAAATTGACAAGCTTTGCACAAACCAGTAGTAGTAGTACTTTTATTTTTAACAAAGGAAACATTACAACTGGATAAAGCAGAATGTAAAACATCTAAGGATGGATGTCCAAGTCTCTTATGCCAAATATCAGTGGAGACGTTATTACAAGAAGCTAAATGACAATGAACATTATTAGAACTATTAACAATATTATGATGCTGTATTAAACCTCCCAAGCTGTACAAACCATTATGCTATTAACCAAGAAGGATTACTCTCTTTGTGTTAAGATCTTGGACTTGACAATACTTTGGATAGAATTCAAGAGAAACTCCATTATTCTGAGTGAACTTAGAGACATAGAGTAAGTTCTTTGTAATACCAGGCACAAATAAGAGTTTATTTAAATGAAACTTTCTATTATTTTGAAGAAATGAGGATTGACTAGAAAACTTAATAGGGAGAGTATTACCATTCCCTACTTGAACATTACCTGAGCTAGGCTAAGTTGTTCCAACTTGCAAGTTGCTGAAGTCATGGGTGAGGTGATGAGTGGCTCCAGAATCTGGATACCAGGCATTGTCAGTAGCATTATTCACATCAGTCGAATTTTCATTTGAGACATTATCAGTAGGCAGATTATCATTTCCACTACCATTAACATCATCACCCACCATGGTTTAAAGATGAGAGCAAGAAATACAAATATGGCAACAATTACTGTCAATCAAAACACAAGCATATGATCGGACCACAAAAAACAACACAAACATGTGCAACAGAATTCCAGACTTAAGAAACTCAATGCATGCTTAGGTCAAAATCAGCAGATCGAAAGAACAACATGAATCCATATTTGATCAATTCAACTCAGGTTTATAACACAAATCAGAAGCAGATTGTAAATCGAAACATAGATCGTATCAAGAAAATATTTTGTATCTTAGTAGATCGTAACTCAAAGAAAGGAGTGATTTTACCAGAGAAGATGTGCAACATCACATGTGCTCGAAAAAGGAGATCTCACCGCAAAGGAACTCAAACAAAACCAAATCGGTGTGCAAAATTGACAACGGTGCATCCAAATCGGTGTAGCTCTGATACCATGTTAAATTTCGACGAACCAGTGATGAACGGTAACCGGTGACGGTTGTGAGAATGAGGGAGATATTAACGCGAGAGAAGGCACAAACAACAGTATTAGGTTAAGCAGAGTAATAGGAAAATGGAGAGAAATTGAGAGAAAGAAAAGTGATCTGATATTTTCATTAATTGGACTTGGCCCAATGGGCATGACATATATAGCCTGTTACAAATGGGTCTGTTAGCTTAACAGATCTGTTACAAATCAGTTATAGAAGCCTAACAGAATTTAACACTATTTGTCATCATCTAATAAGTGGGTCATCAATGTAGATGACATGTATCATTACTATATGATCCATCCATGTTAGCAGAAAAAGTAATGGTCAATGTGGTCAACTGTAACGAAAAGATATGATTAATTAAATTCATAGTTGTAAAGACTCAGTTAGATGTAAATTTTAATGAAGATTTAATTGATTTTTTATTATAATTAAACTAAAGAAAAACTTAACTACGAAACTTTTAACTCATTCGAGAGAAGTATGTTATTTTATGTAGATGATTGAATTCTAACTATTGGTATTATCCTCAATTAGGCATGTCTTTTGTAACCACCTGTGCACAAATTTGTTCAAGTTTGTATGTATCTCTATTCGAGAATCGAGATGCTCTCGGCTCTATGAACTGGCAACAGTTTTCGGGAGAGTGTTGAAGAAAAAATTATTAGATGAATCCGACTCATTACGTCATCTTTGCTCCCAGTCAATAAGGTACGTCCATTTCATGTTAACTTTTAAATAACTACACACGTAGCATATTTCTAGTATTTTTTAAAAATAAAAACCCCAAAATCTTTAAGTTCTCGAAAACCCCAAACTCAAATCCTAAATTCTTCCCCTCCCACCACCGATTCAACCATCAACGGCCACTTTTGCCTTTATTGGCCCCACACGACTAAAAACCAGACACGTTTTTAAAATTTTGGTGGCCCTAGGGCAAATAAAAAATTGGGCCCCTAATTATAAATTTAAATTACGATTGCAGTCGTGTTTTCAACCACATTGCGTTTATTGTGATTGCGGACATAACAGTTGCAGATATCATGGTTTAGAACGATTTCACTACCGCTATATAACGATCATTGTTACGGTTGCGGATCGTTATTTAAATTTTTGTCCCTGATAACAAGTATTTAAAAAACTAAATTTTAAGAGTAGGTCCATAATAACAAGCATTGAAAAAAAATTTAGGCCTCTAATAACAAATACTGGAAAATAAATTTTAAGAAAGAGATAAAATTGAGGAGAAATTGAGATGTGAAGAACAAGAACAATACAAGGATTATTCATAGGTCTATTTGAAATTTTTGTTCTTATTAAAAATAAAAAATAAATTATTATTAAAACCTTGATAATTACCCTAAAACCTATACTAATTATAAACTAACGGTTATTTTTACAGAAATAAAAACTAACGGTACAATACATGGAATTAGATTACTCGTAATTTTAGTTAAGTTGTAATTAAAAAAACAATGGTTTAAAGTTCAAACGATTATAAAAAGTTAATAATGAATTATCTAAAAATAATAATAATGTTGTGGGCCTCATGCAACCAACTTTATTCCAATTTCCAACCTTGAAAGATTTACTCAATTTGTATGGACCCTCAAAATTCGTTAAACTCACATCAAGTCTTTAGCTAACATATTTGGGTGTGGGCCATGGCAAGGCGGGGCCCTAGGTCGTCGCCCTTATTGTCTTGGCCCAGGGACGACCCTGCTGAAAACCCCATCATCCCGTCATCGAAAGTCGACAAATGAAGTGTCAATTGCTCCGTCGACGAACATCTAACAATGAAGAAAAAAGACCGATTGGGCTTCTAACAGACGATTAGACGGTTGGGGATGTTGAACGGTGAGATACACGACACTTGGGTGGTGAACGGTGAAGCACTGGCGTTGGGGATGCTGGACGGTGAGGGAGATGTGATTTGAGGGTTTGATTGAAAGAAATTAAAACTGTGGGGTTTTCTAAGAAGTTCATGTTTTAAAGAAAATCAGAAAATAAATAAATAAAGCAGGCCACTTGTCGTGTTTTTATTGGATAACAAAAAAAATTTAACAGTCGTTGACGAAAAAACCTAATTTGAGTTACGAAATGGAACGTTAGGCACCAAAGTGGCCCGAAAAAAATGTTAAGCATTAAACTGGAAAAAAGGTATAGGTCGGACACCTTTTTACTATTAACCCCCAAAAAATAAAACAAATGAAATTTATTGACTAAGATCACATGTGACGTGGTGAGTTGAATTTATCTAATAATTTTCAGTGCGAAAGACAAAATCCTAACACAAAATAATAACTATTAGGATTTAACCAATTACTTGACAAATAACACTTCTCATGCTTCTAAAGTTCTACTAAATAAGTTAAAAAATTCTCTCAACACGATTATCACTAAAATAATTTTAATTTATTATATTTTTTTAAAATAAAACTCACTATATTACTGAATTATTAATAGCATCATGCAATACATCCGCCAAAATAAATTCTAGGTGATCTAATTCGAAATTGTATGCTTATTGTTTTCTAACTCCCAATGAGCTAACCTATGGGAAACCTTATTAGTTGCCCTATAATTCTTTTTATGCAATATTTATCAAGTTAAATATAGATAGTTGGTTTCAATATAAAAATTATCAGTTAAAAAGTAATATATGAATCTGCTTCTTTATGTACCCTTTAATGATTTTTTTGGAAGGGTCTAAAGGTGATTACAAGATAGTATTTGTTCATACATGTTTTTAACTCTTTAACAATGCACATACACTTTGTAGACAAAATGATTTGAACTCGTGTTTTTTAAAAAGTAATATATGTTGAGTTCATCCCTCTAATGATTTTATGCCTGCACATTAATATAAATAAAATAAAAGTATCGTCCTTCAGCCGGTTGTGCTGGTCAGTTTTAAGGATTTTAGATATGTATTTGTAGGTAAAAATGGTCCTTACAATTTTATTTTATTTTATTTTTATAAAAAAACAAACATGGATAATCTTTGATTAGTCGACGTTGATGTTTTGATTGTATAAAATAGATGGTTTCATCTTCTTGTCCATTTGTAAAAAAGCTACAACTGAATCTTTGATTAGTTAACATCCCTCAAATGGTCCCCTTGAATTAAAGTTAATAAATATTGAAAATAAAAAGAATATCGATAAAAATATGAAAGATGTCGATTGAGTTTTAATTTATTTGACAATATTATTATTATAATACTCTAAAGTTTATGACTGAATATGTTTAAATATAATAATCTCCTACCCGAAGATTTGAGAGCATTATACATGGTTTAGACATTATATAAAATATGGTTGAAAAATGAAAATGTGATTTAGAATTCAATATTTATATATTAGATTCATATCACTCTTGTGGTGTGGATGAAAAATAAAATTTTATGTAATAAAATAAATTTATAAGAATTTATTTAACAATTGACTACAAATTTAATGGAAAAAGAATGGTATATAAATCTACTAATCTTATGTTTGATTTTTTTTTTCAATGAGAGTATGATTTTATTTAAAGGCGGACGACCCCTCCCTTTTTTCTTGGGATGACCGTTCCCTTTTTTCTTAAATAATGTATTTTAATTATTTTATTCAAAAATCATATAAAAATGTCAAAAGATAAAATATTTAATTATTTTATTCAAATTTTTAATTTTTTTCTTTCGGGTTTTATTTTGTCGTTGCCCTTAAGTTGATGGATGTTCAGTTACTTTTTCAGCATATATATTTTCATTGGATCTGGAGGGATGTTAATAAGGTGACTCATTGTTTTGTTCGGATAGAGTACTTATCTCAAATGGATTGCTTTAATTAAGAAGTTATTTTAATAGTATTTTTGAATAGAAGCAGTTAATTTTATAGTTGATTAAAAAAGAGGAAATATCCAAAATTACAATGAGGGTTTATAGTCAGTAGAGTAAACTAAATACATAATCTGAACACTTTCATGCAACTATTAAAATAAGAAACTAGCCACTTAAATAATAGGGTAAACTACAACAAAGGTCGCTCAATTATGGGTAAGGTTACATTTAGGTCACTCAATTATTAAAAGTTACATTTGGGTCACTCAATTATGGGAAAAATGACATTTGAGTCACCCGATTATTAAATGTTACACTTGGTTCAATCAATTATGGGTAAGGTTATATTCGGGTCACCCTTCTTATTAAAAAATACATCAACTTAGTCCTTTTTTCTTCCAAATCACTTGTATACCCTCGTTAACACTAGAGTACTTCATTTAAAATTATTAATTAATCTAATACACAAATTGATATATTTTTTAAATATGAAGGGTGACCCAAATGTAACCTTACTCATAGTTGAGTGACCCAAGTGTAACCTCTAATAATTGGATGACCCAAATGTAACATTACCCATAATTGAGTGACCAAAATGTAACTTTTAATAATTAAATGACCCAAATGTAACCTTACCCATAGTTGAGTGACCTCTATTGTAGTTTACCCTAAGTAATAAAAGAATCATACAGGAAAAAAGGTAAAAACCTAATCGAAAGACTCGAACAAAATAAATATACGAACAACACCATTGATCGACGATGAAGGGTAAAAAACCATCAACACTAACATAAATATGCATATAACGATAAAACACATTGTCAAAACAGTCAATATTACAACTCAATCGCGAATAAAAATGATAATTGTGAGCGCGCATTTAAAATCCAACTCGAGGGTCCAAAGCAGGGAATATCAACATGATAACCAAATAAGTGTCATCTTTATCAAGATGAAATAAAAAGAAAATAAAGGTCAAACGATCAAAAAGAATACAGAAATTGTGCCAAAAGGTAGAAGAAAACATGTCACAAAGGTACAATTACTTTTACTAAAAACTAAAAGGCATAGATGAAATATAACAAAGTAAAGGAAAAAGAAGGATTACCAATAGTTGACGATCAACACCAAAAATAATGTCGTCATCGACTAAGTAAAAAAAAGGTTACAGTGGTTAGAGAGAGATAATTTAGCGGTTAACTTATTCGTATAATATTTT
Source organism: Hibiscus trionum (assembly GCA_030270665.1). Taxonomy (NCBI): domain Eukaryota; kingdom Viridiplantae; phylum Streptophyta; class Magnoliopsida; order Malvales; family Malvaceae; genus Hibiscus; species Hibiscus trionum. The sequence goes on along the minus strand of BSYR01000043.1, from coordinate 152,742 downwards.
GGTTGTTGTAAATATGATAATCACTTGATGTTGTAGTTCAGATATTATTCTTATATTATTTTTGACTTGAATATTTGTACTTAGTTTTAGGGCAATTCGCTCACCTACCAAACTTAAAAACCCTAAAAACAACTCTCGTCTCCCTTTAAGGTTTACAAAACCCTTGTATGCTCTGTGACGGCCAGCCGCTGTTATTACCGACGGTTGTCCTCTCATCCTCTACCTTTTTTTCCTTTTCTTTCCTCTTTTTTCGACTCGATTCATTTTCTTTCTCTGGTGGTTAGTGCTTCGCTATCTACTTCTCTGACTTGTTCGATGAGATCTTCGTCCTCGACGACCGTGGTTTTAGATCAAGATCGATTTTGCTCGGAGGAGCAATAGGCGGCGGAAGAAAATGTTCTCATTTTCTCTTCTTTCTCTACCTCCTCTCCTCTTTGGATTTTTTTTTAAGAAGGCTTAGGTTGTGTGGTTTCTTTGCCTGCAGGCGGTCTGGTGCTTCTCCTAGGTTACATGATCTTTGGCTTCGTCCTTCGACGAGACTCCGTCAATATGGCTCTCTGGTGGTGTGTCTTCCTTTGCTGCTTCCTTAGTGGCTTCTCTCTTTTCTAGAAACGATCTTATCAAAGTCAGCCCCATTACCGGCCACTACGACTTGATTCTGTTGTCCAAGTTAGCTCGGGCCCTCGAAATATCGATCAGTTTAATTCGAATGTCGAAGCTTTCACGTTTGGTGGAATCGATAATGGATTCAAACGTTCGACTCTTCCATCTGCCGCCATTAACTATTGTTGTTTGCTTGCTTGGGTTCCATTTTAGGGTTCATATAATCCCTCTTTGTGTTTTATTTTTTTGATTTGGGTCTTTGGTGCCTAGTGTTGTTTTCAGGCCTGTGTTTGTGCCTGTTTTGGTCCTTATTTTCTGTACGTTGTTCTTCTAATTAATGAAAATCAAGTCCTGATAAAAAAATTCTCATATTATTTTGATTGTTGTAAATATGATAATCATTTGTATAATTTTGATTGTTGAGTGTGCTGTATTGGATAACAATCCATTCATTTTGAAGAACTATTGTTTTGATATAATTATTGAAAAATAGTTTTGGACTAAATTGAAAAGATTCCAAAAGTGCCTTTAAGTCCAAACAAGTTTGTTGATGTTTTTAAATGGTTTTGGCAATGTTTGAAACGTTTTTAAGTAACCAAACCATAGTTTTCAAGGTACCTGTTTCGAAACAGGGGGACCTGTATCGAAACATTTTGAAACTGCCAAAACCCGTACCAAAACAGGGCCTACCCATTTTGATACGGAGGGTCTTCGTTTCGAAACACCTCATTTGGTGTTTAGATACACCCAACAGTTAAAACCTCCCAAACGGCTATTTTCCCAACGGCTTTTTAAATTGCAGCTCAAATGTTACACGTTTTAAAATGGGGTTGCTACCGTTTCGATACGGATCAAGAGTGTTTCGAAACGGCTAGAGGCGTTTCGATACAGCTTACTGCATTAGACTTCAACGGTTAGTTTTAAAGAAGGTCGTTTCGATACGAGGTCGAGTGTTTCGAAATAGACGTCTGCGGAACAACATTTATGGTGGGAAATAAAGTCTCCAACGGCTCCAAAACAACCCCAACGGTCCTTAACGGCTATAAATTAAATTGGGAGTATAAAAGGGACCTCCAAGCATTAAGAGAAGACTAATGCTTCAATTGTCAACAACATAATGATCAAGAAATTGTCTTAGAGCCTAATTGTTCATTTTCTTGTACAGACAACACTAGTGAGCTAAAAATTGTTAAATTTGCTCAATTGTTTAGGTTTTGGGTAAGAGCTAAATAGTGCAAACAATTACCTATTAGAGGGATTTCAAGCTTGCTTTAGAATTTCTCTTGTAAAGAGGGTTTACTCAAGCTTTGGGTTAGAAAGCTTTGAGTGTGTAAAGGTTGCCTCCTTAGCCTAGAAAAAAGGGAAGAAATTCAATAGTGAATTTGTTAAAATCCTTAGTGGGGAGCTAAGATAGTGGATGTAGGGGCTTGTTAGAAGGCTAAACCACTATAAATTCTTGTGTCTATTGTCTATCTTTCACCTCCCACTAAAACACCCAAAAATCCAACTTCTCCACATTTGGAGAGCTAGAACGGTTGAAGGAAATCGAGGACATAAAAACCCAACACATTTAAAATTGGGTAAAGTGTATAAATGACCATTATAATATAGTTTTAGATTCGACTTGACCACTATACTTCTAATTGAAGCAATTAGACCACCATGCTATTAAAATAGACTCAATTTGACCACTTGCCGTTAAAACCTAACAGAATGAGTGACGTGGTAGTTAATAAAAATTTATATAATTACACATTTGGTCCTTCTTATTTATACACTCTATCAATTTGGTCCTAATTTTAATTTAATAAAATAAAATAATTATTTAATTAGGTGGTGACATGTACCTTATTGGAGGACTTTAATTATTTTTATTTAATTAATTTTCCCCCTCCAATCAGGTGATGACACGTGTCACCTGATTGGAGATGGAAAAATAAAAGCAATGATATTACACCGAAGTGGATTTAAACATGGGACCTTGAAATGCATGTGGTGGGTGCTTACCACTAGGCCAAGCACATTTTTGTGATATGAGATATAGCTTTTGATATATGTTTTAAATAGTTGTTAATACCCAGAAAAATGAAAGCAAAGAAAATGGCCTTGAGCAGGTTTAAACCAAGGGCCTTGTAGTGCAAGGGGTGTGTCCTTACCATTAAAACAAGTATATTTTTATGATATAAAGTACAACATTTAATATATATATTATATAGTTGTTAATGCTTGGAAAAAGGAAGGAAATGTTGTTTTAGGAAACTCGAACATGAATACTTATGATGCATAAAACATCTAAACCAATTAAATAAATCTAATAATTTAATTAAAATTAACAATATTTTGGATATATTTTAAATTATATTTAGTGCACGGTTTAAAATAAAAAATTTAAAATTATATTAAATTCATTTAGCGAAACTAAACTATAATTTTAATTTTTTTAAACCGTGCACTAACTATAATTTAAAATATATCTAAAACAATGTTAAATTTAATTGAATTATTAGATTTTTTTAATTGGGTTAGATGTTTTTATGCATCATAAATATGTCATGTTCGAATTTCCTAAAACAACATTTCCTTCCTTTTTCTAAGCATTAACAACTATATGAGATATATATTAAATGTTGTACTTTATATCATGAAAATGTACTTGGCCCAGTGGTAAGCACACACCTCTTGCGTTACATCGTCCTTAGTTCAAATCTACCCAAGGCCATTTTTTTTGCTTTCATTTTTCTGGGCATTAACAACCATTTAAGACATATATATAAAGCTATACATCATGTCACAAAAATGTGCTTGTTTAGTGGCATGCACCCATCACATGTATTCTAAGGTCCCTAGTTTGAACCCTTTTGAGGGCAATCTCGTTGCATCCATTTTTCCATCTTCAATCAGGTGACATGTGTCATCACCTGATTGGAGGGAAGAAATTAATTAAATAAAAATAAGGGTAAACTACATAAATGGTCCCCTGACTATGCTCTAATTATCTTTTGCATCCCCGACTATCAAAAGTTACAAACTGGTCCCTTGACTTAAAAAAAAGTAACAAACTGGTCCAATGCCGTTAAAAATTTAACGATTGATGACGTGGCAGTTAATATAAAGTTATATAATTACATAATTAGCCCTCAAGTTCTACACTTATTTTAATTTGACTCTAATTTTAAAAAAATTAACCTACATAATTTTAATAATTTATTAATTTAGTCCATTTCACCCTCAAGCTTCATCTTCATTGTGTGCTGGAAGGCAACACAAAAATAAATATGCTTAGTTGAACTGTTACTTCATATCTCTCTTTGCAATTTTCTGAATATGGGTTAAATTGAAAACAAAATCAAGTATCTGTATATACAAAAACTCAACAACAGCTTATATATACAAAAACCATGTTCACTGCGGGTCCAAACGTTATTCACCATCCTTCCATATCTCTCGGATTAGTTGATATCGGACAACTTTCTGGCCTCCCTTTCCGCTTCTCGTCCAATTGGGTGCTTTTGAAGTGGTTGTATCCCCGGGGTTCTCCATAATGATCGAGGTGATGGCTGAATCCAACTCATCAAGCTCATCATCACTGCTATATGATTTTCTAAGCACCGATGACCGACTCCTTTGCAAGGCTTGACTTCCGATCTCTCCAATAATGCCTGTAAGGGAAGCCGCCGAAGGTGGTGAGTAGACTGTCAGAGTAGCCATAAATGGAAAGTTTGTGATACACTCGTCCATGGCCTCGGAAATATCCTTAATACGAGAAAACAGTTCAGTCAGGAAAACTAAAGACCGGCATCATAAACATGGAAGAATCCGGGGTGATAAATGACATACTTCCTCCAATGCTTCAAAGACTGCCTCTGGAACTGGGTTCGGGTTGAACTCGTCTGACACAAAATTGTTAAGAACCCTGATGATCAGTGGTGCGCTGAACTTGGGGCATAGCTACAACAATCAAATTTGAAGAGTAAATGAGATTTAACAGACATGTATACAGAAGCAGCAAAAGGAAGAGGTATATACATATACTTGATTTTGTTTTCAATTTAACCCATATTCAGAAAATTGCAAAGAGGGATATGAAGTAACAGTTCAGCTAAGCATATTTATTTTTGTGTTGCCTTCCAACACACAATGAAGATGAAGCTTGAGGGTGAAATGGGACTAAATTAATAAATTATTAAAATTATGTTGGTTAATTTTTTTAAAATTAGGGTCAAATTAAAGTAAGTGTAGAACTTGAGGGCTAATTATGTAATTATATAACTTTATATTAACTGCCACGTCATCAACCGTTAAATTTTTAACGACATTGGACCAGTTTGTTACTTTTTTTAAGTCAGGGGACCAGTTTGTAACTTTTGATAGTCGGGGGATGAAAAAGATAATTAGAGCATAGTCGGGGACCATTTATGTAGTTTACCCTAAAAAATAATTATTTTATTAAATTAAAATAGGACCAAATTGATAGAGTGTATCATTAAAGAGGATCAAATGTGTAATTATACAAATTTTTACTAACTGACAAGTCACTCATTTTGTTAGGCTTTAACGGCAGGTGATCAAATTGAGTCCATTTTAATAGTATGGTGGTCTAATTGCTTCAATTAGAAGTAGTGGTCAAATCGAATCTAAAACCATAGTATAGTGGTCATTTATATAGTTTACCCTTTAAAATTTTATGTTAATAGTTTTTATTAGAAATGAAATTTTAATCAATGAGTGCTGGTATCGCTTAAGCATGTCTCGAATTTGAGTCTTGTGTATGCAGAAAATTCCTACTGGGAGGCCCACCCACCAAAGATATGTGGGCGGCGCGGGTCGGTCCGAATTAGTCAAGGCTAAGCTCTGAAAATCGAAAAGACAATTTTTTTTTTAAATAAAATTACGTGACATTAAATCATTTGTGAGACATTTATAAGAGCACGAAAAAGGGACATACGATTTCTATTTGTCCGATTAGTTCCAGTGTAACATTAAATTCAGTCAAAATTTTAATAATGGGTGTAGGTTTATACAAGTAACTGTGATTAGGGTTGTGGACAGTGACAAGAGAAGACGTAAATAAGGAAAAGGGGAAGGGATTGAATAGGGAAATCAATGACATGAAACATGAAGCAAATGGGCAAATTTCCAGAGTGACAAAGCAGGTGAGGTGATAAAACAAAAACATGATAAAAGTCCTGCATTCTTTCGACTTCCAAATAAACCATTGGTTGAATCAGCAGCAGCAGCAGTACTGCTGCAACACACACACATAAACCACATATTTATAATATATGTATGAACAGTGTGGAATCAAGTACCGAAGCAAAAACCAAGGTGAAAAAGGCCATCGATTGCATCACGGAAAGGCAAAGACGTTGCTTGGGGGCAAGCGTGGTTGGTGTTGCCAGACAGTGTTTTTGCACATTAAGCTCTTTGATCATCATTCAAGACCCATATAGACTATACTCTTGGCAACAAGACAACCAATCTTACTGTGGACCCATACCCAAACTTTCTTCTTTTTTTTTCTTTCACTTTCCCCCCCCCCCCCTTCCCCATCTCTTCTACAGCAGCCAGCAGGAAGCCAGGAACAGGTGTTTGGATTTGTAGGTTATTAGTTTGGGGAAAGCTGTTTTATTAAGAAAAGTTGAGGTTTTGGGGGAAGGATTATGGAGGAAGCAAAGGTGTGTCGCACCAAGGGGAGTCACTGTACTTTTAACTCTCTGTTTGGTCATTTGAGGGAGGGAGCTCAAGTGCCTACATTTTTCACAATATTTCTTCATGGTACACACCTATCACTATGAGCGAATTGATTTTTCTTTTATTTATTATAATCTAAAGTTAGTAGGTAAATATTAATATACATATTTAAAATATGGTATTCATCGTACATTTGAAATTTAATTTCTCTACTTTTGTTTTTAAAAAATCAGTCTTTTGTCTTCACTTTGTTCTTCTTATATGAGAAAAGATTGTACGAGATCGAACCTGAAATTTATTGTCAGCTATTGTATCATGAGTTTGGTTGATTTTAAATTCAATTGTTTTTTAAATAAAGTTCGGTTAACATTATTAGAATTATCTTATTATTACAATGTATTGTTTTCGTTACAGTACTTTTAAGGGTGAAATTGGTACAATATTGCAATTAAGATTTTTTTAAAATGTTATACTCCTAACATTATTTTTTAATCTAGTGATTTTTACAGTGATTTTAAACTCGGATTGCAATTCGAGTATAAATAGTGTTTTTTATTAAAAAAAATTCAAACCGGCTTAAATATAATTCAACTATGAACAATATAGGGTTTAATCTTCCATGCAGATTCAGATTTTATCGTTCATACTCGGCTTACTTTCCAAGAGATTTTAATTTTTTAATAAAAAAAAAACAATGTTCATACTCAAATAGTAAGTAATTCGAGTTTAAAATCACCGTAAAAACTACAAATATATTGAAAAATAATTTTGGGAGTGCAACATTTTTGAAAAAAAAAATTAAGCGTAATATTACACTATTTTCAACGAGTTTAAAATCACCGTAAAAACTTTCTTTAAATTGCACACTTTAATATATTGAAATTATAAATTATAATGGCGTTAAATTTTATAATTAATAGATAAAATTAATCATTATAAATATTTTTGAGTTTAATTATTATAAATATCATGTGATGAGATTTAAATCTAAGTTTCAAGATATTTAACTATTAAAAAAATTCAAATTTTTTAAAATCCTTTTTTTTCAATTAAAAGTTTTAAAATTCGTCCATACCATTATATCAAAATTGTTTTTTTTTTAGGGGAAAATGGTATTGGGAATCAAGGGAACTTGAGAATACAAATCATGTATTCTATTTGGTGTCCATTATTAGAATTTATGTTTCTACATTAAAAAGTGTGATTTAAGGTTATAGTGATAGTTTAAGATTTAGAGTATCAGATTTAATTTTTAAGGTTTAAGATTTATAAATAGAATTAAAGTGTAAGGTTTAATTTTATTAATATTAAGCATAAATTGCAGCACCAAACAAGAATATTGGATTTTTGTTTGAAACTTGGGCCCAAAATTTCGGAAAATATTTTTAAAAAAATTTAATTAAACCCCTAATATTTTTAAAAAATAATTAAATCCATCAAATTTTAATACCAATATACGCCACCTTTATCTCACTTTTATATCAGATGCACTGATTGGGTGGATCTAAAATGATAATAAAGAAAAGAAATAAAACTGTGATTTTTTATTTTAAACAGGAATTGAATAATGAATATAAATACATAAACCATAGAGATTTATAATGGGGTTAAAAGGGCAATAATGAAGAGTAAGAGTGGGACCCGAATGTGGCAGGGCGTGGGAGAGGGATGAACATGACGTTGTCGGTTGTTTTGTACAGAGAAACACTCCTTTAATCTCATCAGAATCTCTCCCTCTCTCTTTCTGTTTATGTTTTTTAACACCAAAACTCCCCCCTTTCTCTCTCCTGTCTCCAAAGATTGACTCTTTACCCTCGCCAAGCAACCAAGCTGTCGCCTGTTGGCAAACCCACACCCACACCCCCAACCCTAAATCTCCATTCTCCACCCCCTCTATTTCTTCCACACTGAATTGATTACATGCTCTCTTAATTTTAAAGCCGTGTGTTGTGCCCAGTCGCAGTTCCTGCCGTTTGCTGCTGTTTTCTGGTCATCTCTTCCTTCCTTTCTCTCTGACTTTGGTCCCATTTCAACTTTAATGTCTTTTGTTTTGTTTTTTTGTTTCAAGATATTGGTTTTGATTTCTCTCTCTCTCTCTCTTTTATCTCTCAGCTTATTACAGATGCTGTAACGGTTGAAATTAGCGGTATGGGTCGATGGGTTTTGGCTGAATAATGCAGAATATCGGGAGAAATATAGGGGGAAAAGGAAAACAACAACTTATCTAGATAAGCTTCTTGCATCATCATCGTCTCTTTTGAAGGAAAAAAAAACGTTTCTAAGTTTTTAGATGAATAGTTGAAGAGTGAGCTTCCGTTTTTCTAGCTTTGTTTATCTGTTTTGTGGACATTATATTTCTTGAATTATGGAGGTGAGAGGTGATGAGCACGATATTAAGTCGCCTGTTCGAGATGGGAATCATAATGGTGCTGCTGTTCTTACTTGCACTCAAACCCTAGACCATGTTCATCGTCCGCAGAGGCAACAACAATCGTTCGGTCATCTCGGGAGATCTCCGCACCCGGATCGAGTCGCCAAGGCATCGCCTGGCGTCGTCAGGTACCGCGAGTGTCTCAAGAACCACGCTGCCAGCATCGGCGGGAACGTTTACGATGGGTGCGGCGAGTTCATGCCTAGTGGAGAAGACGGGACGCTCGAAGCTTTGAAATGTGCCGCCTGCGACTGCCACCGTAACTTCCACCGCAAAGAGGTCGATGGCGAGACCCAACAATTCGGGGGAAATCATCCCGGTCGAAGAAGTTTTATGCTTAACCCTCTTCAGCTGCCTCCGCCTTTGCCATCTCCAACCATGCTGCACCACCACCACCAACAAAAGTATTCGATTCACACAAGTCCACCCAGTGCAATGATTGCACCGATGAACGTAGCATTCGGCGGCGGCGGCGGAGGGGGTACCGAGTCTTCGAGCGAGGATCTCAACATGTACCAGTCCAATCCCGAGGGAATGCCGTCGGCACCCCCTTACGTTTTATCAAAGAAGAGATTCAGAACTAAATTCACGCAGGAACAGAAGGAAAAGATGTTGGAATTAGCCGAGAAACTGGGCTGGAGAATCAACAAACAAGATGAAGAGGAAGTGGAGAAGTTTTGCGCCGAGTACGGCGTGAAAAGGCAGGTTTTCAAGGTCTGGATGCACAACAACAAGAACGTGAAGAAGCCGCCCCAGGATCCGTAACAAATCTTCATCATCATAATGGCATTATATATGTATACAAGGGGCAGCGTAGCTAGAAGATTAAACCAGACGTTGACAAAGGAGCTGGCCTTAAATGTTGTATAATTCTTCATTGTAAAAGCCTTGGTTATCTCTTGGCTAATTCAGCACTTGTATTAGTATATGTTCTTCTTTCCGGTTATAATGCTAGTCTCTTTCTCATCATTTCATCTGTGCCAGTGCTACCCATTGCTTCACAAAAAGAAATATGAAAATGGGGCAGCAAACCTACCAAATAGGGGTGTAAACGAGTTGAGATAGTGATGAGCTCCACTAGTTAAGAATTGGAGTTCGAGCTTGAGTGTGTTGAGCTTAACTCGGCTATGTAAGAATTGGGTAAAAATCTTCTGCCCCTAACCATGCCTCCTTCTATGCCCCTGCCTAAAAAATAGATAAAATTAAATTTTGCCCCATAACCCTAATTTTCATATCCTAAACCCCAACCCCTAAACTCTGAAAAAATATACCCTACTCCTAATTCCCTACACCCTAACCCTAAGCCCCAACTTTAAACTTCAAACCCTAAACCCACTATTTTAAAGTGGGGCACAAATGGGGCATACTTTGGGGGCAGATGATTTCCATCCGTAAGAATTCGAGCCGAGTTCGAGTCCAATCGAATTGAGCATTGATCGAGTCGAATTCGAGTAGCTCACGATCTGTCTCGTTTTATTTTCAATAATAATAACAACAACAACAACAACAACAACAATAATAATAATAATAATAATAATAATAATAATAATAATAATAATAATAATAATAATAATAATAATAATAATAATAATAATAATAATGATCAAATTGCATAATTTCATTAGAGATAAAATCATACAAAAAATATTTTCATGTGCCTCATTAAAACTAGTTCACTTTAATTTTAAAATTAAAAAAAATAACATATTATAATTTTGAGTAGCTCGCAAGCTTTTCGAGTCGGGTATCAAGTAGCTCGGCTTGGCTCGTTAAGAACTCAAGCCGAGTTTGAGCTCTAGTCGAGTCCAATCGAATCGAGTGTTGGCCGAGTCAGGCTCAAATAACTCGCGATCTATCTCGTCTCATTTACAACCTTACTACTAAATGAGTGTCTCGTTCAGGGACGAAGCCGTGTATTAGTCTGGAGTATTGTTGTCACTTTTAAAAAAAAATTAGTATAATAAAGTTTTAGGTTATTTTTAATTTAAATCTTAATTGGATAACTTTTTTTATTATCTTAATTTTTAAATTTAAATATTTAATAATTTTTTGCACTTTTCGTTTGATTTTAACTCCGTCATAATATTATTTTTAGCCATATTTAATGGTGATCGGTATAACTTGGTGAGTTCATTTCATGCGGGCTCTTGTTTCATTGTACTTTTAAGTTGGTTTTATTAACATTATTGCACACTCTGTCTGAGGTATGCTTAGCCAGATTTATTGAATTCACAATTTTAATTCACAGGATACGTTTCTATATGAATCTTGCATTTGTATTTGGATTTGAAATTATCTTTGGATTAGATGAGCAAAACTTGATTCGATTTGAAAAATCGAATTATTTGACTCGGCTTGATATAAAAGTACTCGACTTGTCAGGACTCGATTGATCATTTCATAAACTCAACTCGACTAAAAAATTCAAATAAAGTTTGAGTTATAAAATAAAATTCGAACAACTTAAATTTTAGTGAATCAGTTTTCAAGATCAACTCGAGTCTCTCAATTCACACGCACGCACGCACGTGTGCGTGCGCAAGGGCGGAGACATAGTGTGTGTGCGCGCGCGCGCGCGCGGAGCCAGAAAATTATTTAAGGGGTGTCATTTTTCTTGTAATGTAATTAAGAGGTGTCAATTATTTATAAATAAGTGTCATTTATTTATTTTTTTTAAATATTTTTATATATAAATTATATAGGAAAAAGAATTTCCTAACAAATTTTGGGGTGTCATTTGACCACCCATGGGGCCAGGTGGCTCCGCCCATGTGTATGTATTCAGTGACGGAAGTAATGAGGATCCAAGAATTTAAAATATCCATACTAGACCCTATAATTTTCTATAAATTTTAATTTTTCCCCCTTAAATTTTTAGAAATTTATATTAAATATTATTTTTTTGAATATTTTTAATTAAATTTCCTAATTTTTTTAATTTGGTCTATTCAATTTTTCGATGTAATAAAAATTTAAGTCTTATAAATTTAAATATTAGATAAATTAGACATTGTCACTCAATTTTGAGTTTTAATATTTTTTTGCTCGGCAAATAAGTTATTTATTAAAGATTATTTGCCATGACCCTGAATGTGAGCCTCATTAAAAACCTCTCTAAACCTAAATGGAGGAAAAGAGTACTACACATACAAGGAAAATTACAAAAAATTGAATTGAGTTCGATAAGTAACCTGGAAAAGAAAAACAGTCATGGAAGCAAATACAAAACACTTGACTCCTCGTTAAAACTGTAAATTAAGACTTACTAAATGACAATAGCTTTGACGAAAACACCTTGAGATAGAGTAGCATTGATGTGAAGACCTTGTTACCACAAAACTTTGAAAAGTACATGCCTCCTTCGCCCTGCTTTAGCAAGATAATCAGCCATGACATTGTTTTCTATTTGTATGTACTTAAATTTAACCTTCACTATAAAGTTCACCAATTTATCAATCTCCTCGAAGGTAGTCCACCACTTTCAGGGTCTCGAGGGAATAGAAGAAAGCCAATTTAAATCCACTTGAGAGTCTGATTCAACTATCAAGTCAGCGATTCCCAACCAATTTGCCTCTAGGAAGATTTATGCAATTTTTATTGCTATTAGTTTTGCGAAGTCTGCACTAACACCAGGGATAGGACCGGATAACATAGCTTTGATTGCCCCAGATTTGATACGAAGGATCCTACCATAGTCAATTAAGTTTTCTGCAAAAGCACCATCAATTTTGAATTTTACCTGGTGATAACCTTGTAAAAAGTATACATTTCATGCCTTTTTACTTAGATTATTGTTTGGTTTTAAGCTCATTTCATTGCATATAAATTGAATTTAGTTCATATAGTTGCATATAGTGGTGTTTGTTTGGTTTATTTTATATATGTATGAAATTGGTGCTGCTCGATGAAGGTTTGTTTTGGTGTGGTGATGTGCAGGATAGTTATGGAGAAGTGTGGGGCAAGGGCAATATGTTGCGGCATTTTGGACGGTATTGCTAGGCGCACAAGAAGAAAAAAAGTGAAGATATTTTGCAACCCCTCACTTGATTCCACCAGCCAGCTGTGCCACACATGTGAAGAGAATATTCCCTAGGGCACACAAGAAATTAAGGGCACAAAACCATAGGAGCCACCACTATATAAAGGACAAGACACCCATATTGAAAGGGAGCTGAAAAAAGGTGCTTTGTGAGCTAAGAGAGAGAGAGAGAGAGGAGAAAAGGTAACCGCTTTCCTTTTTCTTCATCTTGGTTTCCTTCATTATTGAAGCTCCAAAGGGTTGATCTTGTTGGCCTTTGAGAGAAGCAGCAAGCTTAGGGTGGTTCACGACAGTCCAAGGCAACTTGGGAGTTTTCTTTACTCTTAGTTGCTCTTTGTTCTTGGATTTTTATTCTGAAATTGGTTGTTTAAAACATATGATTATATGTATGATGTTTACCCAGCCATGAACTAACCTTAAGTGGCATGGGGTTATTTTGGATGATTATGTTTTAGTTTTTTATGGATGTTCTATTATTTTTCAGTTCTTTATATGCTTTGTTCACTATTTTATTGCCTTAAGTTTGTAAGAGCTTTCGAGAGTTAGCCTTTACTTAGGTGTTTGATACCTTAATTTCGAGAGAGTTAAGCTTATATCTACGTGGACAATGGGGTTTGATGCTAAGAGGCAAAACCTAACTCACCTTAGAGATAAGGATAGAGTTTCAATGACTAAAAGGAGTAGAACTTCGTTGATAAGTAGCTTGCTAGGGTTCACGTTGAGAGGTATTGTCGTAGCATTCTGGCTGACAGATTTCTTGCTAGAGATAGTTTAGAAACACCTTAGTAAACTGTGTCGAGCATAGTATAAGCTGGAAAGTGTTAGTCATTCATGAGAACTAGGCATATGAATCCTTGATAAATGTAGTTGTCACCCCATTTGAGAGTTCATACACGTGCGAGGATGTTCAAAGTCTTATTATTCAACTCCAGTTTTTATTATTGCTTTTGCTACAACATTTCCTTCACTTGCTCATATCAACTCTTTCATTTATATTTAGTTTTTGTTTTGAGTGCTTGAACTTGACTTAATTTACCTCAAATCTTTGTGGAGACGATACTCACTCATCACTTTATTACTTGTTCGATGTGTATACCTGCACCGTTTACGTATCATTTATAGTACACCCTTACACGCAACAAGTTTTTGGCACCGTTGTCGGGGGATTGTCAATTGGTTATTTTAAGTTTAGTTTTTGCACCATTTTATTTCTTCTTTTTGTATAGACTAACTAGCTATTTTTGTTTGTGTTTTTTAGGTGTTGTGCTGGTGCATGACCCGAGGAAGACCAAAAAAACCCATACTACTAATAGTTCCTGAGATTGAAAATCTTTATCATGAACGAAGACGTATACAAGAAGCTTTAAGAATCATGAATAGACGTCAAAACGACGGAGGTCAACCAGATGACGATCTAGAGGATCCCGATGCTCTGGCAAATGGCAGAGCTGTAGCTCGTCCGTGAGCTATTAGAGATCATTTAAATCCTATCTTGGATGATCTCAACCCTGGTATTGTTGCTCCATAAATTCAGGCAGCCCACTTCAAACTTAAATCAGTGATGTTCAACATGTTGAACTCGATTGGTCAATTTGGTGGATCGCCTCATGAAGATGCAAGGCAACACATTCGTGCATTCTTGGAAGTGTGTGACTCCTTTAGACAACAAGGTGTGCATGAAGATGTGTTGAAGCTCAAGTAATTTCCTTATTCATTATGAGATCGAACACGGGCTTGGTTGAGTGGAGTACCTGCCGGTTCAATAGAGACATGGGTAGATCTATGCAAAAGCTTTTTGCATCGGTATAATCCACCCAACATGAATACCCAACTAAGGAACGATATCGCTTCTTTCCGTCAAGTTTATGATGAGTCAATGTACGAGTGTTGGGATAGATACAAGGGACTGCTTCGCAAATACACAAATCATGGTTTTCAAGATTGGACGCAAGTTGTGATGTTCTACAATGGTGTTAATGCTCCCACGTGGATGATGCTAGATGCTTCAGCAAATGGAACTTTGCTGGACAAGTTGCCTGAAGAAGCATTTGATATCCTTGATAGGATAACAAACAATGACTACCAATTCCCACTACTAGACATGGAACGGGGAGGATGAATCATGGGACACTTGAGCTTGATACTAATGATTCTGTTTCAGCTCAGTTGTCGGCCATTACAAACATGTTGAAGAATTTCCAACGTCCAAATGAGGTGAAGGTAGCAACTACTTGTGTTCGTTGTGATGTAAGTCATCATGTGAGCGAGTGTCGAAAAACCACGAGTCTACCAACTACGTGGGGAACTACAATAGGAACAACAACAACAACCCCTACTCGAACACTTATAACCTAGGATGGCATCATCATCCTAATCTTTCTTGGGGAAATCAAGGAAACCACAATACTGGCAGCTCGAATCGGCAAAAAAATCAGACTGAACCCTCAGGTTTCTAGAAAAATATGCCATGGCAAAATGAAAACAAGGGTTCAGCCTCTTCATAGAACAACAACTCTTTGGAAGATACTCTCTAAGACTTTATGATGTCTATAAAGGCTTTATTTCAAGACCATGCAGCGTCTATCAAGAGCCAAGGTGCGCTGCTACAAAGTCATAGCTTATCTTTGAGATCTTTGGAAACCCAAGTAGGTCAAATAGCACAAGCTTTACAAGAGTGAGGGCTCGAAACCCTAATATTGTGCAAGAAGATTCATCTCTTAAAAAGGACAAGAGTGAGGGCTCGAAAAGTAAACCTACTGATGGAAGACAAAATTTTGCTACATCAAAAGATAGACCCTCACAAGTAGAGGAAGAAGTCAGACTCCCACCACCCTTCCCTCAAAGATTGAAAAAGCATAATGAAGACCTTCAATTTAAGAAATTTTTAGACATTCTTGACCAGCTGCACATTAATGTCTCATTTTTGGAAGCCATTGATCAAATACCCACTTATGCTAAGTTTCTTAAGGATATTGTCACCAAGAAGAGGAAGGTTGAGAAGTTTTAGACTGTTACTACAACAAAAGAGTGTTATTATATGTTGAGCAATTTGCCACCAAAAAGGAATGATCCATGCAACTTCATCATCCCATGTTCAATAGGTGATAATTATGTTGGAAGAGCCCTATACGATCTTGGATCTAGTGTGAATCTAATGCCTAAGGCAGCTTTTATGAATCTTGGTATTAGAAATACAAGGCCTACCACCATTATTTTTCAATTAGTTGACCGATCCCATGTTCGTCCTGAAGGGAGGATCGAAGATGTTGTGGTGAAGGTGGGCAAATTTGTTTTCCCAACTGAGTTCCTCATTCTTGATTGTAAAGCCAATGAAAATGCACCAATTATTTTTGGGCGATTGTTCTTAGCCACCGGCCGAATCTTGATCGACTGTGAAAAGGGTGAATTCACCATGAGAGTGGTTGATCAAAAAGGTGACCATAAATGTCTTCAACACCCTGAAATATGTGGATGAACATGAGAAGTGCCAATACATGGATGCTATGGCGAATGATGAAGCTGCAGAATTTTGTTGCAGCAACTTTTTGCAAGTTGAGGACTATATGAAGCTCAAGGAAGATGGCAACGAGGAGTTCGAAGAGTTTGAGGAATTCCCAATGGAGGTGCAACAATCTAGCTTGCTCATAGCTAGACCAAGTACGTAATTTGAACCTTTAGATTTTTTTGAATTTACTCCTCCAAAACCCTCACTTGAGCATGCACCCACATTAGAATTAAAGCCCTTACCCTTACCATCACACCTTAAATATGCTTATTTGGGTTCCAATGATACTTTGCCTGTGATAATCTCTTTTAGTCTTACACCTAAGCAAGAATCTAGTTTGATAAATGTGTTAGCTCAATATAAAAAGCTTTAGGTTGGACTATGGCTGACTTGAAGGGATTAAACCCTACTATTTGTATGCAGAAAATTTTGCTTAATGATTGCCACAACAATTCTATTAAACCCCAAAGAAGGCTTAATCCAATAATGAAGAAGGTTGGTGATGAAGGATATAATCAAGTGGCTTGATGCTGGAGTTATTTACCCAATATCCAACAGTTCGTGGGTCAGCTCGATACAATGTGTACCAAAGAAAGGAGACATGATCGTAGTGAGCAATGAGGACAATGAACTCTTACTAACAAGGACCGTCATGGGGTGGAGGATTTGTATGAATTATAGGAAGCTCAACAAGGCAAATAAGAAGGACCATTTTCCTTTCCCATTCATCAATCAAATGCTGGACCGATTTGCGGGTAAAGCCTATTATTATTTCCTTGATAGATACTCAGGGTACAACCATATTGCTATAGCACCAAAGGATCAAGATAAGTCAACCTTTATATGCCCCTATGGTACTTACGCCTTTAAGAGGATGCCCTTTGGTTTTTGCAATTCTCCAGCCACCTTTCAAAGGTGTATGTTAGACATCTTCTCGGACATGGTTGAAGAGTTTTTGAAGATCTTCATGGATGATTTTTTAGTCTCTAGAGATAACTTCGAATCATGCTTGGGTAACTTGGTAAAGGTGCTTAAGAGATGTGAAGAAGCGGACTTGATACTTAATTAGGAGAGGTGTCATTTTATGGTGGCCGAAGGGACTGTTCTAGGCCACAAGGTCTGCAAAAAGAATAAAGGTGGACAAGGCGAATGTTGAAGTGATCAAGAAGCTACCTCCTCCAACCACCGTAAAGGGCATTCGGAGTTTCTTGAGTCATGATGGCTTCTATAGGAGGTTCACCAAGGACTTCTCCAAGATCTCCAAGACATTGCGCACTTTGTTATAGCAAAACCAGCCCTTCGTGTTTGATGATTCTTGCCACAACACATTCAAGTAACTCAAGAAGAAACTTATCTCAGCACCCATAGTTGTTCCCCCAGATTGGACCTCACCATTTGAGCTTATGTGTGATGCAAGTGACTATGTAATAGGGGCAACACTTGGACAACATCGAGGTAAACTTTTCCATGTTATTTATTATGCTAGCTGCACTTTAAATGATGCACAAATCAACTATACCACCACAGAGAAAGAATTGTTGGCTGTTGTGTTTACCTTTGATAAGTTTAGAGCATACTTGATAGGCACTAAGGTCATTGTACATACCAATCATTCCGCTATTAAGTACTTAGTGACTAAAAAGGATGCTAAACCTAGACTTATTGGGTGGATACTTCTCTTGCAATAATTCTACTTAGAGGTTAGGGATAAGAAGGGTTGTAAAAATCAAGTTTCTGATCATCTTTCTAGGCTAGAGAACAAGGTTGAAACTAATGATGACCTAGAAATTGAGGAGGAATTTCCTCATGAGAAAATATTATATGTTGCGGCAATGCCGTGGTATGCTAATATTGTTAACTTTCTCGTTAGTGGTGTTTTGTCTCCTGATTTGAATAGCCAAGGAAGAAAGAAATTCAGACATGATGTGCGATTCTACTTTTTGGATGAGCCTTATTTATTCAAGCAATGTGCAGACCAAATGATTCGAAGATGTGTCCCCGAAGAAGAGCAAAAGGAGATCTTATTCCATTGTCATTCATCTTCGTGTGGAGGCCATTTTGGAAGAGTGAGGACTGCTTCAAAGGTCCTACAATCAGGATTCTATTGGCCCACACTCTTCAAGGATGTACACGAATTTTGCAAAGATTCTGATAGATGCCAAAGGACGGGAAACATATCGTGAAGGCATGAAATGCCACTGTAATGCATTTTGGAGGTGGAGCTCTTTGATGTATGGGGAATCAATTTCATGGGAACCTTTCCTTCATCCTTTGGAGATCTCTACATCTTGTTAGCGGTGGATTATGTGTCAAAATGGGTCGAGGCAGTGACTACACCAAAGAATGACTCCAAGACTGTTTTGAAGTTCCTTCACAAGAACATCTTCACAAGGTTTGTAGTCCCAAGAGCCATCATAAGCGACGAGGGAACTC
Source organism: Hibiscus trionum (assembly GCA_030270665.1). Lineage (NCBI taxonomy): Eukaryota > Viridiplantae > Streptophyta > Magnoliopsida > Malvales > Malvaceae > Hibiscus > Hibiscus trionum. The sequence continues at coordinate 134,040 of BSYR01000043.1, read as the reverse complement.
ACTTCGACAACAAGCTCATTGCCAAGGCATTACAAAGGTATGGGGTGAGACACAAAATTACTATAGCATATCACCTACAGACCAATAGACAAGCTATAATCTCCAACTGTGAGATAAAACAAATACTAGAGAAGGTGGTCAACCCCAAGAGGAAAGATTGGTCACCAAGACTTGATGAATCCTTGTAGGCTTATCGCACAACATTCAAGACACCCTTGGGAATGTCCCCATTCAAGTTTGTCTATGGTAAGGCATGTCATCTTCCTGTTGAGCTAGAACACAAGGCGTATTTGGCCATTAAGAAGCTCAATATGGACGTCTAACTAGCTGGAGAAAGAAGGTTGTTGGAGTTGAATGAGATGTATGAGTTTAGAGCCCAAGCTTATGAGAATGCCCGCTTGTACAAGGAAAAGACAAAGAAGTGGCACGACAAGCATCTTTTGCCACGATATTTCTCTGAAGGCCAACAAGTTCTTCTACACAACTCCAGGCTCAAGCACTTCCCTGGAAAGCTCAAATCACGATGGTTAGGCCCTTTCCTAGTGCACAAGGTCTATACTTATAGTGCGGTGGACATCAAGAAACTCGATAATGACACGGTTTTCAAGGTCAATGGCCAAAGGCTAAAAGTTTACAATAGAGCACCAATCTTGCATGACACGTCAGCCCTACTTCTTCAAGATCCATGAGAGTTTGAAGTTCTTCACTCCTACTATTTTCCTTTAGCATTTTTATATTTCCTATGTCAATAAATAAATTTATTTTTTATTTTTCCTTTAGTTATTTATTTGCTAGTGTGTTTTTATTTTGTCTCTAACACCCCATGTCACATATATCCCCATAGATGCAAGTGGCATGCGAGGATTTTCTTTAAGGAAGATGTAGATTTTAAATTAGGGTTAGGGTTTGTGTTGTTATTATTAAAGGAAGTTGAAAAGCCCAACTTTTTCCAAGTTTGGGGGGGGGGGCATTAAAAAGGCAAAAGGGGAGGGAGTTTATTCCTATTTAACTTTTAAAACCTTACCCCATCATTACCTCTCCGCATTCTTTTTTATATTTTTTACTTTTAATTAACTTCCCATCACATCTCTTCTCTTTCCCACGCCACATAACCGTCACACCCATTAAATCCTACCCCCACTTTGTCAGTTTCTTTCTTCACCAACACCCTTCCCCTATCTCACTTTGTTCTCACTTCAAAAGAAAACACACCTTCTTCTTCTTTCTTATCGTGACAAGAAATCAAAACCCAAACACAAAAACAATCTTCAAAACCCCTTCCTTCAGCCATGGTGCGTTGCAAGAATATAGTCGGTGCTTCCAATAGTGCCCAAGCTCCACCCACCATTGAGAAAAAAATTCTTTGACGAGGGAGCCAAGGAACGCTTCCAACTACTCAAAGAGAGAAAGGTATTCGCCGAACAAGGATTTAAATTCCCTTCTAAGGGAGAAGAAGGCTTTGACGCGGAGGTGAAGGTTGTTATCACCACGCAAAACTGGAGATGTTAAGTGTGTAAAAGTATCATATGTTCTACCTTTTTTCTCATGATTATTACTAGACTTAGGCTCATATTAGTTGCATAATTAGTCATTCATGCATTAATTCATGTTTCTTTTCATAGTTAAGCTTGATTATATAGTTTGGTGGTTTTGTGGAAAAAGATACTACTTTGGTGCTTTATTTGTGCATGTTAGGATTTCTGTGGTAAAGCAATTCAGGAAGAACCTTTCGAACAAATTGCCGAGGCAATTCAGGAAGGGCCTATCAAACCAGTTACCGAGGCAATCGCTGACAATTGAGAATAAGATGAAGTGGTCTCCGAAATTGATGACTGGATAAACCCAACATGGCGTGAAGCAAAGATAAATCCTAGAAGAGTTGGAGTTCCATGAAAAGATCAAAAGGAGATTAAATTCCATGAAAATATGAGGAGTTTTTGGAAGATAAATAAATAAAAGAGATTTATCTCTTTAATGCTATTTAATTCCAACTTAACTTCCTCCTCAAGAAAGACTCTGACCTAGCCATCTCCTATAAATAGAAGACCTGGCCGCCTACTTCAAAAAGGGAGGTTTAGTTGAGAGAAAAATCAAGAGGTTGTTCGAATTCTTCTTATTCTTCTTCCTCTTGGTTTGATTAGATTCATGCTAGGGAGATTATTCTTTGTATATCTTTTGAACCCAACCATGAACTAATTTTATTTGGCTTAGGTTATTGTGGTTGTGAGAATGATTGAGTTTGTTTAGGTATTTGAGTTTGCGATTTTAATTCAAGGTTTGTTCATTCTTGGTTCTTAATTTTGTTTGCGAGTGAATTGGAAGAGAATCTCATGAATTCGTCTATTTATCTAATATCGAGAGAGTTAGATTCAAGAAACGAATGATCATGGTATTTATTCAATCAATCGATGGTGAAGACTAATTCGACTTAGGGATAAGTTGCGAATTTCAATGGCTAAAAGGAGCGCAAGATCGGTTGTTGTTCACCCTTGGTTCACGTAGGGATGTATTATCAAAGCATGCACAATTAACCAGTGTTTCGAATTAGGGGGTAAGGAGAAACCATTGAAGAACGCTTCGCCGAACCTTGAAGGTTGTCGCCCAGTTGCCCGGGCAATCGCTCCATCAGTTGCCCAGGCAATCGCTTCGCCAGTTGCCCAGACAATCTGACTGTTTCTAGTTTCCAAGGCAATCAAGTTGCTCTTGCACTCAATTAACACGACGGTCCATTCAACTATCACTCCACGACTCACGACAATTGGGGCTACTCTTAAATCAATCATTCCTTTCTATTTTCTTTGTTTTGCTTAGTTTATTTTAGTTATTATCATCTCTATCAATCTCTTTATTTTTCAACGCAATAACTTAAGCAAAGTGGCTCAAACCAATCCATGTGGAGATGATACTCGATACTTATCATATCACTTTATTACTTGCAACGTGTATACTTGCACCGTTTGTGTTGCACTCTAAACATGCAACAAGTTTTTGGTGTCGTTGTCGGGGATTGAAAATTGGTGCTAGTTGTTTTTTTATTATTAGTTTTACTAACTTTTCTTTTTGTTTGTTTTATTAAAAAAATTTAGGTGCGCTACAAGTTAAGGGACATCAACATGTGGGGAAATACAAGTAAATCTATTCGAGAGTTTATGTTGGAAAATAGGAACCAACTGAGAAAAGCATATACTGTTGAAAACTCGTGCACTTTTTATGGAGAACATCTTGTGTTTAAAAATTGCCCTCACAATCCCAGTGCATATGGCTACAAGGAGGACCAAAGATGGTCACAATGGAAAAATCTTTTGTGGTATGATCAAAAACCTCAAATTTTTTTATCATAACAGTTTTGCCGCAGTAACAGATATGCCAGGACAATGTAGTCCTCCTAAAGAGCATTCGAAATCCTTGGAAGACACGCTTCAAGCTTTCATGGCTAGAACTGAATCTCTCATCGAATCTAATCAAGAGCTATCAAATTCTATAGAAGCAAGGATGGCTAGGATGGATGCATTCATGAGAGATTCAATAGATCAAATGAGGAGACTCACATATGCCATGGATAATATGTTCCAACCATCAAGTCCTAGGGATACTGACGTCCCAAGGCCAGAGGACATGGAACAATGCAAATAGAGCTCTCTGATGTGTGAGGAACAACTAAAACCTCAAAGTCGGGAGTATATTGATGAGAAAGACTGCCTAACACTTGATGAACCTCAGCAAAAAATTTCCATGGCAATGATTGAGGAGCCTGAACAAAGCAATGCCACGACAACATTCATAGAGGCTGATATGAGTAATACTACATCAGATTCTGAGGAACATGATGCCCAATATATTACAACAATGTTGATGATGAAGCAGGAATTTGTAGATTGCTCTCATCTACAGTTGCCACGACAATTGCACGACCACATGCAAGATCAAAGAGATGGCAATACTTTGCCAATGGAATATGAGCAGGTCATGCTGAGAGTTATTGCAATAGCATTCTGGCTGTCAGGTTTCTTGCTAGAGATATTTTAGAAACACCTTAGTAAACTCTGTCGAGCATAATATAAGCTGGAAAGTGTTATACATTCATGAGAACTAGGCATAAGAATCCTTGATAAACCTTGCCTGTCATCCCATTTGAGAGTTTCATACACATGAGAGGGTGTGCAAAGTCTTATTATTCAACTCTAGTTTTCATTATTGTTTTTGCTATAACATTTCCTTCACTTGCTCATATCAACTCTTTCATTTATATTTAGTTTTTGTTTTGAGTGCTTGAACTTGACTTAATTTACCTCCAATCCCTGTGGAGGCGATACTAACTCATCACTTTATTAATTGTTTAATATGTATACTTGCACCATTTGCGTATCATTTATAGTACACCCTTACACGCAACACCTGGCCAAGCCTTAGGAGAATCCATGGATGAAAAGATCTTGTGTTTAAGATGTTGGAAATAATGCATTTCCTTGGATTTTCCCACCAGTCTCTCTCATTCTAGATACTATCCTCATTAACCGCCTTGCACTAGATAAAATATCGCATCTTAGTAAAGAAGGCCAGATCTTTGAAGTTCATTTTGTTATCGCTAATTTTTTTATTCCTTGCTATCCAAGTATTCTAGATTAAAGTAGCTACAAAGATAAGACAAACAAATTTAATGGCTCCCGTCACATGAGATGATAAGCAAAAATCAAGATCATCCACTAATCTTGGATTTGTCCATTGAATATTCCACCACCTGCAAATCAAATTCCAAAAGAAGACTACAAAAAGACAATTGAGAAAAAGACGATATGCATTTTAAATATCGGAACCAAACCAAGAGCAAGCACATTGAGCTGCATGCACCAAGACGCCTCGAAGCTTAAGAAATTCATTAGTAGGAATTATATTTAGTTTGAGGAACCATATGAAGGACTTCACTTTTAGGGGAACCTTTAGACTCCAAATGAGATCACAATTGAAGGAAGGATCAGCAATCCCTGCATAAACAAGTAATTTTGACAATTTTTTAACAGAAAAAATTCTAGCAGTTTCGTGAATTCAGATTATACGATCAGGTTTATATTGCTTAACTAACATCTGATTTAATAACAACTTGATGCAGTTAAATATATGAAATTTACGATCCATGAGAGGTCTACTAAAGAGAACACCCCAATTAATCTCCTCCCATTAGCCATCACAAGAGATGTTGAAAATCGTAAAACCTTTTGACAGAACTAATCTGTAAAGTCTATGAAATTTTGCACAAAGTGGAGTACTATCTCACTAAGTATCTTCCCAAAGTAGAATAATTTTACCATCTCCTAGTTACAATCTAAAGGATTCTTTATTCATCCAGTAGTCGACATCTTTAGAAGATAGGTTTTTAACAATACCTTTCCAAGAAATCGAGGCATTTCGGTGGACTTCAGGTTGAAATCTCCATCTACAGATATCATTGTCGTATTTGTGATCGATGATTTTTCTCCATAAAACATCTTGTTCAGTTGCAAAATGTGAACCCCATTTTGCTAAGAGAGTCCTATTCTTAACTTTCAAATCAATTACACCAGCACCACCCTTCTTCTTAAGAAGACAAATTTTCTCCTAATTGACCTTTGCTAATCTTTTGCTTTCACCATAGGAACCCCAAAGGAAATCCCTACGAATTTTGTCAATTTTTTAAAGAACTAATTTGGGAACCTCAAACAGAGACATATATTAAAGGGGCAATGCAGAAAGAACTGAGTTAATTGCACGACCCTTCTATAGAATGGAAGAGATCTACACTTCCAATATGATAATTTGGTTCTAAATTTGACCACCACTGGGTCCCAAGTAATGATTCTCTTTGGATCGGCTTCTAAAGGGATCCCCAAGTAAGTGATAGGGAGATTGCCAATTGAACAACCACAAGCTTTGGCTAGAAGGATACGATCCACTTGATCAACACCCACCCCAAACATCAGAGAATTTTTTTGAAGTGTGAAAACTCTGGACGAAGGAAAATGATGGTTTCATCAGCGGATTGAAGGTGTGATATGGAAAATTTAAGGAGCACGTCTTGGATGCCCTCAATTGAACCTTTGTGTAACACCCCAAATTTAGGGTCGAAAGATAATCGTGTTGGTTAAACTGTTTCGGGTTAGGTAAATTTTGAAGCTATTTTTTTAGATGGATAACCTTGGTTTTCATTAAAGGGCAAAATGGGAATTTTGAATAAAAGAAATAAAGAAAAGGTTTTGAAAAGGTATCATCTTCTCCAAAAACCCCGTTTCACGTAAAACCCCTCCCAAACCCCATTTCACTATTCCATTGCTCCTAACTCTTCATCCAAGCAAGAATTTTCAAGGTAATTTCTTCCTTGCTTAGATTTTTACATATTTGACTTGTACTCATTGAAAACTTTCCTTTAAACCCATTAAAATGCATTTTGGTTTTGGGTTGGAGAAATGGGTATTTTTCATGGGATTTTTATGGGTTTGTTTTACAATGGTTATATATGTGCTTTAATCCAAGTTTTAAGTAGTAAAACATGTTGGGATGATGGTTGGATATGGGGAAACCCGAAATGGGTCTAAAAATGAGATTTTTGGGTTGAAAAGGTAGAGTTTTTGGCTTGGTTTTGGGTTGAAATCGTGGCTGATGATCCCTTTATTGTTGGGGGATGTTTTTAGATGATATTTAGTGTGTTTTGATGTTTGGAAACGATGGGTTCCGCTTGAGGTTTCATTAGAACGAATTTGGGTGAAGTTTGGGTTGAATGTCGATGTGTTTTGTTGCAAGATTGTTGAGTTCTGAGTTGCTGCTATGTTTGTGGGTATATTAGCATCCTAATGTTCTGTTTTGGGTTCCCTAAAGCAGAGGAAATGGATTTGGGCTTCGTGGATGTGAATCTGGGTAGTTCGAAGGCTTGAATCATCATCTTGGATAGCGTTTGTGTGTTGACTGGTGAGTGAAAATCGTTTGGAGCTTTAATATGTTCAATGAAGGTTTCTTGGGGTTTGGGTGGAGCCTTAGAGGCTAACCTACACCCAAGCATAAGTTTGTCTATTCTTGCCGTAATTGGTTGATTGTTGGCGTTCGTGTTTATGTGTGTTGTGGTGTTGATTGCGGAATGCTTTTATCCCCGTTTTAATGTTGTTGTGTTGTTGTAGTTGATGTCAAGCCTTGCGTGATGGTTAGTCATTGTGTACGGTGATGTGTAGTCCCACCGGTAGTGACTGGTAGATGAGTACGATGACGAGTAGTCCCACCGGAAATATGCTAGTTGTTGTATACGGTGATGTGTAGTCCTACCGGGGGGATGGTTGTGCATGTGCATACCATGTTTCGTTTATGCTTCTATTTTATCGTATCTCTTTCTTAAATGGTTTTGCTTTTAAAACTAAGATATACGTTTTGAACTGCATTGTTGTTGTGTTATAGAGCTCCGCTCACTAAGCTTTAAGCTTACGCTCTCTTTTTCCAAAAATGCAGATCGTTAGTAGCTTCGGAGGCAAGCGGGGTAAGGGAGGAGTTCTTTGCTAGCTCAAAGTATGATTTTCTTAGTTGTAATGATACTTAGGCAATGGGAATGCTAGACCATGTTAGAGAGTCGGTGTTCAACTTCTTATGTTTGGCTATTGTTAATGTTGCTAACATGTTTTAAATGTTGATACCATGATATGTTGAGGCTTGTTATGGCCTTGGGTTAATTACTATGTGTTTTGACTTGTTGGTGTTTTTGAACTAAAGTGTTCTTGTGAGCTTTTGGGTTTGAGATCCATTTTTGTGTGTATGCATATTTGAAGCTTGTATTTAGGGTGTTTTGCCTCTAGATTGTTTGTATAATAAGTTTCCATATGGTTTGTGATGTTTTGGGGTAAGTTTGGGAACGTTTGGAGATGCCGAAATGCATTTTCGGGCCAAACTGTGTCCAAGCGTTTCAGAATGTCTGATATGGTTTCAGAACGGCCAAGCTCCAGGGGCACCCGTATCGGAACGAGGATGGTGCCGTTTCGGTACAATTTTCCACTGGAGGCTCATGTTTCAGAACCATGAGGGGCCGTTCTGGAACGGCCTGATGTTGCCTTTTGGATGCGAGCCCGCGTTTCGGAACGGGTAGTCCTGTTTCGAAACATAGGTAGTTAAAATGGTTGAAGGGCATATTTGAAGGTTTCCAAATGTTACATTTTAGTCCATAATCATTGTATGCTTCCTAGTTGAGTTTATATGTATCCTTTGTGATGGTTTTGCCTCATGCACATGGAACTTGACTAATAACTACTTGGTAAGGCTAAATTACCTTTATGCTTCTGCTGGGTATGTATCCGTGTTCGCTTTCCCCCGGTTGCCATTACACATAGGGTTAAACGTGACATCTAGATAAGAGTAAAAATGAAAAAAATAGGGTTGCTAATCGGAGTGTGGCCTTAGCGGGTTTCACTTCGGTTTTCCCCGTGTAACCCATTCGGTTCGGTCTGCTGGCTAGGCTGGGACGAGGGGTTTACATTTGGTGGTATCAGAGCCTCGGTTACGAGGTCTCCCGGGAAGGTAAGTCGGGTAAGTTGGTTTCTTTTGTTTGTTTGCCATTGCACGGTGTGTGGAAGCATGTTTTCTCGTTCTTGTTTTTTGTTGAAGTTTTGTCGAGTGTTCCCATTGCTAGGTGTTGTTATTGGAAAATGGTTTTGGTTTAAAGAGCTTGAGCACTTGGATCCTTGCCCTTGCTAACCCAATGTTTTCTTGTGTGTGATGTGTTTATTGTTTAGATTTTATCTTCGTTATGGTAAGACCAAGAGAGCGGCCTAGAGCGGGTGACCAGGCACCCGGGGATGTGACTCATGTTCCTCCTGCTCCCGATGGTAATAAGGTGGATGTCGGAGGTAATGTGCCTCAGGCCGGTGTGAATGTTGGAGGAAATGGAGCTCAGGCTGGTCAGGGTCCGGCAGGTTCAGACATGACTCATTTGATTTAGACTATAGCTGGGGCTTTTCAGACAGCTTTGGACGGTATACATGCTGCACCACCACCTCAGGGTTCGGGGATAGTTTTACCCCTTGAGAGGCTTCGTAGCTTGGGTGGAGTTGAGTTCTGTGGTTTGACTCCCGAGGGTTCAAAGGCTTGGCTCGAGAGCACTACCCGAATCTTAGGCCAGGTGGAGTGCTCAGACACTCGTAAGTTGGGTTGTGTCGTCTTCTTGCTTCAGGGAGATGCGTATGCTTGGTGGACTATCGTTACTTCAGGTATGGCTGAAGCGGATGTCACTTGGGAATACTTTAGAACAACCTTTAAGAAGAAGTATCTTGGAGTCCGATACCAGGATGAAAAGACGAGAGAATTTATGGCCTTGGTTTAGGGTAGTAAGACGGTGTCAGAGTATGAGGTTCAATTTGTGAGGTTGAGCCAATATGCTCCCGAGTTGGTTCCCAGTGAGAGGGAACGGTGTGAGTGTTTTCGTTATGGTTTGGCTTGGGATGTGAGGACTTATATGCTTGCTTCTGATTACACCGAGTTTGATGTTTTGGTCTCTAGGGCCAAAGATATTGAGCAGAACTTAGGCTCGAGTACTCGTGCTAGTGCATCTCATTCCGGGAAAAGACATGCGGATTGGGACAGAGATCATGGCAAGAGGCACAGAGATAGGAGGTATCAACCCAATTTGAGACATAGGGGCAGTAACCATGGATAGGGCCATTAGGGCCAAGGAGCTGTTGTACACACTCCCGAGTGCACTAGAAGCGGGAGACGCCATCCGGGCGAGTGTATGGGCACCTTTCGGGTATGTTGGAACTGTGGTTCCCGAGATCATTTGAGGCGTAACTGTCCACACCCGGCTAGGGGCGAACATGCTCCAGCTAGGATGTGTGAGCTTTAGTGAGGCCGTGGGTGCGGTTGATGATAGACTCGGGTTTGACACATTCGTACATTTTGGGTGAACATACAAGGTCTCTAGGTTTACCATATGAGTGGTTAGAAGTAGGTGTGAATGTTACTAGTTCTTTCAGTGAGACTGTGGTAGTTAAGAAGATGTATAGGAGGTTTCATTTGATGATTCAGGGCCATGTGTTTCCGGTTGATATGATGGAATTACCATTTTATGGTTTTGATATGATTTTGGGTATGGATTGGCTCGTAGAGCATAGAGCTAGGGTAGACTTTGAGACCAAGAGAGTCTCATTGAGGCTTACGGATGATTTTGAAGTTGTAGTGGTTGGAGAGAACATTAAGTTCTTGTCCAATGTTGTTTCTGCTTTAGAAGCTCAGAGATTGATGGATTCGGGTTGTCAAGCGTATTTGGCTTATGTGATGAATCTGAATATGAGTGAGGTTAGACCACAAGACATCAGAACAATTTGTGATTTTCTGAGTGTTTTTCCGAAAGTGTTTCCGGGTTTGCCTCCAGATAGGGAAGTTGAGTTTGCTATTAAGACGTATTCTGATTTTGCACCTGTGTCTATTGCTCCGTATAGAATGGCACCGAAAGAGTTGAAAGAGTTGAAGACACAACTTCAGGAACTGTCGGATAGAGGTTTCATTAGGCCTAGTATTTCTCCGTGGGGTGCCCAGGTCTTGTTTGTGAAGAAAAAGGACGACAATATGAGGATGTGTATAGACTATAGGCAGTTGAACAAGGTAACAATGAAGAACAAGTACCCTTTGCCGTTGATAGATGACTTGCTTAATCAGTTGAGAGGTGCATCAGTGTTTTCGAAGATTGATTTGAGATCGGGTTACTATCAATTGAAGGTAAATGATGTGGACATACCGAAGACAGCCTCCCGTACACGTTATGGGCACTACGAGTTCTTGGTAATGCCTTTCGGTTTGACTAATACTCTGCTGCATTTATGGATATGATGAATTGAGTGTTCCAAGAGTTTTTGGATAGGTTTGTAGTAGCGTTCATAGATGACATCTTAGTGTACTCCAGGACCGAGGAAGAGCATGATGAGCATTTGCGTCTAGTGCTTCAGACTTTGCTTGAAAATCAGTTGTATGCCAAGTTAAGTATATGCGAGTTTTGGATTAGGGAGGTGGTCTTCTTAGGTCATGTGATCTAAGCCAATGGAATAAGTGTGGACCCCAAGAAGATAGAAGCCATAATGAATTGGGAGCAACCGAAGTCGGTGACTGAAATTCGTAGTTTCCTAGGCTTGGCAGGGTATTATCGAAGATTTGTCGAGGGATTTTCGAATATTGTGGAACCCTTAACTAAATTGCTACAGAAGAATGTTCCGTATGAGTGGTCAGATGTAAGCCAACAAGCGTTTGAGAAGTTGAAGAAAGCTTTGACTGAAGCTTTTATTTTGATTCAGCCTGAACCGGGGAAAGAGTTTGTGATTTAGAGTGATGCCTCGTATGTAGGTTTAGGTTTTGTGCTTATGCAAGAGGGTAAAGTTGTAGCTTACGCTTCGAGACAGTTGAAGGTTCACGAGAAGAACTACCCCACTCATGACATAGAGTTAGCTGCAGTAGTGTTTGCTCTGAAGATTTGGAGACACCACCTTTATGGTGAGAAGTACACCGTTTATACTGACCACAAGAGTTTGAAATACTTGATGACTCAGAGAGAGTTGAAGCTTAGACAACGTAGGTGGATAGAGCTTCTTAAGGACTATGACCTTACGATAGTGTATCACCCGGGTAAGGAAAACGTAGTGGCCGATGCTCTGAGTAGAAAAGTGGCAGTTGAGTTGCGAGCTATGTTTGCGAGATTGAGTGTGTCATGGGATGACGGTTTGATAGCCGAGCTATAGGTTAAACCTTCATTGGTTCAGTTGATTCGAGAGAAATAGTTGCAAGACGAGTCTTTATCACCTCACGTGCAAGATATAGTTGAGGGTAGACCTATAGATTTCTGCTTTGGCGAGAATGGGATCCTATGTTTCAAGGATAGGATAGTAGTCCCAGAAGATACCGAGTTAAGGCGTACTATCTTGAATGAAGCACATAATAGTCCTTTTGCTATGCATCCGGGTAGTACGAAGATGTATCGTAGGTTAAAAGAAGAGTTTGTGAGTAGGTGTATGGTATGTCAGCGAGTTAAGGTCGAGCATCAGTTTCCTTCAGGTTTGTTAAGCCGTTGAAGATTCCAGAATGGAAGTGGGAACGTATTACCATGGACTTTGTGTCAGGTTTACCGTTGACTCCTTCAAAGAAGAATTCAGTGTGGGTGATAGTCGACAGAGTCACTAAGTGTGCCCATTTCATACCTGTTCATACTACCTACACCTTATATAAGTTAGTCGATATGTACATCTGTGAGATAGTGAGGTTGCATGGGGTACCGAAGTCGATTGTATCAGACCGAGATCCGAGGTTTACAACCATATTATGGGAGTGTTTGCATCGTGCTTTGGGTACTTGGTTGAACTTCAGCACTTCGTATCACCCGAAATCAGATGGTCATTCAGAGAGAGTGATTCAGGTGTTGGAGGACATGTTGAGGTGTTTCATCATCGAATTTCAAGGTTCTTGGAAAAAAACCTACCGTTAGTGGAGTTTGCATACAACAACAATTATCAGGCTAGTATTTAGATGGCACCGTATGAGGCCCTGTATGGTAGGAAGTGTAGAACACCTATTTGTTTGGCCGAGGTTGGACAGAAGCTTGTATTGATGCCAAACTTGCTTAAGGGCACTACCGAGAAGGTAAAACTGATCTGTGATCGCTTGAAGGCAGCTTCAGACCGACAGAAATCGTATGCCAATTTTAAAAGAAAGGAGATAGAGTATGTCGTGGGCGACAAAGCGTTCTTGAAAGTCTCACCTTGGAAGAAGGTGATGAGGTTTGGTAGGAAAGGTAAGTTGAGCCCGAGATTCATTGGTCCTTATGAGATAGTTGAGCGAGTTGGTCTCGTTGCCTATAGATTGAGACTGCCGGTCGAACTAGAAAAGATTCACAATGTGTTTCATATTTTGATGCTTCAAAGGTTTAAGTCAGATCCGTCACATGTTATGCCAGTTGAAGAAATAGAATTGAATCCGGATTTGACCTACGATGAAGAACCAGTTGAGATTTTGGCTTCGAACAACAAAGTGTTGCGAGGAAGGACCATTGAGTTGGTTAAGGTTAAGTGGCGACACCGAGGGGTGGAATAAGCCACTTGGGAGAAAAAGGATGACATGAGGAAGCAGTTTCCATATCTCTTTCCGCCAGGTAAATTTCGGGGACGAAATTCCTTAAGTGGGGGAGAGTTGTAACGCCCCGAGTTTAGGTCGGGAGATAATCGTGTTGGTTAAACCGTTTCGGGTTAGGTAAATTTTGAAGCTATTTTTTAGATGGATAACCTTGGTTTTCATTAAAGGGCAAAATGGGAATTTTGAATAAAAGAAATAAAGAAAAGGTTTTGAAAAGCTATCATCTTCTCCAAAATCCCTTTTTCACGTAAACCCCCTCCTAAACCCCATTTCACTATTCCATTGCTCCTAACTCTTCATCCAAGCAAGATTTTTCAAGGAAATTTCTTCCTTGCTTAGATTTTTACATATTTGACTTGTACTCATTGAAAACTTTCCTTTAAACCCATTAAAATGCATTTTGGTTTTAGGTTGGAGAAATGGGTATTTTTCATGAGATTTTTGTGGGTTTGTTTTACAATGTTTATATATGTTCTTTAATCCAAGTTATAAGTAGTAAAACATGTTAGGATGATGGTTGGATATGGGGAAACCCGAAATGGGTCTAAAAATGGGATTTTTTTGGGTTGAAAAGGTAGAGTTTTTGGCTTGGTTTTGGGTTGAAATCATGGCTGATGATCATTTTGCTGTTGGGGGATGTTTTTAGATGATATTTGGTGTGTTTTGATGTTTGGAAACGATGGGTTCAGCTTGAGGTTTCATTAGAACGAATTTGGGTGAAGTTTGGGTTGAATGTCAATGTGTTTTGTTGCAAGATTGTTGAGTCCTGAGTTGCTGCTATGTTTATGGGTATATTAGCATCCTAATGTTCTGTTTTGGGTTGCCTAAAGTAGAGGAAATGGATTTGGGCTTCGTGGACGTGAATCCGGGTAGTTTAGAGGCTTGAATCGACATCTTGGATAACGTTTGTGTATTGGCTGGTGAGTGAAAATCGTTTGGAGCTTTAATATGTTCAATGAAGGTTTCTTGAGGTTTGGGTGGAGCCTTAGAGGCTAACCTAGACCCAAGCGTAAGTTTGTCTATTCTTGCCTTGTTTGGTTGATTGTTGGCGTTCATGTTTATGTGTGTTGTGGTGTTGATTGCGGAATGCTTTTATCCCCGTTTTAATGTTGTTGTGTTGTCGTAGTTGATGTCAAGCCTCACATGATGGTTAGTCGTTGTGTACGGTGATGTGTAGTCCCACCGCTAGTAACTAATAGATGAGTATGGTGACGTGTAGTCCCACCGGAAATATGCTAGTTGTTGTGTACGGTGATGTGTAGTCCCACCGGGGTGGATGGTTGTGCATGTGCATACCATGTTTCGTTTATGCTTCTGTTTTATCGTATCTATTTCTTAAATGGTTTTGCTTTTAAAATTAAGATATACGTTTTGAAATGCATTGTTATTGTGTTCTAGAGCTTCGCTCACTAAGCTTTAAGCTTACGCTCTCTTTTTTCAAAAATGCATATCGTTAGTAGCTTCGGAGGCAAGCGGGGCAAGGGAGGAGTTCTTGGAGTTCTTTGCTAGCTCAAAGTATGGTTTTCTTAGTTGTAATGATACTTAGGCAACGAGAATGCTAGACCATGTTAGGGAGTTGGTGTTCAAACTCCTATGTTTGGCTATTGTTAATGTTGCTAACATGTTTTAAATGTTGATACCATGATATGTTGAGGCTTGTTATGGCCTTAGGTTAATTGCTATGTGTTTTGACTTGTTGGTGTTTTTGAACTAAAGTGTTCTTGTGAGCTTTTGGGTTTGAGATCCATTTTTGTGTGTATGCATGTTTGAAGCTTGTCTTTAGGGTGTTTTGCCTCTAGATTGTTTGTATAATAAGTTGTCATGTGGTTTGTGATGTTTCACGGTAAGTTTAGGAATGTTTGGAGATGCCGAAATGCATTTTCGGGCCAAACTATGTCCAGGCATTTCAGAACGTCTGATATGGTTTCTGAACGGCCAAGCTTTAGGGGCACCCGTATCAGAACGGGGGTGGTGCCATTTCAGTACGATTTTACACTGAAGGCTCCTATTTCGGAAGCATGAGGGGTTGTTTCGGAACGGCCTGATGTTGCCTTTTGGACGAGAGCCCGCGTTTCGGAACGGGTAGTCCTGTTTCGAAACGCAGGTAATTAAACGGTCAAAGGGCATCTTTGAATGTTTCCAAATGTTACATTTTAGTCTCTAATGCTTGTATGCTTCTTATTTGAGTTTATATGTATCTTTGTGATGGTTTTCCCTCATGTGCATGGAACTTGACTAATAACTACTTGGTAAGGCTAAATTACCTTTATGCTTCTACTCGGTTCGTATCCGTGTTCATTTTCCGCTGGTTGCCATTACACATAAGGTTAAACGTGACATCTAGACAAGATTAACAATGAAAAAATAGGGTTGCTAATCAGAGTGAGACCTTAGCGGGTTTCGCTTTAGTTTTCCCCGTGTAACCCGTTCGGTTTGGTTTGCTGGCTAGGCCGGGACGAGGGGGTTACATTTTGGAAATTGCCCTTTCCAGCAGAAGATGAAGACCTTTGGTGACCATTATGAAGAGGAAAGGTGAAAAGGGATCACCCTGACTCAAGCATCTCTTCATTAAGTATTCATTGGTGGGAGAGCCATTTAATAAAACTGAAACTCTTGTCGTAGAGATACACTCTTTGATCCATCCACTCTATTTGATCCCAAAGCCCATCTTTTGTTAATTCATATCGAGCAAGTCCCATCTTACGCAATCGAAGGCTTTAGAGAAGTCTAGGTTTAGGTTCACCCCTCCCATATTCTCGAATCCCTGCTGTAGAGTGTGTAATACTTCTTTAGCTATAGGAATCTCCTTGAAGATTTTCCGCCCCTTCAGGAAGGTACATTGAGTATTGCTAAGAAGGGACTCCATAACACTTCTTAATTATCTGGAACGAACCTTTGAAATGATATTATAAAGTGAATTAACAAGAGCGATTAGGAGATATTCCGATAAGGATGTGGGGGCAGTCCAGCTTAGGGATGAGGGCAATAAAAGAAGTGTTGTTGTTTTTACCCAGCTTCCCTGTAACACCCTCAAATGTTCCTAAGTGATAATTGGACTTACCAACTAATAATAAAGTTAAACTAATTGATAAACTACTTGGTAATTCGATCACTCATGATCAAATTGAATAAATGGCAAATTGCCGAATAGGATAAATTATGAGCCAATTGAGTAAAATTAAATTATGGGTACTTGCATGTCTCAAACCCGGAACTACCCAATTTCCCCCTCCACTATCTTACCTCTTAAGAGCCAATTATGGAGGGAAAATTAGTCCAACCAAAGCTTGGTGAGTGACAACTTGTCATCACCACCAACCCTTCTCCTAACCAGCTAAGCAACCAAGAGAGAGAAGAGTTGGAGCTTGGCTGAAAATCCATGGAGAATCTCCATATCCCTCTTGCATGAAGTTCATTTTGGTTTGGAAAAATTTAAAGAAAAAGCTTGGTGAGTTCCTTGTTCCAAGCTATGTTTGATATTAGCTTTGATTATGGAAATTATGAATGTTGGCATGTTTATTAGTTGATTCGAACCTTGAGGTGAGAAATTCAGGTAGAGTAGTTCAAATATTGTGTGATAGAAGTGATTGATCTTGCAACAATGGTTATTAAATTTGGGGTTAGCCGAATCTTAGAAGAATTCTTAAGCTTTTCCTTAATATTATGGTATATGGAAGTCTTAAAAATTGGAGGACTTGCAATCGAAATTAGAAAAATTCATGTAGGAAATAATCATTCGGGGAGATGTATTCTAAAAGATAGAGCTGCTAATTTGAGGGAAAATATAATGAGAATAGTGAATTTGATGTTAGATCGAAGCTAAGAACTCAAAAAGGAAAAATGGAAAGTATAGGGACTAGAACAGTCGAATTGAAAAATTGTTAGTTAATTGGGTAAATTAGAAGCTGTAAATATTAAGAATGAGTAAAAATTTAATAGGAGTAAATAAAAGAAGAAATTAGAAGATTAATTAGCAATGGAAGTAAGCTAATTAAGTGTGTTAGATGTAAAATAAGCTAATAAGGACTATTCTGGAAAAATGAATTAAATTGAAGGACTTAGATGAATTAATTGAAGCTAATTTCAGTACAGGAATTAAATTAGTATAAGATATGTTGTGCCCAAAAAAGGAATTAGTTGAATTAGTGTAGAAATTAGATTGGTCAAACCATTTTAGAATGCCTTTAAAATTGAGAGCAGTTTTAAAACACTATTTTGACTCAACTTTAATGAATAATCTGCTTTAATCAGGAAGTAGTTTGAGAATAAAATTTTTATGGTCTTAAATTTAGTTATGTAAGATTTCTAACGATATATGATAATCACAATTTCGACTTACGGATAAAAAGTTATAAGCCAACCAATATAGGGGGTTGCAAACTGTTCGAAATAGTGCAATGACCAATAATGTACCATTTGATGCTTGTAATTTAAGATTTGTCTTCTAAAAGAAGATATTAACATATGTTTATTGTTTGGAATGTATTGGACTAGAACAAAGAAAAAAGGGTTTCGAAGAAGGCAACTCAATAGGCAAGAAGGACTCACTCAAAGGCATCTAAATTCAAGAATAGCTAGGAGTATTGTTTGTGTATGATTGTAACTTAGGTTCTAACCAATTTATCATGATAATTTGCCTCAATTATGAAATCGGATTAATATATATTTGGTAACTAGGGAAGAATAACTTAAATTAACAATTGAATGCTTTGATTGAAACTTGTGGATGATTGGAAGGGTGTTTTCTTGTGAATCCTTGATTGTTTGTCTAATTGATGTTTGTTGATGATCATAGAGAAGGTTATGAATTTGATAAATTTATATATATAGAGGCTGGAAATTGGATCTTCAAATTAAAGAAACTTATGTATTGATATAGCTATTAATTGAATTGGATGAATATATATATATATATATAATTTCGATTGAGCTTGTATTGTTACCTTAGATTATTAATTGACGCATTGTTTCTATGCATTGAGTTATTTTAGTATGTTATAGTCTAGAAGTCAAAGTGTGTAATGAAGAGTGAGTACTTAATTGGCAGAATTGAATAGAAGTGTGACTATATGATGGTTAATTACTATTGCTTGCATCGTCTTCTCTTCAATTAATTAAAAGAACAAATTAAAGAGTGTGAAACAAAGACCTTGGTTCTAGTTATTTCTAGGTAGTATGACATGCCTAGAGTCTAGAGCTCGACTTGCTAAAGTACCAAGTGTACTGTCTTGATGATGATATAATTATCTCCTTTTAGATACTTAGGGTATTGACTTGATAGATACCATGTGTATCGACTTGGTTGGGTGTAGAAGACATCTTCTTGTTTCGGATACTTAATGTATCTACTTGAAATATATGACTCGTATACCTTTGAATTAACTAGGTACCAAGGCTAAATTTAATTATATGGATCTTGTTATTAATTGAGTTGGTTAATATAATAAAGGTCATGTATTGAATTGTTTCTTATGAATATGGTGTGGATCGAATTGAAATCTAATGTTAATTTGAAGTGGAATTACATTGATTGTTCCAATTGAATCGAGCATGTCTAGCAATGGTAATAGAAATCAAATGGTGTGATGTACCTATCCTTGTCATGAATTGGACGATTGATGTGCATGTATGTATTACTTGGTCATCTTTAAGTTAAAACTTGAAATTGACAAATATCATTACCTCACTAAGTACTTCTATGTACTTATCACCTCTTGTTGTTATTCTTCCCAAAATTCAGGATCGATCGGTTAGAGTTTCTCAATCCTTGGAGCTATATATTCAAGTGAAGGAAGATTGAAAGTATGTCATGCTTTGATTATTTTTTGATGATAGTGGGTGGTTTAGGATCTTGCATTGTGTTCTTGGTTCTTTGTATCATGATGATCTTTAAACTTTATTTAAGATGTTGTATTGAATGGTAGGATGGTGACTTTCTTTTGAATACCATGAGATTGTAAATGTTATTTTCATGGTGTTTTGTGTAGAGGCATGATAATCTTCTTCTTTTTTTGTATATATGTTATGAATATAAGAATGAATTATAGTCATGTATGCCTCTTGTTATGAGATCATATGATAATCAATAAAACGAGTATGATCCTTGAAAGTTTAGTGAATTTGATATACTTATTGCCATTATGAGTTCGAATTGTGTAAAAAGTTTTATATAGATGAGAAAGCTAGTCACTTGGATTACTTGTAAACTATTCGAATTGAATGGAAATCTTGTAATTGATAATTGATATAGTTAATTAGAGAAGAGATCATAGTTATAAGAGTTAAATATGTTGATTAAATTGTATTGTTTAAGGATTAGAACCGAATAGATTTCTTAATAATCAAAATTTAATTGCTATAGTGAAGATATATATTTGGAAATTGTTTTATTGATCATTGTTTAGTTCTTCTTATTTTAAAAAAGAAAAAAATTTAAACTGGCCCACTTTTCAGCTATCTAGATTTGAATTGTTTTCGAACGCCCATTGCTCCTAACCCGGTGAAAATTTCCAAAACCTTTGGAGGTCTTCTTTGATTAAATCCTAAATTTTTTTCAAAGAAAAAGATGTTAAATCCATTGGGGGCAGGGGCTTTCAAGTCGTCACAGCTCATGATTGCATCTTTGATCTCATTCATAGAAAAAGGAGCCTCGAGCATATTTGATTCGCCTTCTGCCAATTGCTTGAAGTCGACATTGAAGATAGCTTGCCAACCCCTTTACTGTTGAAATGATTCTTCGAAACTAACTGCTTGAGTTTCTTCGAATCGTCTTCATCGCGGCCACCTAAATTTAAGCCGAGAGCCAATCTTCTTTTACTGCGAAGTTTAACTACTCTATGAAAAAAAATGAAGTGTTTCTGTCTCCACACTTAATCTAAGGTGGCGTCCCGCGTACCCAATACGTCCCCAAGACGGGACGATGCGGGGACGACTGGGAGACGACCCGGGGGCGTCCAAATTTTACCGGGGACGGTCAAATTTATATTGGATACGGTCAACGCTTATTGGGGACGTACCCAGGGACATATCCGAATATATTTACTTAAAAAATGGAAAATAAAACCCTCATCTTCGATGTAAGGAAGGTTTTAAAAACCATCAAACTTATCCGAAATTAAAAAGCTCAAGGATAATTAAATTAAAAAATTATCCTTAAAAAACTACTAAATTAAACACTCCACCTAAAAACTATAAACTTAAAACTTTATCTCAGCCAAAAGGCCAAGATTAGATTGCTTCCTTGTTCTATCTGATAAATGCCTATTTATAGGCTGCTTTCTCTCCTTGCTTTATGTATCTTAAGGATGTGGGATATTAGTTGTGTATTGTATTTGTAACCTGTTTTAATGTTTAATCACTCAAGCTTTAAATAGGAATGGATAAATATATATTTCAGCCATGTCATCTTTTAATTTTATTATTTTAGTTATTCATTTTCTCTTTATTTAGAATGTAAAGTTAAATTTTCGTTCAATTTAGTCATTTAATTTTAGTAATATCTTAATCTAAGTGTTAAAAAGTAATTTAAAATTATTAGAAGTGAATTTAAATAACTACAATTATAATTATTGTTTAATACAATTATAATTTTAGTCCATATTGTATTATAAATTTTAATATTTTTTATTATATATATATTAAATTTTATTTTATATTTGCCGTACCCGTACCCTCTAATTTTGAAAATTGTCGTTTTTTGTCCCCGTCCCCGTACCCGTATCTGTCCCCGTATCTGTATCTGTGCAACTTAGCTGCAAATTGACTCCATATGGTGTTGCTTAAAGACTCCTCCTCAACATGACCCTGGATTCTTAGATAACTTGTTTCATCTTTCTCTATAATGTTGCTACTATTACATAGATTACCTGCTTGCTTCACCTGGGATATGTTTTTCCTTGGCGTTCACCTGCTATATTTTCAAATGGCGATTGCTTGCCAAAACTAACTGCATTTCTAGACTTATTGTTGAGGTTTCTTCTTGAATCTTGATGGCGAACGCCACTAGGATTCGGTAATCGTAAAGGCGAAACCCATTCAACCTTTCCATTGCTCTTTCAGCATCCAATTTGTTTGAGTATCTCACGAAGCCAAATCTCTTGCTCCGTTTTTCCTTCTTCCTTGCTATGAAAGAGTCGACGATATCTCCGTGTCTTCCAAAAACTTGTATCAGACCGCTCCAATGCAATGCTGCCAGAATGTTTTGCACGAACAAGGTGACTGTTTGGCTGCCGCTGCTTTCCTTATTCTCCATAGCTTTTATTTTTTTCAACTTAGTTATTCATCTAGTTCATTGTAGTAGTTTTAATACTTAATAAACCCTTATATTTTTTAGTTCAATAATTTGGCAACTCTCAACATTCGATTTTGGCTCTGTCCTTGTGTGTATTGTATATGGTTATGGAAAACCATTAAAATTGGAACTAATTATTATCATAATATTATAAATGTTTACAATTAAATTTAAACAGAAATTCGAACTCGACTCGACTAAAAAATCAAATAAAGTTTGAGTTATCAAATAGGACTCTTCAACTCAACTAACTCAAACTTTTTTTTACTTAACTCGATCGAATGCCCACCCAACTCTTAACTTTAAACGAAAATTGTATTAAAACCTCATAAAAGAACTAAAAACTAAATAAATTTAAATGGACAATAGGTTCTCATGAGATTGTGACCCAACACAAATTTCGTGCTTGAAATTTGGAGGCATCGTTTTACACAATGAAGACAATACCTTCTCAGCCAACTAATATGTTTAATTTTGTGATGTTAACATATTCGGTAATTTTGTTATACTCCACCATAAAAAATCTGACAGTTTGTTCGTGGTGTAAACGAAGAAATAAAAGCCGAAACTGATGAGAATATATACAAAAAAATTAAATTTCGATGTCCTTGCGACCTTTACAATTTATGCAGGTCAATTTCAACTTCTATGTGGTAACTTTCGTAGCATTGTCGTCTCAACAAATTTGGCCCGTAAGTTTGGTTATGCACATTTTTCACCTTCCGATTTCATGTATATATTAATTTCATTATCCGATATTTTGTTTGTATTATCTGAGACTATGAGACATAATTTTAGATTATAATATAAAATTTTAATATTTGGTTTACTTTGTAATCTTATATACGATATAATATAAGATTATGACAATCTATTTCATAAAGGGGCATTTTGGTTGATTATCTAAGATTATGAGACCTAATATAAGATTTCGGTATAGGACATAGCGAAATCTCCCGGGGACTAAAGGGGGACATGGCCTATTAAAACTTAGAAAAATTGTCACTAGGCTTCTTAAAAGTTTTAAAAACTATATTTAATTCCCACAAAATGTTAAAAAATAATTGTATATCTCTTTAAAATTTTACATTAAGATGTATTAATAAATTAAGTTGAATTTGTATTCTCAATCATAGATATTAGTTTCAAAACATGCGAATTTAAATTAATTTTTTAAAATATTAAAAAAAATCATGACTTTTATAGTTTCTATCTATTTTATAATTTTAATAATGAAATAAGAAAAACTAAAGTTGTGGGAAACACAATTTGATTTTCCCTCTAAATTTTTAAATTGATAAATTGAAAGTTTTCAACTAATATTTTAAATACTTTTATTCTTGTACTTTATTCAATAAATAAAATTATACTAATTTGCTCAATATTTCAGGAGTTTTTTCTACAAATTAAATGTCAATATCAACTACTATAATTTCATTCAAAAAAATATCAATGAAAGAATGATTGAAAATAGACATAACCTACATGGTAATGCACGTCGTGATAGTAATGTCATAAATGGAAACGATTAATCAATTGACGATAAATGGCTTGAAATGATGTGATAAACCTACATGGCGGCGTGTGTCACAACTATGTTAATTTTATAAAATTGTATAAAATATAAAATATTTTTCTCTTCTGACTTGTCATCCTGTCAAGTTATTTCAAGTTGTTTATCATGCCATTTTGACCTAAAATAAAACATTGAGAGTTAAATTGCTTCAAATGAGGACAAAACAACTATTCAGTCAAACCTTATGAACTTTTTTTAGTCAAATTTTTGACCTACATGGTCCCACTCGAGAAGTGTTACTCACTTACTCACCACCCAACCTACTATAATTTTATTGGTTGAGACAATGAATGACCTAGTGAGAATGACCCATAATATAATTTTTCATGAAAAGGTTGACTAGTATAAAAAGATAAAAATATGCTTACTTTTAATTGAAATCAAAGAAAGTATTAATTTAAGAGCTTAGTTAAATAGGGTCTACTAGTTTAATAAAGACACTTTTAATATATTACTTTTTATGTGCAGCAATTTAACACATGGACATGGTGTATATAAAATAAAAAAGGAAAAATAATCATAAGAGAGAATAGTTATAGTACTATTCAAGTAATTGGAAAAATAATATTGGTTTTATAATTAATTGCAAATTCGAACCGCATGAAAGGTAAAAAAAACAATAGATCAATCAGAAAATGAAAAAATAAGAGTGATTCCCCAATCCAAACACCATCATTATCGGACGATAATTTGGAAGATTAACCAATTGAATTACTTCCAAATTATTTCATTGATATGCTTTGAGATTTGATTGTATACACAAAATATCTCATTTGTAGTGACAGCTTCAAATCAAATATTTCCTGCGGCTGGAACCGTGTTTGCAACTGTGGCTGCAGGTTGTGGTTGTGGTGCTGGTGCTGGTGCCGACGATGAGGATGATGATGATGAAGAGAACATCTTCTCGATACCGCTAAACGTAGTGACACGACACAAGTTAAGAATCGTAATGTACACAAAGAAAATAAAAACAATAACAAATGCGTTTATAAATTTTTAGAATTAAGATAATGTTGATTTCCGTGATTTTTTTCTCACTTGATCTTGGCCTTGGCCCAGTCGGTCCATGAGGAAGAGCCTTTTTTCTCTGTTGATGGCCCGCCAGCAGCTGGTGCAGCAGCTCCCTTAGCGTCTGTTGCCGGTGTGGATGAAACTGCAGTTGCAGCATCGCCGACGACGGAATGAACTGAGTGAATCATGATCATGGAGATCAAAACAATAACTAAAGCAATCTTTGCCATTTTTTTGAATTTTCTTTGGTTTTGGTAAAAAAAAGCAAAGAGAGAGTAATGAATTTATTTATTTATGTGAATATGAAATTATTCACTGAAATGTGATTGATGATTTGAAGACTGGAATTATGAACAATTTATAACGTTTTAGAAGAGAAACTTATGGCAAGTTCATAGCTAGGCGACTGATTGTGTTCATAATAACCAAACACTAGTTAAACTGTGAGATCATTTCGATTTTAAGAATACCTGAAAAAAAGCATTTCAAATCTGTGTTTGTTGCATTTGTTTCGGTTATTTTGTTTAATTTAAATCTGATATTTTTAAAATAAATTCAGACTTTATTATTTCCCTTAAAAAAGAGCACACATCCATGATCCTCGTTAAAAAAATATGATTTAATTGTGTATCGAGAATATGATCAAAATAAAAAAATTGGATAATAAATTTGATATTAGAATATGTTTTTGGACAATTGATTCATATATTTAAATAATAAACAATAGTCTATTTTAATTTTTAAAAATTTTGACTAATTAAATTCATATATTTAACGAGATTGAATATTCAATAATCTGATTGAGTGGTTGTGATGGTTTCGTATTATCTTTATTATTTGGTCTGAGTTTATATCGTTGGTTATGAATTTTGTGTTTTCACGTACTCTTTTATTCCGACTAGGTTTAGGGAGGATTTTAATGAGGCATGTGATAACACTTCCCGTGTATGGTTACTCGTTAATGTAATCGTACCATTTCACCAAAAAAAATCATATATTTAACGAGCTTGAATATTCAATAAATGGAGTATTAATTTTTTTTTGACTAAAAGATAATATTATCGATTTTTTTTGTTAACAATTAACTTTTAAATGTGATGACAATAATTTCCGTCGAGGTTTAGGGTTTTTTCTGTATACATTTTTTTAGTGTTTTGTAACATATTCTCTCTGCTCACAATCGCCAACAACTTTCACTCTTAAACTATGAAATAACTTAGCACGCATCCGATATTGCGATCACACATGAATATATGATATAAAAATGAGCTATAATTAAACGTGCAACAAGATAACCGGTGATTTTAAAGGTAAGTGTTTTGAGACGCATATATTACTTTGTTTGGAAAAAGAAAAATTGTCGACAATTTAGAAATTCCTATAGATATTGTGCAGTCAATTCGGGAGGTGATACAAGTTAGGCTTAGGGCGAAAAATATTGTTAGATCTAATTCCATCAACTTACAAATAGAGTATACTTGTATACAACGCCGTACTGGGTAAGGGCAACAAGGGACCTATATTTTTCAAATATTTATAGTTAGAATTTAATTTTTTTAATATTTATTATTTAAAATTTAATTTTTTAATAATTGTTATTAGCGTTTTATTCTTAAAATTCATTTTTTCTGATATTTGTTATTAGGGGAATAACTTTTTTTCAATACTTGTTATTATAAGCTCGTTTTTTCGAATAATTGTAATTAGGGGTCCATTTTTTATTATTTATTGTTATTTCAATACTTGTTATTAGGGTACAAATTTTTCAATACTTGTTATTATGAGGCCAATTTTTCAATACTTGTTACTAGGAGCCTATCTTTTATAATATTTGTTATTAGGGTCCTACTCTTAAATTTTATTTTTTCCGATACTTGTTATTACGAGTCTAATTTTTTTCAATACTTGTTATTTATGGTCTATTTTCCCTAATATTTGTTATTACATGCATACTCTTAAATTTTAATTTTTCAATACTTGTTATTAGGGTTCCATTTTTTCCCTATATTTGTTATTACAAGAATACTCTTAAAA
Source organism: Hibiscus trionum (assembly GCA_030270665.1). Taxonomy (NCBI): domain Eukaryota; kingdom Viridiplantae; phylum Streptophyta; class Magnoliopsida; order Malvales; family Malvaceae; genus Hibiscus; species Hibiscus trionum. The sequence goes on along the minus strand of BSYR01000043.1, from coordinate 108,022 downwards.
CTCAATTTTTTTTTCAAAATTTGTTAATAGGGGCCATTTTTTTATGTATCACTTGTTACTAAGGGTCTAATTTCAAATTTTATTTTTTCCAATACTCGTTATTAGGGAAAAGGGTGAGCAAAACTCCACTCGACTGGAAAAAAAACTGATTTTTTCGACTCGACTCGTCTTGACTCGAAAAAAAATTCAAAAAAAAGTTTGAGTTGTAAAATAAAAATTCTAATAACTCAAAATTTTAGTATTAAGTAGACAAATTTTTAAGTTCGAGTCGTAAGGACTCGTAAACTCGCTTAACTTGAATTTTTTTTGCTCAACTTAACTCGATCGAACGCTCACCCTTAGTTATGGGCCTATTTTTTAAGTTCGCCCATGGGCCACCAAAATCTCAAAAACGGGCCTGGTCCCTGTGCATGGGCAATAGGGGCGCCCGTCCAGGGCTCCTACCCTGCCCATAGCCCATTTTTTTTGAATATTTATAGTTAGGATTTAATATTTTTTAATTTAATTTTTTTAATAATTGTTATTAGCGTTCTATTCTTAAAATTTATTTTTTCTGATATTTGTTATTAGGGGTATAATTTTTTTTGAATACTTGTTATTATAGGCTTATTTTTTCGAATACTTGTAATTAGGGGCCTATTTTTTTATTATTTATTGTTATTTCAATACTTGTTATTAGGGTACAAAATTTTCAATACTAGTTATTATGAGGCCAATTTTTCAATACTTGTTAGTAGGGGCCTATCGTTTCTAATAATTGTTATTAGAGCCCTACTCTTAAATTTTATTTTTTCTGATACTTGTTATTACGAGTCCAATTTTTTTCAATACTTGTTATTTATGGTCTATTTTTCCTAATATTTGTTATTACATGCATACTCTTAAATTTTAATTTTTAAATACTTGTTATTAGAGTTCCATTTTCCCTATATTTGTTATTACAAGAATACAGTTAAAATTAATTTTTTTTCTTCAAAATTTGTTAATAGGGACCATTTTTTATATATCACTTGTTACTAAGGGTCTAATTTCAAATTTTATTTTTCCAATACTCGTTATTAGGGAAAAGGGTGAGCAAAACTCCACTCGACTCGAAAAAACTTGTAACACCCGGGTTTGGAGGTCGGGTGAATTAAAATAATAAAATATTATTTTGGGCCTCGTGTTTTCAAAACAAATAAATTATGTTGGACTTATTTTAAATCAAGCCCATTTAGCCATGGATGTCATGCTCTTGTGGATATCCCATTTCATTAAGGGTAAAATGGTCTTTTGGCCTTGAAATTAAAACAAGACATAAAAAAATTGATTTTCCACCCATCTTCTTCCCCCTTCTCTTCCATTTTCACGACAAACACCCTCCCCTCCTCAAGGTTACTATTCCATCACCCTTCTTCCTCATCATTGAAGGTTTTTGAAAGGTAAACGTATTTTTGAGTTGTCCTCGTTATTCTCTACACACATATACCTTTAGTTTTCATTAAAACCCATGATTTTTCATTTTGAAGTTTTGAAGGTTTGGATTAAAAATGTGAACTTTGTTAGCTTTAACTCAAGTTTTCGATTTGTTGATGTTAGATAAGTTGTTTGCTATCTAAAAGGTCCAACATACTTGATTTTTACTTGGTTTTATGTTGATTTCCGGATTTGGGTTTTGTTGGGGGGTTTTAAAAGGGTTTAAGGTTGATTTGGGGCTATTTTGGGTGAGGACTTGTTGGCTGATGGTTGGTTGATAGTTAAGGGTTGTTTTGGAAGCTTTTAGGAGTGTTAAAAGTGTTGGAATCGATGGGTTTTGGTTGTGCTATAGGGCTGCTCGAAAATGAGAGTTTTGTGGGTGTTCTTGGCTTGATTTGATGCTTAATTGGTGTTATAAGTTACAACAGTGGTTTGTGGTTGTTTTGGTGATTAATAGAGTGTGTTTGATTGTTTAGAGACAAGGAATTGTGTTGCTGAAGCCTTGGGATCGAATCCGGAACCGTTGGGAGCTTGATCGGCTAGAGTTGTTGAGCTTGGAATAGTCGGTGAGTGGTTAATGATTTCAACTTGGTTTAAATTGGTTTTCAAACGTTGGTTCAAGCATGTGGACCTAGGTTGGGCTTGGTAAACCCATCTAGAGTTGGGATTAGAGTGGTAGCCTAATCTCAAGCTTAGTTTAGGAGACCTTTGGTTGAACTTTTAAATGCTTGTTATGCCTCTTGTTTCATATTAATTGTGATTAATGTGGTTATGTATATTGTGATATACATGTGTGCTGAGGCATGATATTTGATGCATTGTTATATGCATGTGGTTATGGAATGTGGTTTGTGCATGATGGTAAATCATGGTGAGTACGTGCTAAGCACGAAAATTGGTAAGAAAGTCGTGAGGTTGATTAATGAAATGTGTTAGTATTGGCACTAGTATGCTTGGGGTACAATGATCGATCATTAGGATGTTTAGTGTGCACACGAGAGTCGAAATGTGCACGTGGTCTTGGTGATGGTAGTCATCAAGATGGAGTACGGGTTCGCCCGGAAATCTTCTTTTATATGTTAGTCGGTGATGAGTGGAATCCCATCGACGGGGCGTGAGGATGAGTGGAATCCCCTCTGCGTGAAACGATGACGAGTGTAATCCCACCGTAAGGTAATGGTTGTGTTGTTGGATGTGAGTTCCAACGGTTATCCGCGTATTCGGGTCATAGCTAGGTGCCAATACGAATTGTTGAATGTGTTGCCAATACGTTTGATATATGTGTTTCCATATGTTGTGTTAATGGACTTGTTGAGCATGGCATGATATTGAGATTGTGTTCATGCATCATTTATATTTGACTCTTGTGGTTTCAAAGGTAAGAACTTATGCATTCTACCTTGGTTGTGTTGCTCGTGCTTGGACCCTGCATTGTCGAGGTTTGTTTTATGAGCTTACCCTCACTAAGCTTTATGCTTACGCTCTCTTTTGTTCGACAATGCAGATCCGTAGTTCGTGGGTTTCTTGTGCAAGGAGAGGGCCTCCAAGTGTGCTAGTTGAGCTTTTGCTATCCTCAAGTATGAATTTTTAAGTTAATGATGTAATAGTTAAGCAATGGGGATCTAGGTTGTTGTTGGTGTAGGAGCTTGTTTAGACTCCTTAAAATGTTGATGTTGGTGGGGCTTGTTGATGCCATGTTTTGAATTGTAAACCATGCTTTATTGCTTACCTTGAATGCTTATGTGAATGTTGGCTCTAAGGCATGAAACCTTAAAATGCTATGTATGACTCTTTTGTGGTGAATGCATGATCTTTTAAATGTCTACCCTTATCGTGTATCTTTGTGTGTTTCGAGCATGTATGTAATAGGGTGTATGCCTCTAGAGTTTATGTGTGCATGTTGTGTTTGATTCTTGAAGTCGTCGAGGGCGTTTGGGATCATTTAGAGATGATTAAAGCTGGTTTTGGAAACTCACAGACTGCAGGTGTTTCGGAACGGGTTGGACTGTTTCAGAACGGGTGTGGTTCCAGGGTCACCCGTATCGGAACGCGTTCCGGTACGGTCTGGCTACTGTGAGCCCCTTTTCCGATACAAGTCTCGAAACACTTTGGCTACTATGGATGCCTATTCCGGAACAAGTTTCGGAACGTCTAGGCGAAATGGGCCGCTGTTCTGAAACGGGGTGGATGCGTTTCGGTACGGGTGTCTGGCTTTTTAAACTGGAGCCCATGTTTCGAAACGGGCAAAACCTGTTTCGAAACACAGGCCTGAAAATGGGCTTTTGACATCTCTAGAGGGTCTCAAGGGTTGGGCTTAGGCCCTGTTTGCTGTTAGGCTTCTTGTGAGTCTTGTTTTCCGCTGTCGCTTCACACATAGGCCTAATTAAATCCATCTAGACAAGATAATAAATGAAAAAGTTTTCTCGGGTTGTTAACCGAAGTGAAGCCTTAACGGGTTTTGCCTCGGTTATCCCCGTGTAGCCCACTCGGACCGGTCAGTCGCCCGAACCGGGACGAGGGGGTTACACTTGTTGGTATCAGAGCCTGAGGTTTCCGAGACCTCGGGCAGGTAAGTGAGGTAAGTTAAATTCTTGTATTGCAATTGCACGATGTTTGCTTGCCATGTAAGCATGTTTGCTTGTTTATCAAGTATGCCTTGATGCTTGCTTAAATTGATCGTTTGTGTGTTGTTTGAAGCATGTTGAGTAGAGTCCCATTGCTTCTATTACATCGGAAAAAGGATTTTTAAGTAAGGAAAACATACTTGAGCCACTTGGACCCGTGCCCTTGCTAACCTTATCTTTGTATGTTGTTGTTGTACTTGTTATCTGTGAGTTGGTATGTCGAGGCCTAGAGGTAGACCGAGGTTGGTTCGTCAGGAACCACGTATTGCGACTCCTGTTAATGAGCCGGTGGTTAGAGTAGAGGCTCCTGTGGAAGAGCCTGCTGTTGGAGTTGGAGCTCCACCACCACCACCACCTCCTCAGCCTGAAGCGGGAGGCGAGGCTGGAGTTGAGGGAGCGGGACCTCAGGTTGGTCAGGGTGGCCAAGGTCCTGCATGGATAGATATGGCTCCGCTAGTTCAAACTATAGCGAGAGCGTTTCAGGCTGCAGTTACCGGAGCTCAGGCTGCAGCTCAGCCAAGAGGGGATGATGCTAGCTTAACGCTAGAGAGGCTCCGTAGCCTAGGAGCAGACGAGTTCAGGGGATCTACGCTTGAGAGGTCAGAGTTGTGGCTGGAGAAGACAATCCGTATTTTAGCTCAGATGGGATGTGTTGGAGCTCGTAAGTTGGGTTGTGTAGTTTCGTTGCTTCAGGGTGATGCCTACACCTGGTGGGTCACCATTACTACTGGCGTACCTGAGGCCGAGATTAGTTGGAATTTCTTTGAGACTGCTTTCAGGAAGAGGTATTTGGGCCCGAGATATATGGATGATAAGAAGCGGGAGTTCATGGCCCTGGTTCAGGGAGACACTTCAGTGACAGATTATGAGATCCACTTTGTCCGACTGAGTCAGTATGCTCCGGAGGTTGTTCCTACTGAGAGGGACCGTTGTGATCGGTTCAGGTATGGGCTTCATGAGGAAATCAAGAGGTACACCTTAGCTTCTGATTATTCTAATTTTGATGTCTTGGTCGCTAGGGCTAAGAAGCTAAGGTATACCTCTTAATTTCCTCATGAAGCCCATATCTGAACCGATTACAACGGTCCCTCTCAGTAGGAACCAACTCCGGAGCATACTGACTCAGACGGACAAAACGAATCTCATAATCAGTCACTGAAGCATCTCCCTGAACAAGAGCCATGAACTCCCGCTTCTTCTCATCCAGATACCTCGGCCCTAAATACCTCTTCCTGAAAGCAGTCTCAAAGAAATTCCAACTGATCTCGGCCTCAGGTACGCCAGTAGTAATGGTGACCCACCAGGTGTAGGCATCACCCTGAAGCAACGAAACTACACAGCCCAACTTACGAGCTCCAGCACATCCCATATGAGCTAAAATACGGACTGCCTTCTCCAGACACAACTCTGACCTCTCAGGTGTAGATCCCCTGAACTTATCTGCTCCTAGGCTACGGAGCCTCTCTAGCGGTAAGCTAGCATCATCCCCTCTCGGCTGAGCTGCAGCCTGAGCTCCGGCAACTGCAGCCTGAAACGCTCCCGCTATGGCTTGAATTAGCGGAGCCATATCTATCACTGCAGGACCTTGGCCACCTTGACCAACCTGAGGTCCCGCTCCCTCAACTCCAGCCTCGCCTCCCGCTTCAGGCTGAGGAGGTGGTGGTGGTGGAGGAGCTCCGACTCCAACAACAGGCTCTTCCACATGAGCCTCAACTCCAGCCACCGGCTCATTTACAGGAGCCGCAACACGAGGTTCCTGACGAACCATCCTCGGTCTACCTCTAGGCCTCGACATACGCGCTCACAGATAACAACTACAACACAACAACAACCACATACAAACAAGGTTAGCAAGGGCACGGGTCCAAGTGGCTCAAATATGTTTCCCTCACTTAAAAATCCTTTTTTCGATATAATAGAAGCAATGGGGACTCTACTCAACATGCTTCAAACAACATACATATACGATCAAACAAGCATACATCAAAGCATACTTGATAAACAAGCAAATATGCTTACATGGCAAGCAAACACCGTGCAATTGCAATACAAGAACTTAACTTACCTCACTTACCTGCCCAAGGTCTCGGAAACCTTAGGCTCTGATACCAACAAGTGTAACCCCCTCGTCTCGGTCCGGACGCTTGACCGGTCTGAGTGGGCTACACGGGGATAACCTAGGCGAAACCCGTTAAGGCTTCACTTCGGTTAACGACCAAAGAAAACTTTTTCATTATTATTATCTTGTCTAAGTGAAATATTAAATCCTATGTGAGAAAGGCAACATCGGAAGAAACAAACTAGGTAAGCAACCAAACAGCCCAACAAAATAACCCATTTTAAACCTAAACATCAGGCCGTATCGGAACGCCCATAGGGTGTTTCGATATGCCTTGACTAGGTCAACTGGCCGAAGTTAGCCAGAGGAGACCGTTTCGAAACAGGGGTGGACCGTATCAAAACACCCTCAACGGTCAACTTCTTGTGGTCAATGATACGAAGACCGTTCCGAAACGCCAAGGCCCGTTTCGATATTTCAATTTATCGTCAAAATCTCAGATTTCCAGTGGCAAAATCGTACCGAAAAGTTCCTTAGCGTACCGAAATGCCTGGCCTGGAACACAGGGACCGTACCGAAATGGAACCAACCATTTCGATACGCCCTCTGTCTGCAGATTGGTTTTAGCTGGTTTTTGGCACAAGGCTGTCCCAAAACACAAGCTAGAACCTCCAACAACCAACATGCTTCACTCAAAAACAAACCACACATAACCAAGCATACTTATCTCACTTCAAGCATATAAAAACCATACATAGATAAGGAGCATCAAATCAACATAAGAATCATTCAAGCATCTAAGATACATGCTTCAACAAGAACATACACTTAAGCATTCAAGGTAAGCAACTTAAACATGGTTTACAATTCAAACATGACATCAACAAGCCACACCAACTACAACATATTAAGGAGTCTAAGCATGTCCTAACACATCACATCCATAATTTACACCCAAAAGCTCAAGACAATAATACATATCCCATTGCTTGACTATTACACCTCATAACTTAAAAGTCCATACTTGAAAGCTAAGATAGCACCAAAAGCACACTTGGAGGCCCTTTCCTTGCACAAGCAACCCACGAACTACGGATCTGCATTGTCGAACAAAAGAGAGCGTAAGCATAAAGCTTAGTGAGGGTAGCTCAATAAAACAAACCTCGATAAAGCAGGGTCCAAGCACGAGCAACAACCAAGGTAGAATGCATGATCTTACCTTCGAACCACATGAGCCAAAAATATCAATGATGCATGAACAAAATATCAATATCATGCCATGCTCAACAAGTCCATATCCACATCATATGTAAACACATATATCAAATCATATTGGCACCTAGCTATGACTCGAATATGCGGATAACCGTTGGAACTCACATCCAACACATCCATTACCTTACGGTGGGATTACACTCATCACCGTTTCACGCGGAGGGGATTCCACTCATCCTCATGCCCCGTCGATGGGATTACACTCATCACCGATCAAGCTTCCAACGGTTCCAGATTTGTTCCCGAGGCTTTACCAACACAAATCCTTGCTTTTAATCATCCCAACACAGTGAAAACAACCTCAAATCAGTTCGCAAAACAATGTAGCAAACCCGGAACACTAATCAAGCACAAAACACATGTTTTCAAGCTAAAGAAAACCACAAATCCTTCATTCCCGAGCAGCCATGAAGCTCAGCCCAAAACCATTGATTCAAACACTTTTAACACTCCCAAAGGCTTCCAAAACAACCCTTAACCATCACACTAACATCAGCCCTCAATTTCCAACACAAAACACACCCAAAACTCAACTTAAAACCCTTCAAAAACCCCTCTAAAACTCAATTTCGGGAATCTTTATAAAACCATGTAAAAGTCAACTATGTTGGACCTTTTAGGTAGTAAACAATTCATATAACATTAACAAATCAAAATCTTAAGTTAAAGATAGTAAAAATGACATTTTTAATAAAAAATCTCAAAACTTCAAATTTCAAAATTATGAACAATAATGAAAACTAAAGGTACTAACTTGTAGAGGATAAGGAGGACAAGTCAAAAACGTATTTACCTTTCAAAAATTACCAACAAGGAGCAAAGGAGATAATGGAATAGTGATTTGGGTAAGGAGAGCTCTAATGTCGTTGAAATGGGGAAGTGAAGAGGGAAGAAGATGACAAAAGGGTGTTTTAAATAAAAAGGGGATTTTAATTTGTAAAACCACTTAATTATACTTTTTCCATTAATGAGAATAGTCATCTTCCACTATTCCAAAATCCATGGAGTTTTGGGTTTTCAATTTAAAATTGGATCCAACATAAAATGTTTGTTTTGAAATCACAAAGCCCAAATAATAGTTTATTATTTTAATTATGAAACTGAAACCCGAAACATTATTTTTATATTATTTTCACCCGACCCTCAAACCCAGGTGTTACAGAGGATGTGTATCGACTACAGGCAGTTGAACCAGTTGACAGTAAAGAACAAGTATCCGTTGCCTCGTATAGATGACTTGTTTGATCAGTTGAGGGGTGCCTCAGTGTTTTCGAAGATAGATTTGAGATCAGGGTACTATCAGTTGAAGGTAAAGGATTGTGATGTTCCAAAGACAGCTTTTAGGACTAGATACGGTCATTATGAGTTCCTTGTGATGTCGTTTGGGCTCACGAATGCACCAGCAACTTTCATGGACATGATGAAAAGAGTTTTCCGAGTCTATCTAGATCGATTTGTAGTTGTTTTCATAGACGATATCCTTGTGTACTCGAGATTAGAAGAAGAACATGATGAGCATTTGAGACTTGTTTTGCAGAGATTGATGAGTAATCAGTTGTATGCCAAGCTGAGTAAATGTGAGTTCTGGATTACAGAGGTTGTGTTTCTTGGCCATGTTGTGTCAGCTGAAGGTATCTGTGTTGATCCGACGAAGATTGAAGCTATTGTTGAGTGGAAACAACCTAAGTCAGTGACCGAGATTAGGAGTTTCCTAGGACTAGCCGGTTACTATAGGAGGTAGAAGGCTTTTAAGAAATTGAAAGAAGCTTTGACGAATGCTCCAGTGTTAGTACAGCCAGTTTCAGGGAAAAAGTTTGTGATCTATAGTGATGCTTCCTACGTAGGTTTAGGTTGTGTTTTGATTCAAGAAAAGAGAGTTGTTGCTTATGCTTCGAGACAGTTGAAGGTGCACGAGAAGAACTACCCTACGCACGACATTGAGTTAGCAACGGTTATGTTCGCATTGAAGATTTGATGTCACTACTTGTATGGTGAGAAGTGCACGGTTTACACTGATCATAAGAGCTTGAAGTATCTGATGACTCAGAGAGAGTTGAACTTGAGACAGAGAAGATGGCTTGAGCTGTTGAAAGACTATGATTTGACTATTGAGTACCATCCGGGTAAGCAAATGTAGTGGCCGATGCGTTGAGCAGAAAAGTTGCAGTTGAGTTGCGAGCTATGTTTGCTAGATTGAGTGTATCAAGGGATGGTGGTTTGATTACCGAGTTGCAAGTAAAGCCTTCATTGATTCAGATGATTAGAGAGAAACAGTTACAAGATGTATCTTTAGCTTCTCATGTTCAGGACATTACAGAAGGTAGACCGACAGAGTACATTTTCAGTGATGAGAATGTGTTGTGTTTCAGAGACAGAGTTGTATTACCTGAAGATGTTGAGTTGAGACGTATGATTCTGAGCGAAGCACATTCGAGTCCTTTTTCTATGCATCCGGGCAATACTAAGATGTACCGAGATTTGAAGAGTGGTTATTTCTAGGTTAGTTTAAAGAAGGATGTAGTCGAGTATGTGAGTCGTTGCATGGTTTGTCAGAGAGTAAAGGCAGGACATCAGGTTCCTTCAGATTTGTTACAGCCTTTGAAGATTCCTGAATGGAAATGGGAGAGAATCACTATGGATTTCGTGTCGGGGTTGCCGTTGTCTCCTTCGAAGAAGAATTCTCTGTGGGTGATAGTTGATAGATTCACTAAGTGTGCACATTTCTTAGCAGTGAACACCACAGATTCTTTAGACAAGTTGGCAAATTTGTACATCCGCGAGATTGTGAGGCTTCATGAAGTTCCGAAGTCTATTGTATTAGACAGAGATCCGAGATTCACAACAAGGTTCTGGAGTTGTTTGCATAGTGCCCTAGGTAGTCGTTTGCATTTCAGTACTTCGTATCATCCGCAATTAGATGGTTAGTCAGAGCGAGTGATACAGGTATTAGAGGATATGCTCAGTTGTTGTGTGATTGACTTCCAGGGTTCTTGGGAGAAGCATTTGCCCTTAGTCGAGTTTGCTTACAACAATAGTTACCAGGCTAGTATACAGATGGCTCCTTATGAGGCATTGTATGGTAGACGATGTAGGACTCTGATCTGTTGGGCCGAAACAGGTCAGAAATTGTTACATATGCTGGATTTGCTTAAGGGGACTATCGAAAAAGTGAAGTTGATTTGTGACCGTTTGAAATCAGCTTCTGATCGTCAGAAATCTTATGTGGACTTGAATAGAAAAGAGATCGAGTTTTCAGTGGGTGAGAAAGTGTTTCTGAAAGTATCTCCGTGGAAGAAGGTAATGCGATTTGGCCGGAAAGGCAAGTTGAGTCTGAGGTTTATTGGTCCGTATGAGATAGTTGAGCGGATTGGGCCAGTAGCTTACCGTTTGAGATTGCCTTCAGAGTTAGAGAAGATCCATGATGTTTTTCATGTGTCGATGCTTAGGAGATATAGATCAAATCCGTCTCATGTTATGCCCGTAGAGGAGATAGAACTGAATCCAGATTTGTCTTACAATGAAGAACCAGTTGAGATACTTGCTTCTGATAGCAAGGTGTTGCGTGGCAAGACCATAGAGTTGGTCAAGGTGTTGTGGAGACATAGAGGTGTGGAAGAGGCCACGTGGGAGAGGAAAGCTGATATGCTTGAGCAGTTTCCATACTTCTTTCCGTTAGGTAATTTTGGGGATGAAATTCCTTAAGTGGGGAGAGTTGTAACACCCGGGTTTGGGGGTCAGGTGAAAATAATATTAAAATAATGTTTCGGGTTTTCCCTTTTTGTTTTAAATTTTTTTGTAATATGTTGGATCCAATTTTTAATTTGAAACCCAAAATTCCATGGATTTTGGAATAGTGGAAGATGGCCATCTCATTAATGGCATTCTTGTAAATAATTGGTCTTGAGAAATAAAAACCCATTTTATTTAAAAGACCCTTTTTAACTCATCTTCTTCCCCCTCTTCAAACTTTTCCCACGACAAAAACCCCTTCCCCATTGAAGTTACTATTCCATCATCCTCCTTGCTTGTTGTTGGAGATTTTTCAAAGGTAAACCCATTTTTGACTTGTCCTTACCATTCTCTACAAGTTCATACCTTTATTTTCATGAAAGCTCATTGTTTTTACATTTTGAGTTTTTAAGTTTTGAAGATAAAAATACAAACTTTGATAACCTTTAGATGAGTTTTTGATTTAATGTTGTTAGATAAGTTATAAGCATCTTATAAGGTCTAACATACTCGATTTTTACAAGGTTTTATGTTGATTCCCGAAATTTGGTTTTTGAGAGGTTTTAGAAGGGTTTATAGGTGAGTTTGGGGGCTGTTTTGTGTGGGAATTTGTTGGCTGATGGTTGGTTGATATATAAGGGTTGTTTTGGAAGCTTTTGGGAGTGTTATAAGTGTTGGAATCAATGGTTTTGGACTGTGCTTTAAGGCTGCTCGGGAATGAGGATTTTGGGGTTGTCTTTAGCTTGAAATCATGTGTTTTGTGCTTGGTTTGTGTTCCGGGTTGCTACATTGATTTGTGGACTGATTTGTGGTTATTTTGATTGTGTTGGGATGTTTAGAAGCAAGGAATTGTGTTGGTGAAGCCTCGGGAACGAATCCGGAACCGTTGGGAGCTTGATTGGATAGCGTTGTTGAGCTTGGATAGTCGGTGAGTGGTTAATATTTTCAACTCGGTTTAAATGGTTTTCAAGTGTTGGTTCAAGCATGTGGACCTAGGTTGGGCTTGGTAAACCCACCTAGAGTTGAGATTAGAGTGGTAGCCTAATCTCAAACTTAGTATAGGAGACCTTTGGTTGAACTTGTAATTGCTTGCTATGCCTCTTGATTCATGTTAATTGTGATTAATGTGGTTATGTCTATTGAGTTATACATGTGTATTGAGGCATGATATTTGATGCATTGTTATATGCATGTGGTTATGGAATGTGGTTGTGCATGATGGTAATCATGTTGAGTACGTGCTAAGCACGGAAATTAGTAAGAAATTGTGTTGAGAAAGGTTGTGAAAATGTGTTAGTATTGGCATTAGTATGCTTTGGTACAATGATCGATCATTAGGATGTTTAGTGTGCACACGTGAGTCAAATGCGCGCGTGGTCTTGGTGATGGTAGTCATCAAGATGGAGTACGGGTTCGTCCGAAAGTCTTCTTATATATATATGTTAGTCGGTGATGAGTGGAATCCCATCGACTGGGCGTGAGGATTAGTGGAATCCCCTCCGCGTGAAACGTTGATGAGTGTAATCCCACCGTAAGGTAAATGTGAGTTGTTGGATGTGAGTTCCAACGGTTATCTGCGTATTCGGCTTATAGCTAGGTGCCAATACGGATTATGGATTGTGTTACTAATACGTTGGATTTATGTATTTCCATGTGTTGAGTTTATGAGTTGTTGAGCATGGCATGATGTTGATAATTGTGTTCATGCATCATTATTATCTTGACTCATGTGGTTCGAAGGTAAGATCATGCATTCTACCTTGGTTGTGTGCTCGTGCTTGGACCCTGCATTGTCGAGGTTTGTTTTATGAGCTTACCCTCATTAAGCTTTATGCTTACGCTCTCTTTTGTTCGACAATGCAGATCCGTAGTTCGTGGGTTGCTAGTGCAAGAAGAGGGCCTCCAGGTGCGCTAGTTGAGCTTTTGCTAACTTCAAGTATGAATTTTAAGTTAATGATGTAATAGTCAAGCAATGGGGACTTATGTGATTATTTTGTGTTAGGAGCATGTTAGACTCCTTGTTGATGTTATGGTATGGCTTGTGGATGCCAAGTTTTGTTTTGTAAACCATGCTTTATTGCTTACCTTGAATGTTTGTGAATGTTGGCTCTAAGCATGAAATCCTTTAAATGCTATGTATGAATCTTTTGTTGAATTGATGCTTCCTATCTATGTGTGGCTTTTATATGTATGTTGAGTGTTAAGTATGTTTGTATAGGGTGCCTTGCATCTAGGGTTAATGTATGTTTGGTTGTGGGAGGTCTTAGTTGGTGTTTGAGGCAGCCTTGTGCCAAAAACCAGCTAAAACTTGTCTGTTCGCAGAAGGTGTATCGAAACGGTTGGTCCTGTTTCGATATGGTTCCCTTGTTTCAGGCCAGGCGTTTCAATACGCAAAGGGGGCGTTTCGATACGATTTTGCTACTGGAAATCTGAGATTTTGACGAGAAATTGAGAGTATCGAAACAGTCCTAGGCGTTTCGGAACGGTCTTCGTAGCGTTGACCACGAGAAGTTGACCGGTGAGGGCGTTTGGATACGGTCAACAACCGTTTCGATACGGTCCCCTCGGGTTGACTTTGGCCAGTTGACCTAGTCAAGGCGTATCGATACACCCTCTGGGCGTTTTGATACGGCCTGCAGTTTAAGGTAAAATGGGTTGTTTTTGGTTGGTTGTTTGTTCGTTCGCCTCGCTTGTTGCTTCCGCTGTTGTCTTTTCACATAGGACGTATTAATGCATCTAGACAAGATAATAATAAATGAAAGTTTTTTTTTCGGGTTGTTAACCGAAGTGGAGCCATAACGGGTTTCGCCTGGGTTATCCCCGTGTAGCCCACTCGGACCGGTCAGTCGCCCGGACCGGGACGAGGGGGTTACATTTTACTCAACTTAACTCGATCGAACGCTCACCCTTAGTTAGGGGCCTATTTTTTAAGTTCGCCCATGGGCCACCAAAATCTCAAAAACGGGCCTGGTGGCATGGGCAATAGGGGCACCCGTCCAGGGCTCCTACCCTGCCCATGGCCCATTTTTTTGAATATTTATAGTTAGGATTTAATATTTATTATTTAAAATTTAATTTTTTAATAGTTGTTATTAGTGTTCTATTCTTAAAATTTATTTTTTCCGATATTTGTTATTAGGGTATAATTTTTTTCAATACTTGTTATTATAGGCTCATTTTTTCGAATACTTGTAATTAGGGGCCCATTTTTTTATTATTTATTGTTATTTCAATACTTGTTATTAGGGTACAAATTTTTCAATACTTGTTATTATGAGGTCAATTTTTCAATACTTGTTACTAGGGCCTACCGTTTCTAATATTTGTTATTAGGGTCATACTCTTAAATTTTATTTTTTCCGATACATGTTATTATGAGTCCAATTTTTTTTTCAATACTTGTTATTTATGGTCTATTTTCCCTAATATTTGTTATTACATGCATACTCTTAAATTTTAATTTTTCAATACTTGTTATTAGGGTTCCATTTTCCCATATATTTGTTATTACAAGAATACGCTTAAAATTCTTTTCTTTTTTCAAAATTTGTTAATAGGAACCATTTTTTTTATATATCACTTGTTACTAAAGGTCTAATTTCAAATTTTATTTTTTCCAATACTCGTTATTAGGGAAAAGGGTGAGCAAAACTCCACTAGACTCGAAAAAAACTGATTTTTTCGACTCGACTCGACTCGTCTTGACTCGAAAAAATTTTCAAAATAAAATTTGAGTTGTAAAATAAAATACTAATAACTCAAAATTTTAGTATTTAGTAGATAAATTTTTAAGTTCGAGTCGTAAGGACTCGTAATCTCGCATAACTTGAAATTTTTTTACTCAACTTAACTCGATCTAACGCTCAACCTTAGTTAGGGGCCTATTTTTTAAGTTCGCCCATGAGCCACAAAAATCTCAAAAACGGGCCTGGTCCCTGGGCATGGGCAATAGGGGCGCTCGTCCAAGGCTCCTACCCTGCCCATGGTCCATTTTTTGAATATTTATAGTTAGGATTTAATATTTTTTTAATATTTATTATTTAAAATTTAATTTTTTAATAATTTTTATTAGAGTTCTATTCTTAAAATTTATTTTTTTCGATATTTGTTATTAGGGGTATAATTTTTTTTCAATACTTGTTATTATATGCTCACTTTTTCGAATACTTGTAATTAGGGGCCCATTTTTTATTATTTATTGTTATTTCAATACTTGTTATTAGGGTACAAATTTTTCAATACTTGTTATTATGAGGCCAATTTTTCAATATTTGTTACCAGGGGCCTATCTTTTCTAATATTTGTTATTAGGGCACTACTCTTAAATTTTATTTTTTCCGATACTTGTTATTACGAGTCCATTTTTTTAAATACTTGTTATTTATGGTCTATTTTCCCTAATATTTGTTATTACATGCATACTCTTAAATTTTAATTTTTCAATACTTGTTATTAGGGTTCCATTTTCCCTATATTTGTTATTACAAGAATACTCTTAAAATTCATTTTTTTTTTCAAAATTTGTTAATAGGGACCGTTTTTTTATATATCACTTTTTACTAAGCGTTTAATTTCAAATTTTATTTTTTCCAATACTCGTTATTAGGGAAAAAGGTGAGCAAAACTCCACTCGACTCGAAAAAACTGATTTTTTCGACTCGACTTGACTCGAAAAAATTTCAAAAAAAAGTTTGAGTAGTAAAATAAAAATTCTAATAACTCAAAATTTTAGTATTTAGTAGATAAATTTTTTATTTCGAGTTGTAAGGACTCGTAAACTCCCATAGCTTGAATTTTTTTTACTCAACTTAACTCAATCGAACGCTCACCCTTAGTTAGGGGCCTAGTTTTTAAGTTTGCCCATGGGCCACCAAAATCTCAAAAACGGGCCTGGTCCCTGGGCAATGGCAATAGGGGCGCCCGTCAGGGCACCTACCCTGCCCATTGCCCATTTTTTGAATATTTATAGTTAGGATTTAATATTTTTTTAATATTTATTATTTAAAATTTAATTTTTTAATAATTGTTATTAGCGTTCTATTCTTAAAATTTATTTTTTTCCGATATTTGATATTAGAGGTATAATTTTTCAATACTTTTTATTATAGGCTCATTTTTTTCGAATACTTGTAATTAGGAACCCATTTTTTATTATTTATTTTTATTTCAATACTTGTTATTAGGGTACAAAATTTTCAATACTTGTTATTATGAGGCCAATTTTTCAATACTTGTTACTAGGGGCCTATCTTTTCTAATATTTGTTATTAGAGCCCTACTCTTAAATTTTATTTTTTCCGATACTTGTTATTACGAGTCCAATTTTTTTCAATACTTGTTATTTATGGTCTATTTTCCCTAATATTTGTTATTACATGCATACTCTTAAATTTTAATTTTTCAATACTTGTTATTAGGGTTCCATTTTCCCCTATATTTGTTATTACAAGAATACTCTTAAAATTCATTTTTTTCAAAATTTGTTAATAGGGACCATTTTTTTATATATCACTTGTTACTATGGGTCTAATTTCAAATTTTATTTTTTTTTCCCAATACTCGTTATTAGGGAAAATGGTGAGCAAAACTCCACTCGACTAGAAAAAAAACTAATTTTTTTCGACTCGACTCGTCTTGACTCGAAAAAAAAATCAAAAAAAAGTTTGAGTTGTAAAATAAAAATTCTAATAACTCAAAATTTTAGTATTTAGTAGATAAATTTTTAAGTTCGAGTCGTAAGGACTCGTAAACTCGCATAACTTAAAATTTTTTACTCAACTTAACTCGATCGAACGCTCACCCTTAGTTAGGGACTTATTTTTTAAGTTCGTCAATGGGCCACCAAAATCTCAAAAACGGGCCTAGTCCCTGGGCATGGGCATAGAGGCGTCCGTCCAAGGCTCCTACCTTGCCCATTGCCCATTTTTTTGAATATTTATAGTTAGGATTTAATATTTTTTTTAATATTTATTATTTAAAATTTAATTTTTTTAATAATTTTTATTAGCGTTATATTCTTAAAATTTATTTTTCCGATATTTATTTTTAGGGGTATAATTTTTTCAATACTTGTTATTATAAGCTCATTTTTTCGAATACTTGTAATTAGGGGCCCATTTTTTTATTATTTATTGTTATTTCAATACTTGTTATTAGGGTACAAATTTTTCAATACTTGTTATTATGAGGCCAATTTTCAATACTTGTTACTAGGGGCCTATCTTTTCTAATAATTGTTATTAGGGCCATACTCTTAAATTTTATTTTTTCCGATACTTGTTATTACAAGTCCAATTTTTTCAATACTTGTTATTTATGGTCTATTTTCCCTAATATTTGTTATTACATGCATACTCTTAAATTTTAATTTTTCAATACTTGTTATTAGGGTTCCATTTTCCCCTATATTTGTTATTACAAGAATACTCTTAAAATTCATTTTTTTTTCAAAAATTGTTAATAGGGACCATTTTTTTATATATCACTTGTTACTATGGGTCTAATTTCAAATTTTATTTTTTTCCCAATACTCGTTATTAGGGAAAATTGTGAGCAAAACTCCACTCGACTAGAAAAAAACTGATTTTTTTCGACTCGACTCGTCTTGACTCGAAAAAAAATTCAAAAAAAAGTTTGAGTTGTAAAATAAAAATTCTAATAACTCAAAATTTTAGTATTTAGTAGATAAATTTTTAAGTTCGAGTCGTAAGGACTCGTAAACTCGCATAACTTGAAATTTTTTACTCAACTTAACTCGATCGAACGCTCACCCTTAGTTAGGGGCTTATTTTTTAAGTTCGTCTATGGGCCACCAAAATCTCAAAAACGGGCCTGGTCCCTGGGCATGGGCATAAATGCGTCCGTCCAGGGCTCCTACCTTGCCCATGGCCCATTTTTTTGAATATTTATAGTTAGGATTATTATTTTTTTAATATTTAATATTTAAAATTTAATTTTTTTAATAATTGTTATTAGTGTTCTATTCTTAAAATTAATTTTTCCGATATTTGTTTTTAGGGGTATAATTTTTTTCAATACTTGTTGTTATAAGCTCATTTTTTCGAATACTTGTAATTAGGGGCCCATTTTTTATTATTTATTGTTATTTCAATACTTGTTATTAGGGTACAAATTTTTCAATACTTGTTATTATGAGGCCAATTTTCAATACTTGTCCCTACTCTTAAATTTTATTTTTTCCGATACTTGTTATTACGAGTCCAATTTTTTTCAATACTTGTTATTTATGGTCTATTTTCCCTAATATTTGTTATTACATGCATACTCTTAAATTTTAATTTTTCAATACTTGTTATTAGGGTTCCATTTTCCCCTATATTTGTTATTACAAGAATACTCTTAAAATTCATTTTTTTTCAAAAATTGTTAATAGGGACCATTTTTTTATATATCACTTGTTACTATGGGTCTAATTTCAAATTTTATTTTTTTCCCAATACTCGTTATTAGGGAAAATTGTGAGCAAAACTCCACTCGACTAGAAAAAAACTGTTTTTTTTCGACTCGACTCGTCTTGACTCGAAAAAAAATTCAAAAAAAAGTTTGAGTTGTAAAATAAAAATTCTAATAACTCAAAATTTTAGTATTTAGTAGATAAATTTTTAAGTTCGAGTCGTAAGGACTCGTAAACTTGCATAACTTGAAATTTTTTACTCAACTTAACTCGATCGAACGCTCACCCTTAGTTAGGGGCTTATTTTTTAAGTTCGTCTATGGGCCACCAAAATCTCAAAAACGGGCCTGGTCCCTGGGCATGGGCATAGATGCGTCCGTCCAGGGCTCCTACGTTGCCCATGGCCCATTTTTTTGAATATTTATAGTTAGGATTTAATATTTTTTTAATATTTAATATTTAAAATTTAATTTTTTTAATAATTGCTATTAGCGTTCTATTCTTAAAATTAATTTTTCCGATATTTGTTTTTAGGGGTATAATTTTTTTCAATACTTGTTGTTATAAGCTCATTTTTTCGAATACTTGTAATTAGGGGCCCATTTTTTATTATTTATTGTTATTTCAATACTTGTTATTAGGGTACAAATTTTTCAATACTTGTTATTATGAGGCCAATTTTCAATACTTGTCCCTACTCTTAAATTTTTTTTTTCCGATACTTGTTATTACGAGTCCAATTTTTTTCAATACTTGTTATTTATGGTCTATTTTCCCTAATATTTGTTATTACATGCATACTCTTAAATTTTAATTTTTCAATACTTGTTATTAGGGTTCCATTTTCCCTATATTTGTTATTACAAGAATACTCTTAAAATTCATTTTTTTTTCAAAATTTGTTAATAGGGACCCGTTTTTTATGTATCACTTTTTACTAAGCGTTTAATTTCAAATTTTATTTTTTTTCCAATACTCTTTATTAGGATGAGTGGAATCCCCTCCGCGTGGAACGGTGATGAGTGTAATCCCACCGTAAGGTAATGTAATGGTTGAGTTGTTGGATGTGAGTTCGAACGATTGTTATCAGCGTATTCGGGTCATAGCTAGGTGCCAATACGGTCTGTTAAATGTGTTTCATATGGTTGTGTTATGGACATGTTGAGCATGGCATGATTATTGAGGTTATGTTCATGCATCTTATATATTTGATTCATGTGGTTCCGAAGGTAAGGAAACATGCATTCATCCTTGGTTTTGTTGCTCGTGCTTGGACCCTGCATTGTCGAGGTTTGTTTTAAGAGCTTACGCTCACTAAGCTTTACGCTTACGCTCTCTTTTGTTAGACAATGCAGATCCTTAGTTCGTGGGTTGCTTGTGCAAGGAGAAAGGCCTCCAAGTGTGCTATTTTCTATCTTCAAGTATGAACTTTTAAGCTAAAGATGTAATAGATAAGCAATGGGATTTGAGTATGTTGTTTGTGTTAAGGAGCTTGTTTAGACTCCTTTAGTATGTTGATGTTTTGGTTGTGGCTTGCTTGCTTTGTTTGTTGGCCATGTGACCCTTAACTCCATGCTTGTATGCCATGTTTAAATGGTTGGATCCTTAGTTTCTTCCATGATATGCTATGAGAATGTTGTTGATGTTAAAATGTTTCGTATGCTGATTCTTGGTTCCTAAATGTTGTATGTATGTTTGCTTGTGGCTAGGTGAGTCTTAAATTGCATTTAGAGTTGTGTCTTGGTGTGTTTTACTACAAATTTGAGTCTTGCAGTGCAGGGCGTATCGGTACGCCCAAGGGTCGTATCAATACGGTCCTACACTTTGGGACTCAGATTTGGCTTAGCGTACCGGTACACGGGGGTGTATCGATACGCCAAAACCTCTTTGGGAATTTGAGATTTTGACGAGAATTTGGCATATTGGTACAAGTCTAGGGTGTATCGGTACGGTCTTTTATCGTTGACCGTGAGAAGTTGACCAGTGAGGGCGTATCGGTACGGTCAACTAGTGTACCGATACGGTCTCCCTTTGTTGAATTTGGGTTGTTGACCTAGTCAGGACGTATCGATACCCTCTTCTAGTGTATCGATACGGCCTGCTGTATGAACTAAAATGGGCTGCTTTAAATTGCATGTTTGATTGTTTCACATTGCTTTATTGCTTCCGTTGTCGTTGTTTCACATAGGATGTATCAAAGCCTATAGACAAGATAATAATTAAAAGAAATTTTCTAGGGTCGTTAACCGAAGTGGAGCCTTAACGGGTTTTGCCTCAGTTTTCCCCGTGTGACCCACTCGGACCGGTCAGTCGCCCAGGCCGGGACGAGGGGGTTACCCTTGTTGGTATCAGAGCCTGAGGTTTCCGAGACCTCGGGCAGGTAAGTGAGGTAAGTTGAATTCTTGTATTGCAATTGCACGGTGTTTGCTTACTTATCAAGTATGCATTGATGCTTACTTAATTGATCGTATGCGTGTGTTGTTTGAAGCATGTTGATGTGTGATTTTTCCGTTTAGTGTTGACTAGAGTCCCATTGCTTCTATTACATCAGAAAAAGAGATTTTTAAGTGAGGGAAACATACTTGAGCCACTTGCACCCTTGCCTTTGCTAACCCTATTTTGTATGTTATTGTTGTAGTTGTTATCTGTGAGCGGTTATGTCGAGGCCTAGAGGTAGACCCAGGTTGGTTCGTCAAGAACCCCGTGTTGTGGCTCTTGCTGGTGAGCTGATGGTTGGGGTAGAGTCTCCTGTGGAAGAGCCTGTTGTTGGAATCGGAGCTGCTCCACCACCACCACCTCCTCAGCCTGATGTGGAAGGCGAGGCTAGAGCAGAGGGAGCAGGACCTCAGGCTGGGCAGGGTGGCCAAGATCTTGCAGGGATAGACATGGCTCCGCTAGTTCAAGCTATAGCGGGAGCGTTTCAGGCTACAGTTGCCGGAGCTCAGGCTGCATTACAGCTGAGAGGAGATGATGCTAGCTTACCTTTAGAGAGGCTTCGTAGCCTTGGAGCGGATGAGTTCAAGGGATCTACGCCTGAGAGATCAGAGTTATGGCTAGAGAAGACGGTTCGTATTCTAGCTCAGATGGGATGTGTTGGGCTGTGTAGTTTTGTTGCTTTAGGAAGATGCCTACACCTGGTGGGTCACCATTACTTCCGGCGTGCCTAAGGCCTAGATCAGTTGAGATTTCTGTAAGACTACTTTCAGAAAGAGGTATTTGGGCCCGAGATATTTAGATGAGAAGAAGACAGAGTTCATGGCTCTTGTTCAGGAAGACACATCAGTGACAGACTACAAGATCCATTTTGTCCGATTGAGTCAGTATGCTCCGGAGTTGGTTCCTACTAAGAGGGACCGTTGTGATCGATTTAGGTATGGACTTCATGAGGAAGTCAAGAGGTACACCTTGGCTACTGATTATTCTGATTTTGATGTCTTGGTCGCTAGGGCCAAGGACATCGAGCATAGCTTGGGGCTTACCAAGCGCTCGGGAGGATCCAGTTCAGGGAAGAGGCATAACAACTTTGATCGTGGTGATGCCAAGAGGCATCGGGGCAGTGGACAGCAGTATGATCATAGGCGTGGCTGTGGCCACCACGGTAGAGGCCATTAGGGTCAGAGAGCTGGAGGGCGTTTGCCCGAGTGCGCCCGATATGGGAGACAACATTCAGGAGAGTGTTGGGGAAACTATCATGCTTGCTGGAACTGTGGATCGAGAGACCACTTCAGGAGAGAGTGTCCGCATCAGGCGAGACAAGCACCGATTTAGGCACAGGCTCCTGCGAGAGCGATCGACTATCCGAGATGTCGTGGGCGTGGTTGTGGTTACTTCCAGCCGAGGGCTGATGCACCTAGGATAGAGGCACCGAGGAATCTTGCTCATGTAGTGGCAGTTCAGCCAGAGGCCGGTGGACAAGCTAGAGTCTACGCACACAGAGAGGCATGGAATGAAACTGATGTGATATCAGGTAATTTCGAGTTACAGTCCATGTCTTTGCTTTCCTTAGTCGATTCGGGTTCCACGCATTCTTATATTTTGAGTGAACATGCAAAGAAGTTAGGCATACCTGTTGAGATTTTAGACATAGGGATGCATGTGACTAGTTCCTTTGGTGAGACAGTTGTAGTTAGACGGATGTATAGGAGGTGTCCGTTGAAGATTCAGGTTCATGTGTTTCCGGTTGATATGATGGAGCTTCCGTTCTACGGTTTTGATATCATATTGGGTATGGATTGGTTGATTGAGCACAGAGCTAGTGTAGATTTTGAGACAAAGAGAATTTCGTTGAAGCTTTTTGATGACTACGAGGTAGTGGTAGTAGGCGAGAACGTTAAGTTCTTGTCGAACGTTGTGTCGGCTTTAGATGCTCATAGGTTGATGGACTCCGGTTGTGGGGCTTATTTAGCGTACGTGATGAATCCGAATATGAGTGAGGTTAGACCGAAAGATATCAGGACAGTTTGTGATTATTCGGATGCGTTTCCAGAAGAGTTACTGGGTTTGCCTCCTGACGTAGATGTAGAGTTTGTGATTGAGACTGTTTCAAGGTCTACTCCAGTTTCTATTGCTCCGTACCGTATGGCTCCGAAAGAGTTGAAAAGTCAGCTTCAGGAGTTGTTAGACCGAGGTTTTATTAGGCCTAGTAGTTCGCCTTAGGGTGCTCCCGATTTGTTTGTGAAGAAGAAGGATGGGAGTATGAGGATGTGTATCGACTATAGGCAGTTGAACCAGTTGACAGTAAAGAATAAGTATCCGTTGCCGCGTATAGATGACCTGTTTGATCAGTTGAGAGGTTCCTCAGTGTTTTCGAAGATAGATTTGAGATCCGGGTACTATCAGTTGAAGGTAAAAGAATGTGATGTACCGAAGACAGCTTTTAGGACTAGATATGGTCATTACGAGTACCTTGTGATGTCGTTTGGGCTCACGAATGCACCGACAACTTTCAATTGACATGATGAACAGAGTTTTCCGATACTATCTAGACCAATTTGTAGTTGTTTTCATAGACAACATCCTTCTGTACTCAAGATTAGAAGAAGAACATGATGAGCACTTAAGACATGTTTTGCAGAGATTGATGAGCAATCAGTTGTATGCTAAGTTGAGTAAATGGGAGTTCTGGATCAGAGAGGTTGTGTTTCTTGGCCACGTTGTGTCAGCTGAAGGTATCCATGTTCATTCGAAGAAGATTGAAACCATTGTTGAGTGGAAACAACCTAAGTCAGTGAAAAAGATTATGAGTTTCCTAGGACTAGATGGTTACTATAGGAGATTCGTTGACGTATTCTCTAGGGTAGCTACTCCGTTGACTAAACTTTTGCAAAAAGGAGTGAAGTTTGAGTGGTCATATGCGAGACAAAGTGCTTTTGAGAAGTTGAAAGAGGCTTTGGCGAATGCTCCAGTGTTAGTACAACCAGTTTCAGGGAAAGAGTTCGTAATCTATAGCGATGCTTCCTACGTAGGTTTAGGTTATGTTCTGATGCAAGAGAAGAGAGTTGTTGCGTATGCTTCGAGACAATTGAAGATTCACGAGAAAAACTACCCTACGCACGACATTGAGTTAGCAACAGTTGTGTTTGCGTTGAAGATTTGGCGTCACTACTTGTATGGCGAGAAGTGCACGGTTTACACTGATCATAAAAGCTTGAAGTATCTGATGACTCAGAGAGAGCTGAACTTGAGGCAAAGAAGATGGCTTGAACTGTTGAAAGTGATGAGTATTTATTTTGGTTATGTTTTTTGTCCTTATTTCGATTAAATATAAGTTTAAGGGACTTAATTGGGCTATTTTATGATGTTTTCATGCAGGAGACGTGATGCTGGAAATAAGCTGGAATTCTGCAGAAAATGCTGGAGTCATGGGCAGATTCATGGGCATGAACCAGGGCATGAATGCTGACTGGGCGCTACGTCAGCGTCTTCTAGAAGATGACGTCAGCAGTAGTGATAGCTTATCAGGCCGCTTATCAGATAGCTTATCTCCGGATTTTTAAATTTTAAATTTTAAACTTTGGATAATTATTTTGTTTAATTTTAATTATCTTTTAGGTTTTACCTAGGTTATTTTGAAACACTATAAATACCCCTCTTTGGGGTAAGTCTTGTCATCATTCAATTAGCAATTGAACATCATTTCTTCTTCTCTTGGAAATTCTTCTTAGTTTTACTTAAGTTCTTTTCTTATATTTCTTCTTTTAATTATTTCTTATATGTCGAGCATGATTAATTTGATAACCATGCTCGGCTAGATCTTTTTAAGCCGAAGGCTTTTGCAATGACGCGTTGCGAGGTTTGAAACTATGCTTCAAACATTTCGAAAACTTCTTCTCGATTTCTTCATACTTATTTTCTAAATCAAAATGATTTTTTTTAAAACCCAAAGATTGACTTTGGAGAAAAACAATTGTTTTGATCTATCAAGTGGGAGGGAGGATCGGTTATTGAAACAAATCCGACTTCTGGGGAACACACTTAGTAAATAGATTACTAAGGGAAGTTGAGATCGAATCGTTTTTATAGAAATGACTTTTCGAATTGGTTATGAGCTTAAGTAATTTGTTTTCTCAAATATTGAGTTGGTTTAGACAAATTATCAAAACTGAAACCAAAAATTGATTTTGGAAATTCAGTTTACAAACAAAAACACAAGGATTGACCTTGAAGTAATTTTGCCAACAAGTTTTTCGAAATAAAAATCTTTACCAAGGAACCAAGTAGAACAAGTCAACGCGGAAGCCCGAGGCTGATAATCTCATGTTTACTTTAAACTATTTCAAAAGCTTTCTTTTTACTCTCTTAAACAATTACATTTCATTGCAACAAACCCCCCACCAAAATCACCTCAACATAGCTCCATCAATAACTCTTGGCTCAGAAACTACAAAAGCGCGACAAGGAAAGTTCTAAGTCCCTGTGGGTTCGACTCCTACTTCTCTATCTACACTTAATTTAATTCCTTTATTTATTTTATTATTCGGAAGAAGGAAATTATTCTTGACACGTTACGACACATGTCAAAATTGGCGCCGTTGTCGGGGACTTCGGCAACTTTTACTGTTTGTTTTTGATTATTTTTGACCAGGAGAAATCCGGGGGAACAGGTTAAATACATCCCAAAAATCGAAGCCAAATGGGAAACAACGAAAAGACGATCCAGCAGCTGATCAGGGCACCAGAGGACAATCTGCCCTTGTGTATAACCTTTCCGAATGGTAAATCGCCATTCCAACTAAAAACGGGCTTGATTCATCTACTACCAACCATCCACGGTTTGCCCAACGAAAACCCACACATACATTTGAAGGAATTTCACATGGTTTGTCTAAGCACAAAGCCTCAGGAAGTATCCGATGACCAAATTAAACTTAGAGCTTTTCCATTATCTTTAACAGATATAGCAAAATATTGGTTATTTGATTTACCCCCAAACTCTGTTACAACCTGGACTGACATGGCTAAACTCTTTCTTGACAGGTTCTTCCCTGCGGCAAAAGCAAGCGAAATAAGGCGCAGCATCCTGAGCATTCAACATAAAGAATTCGAATCTTTATATGAATACTGGGAGAGGTTTAAAAAGTTGTGTGCAAATTGTCCGCAACATGGATTGTCGGAACAAACTCTCCTTCAATATTTCTATGAAGAATTGACGCCCATTGATATGAAAGTGATGGATGCGGCAAGTGGCGGAGCTCTAGTCAATATGACCCCAACAACGGCTAAAACACTGATATCAACCATGACTGCCAACTCACAAAGGTTTAATCAATCTAGCGAACCATCTCGAAGTGTTTGCGAGGTAAGCACAATTTCTTTAGAAAATAAGATTGATAAATTAGCTGAAATAGTGCAAACTCTTCTTGCATGAAAAAAGGAAACAACTAGACTTTGTGGGATCTGTACTAGCCCAGAACATTCGACAGACTGTTCTCCGATGATTCAGGAAGATGATGTCACCCAAGCCAATTCCATAGGAAATGCATACAATCCGAGGTGGAGAAACCAGTCAAACTTTGGATACGCAAACAACCAGAGACAAAATCAACCCTACCCACAACAAAAGACATCTCTAGTAACCTTAGTTGAGCGTTTAGCAATATCCCAAGAGAAATTCCAAATTCGTACCGAGGCCCACTTACAAGAGATAGACAAACAAATAAGCCAGCTAGCAAGCCGTCTTGATTTCAAAGGTAAACTTCCTTCGCAAACCGAGACAAGCCCTAGGAAAAATATAAGCGCCATCACACTCCGTAGTGGGACCGTTATAGCTCCAAAAGAACCATAAAAAACAACAATCCCACTCCTGCCATGGAAGAAGGTAACGAAAAACAAAATAACCCTCTACCATCATCTTCTCCTTCGTCTCCACCTCTTGAAGTCGCGCCTCCTTTCCCATCACGATTGATAAAATGTGACAAAAAGGCTGAAGAGAGAGAAATTATTGAAGTATTTAAAAAGGTCCAAGTGAACATTCCCCTCTTGGAAGTCATTCGCCAAGTGCCAAGGTACGCTCGTTTTCTTAAAGAGCTCTGTACAACCAAGCGAAAACTCACCGGACACGAAAAGGTAAATTTGGGAGAGCACATTTCTGCAGTTTTCCAACGTAAGTTACCCCCCAAAATGAAAGACCAAGGTATGTTTGCTATACCCTGCCAAATTGGTAACATATCTATTAAACGTGCTATGTGCGATCTTGGGGCTTCAATAAATGTAATGTCGCTTTCTGTTTATAAAATGATAACTAATGATCATTTGAAGGAAACCCGGATTACGATACAGTTGGTGGATCGATCAGTCATCTATCCAGAAAGAGTGTTGGAAAATGTTTTGGTAAAGGTAAATGTCTTATTTTTCCCTGCGGACTTCTACGTAATCGATATGGCTCACGATAGAACAAAAACTTGCTCCGAAGTGTTATTGGGAAGACCATTCCTTAGCACAACAAACACGAAAATAGAAGTAAGGAGTGGCCTTTTATCCATGGAATTCGACGGTGAGGTAGTAGAATTCGATGTTTATAAGGCAATGAGGTATCCTGATCAGGTTGAATCTGTTAACTCAATTGATATTGTTGATCCATATATAGAAGAGTATGCAGATACTAATGTTTTTAATAACTTTGATATGGACTATGAGCTTTGCGACGATGTGGAAGAAAATGAGGACGAATCTATTTCCTTTATTAATTCTGATTTAGCTTTAACTCCATCAAAGACTAAACCTTTGCCATCTATTTTGCAGGCTCCAAAGTTAGAATTAAAGGAACTCCCATCTCACCTTAAGTACGCCTTCTTGGGAGACAATGATACCTTACCGGTTATCATTTTGAACGAATTAACCGGAGAGGAAGAAGTCGATCTTGTCACAGTCCTGCGAAAGTATAAGGAAGCAATCGGGTGGACCGTAGCAGACATCAAAGGACTTAGCCCCTCAACTTGTATGCACAAAATCAAAGTCGAAGAAGGGGCAAAGTCGTCATGACAAGGTCAGCGACGCTTGAATGATCCGATGATGAAGGTAGTACAAGACGAAATTCAAAAACTCTTAGACGCCGATATTATATATCCGATCTCAGATAGCGAGTGGGTAAGTCCTATTCATGTTGTTCCTAAAAAGACCGGCGTCACGGTAATCAAAAATGACGAAGGTGAGTTAGTTCCAACTCGAGTTCAGAATGGATGGCGAGTTTGCATAGATTACAGGAAGTTGAATTCTCTAACTCGAAAAGATCACTTTCCTTTACCATACATTGATCAAATGGTTGAAAGATTAGCAGGTAAATCTCACTATTGCTGTCTCGATGGTTTTTCAGGTTTCTTTCAAATTCCCGTAGCTCTTGAAGACCAAGAGAAGACCACGTTTACGTGCCCATTCGGAACCTTCGCCTATCGACGAATGTCGTTTGGACTATGTAACGCTCCGGCTACGTTCCAAAGATGTATGGTAAGTATATTTTCAGATTATGTTGAGAAGGGGATTGAAGTGTTTATAGATGACTTCACTGTATATGGAAATTCTTTTGGTGAGTGCTTGCTTAATTTGACAAATATATTAAAACGATGCATCGAGTTTAACCTTGTTCTAAATTACAAAAAATGTCACTTTATGGTTAATAAAGGCTTAGTGTTAGGACATATCGTATCTTCTGAAGGAATTTCTGTTGATAAAGCTAAGACAGACATTATCCGCTCACTCCCATACCCCACAACTGTGAGGGATATTCGCTCTTTTCTTGGACATGCAGGTTTCTACAGGCAAATTATAAAAGACTTCTCAAAGATAGCACAACCATTATGTCAGTTACTGTAGAAATATGTAGAGTTCGACTTTACATCCGAATGCAGGACATCATTCGATACAATTAAGGAGAAACCTGTATCCGCACCAATAGTACAACCCCCCGATTGGAACTTGTCGTTCGAAATTATGTGCGACGCCTCCGCTTTTAGTGTTGGAGCGGTACTTGGACAAAAGAAAAGGACGAGAGCCTCATGTCATAGCCTATGCATCGAGAACGCTTGATCCAACGCAACACAATTATTCAACTACAGAAAAATAACTGTTTGCTGTAGTTTTTGCTTTAGATAAGTTCCGCTCTTATTTACTTGGAACTAAAATTATTATTTTTCCTGACCATGCAGCCTTGCGATATTTAATGAGCAAGAAGGAAGCAAAACCAGACTGATCCGATGGATTTTACTCCTCCAGGAGTTTGATCTTGAGATAAAGGACAAGAAGGGGAGTGAAAATCTTGTGGCCGATCACCTCAGCCGAATCCCACTAACCAATTCGGATTTGCCTATTAATGACGAATTCCCTGAAGAAAATTTGATGATGGTACAAGCTTCAACACCTTGGTTTGCGGACATCATGAACTATTTGGCTACAGGTAAGTTACCCCTTGACTTCCCACGGTCAGAAATTACCCGAATCAAGAGGGAGTCCAGGTTCTATATTTGGGATGATCCCTACTTTTGGAGACATTGTTCCGATCAGGTAATACGACAATGTATAACCGAAGACGAGGTAAAATCTATCCTTAATTTATGTCATTCATATGCATGCGATGGACATTATGGACCTAAAAGGACGACTCACAAAATTCTTGAATGCGGATTCTATTGGCCTAATATTTTTCGAGACACATATTTATTTTGCAAATCATGTGATAAATGTCAAAGAGTTGGTAACTTAAGCCGACGTAATGAAATGCCTCTAAATCCTATTCATGTTTGCAAAATATTTGATGTATGGGGGATAGATTATATGTGGCCATTTGTATCATCTTTCGATAATTTTTATATTGTTTTAGCTGTTGATTATGTTTCGCGATGGGTTAAGGCGAAAGCTACAAAAAATAATGATGCTAAAACCACTGTCAAATTTCTGAAAGATTGTATTTTTTCCAGGTTTGGCACACCAAGAGTGTTGATATGCGACAGAGGGAAACATTTTATCAATCGAGTCATCGATGCGCTAATGAAAAAAATTGGCGTCACCCAACGCATCGCGAGGTCGTACCATCCGCAAACAAATGGTCAGGCGGAGGTGTCAAATCGTGAAATTAAGACCATTCTTGAAAAGATCGTGAAACTCGATCGGAAGGATTGGAGCGTTAAGCTGAATGACGCATTGTGGGCATATCGGACAGCGTATAAGGGCCCTATCGGGATGTCTCCTTATCGCCTTGTTTTTGGTAAGTCGTGCCATTTACCGGTAGAATTGGAGCACCGCGCGGTTTGGGCAGTCCAAAAATGCAACCTGGAAATGGATCTAGTTGGCGAAACGCGTAAACTAGATATGCAGGAGTTGGAAGAAATTCGAAAAAATGCCTACGACAGTTCAAAAAATTTTAAGGAAAAAAATAAATATTTTCACGATCGTAATATTGCATTTAAATCATTTTACATTGGTCAAAATGTTTTATTATTTAACTCAAAATTAAAACTTTTTGCAGGGAAATTACGATCAAAGTGGCTTGGACCATATACAGTGAATAATATTTTTCCACATGGTGCAGTGGAAATTAAAAGTAATTCCGGATAGCCATTTAAAGTTAACAGTCAACGGCTTAAATCGTACTATGACAATGCTCCAGTTGGTCTAGTCGAGGAAATTCTTCTAATCGAACCTGTCACTTGAATGCGGTCGTCAAGCTAGCGACGTTAAACAAGCGCTTAATGGGAGGCAACCCATTTATTTATTTATTATTTTTATTGTCTTTTCTTCATTTTACTCGATTATTATTATTATTATTATTATTATTATTATTATTATTATTATTTCTTTATTTTTTATTGTCTTTTTATTTATTTATTTTTGAATTTATTTTACTTTATTTTATTTTCAGGAAATAAAGATGGGCATATTCGAATGAAGGTGACATGGTTTATCCAGTCTCTACTTTAAATATATCCTTATCCTACCATTTTTGTTTTAAAATACAAAAATGCACTTTTTATTTTGAAACAAAACACCACCTTATCCCTTATCACTTTGTTTTTCTTGTTTAAACCCAAATCCTTTTTCCCTTAATTTTTAAAACCACATCTCTTATCCTTATTTTTTTTATCACATTTGATAAAGGAGAAGTTTAAAACAAATTTAAAAAAATGGGAATTTTTTTTATTACGTTTTGATATTTGACTTTCACCCATATTTTGTTATTTTTGACTTTAAATTTTATTCCATACCAAACGTGATCCCTTCTTTTCTCTCTTTTAAATTATTCCCACACCACAACACTTAGCCGTCCTCTTCATCTCCCACCTTCGACCAATCCTCTCCACCACCCGACACCATGCCACACACCAGGGAGTCACGCCACTACAGTTTGCACCTCTGTCCAGCAGTTCCGATGGAGTTTTCGACCCGCGCCAGCAACCGTCCACGACACGAACGAGTGCAGCCGCAATTGATCAAGGGAGTCTCTCCTTTCCTCTAGTTTTTATTTTGGGACAAAATGCTTTAAGTGATGGGGGAGAAATGTTTGTCAAATTTTTCTTTGTTTATCCGTTTAATTGCTCTCTTATTCTCTTAATTTTATTTAATCTAAGTTCCTTGTTTAATCCTTAGTTTGGCCTTGTCTCACAGTTTTCATATGATTTTTTATCTATCTTGTTAGAAAATTCTAGGTTGCATGGTAGATTTTGGCATGATTAATTTTTGATTAAAATCCTTTTTATGACATTTCTTTCTCTATTAATTCACATGATGCTTACCTCGGTACACAAGACAATTTTTGTGAGTTTTGAGCCTAATGAGCATGCATTATTACTCTTTGTTTCTTTGAGTGTGCCTAACTAAATTAGTTGCATTCTAAAACTTGTGTTTAAATTATTTTTGAGATTACATTGATTGAATATGATGCTTAAATATGATTGAGGCACTAGGTTTTAACATTTTCTCTTCCCACGCAAATTGCCTACCCTTTAATTAATTTCCCCTAGTGAAACAATTTTGAGCTTTGGCCTTTTTCTTGAAAATCACCATATTTTAGCCTAATCCATTTTTCCCGATTCCATTATTTTTGTCCCCTTTTTTCAAGACAAAATCATTTCTTCTAAAAAAACAGATTCGAATAAATGCAGTCCAGAAAACACTGTGCAGAAGAAAAAAACTGTGCAGAAACTATTCGAATATGCAGTGCAGAAAATTATTCGAGTATGCAGAAAAAAGAGTAGAAAAAAACAACGCAATTCGAAAAAAATATACACTGCATAACAGTTTTGATTCGAATGAAAAAAAGAGAAAAAAAAAAGAAGAGAGGAAGTTTTGAATAAATTTTTGGGATGATTTTTGTCTTGAATTTTAACCCATATTTTTCAGCCTTGATCCTACCCGAACCTTAGCCCCATTACAACCTTTTTATAGACTTCTTGATTTTTGTATCACATTCTTGCTTAGTAGTGGAGATTAGATTTAACCACAAGCCTATGATAATGCTCTAATTAGTTTTGGATCGAGTGATTTTCTCTACCCTCTTTGAGTGACATGAGCGATTCCTTGTGAGGTTACTTGGTTTGCATCATTGATGTTAGTAGGGTATTGGAATGTCGTTTTTGCTTAAATTCCTTAATCTTACCATTTATCTATTTTGCTCCTTATTTTTCTTTCATGTTTAGATACTTAATCATATCGGAAACTTTGAGACTTCGTGAAATTAAGGATGATAACTTGAGCTTAGGTTTGTTTAATTTTAAGATACTTGAGGACAAGCATCGGATAAGTGAGGGGGAATTTGATGAGTATTTATTTTGGTTGTGTTTTTGGTCCTTATTTCGATTAAATATAAGTTTAAGGGACTTAATTGGGCTATTTTATGATGTTTTCATGCAGGAGACGTGATCTTGGAAATAAGCTGGAATTCTGCAGAAAATGCTAGAGTCATGGGCAGATTCATGGGCATGAATGCTGACTGGCGCCACGTCAGCGTCTTCTAGAAGATGACGTCAACAATAGTGATAGCTTATCAGGTCGCTTATCAGATAACTTATCTCCAAATTTTTAAATTTTAAATTTTAAACTTTGGATAATTATTTTGATTAATTTTAATTATCTTTTAGGTTTTACCTAGGTTATTTTGAAACACTATAAATACCCCTCTTTGGGGTAAGTCTTGTCATCATTCAATTAGCAATTGAACATCATTTCTTCTTCTCTTGGAAATTCTTCTTAGTTTTACTTAAGTTCTTTTCTTATATTTCTTCTTTTAATTATTTCTTATATGTCGAGCATGATTAATTTGATAACCATGCTCAGCTAGATCTTTTTAAGTCGAAGGCTTTTGCAATGACGCGTTCTCAAGGCGAGGTTTGAAACTATGCTTCAATCATTTTAAAAACTTCTTCTCGATTTCTTCATACTTATTTTCTAAATCAAAATGATTTTTTTTAAAACCCAAAGATAGACTTTGGAGAAAAAAAATTGTTTTGATCTATCAAGTGGGAGGGATGATCGGTTATTGAAACAAATCCGACTTCCGGGAACACACTTAGTAAATAGATTACTAAAGGAAATTGAGATCGAATCATTTTTAAAGAAATGACTTTTCGAGTTGGTTACGAGCTTAAGTAATTTGTTTTCTCAAACATTTAGTTGGTTAGACAAATTATCAAAACTGAAACCAAAAATTGATTTTGGAAATTCAGTTTACAAACAAAAACACAAGGATTGACCTTGAAGTAATTTTGCCAACAAGTTTTTCGAAATAAAAATCTTTACCAAGGAACCAAGTAGAACAAGTCAACGTGGAAGCCCGAGGCTGATAATCTCATATTTACTTTAAACTATTTCAAAAGCTTTCTTTTTACTCTCTTAAACAATTACATTCCATTGCAACAAACCCCCCACCTAAATCACCTCAACATAGCTCCATCAATAACTCTTGGTTCAGAAACTACAAAAGCGCGACAAGGAAAGTTCTAAGTCCTTGTGGGATCAACTCCTACTTCCCTATCTACACTTAATTTAATTCCTTTATTTATTATATTATTCGGAAGAAGGAAATTATTCTTGACACGTTACGACACGTGTCAGAAAGACTATGATTTGACTATCGAGTACCATTCGGGTAAGGCAAATGTAGTGGCCGATGCGTTGAGCAGAAAGGTTGCAGTTGAGTTGCGGGCTATGTTTGCTAGGCTGAGTGTATCAAAGGACAATGGTTTGATTACGGAGTTGCAAGTGAAGCCTTCGTTGATTCAGATGATCAGACTGAAACAGTTGCAAGACGTGTCAGTAGCTTCACATGTTCAGGATATTGCAGAAGGTAGACCGACAGAGTACAGTTTCAGTGATGAGAATGTGTTATGTTTCAGAGACAGAGTTGTAGTACCTGTAGATGTTGAGTTGAGACGTATGATTCTGAGCGAAGCACATTCGAGTCCTTTTTCTATGCATCCGGGCAGTACTAAGATGTACCGAGATCTAAAGAATGATTATTTCTGGGTTGGTTTGAAGAAGGATGTAGCCGAGTATGTGAGCCGTTGCATGGTATGTCAGAGAGTAAAGGCAGAACATCAGGTTACTTCAAGTTTGTGACAGCCTTTTAAAATTCTGGAATGGAAGTGGGAAAGAATCACTATTGACTTTGTGTCGGGGTTGCCGTTGTCTCCTTCGAAGAAGAATTCTGTCTGGGTGATAGTTGATAGATTCACTAAGTGTGCTCATTTCTTAGCAGTGAACACCACAGATTCTTTAGACAAGCTGGCAGATTTGTATGTCCGCGAGATTGTGAGATTGCATGGAGTTTCAAAGTCTATTGTATCAGACAGAGATCCGAGATTCACATCGAGGTTCTGGGGTTGTTTGCATAGTTCCTTAGGTAGTCGTTTTCATTTCAGTACTTCATATCATCCGCAGTCAGATGGTCAGTCAGAGCGAGTGATACAAGTATTAGAGGATATGCTCCGTTGTTGTGTGATCGACTTTCAGGGATCATGGGAGAAGCATTTACCCTTAGTCGAGTTTGCTTACAACAACATTTACCAGGCTAGTATCCAGATGGCTCCTTATGAGGCATTGTATGGTAGACGATGTAGTACTCCGATCTGTTGGGCCGAAGTGGGTCAGAAAATGTTACCTATGCCGGATTTGCTTAAGGGGACTACCGACAAAGTGAAGTTGATTTGTGACCGTCTGAAAGCAGCTTCCGATCGTCAGAAATATTACGCAGATTTGAAGAGAAAAGAGATTGAGTATTCAATGGGTGAGAAAGTGTTTCTGAAAGTGTCTCCGTGGAAGAAGGTAATGCGATTTGGCCAAAAAGGCAAGTTGAGTCTGAGGTTTATCGGTCCGTATGAGATAGTTGAGCGAATTGGGCCAGTAGCTTACCGTTTGAGATTGCCTTCAGAGTTAGAGAAGATCCATGATGTCTTCCATGTGTCGATGCTTAGGAGATATATATCAGATCCGTCGCACGTTAGGCCCGTCGAGGAAATAGAACTGAATCCAGATTTGTCGTACAATGAAGAACCAGTTGAGATACTTGCTTCGGATAGCAAGGTGTTGCGTGGAAAGACCATAGAGTTGGTCAAGGTGTTGTGGCGACATAGAGGCGTGGAAGAGGCGACATGGGAGAGGAAAGTCGATATGCTTGAGCAGTTTCCGTACTTGTTTCCGTCAGGTAATTTCAAGGACGAAATTCCTTAAGTGGGGGAGAGTTGTAACACCCGTGTTTGAGGGTCGGGTGAAATTAAATTATTAAAATATAATTATGGGCTTCGTATTTTCAAAGCAAATAAATATATGTTGGGCTTGTTTTAAATTTAACCCATATAGCCATGGATTTTAAACTATTGTAATTACCCATTTTCATTAAGGGTAAAAATGTCTTTTGGCTTTTAAAATAAAACAAAACAATAAAAAATTGCTTTTCACTCATCTTCCTCCCCTCATCTCTTTCAAACCAACGACACCTTCCCCTCCCCTTTGCTATCTACTATTCCATTTCCTCCTTGCTTCATTCTTGAGGATTTTTGAAAGGTAATTATGTTTTTGAGTTGTCCTTATCTTCCTCTTCATTTCTATACCATTAATTTTCAATAAAACCCATTATATTACATTTTGAAGTTTTTGGGTTTTGAAATAAAAATGATAACTTTGATAGCTTTTAGTTAAGCTTTCGATTTGTTGTTGTTAAATAAGTTATTTACTATCCAAAAGGTCCAACATATCTAATTTTTACATGGTTTTATAATGATTTTCGGATATGGGTTTTAGAGAGGTTTTAGGTGGTTCAAAAGATGGTTTTTGGGGCTGTTTAGTGTGGGAAATTGATGGCTGATGATTGTATGATGTTTAAGGGTTAATTTGGGAGCTTATGAGTATGTTAAAAGTGTTGGAATCGATGGTTAATTGATGTGTGTTTGGGCTGCTCGAAAATGCTAGTTTGGGGTGTGTTCTTAGTTGGCTATTTGCTTGAAAATGTGTTCCGGTTTTGCTTCGGTGATTGGTGACTGATTGTTGTTGTTTTTGCTTGTGTTGGATTGCTTAGAACCAAGGTTTTGTGTTGGTGAGACATCAGGAACTAATCCGGGAAGCTTGGAAGATTAATTGGCTAGAGTTGTTGAGCTTGGAGTAGTCGGTGAGTGGTTCTTCAGTTTTAAATTGGTTTTCAAAATGTTTGGTTCGAGCATATGGACCTAATTTGGGCTTGGTAAACCCACCTAGAGTTGGGATTAGATTGATAGTCTAATCTCAAGCTTTAGTTTAGAAGACTATGGTTGAACTTTGAATATTGTGGGATTATGCCTCTTGATCCATATTATGTGATTGATGTTGTTATCTATATTGTGATATACATGTGTGTTGAGGCATGATGTTTTATGCATTGTGACATGCATAGTTGTTGGAATGTAGTTTGTGCATGATGGTGGATCATGGTGAGTACGTGCTAAGCACGGAAATTGGTAAGAATGTTGTGAGGTTGAACTATGAAATGAGTTAGTATTGGCACTAGTATGCTTGGGTACAAATGATCGATCATTAGGATGTTAATGTGCACACGAGTGTCGAAATGCGCGCGTGATCTTGGTGATAGTAGTCACCAAGATGGAGTAAGGGTACGCCCGAAAATCTTCATTTATATTTTAGTCGGTGATGAGTGGAATCCCATCGTCGGGGCGTGAGGATGAGTGAAATCCCCTCCGCATGGAATGGTGATGAGTGTAATCCCACCGTAAGGTAATGTAATGGTTGAGTTGTTGGATGTGAGTTCCAACGGTTGTTATCCGCGTATTCGGGTCATAGCTAGGTGCCAATACGGTTTGTTAAATGTGTTTCATATGGTTGTGTTATGGACATGTTGAGCATGACATGATAATTGAGGTTATGTTCATGCATCTTATATATTTAATTCATGTGGTTCCGAAGGTAAGGAAACATGCATTCATCCTTGGTTTTGTTGCTCGTGCTTGGACCCTGCATTGTCGAGGTTTGTTTTAAGAGCTTACCCTCACTAAGCTTTACGCTTACGCTCTCTTTTGTTCGACAATGCAGATCCTTAGTTCGTGGGTTCCTTGTGCAAGGAGAAAGGCCTCCAAGTGTGCTATTTGCTATCTTCAAGTATGAACTTTTAAGCTAAAGATGTAATAGATAAGCAATGGGATTTGAGTATGTTGTTTGTGTTAAGGAGCTTGTTTAGACTCCTTTAGTATGTTGATGTTTTGGTTGTGGCTTGCTTGTTTTGTATGTTGGCCATGTGGCCCTTAACTCCATGCTTGTATGACATGTTTAAATGGTTGGATCCTTAGTATCTTCCATGATATGCTATGAGAATGTTGTTGATGTTAAAATGTTTCGTATGTTGATTCTTGGTTCCTAAATGTTGTATGTATGTTTGCTTGTGGCTAGGTGAGTCTTAAATTGCATTTAGAGTTGTGTCTTGGTGTGTTTTGCCGCAAATTTGAGTCTTGCAGTGTAGGGCGTATCGGTACGCCCAAGGGTCGTATTGATACGGTCCTACACTTTAGGACTCAGATTTGGCTTAGCGTACCGGTACACGGGGGTGTATCGATACGCCAAAACCTCTCTGGAAATCTAAGATTTTGACGAGAATTTGGCGTATCGGTACGAGTCTAGGGTGTATCGGTACGGTCTTTTATCGTTGACCGTGAGAATTTGACCAGTGAGGGCGTATCAGTACGGTCAACCAGTGTACCGATACAGTCTCCCTTTGTTGACTTTGGGCTGTTGACCTAGTCAAGGCGTATCGATACCCTCTTCTAGTGTATCGATACGGCATGTTGTATGAACTAAAATGGGTTGCTTTAAATTACATGTTTGATTGTTTCGCATTGCTTTATTGCTTCCGATGTCGTTGTTTCACATAGGATGTATCAAAGCCTATAGACACGATAATAATTAAAAGTAATTTTCTAGGGTCGTTAACCGAAGTGGAGCCTTAACGGGTTTTGCCTCGGTTTTCCCCGTGTGACCCACTCAGACTGGTCAGTCGCCCAGGCCAGGACGAGGGGGTTACAAAAACTCCACTCGACTCGAAAAAACTGATTTTTTCGACTCGACTCGTCTTGACTCGAAAAAATTTTCAAAAAAAGTTTGAGTTGTAAAATAAAAATTCTAATAACTCAAAATTTTAGTATTGTCTAACCAGAGAATTGGGAGAGTCACACGGAAAAAGTTTGAGTTGTAAAATAAAAATTCTAATAACTCAAAAACTCCACTCGACTCGAAAAGACTGAATTGGGAGAGTCACACGGGGATAACCAGAGAAAAATCTGAGAATTTCCCTCCGATTAACAACCCTAGATTAAGA
This sequence comes from Hibiscus trionum, assembly GCA_030270665.1. Taxonomy (NCBI): domain Eukaryota; kingdom Viridiplantae; phylum Streptophyta; class Magnoliopsida; order Malvales; family Malvaceae; genus Hibiscus; species Hibiscus trionum. The sequence continues at coordinate 69,191 of BSYR01000043.1, read as the reverse complement.
TTTGTCTTGTCTAAATGCAATTTAACGTTCCTATGGTGTTAAGGGTTACAGCGGAAGAATAACGTCTCAATTGGATATCAATCAGATGTCCAACTAGAGACAAACAGTCACGAAGGACCATTTTGCAAAACCACACCAAAACAGGGGCAAGAAGGTAATTTAAACCTTACCAAATAGTTTATTAGTCATATTTCAAGCACATGAGGCAAGACCAACACAAACGAGACATATAAACTCACTTAGGAAGCATACAAGCATTAGGGACTAAAACGTAACATTTTGAAACCTTCAAAGATGCCTTTTATCCACTTTTAACTACCTATGTTTCGAAATAAGGTTTGCCCGTTTCGAAACTCGAGCTCTAAAAAAAGCAAAACTAGGTCGTTCTGAAACGGCCCCTCTTGGTTTCGAAACGGAAGTCTCTAGAGGCAAAACATACCGATACGGGTGCCCCAAAAGCCTGACCATTCCGAAATCATACCAGGTGTTTCGGAACGTCTGGGCATAGATTGGCCCAAAAATGCATTTTAGCATCTCCAAACATTCCCAAACTTACCCCGAAAGAGCAAAAACCACAAAACAACATATTGAGCAAACATTATAGAGGCAAGACACCCTAAGAACAGGTTTCAAACATGCATACACACAAGCATGGATCTCAAACTTAAAAGCTCATAAGGAACACTTTAACTCAAAACACCAACAAGCCAAAACACAAGGCATTTAACTAAAAGCCAAAGAAAGTCTCAACATAGCATGGTTTCAAAATTTAAAACATGTAGCAACATAATCAAACTCATAGGAGTTTACAACCACCTCCCTAACCACAAAAGCAAGTATCCCCATTGCTAAACTATTATTACAACTCAAAATCCATACTTGACCTTAAGCTACGATACTGGAACCTTTTCCTTGCCTTCCTTTGCTTCTCGAATCACTAACGATCTGCATTTTTGGAAAGGAGCGCGTAAGCATAAAGCTTAATGAGTGGTGCTCAAAACCATAACAACAACAACAACAATGCATTTTTAGTAAAAAAAATCATTTATGAGTTGCAAGCAAAACCACAAGCATGAATTTCGTCAACATGATTATCAACAATCTTACATATGTTTGGCATCTTACATTAAGCAATGCATCAACATATAATCAACATAGCATAACTCTCAACATCTACCAAGACAACATTCAACCTTCCAACACAAGAGTATTATGGCAATTAGGGTTACATTACTCGGATACGTGGATTGGATTCGATGGCATCTCACATCTCTGAATCTATAAGAACAACAAGATTCACGATGGCATCTTACATCACCGATGTCTAACAATAAAGCTTTCGGTGGCATCTTACATCACCGTACTCCTCCCTAATGGCATCATACATCACTAGGGCCACACACGAATTTTACAAGTGCACTTTAATCCTATGGTCGACCAATTATACCCGGTAAGACCCTCATATTTGTAACACCCGGGTTTGGGGGTCGGGTGAATTAAATAATTAAAATAATGTTCCAGGTTTTTGTTTTCAAAATAATTAATTGTGTTGGATATATTTTAAATCAAGCCCAAATAGCCATGGATTTTATACTATGGTAATAACCCATTTTCATTAAGGGTAAAAGTGACTTTTGGCTTTAAAAATAAAACAAAACAAATAAAAGTGCCTATTTGCTCATGTTCTTCCCCACCCACTTTCAAAACTAACGCCATTTTCCCCTCCCCATTGCTATCTACTATTCCATTTCCTCCTTGCTTCATCCTTGAAGTTTTTTGAAAGGTAATTACATTTTTGAGTTGTCCTCATCTTCCCCTTATTACTTATGTTCTTAGTTTTCAATGAAACCCATTGTTTTGTGTTTTGAGTTTTTGAGTTTAAAGAATAAAAATCCAAACTTTATTGACTTTTGATCGAGGTTTTGATTCTTTGAAGTTAGATAAGTGTTTAGTAACCCAAATGGTCCAACATATCTAAATTTTGAATGGTTTTAAATTGATTTTCGGATTTGGGTTTAAGTGGGGTTTTAGAGTGCTTTAAAATGGGTCTTTGGGGCTGTTTTGGATAAGAACTTGAGGGCTGATGGTTAGGTTATGTTTAAAGGGTTTCTTTGGGAGTATCGGATGTTGAATTTGATGTTGGAAATGGGAGTTCCTTGCTGGGTTTTGTGGCTGCACGAAAATGTGGGTTTTGAGAGTGTTCTTGGCTTGAATTTGAGCTTGATTGGTGTTATGAGTTTACAACAGTGGTTTGTGTTTGTTTTGGTGATTATTAGAGTGTATTTGATTGTTTAGAAACAAGGAATTGTGTTGGTGAAGCCTCACGTTCAAATCCAGAACCGTTGGGAGCTTGATCGGTTGTTTGCTTGTGTTTGGAAAGTCCGGTGAGTGGTTTTTCGATTTTAAATTGGTTTTCAAATGTTTGGTTCGAGCATGTAGACCTATGTTGGGCTTGGTAGACCCACCTAGAGTTGGGATTAGATTGGTAGTCTAATCTCAAGCTTTAGTTTAGAAGACTTTGGTTGAACTTCTAAATGTTGTGTGATGCCTCACGTATTAAATGTGAATGATGTTGCTATGCATTTTGTGCATATGTGTTGTGATGAGGCATGTTGATTCATTTATGCATTGTGATATGCATGTGGTTGATGAAATGTGAGTGCATGATGGTAAATCACGGTGACTACGTGCTAGGCACGGGAAATGATAAGAATATTGTATTATGATGATCTTGTGATGAGTTAGTATTGGCACTAGTATGCTTGGGTACAAATGATCGATCATTAGGATGTTAGTGTGCACACGAGTGTCGAAATGCGCGTGTGGTCTTGGTGATAGTAGGCATCAAGATGGAGTACGGGTACGCCCGGAAATCTTCCTATATATTTTAGTCGGTGATGAGTGGAAACCCATCGACGGGGCGTGAGGATGAGTGGAATCCCCTCCGCGTGAAACGGTGATGAGTGTAATCCCACCGTGAGGTAATGTGATGGTTGCGTTGTTGGATGTGAGTTCCAACGGTTGTTATCCGCGTATTCGGGTCATAGCTAGGTGCCAATACGTTTTGTTAAATGTGTTTCATATGGTCGTATTTATGGACATGTTGAGCCTGGCATTATAATTGATGTTATGTTCATGCATTTTATATTTGACTCTTGTGGCTTCGAAGGTAAGAAAACATGCATTCTTCCTTGGTTGTTTTGCTCGTGCTTGGACCCTGCATTGTTGAGGTTTGTTTTATGAGCTTACCCTCACTAAGCTTTGCGCTTACGCTCTATTTTGTTCGACAATGCAGATCATTAGTTCGTAGGTTGCTTGTGCGAGGAGAAGGGCCTCCAAGTGTGCTATTGTGCTTTTTGCTATCATCAAGTATGAACTTTTAAGCTAAAGATGTAATAGATAAGCAGTGCAGATTTGTGTATGTTGCTTGTGTTAAGGAGCTTGTTTAGACACCTCTAGTATGTTGATGTTTGGTTGTGGTTTGTTCATGCCATGTATGTTGGCCTTGTGCCCTTAACTTTATGCTTTTGTGTATGTTTTGTTCTAAGGCATGAACCTTGATATGCAGTGTATGTCTTTTTATGGTGAATGCTTGATTCCCTTAAATGCATGCCCTTTTTATATATGTTGTGTGTTGATCATGCTTGCAATAGGGTGTGTGCCTCTAGAGTTTATGCATGCATGTTTGGAGGTCCTAGTTGGGTGTCTTTGAGGCAGCATTGTGCCTTAACCAGCTAAAACTTGTATGATCGAGTTAGGGGTATCGATACGGTTAGGCCTGTATCGATACGACCTTTTTGTTTCAGGCCAAGCATTTCGATACTCAGGAAGGCGTACCGATACCATTTTGCTACTGTAAATCTGAGATTTTGACGAGAAATTGAGGGTATCGGAACGGGCCTAGGTGTATCAAAACGGTCTTCGTAGCGTTGACCACGAGAAGTTGACTGTTGAGGGTGTATCGGTACGGTCAACCAGCGTACCGATATGGTCTCCTCGAGTTGACTTTGGTCAATTGACCTGGTCAAGGCGTATCGATACCCTCTTTGAGTGTATCGATACGGTCTGTAGTATAAGCTAAAATAGGTTGTTTTAAATTGTTGTTTGATTGTTCCGTTTCGCTTCGTTGCTTCCGCTGTCGTTGTTTCACATAGGATGTGTTAAAGCATCTAGACAAGATAATAATTAAAAGAAAGTTTCTAGGAGCGTTAACCGAAGTGGAGCCTTAACGAGTTTCGCCTTGGTTTTCTATGCGTGTGACCCACTCAGACCGGTCGGACGCCCGGACCGGGACGAGGGGGTTACACTTGTTGGTATCAGAGCCTGATGTTTCCGAGACCTCGGGCAGGTAAGTAAGGTAAGTTAAATTCTTGTATTGCAATTGCACGGTGTTTTCTTGCCATGTAAGTATGTTTGCTTGCTTATCAAGTATGCTTTGATGTTTTCTTGATTGATCGTATGTGTGTGTTGTTTGAAGCATGTTGAGTTGAGTCCCATTGCTTCTATTACATCGAAAAGAGATTTTTAAGTGAGGGAAACATACTTGAGCCACTTGGACCCTTGCCATTGCTAACCCGATTTTTGTATGTTGTTGTTGTAGTTGTTATCTGTGAGCGGTTATGTCGAGGCCTAGAGGTAGACTCAGGCTGGATCGCCAGGAACCCCGTGTTGCGGCTCCTGTTAATGAGCTGGTGGCTGGAGTAGAGGCTCCTATGGAAGAGCCTGCTGTTGGAGTCGGAGCTCCTCCACCACCACCTTCTCAGCCTGATGTGGAAGACGAGGCTGGAGCTGAGGGAGCGGGACCTCAAGTTGGCCAGGGTGGCCAAAGTCCTGCAGGGATAGATATGGCTCCGCTAGTTCAAGCTATAGCGGGAGCGTTTAAGGCTGCAGTTGCAGAGCTCTGGCTGCAGCACAGCCGAGAGGAGATGATGTTAGCTTACATTTAGAGAGGCTTCGTAGCCTCAGAGCAGATGAGTTCAGGGGATCTACGCCTGAGAGGTCAGAGTTATGGCTAGAGAAGACGGTTCGTATTTTAGCTCAGATGGGATGTGTTGGGGCTCATAAGTTGGGCTGTGTAGTTTCGTTGCTTCAGAGTGATGCCTACACCTTGTGGGTCACCATTACTACCGGCGTGTCTAAGGCCGAGATCAGTTGGAACTTCTTTGAGACTGCTTTCAGAAAGAGGTATTTGGGCCCGAGATATTTAGGTGAGAAGAAGAGGGAGTTCATGGCTCTTGTTCAGGGAGACACCTCAATGAAAGATTATGAGATCCGCTTCGTCCGATTGAGTCAGTATGCTCCAGAGTTGGTTCCTACTGAGAGGGACCGTTGTGATCGGTTCAGGTATGGACTTCATGAGGAGGTCAAGAGGTACACCTTGGCTACTGATTATTCTGATTTTGATGTCTTGGTCGCTAGGGCCAAGGACATCGAGCATAGCTTGGGGCTGACCAAGCGTTCGGGAGGATCCAGTTTAGGGAAGAGGCACAACAACTTTGATCGTGGTGATGCCAAGAGGCATCAGGGCAGTGGACAACAGTATGATCATAGGCGTGGCGGTGGCCACCATGGTAGAGGCCATCAGGGCCAGAGTGCTGGAGGGCCAGTGTGCCCGATGTGGGAGACAGCATTCAGAAGAGTGTTGGGGAAACTATCATGCTTGCTGGAACTGTGGATCGAGAGACCACTTTAGGAGGGAGTGTCTGCATCAGGTGGCACAGGCACTGATTCAGGCACAGGCTCCTGCGAGAGTGATCGACTATCAAAGAGGTCGTGCGCGCAGTCGTGGTTACTTCCATCCGAGGGCTGATGCACCTAGGATAGAGGCACCGAGGAATCTTTCTCATGTAGTGGCAGTTCAGCCAGAGGCCGGTGGACCAGCTAGAGTCTATGCACAAAGAGAGGCAGGGAATGACATAGATGTGATAGCAGGTAATTTCGAGTTAGTCCATGTCTTTGCTTTCTTTAGTCGATTCGGGTTCCATGCATTCTTATATTTTGAGTGAGCATGCAAAGAAGTTAAACATACCTGTTGAGATTTTAGACGTAGGGATGCATGTGATTATTTCTGGGTTAGTTTGAAGAAGGATGTAGCCGAGTATGTGAGTCGTTGCATGGTTTGTCAGAGAGTGAATACAGAACATCAGGTTCCTTCAGGTTTGTTACAGCCTTTGAAAATTCCAGAATGGAAGTGGGAAAGAATCACTATGGACTTTGTGTCAGGGTTGTCGTTGTCTCCTTCGAAGAAGAATTCTGTCTGGGTGATAGTTGATAGATTCACTAAGTGTGTCCATTTCTTAGCAGTGAACACCACAGATTCTTTAGACAAGCTGGCAAATTTGTATGTCCGCGAGGTTGTGAGACTGCATGGAGTTCCGAAGTCTATTATATCAGACAGAGATCGGAGATTCACATCGAGGTTCTAGGTTGTTTGCATAGTGCCTTAGGTAGTCGTTTGCATTTTAGTACTTCATATCATCCGCAGTCAGATGGTCAGTTAGAGCGAGTGATACATGTATTAGAGGATATGCTCTGTTGTTGTGTGATTGACTTTCAGGGATCATGGGAGAAGCATTTACCCTTAGTCGAGTTTGCTTACAACAACAGTTATCAGGCTAGTATCCAGATGGCTCCTTATGAGGCATTGTATGGTAGGCGATGTAGGACTCTGATCTGTTGGGCCGAAACGGGTCAGAAGTTGTTACCTATGCCAGATTTCCTTAAGGGGACAACTGATAAAGTGAAATTGATCTGTGACCGTCTAAAAGCAGCTTCCGATTGTCAGAAATCTTATGCTGATTTGAAGAGAAAAGAGGTTGAGTATTCGGTGGGTGAGAAAGTGTTTCTGAAAGTGTCTCTGTGGAAGAAGGTAATGCGATTTGGCCAGAAAGGCAAGTTGAGTCCGAGGTTTATCGGTCTGTATGAGATAGTTGAGCAGATTGGGCCAGTAGCTTACCGTTTGAGATTGCCTTCAGAGTTAGGGAAGATCCACTATGTATTCCATGTGTCAATGCTTAGTAGATATAGATCAGATCCGTCTCATGTTATGCCCGTTGAAGAAATAGAACTGAATCCAGATTTGTCTTACAATGAAGAACCAATTGAGATACTTGCTTCGGATAGCAAGGTGTTGTGTGGCAAGACCATAGAGTTGGTCAAGGTGTTGTGGAGACATAGAGGTGTGGAAGAGGCCACGTGGGAGAGGAAAGCGGATATGCTTGAGCAGTTTCTGTACTTGTTTCCGTTAGGTAATTTCGAGGACGAAATTCCTTAAGTGGGGGAGAGTTGTAACACCCAGGTTTGGGGGCCCGGTGAATTAAATAATTAAAATAATGTTCCGGGTTTTTGTTTTCAAAATAATTAATTGTGTTGGACATATTTTAAATCAAGCCCAAATAGCCATGGATTTTATACTATGGTAATAACCCATTATCATTAAGGGTAAAAGTGACTTTTGGCTTTAAAAATAAAACAAAACAAATAAAAGTGCCTATTTGCTCATCTTCTTCCCCACCCACTTTCAAAACTAACGACATTTTCCCCTCCCCATGGCTATCTACTATTCCATTTCCTCCTTGCTTCATCCTTGAAGTTTTTTGAAAGGTAATTACGTTTTTGAGTTGTCCTCATCTTCCCCTTACTACTCATGTTCTTAGTTTTCAATGAAACCCATTGTTTTGTGTTTTGAGTTTTTGAGTTTAAAGAATAAAAATCCAAACTTTATTGACTTTGGGTCGAGGTTTTGATTCTTTGAAGTTAGATAAGTGTTTAGTAACCCAAATGGTCTAACATATCTAAATTTTAAATGATTTTAAACTGATTTTCAGACTTGGGTTTAAGTGGGGTTTTAGAGTGCTTTAAAATGGGTCTTTGGGGCTGTTTTGGATAAGAACTTGAGGGCTGATGGTTAGGTTATGTTTAAAGGGTTTTTTGGGAGTATCGGATGTTGAATTTGATGTTGGAAATGGGAGTTCCTTGCTGGGTTTTGTGGCTGCACGAAAATGTGGGTTTTGAGAGTGTTCTTTGCTTGAATTTGAGCTTGATTGGTGTTCTGAGTTTACAGCAGTGGTTTGTGTTTGTTTTGGTGGTTAATAGAGTGTATTTGATTGTTTAGAAACAAGGAATTGTGTTGGTGAAGCCTCACGTTCGACTCCGGAACCGTTGGGAGCTTGATCGGTTGTTTGCTTGTGTTTGGAAAGTTCAGTGAGTGGTTCTTCGATTCTAAATTGGTTTTTAAATGTTTGGTTCGAGCATGTGGACCTAGGTCGGGCTTGGTAGACCCACCTAGAGTTGGGATTAGATTGGTAGTCTAATCTCAAGCTTTAGTTTAGAAGACTTTGGTTGAACTTCTAAATGTTGTGTTATGCCTCACGTATTAAATGTGAATGATGTTGCTATGCATTTTGTGCATATGTGTTGTGATGAGGCATGTTGATTCATTTATGCATTGTGATATGCATGTGGTTGATGAAATGTTATGCATGATGGTAAATCATGGTGACTACGTGCTAGGCACGAGAAATGATAAGAATATTGTATTATGATGATCTTGTGATGAGTTAGTATTGGCACTAGTATGCTTGGGTACAAATGATCGATCATTAGGATGTTAGTGTGCACACGAGTGTCGAAATGCGCGTGTGGTCTTGGTGATAGTAGTCATCAAGATGGAGAACGGGTACGCCCGGAAATCTTCCTATATATTTTAGTCGGTGATGAGTGGAATCCCATCTACGGGGCGTGAGGATGAGTGGAATCCCCTCCGCGTGAAACGGTGATGAGTGTAATCCCACCGTGAGGTAATGTGATGGTTGCGTTGTTGGATGTGAGTTCCAACGGTTGTTATCCGCGTATTCGGGTCATAGCTAGGTGCCAATACGTTTTGTTAAATGTGTTTCATATGGTCGTATTTATGGACATGTTGAGCATGGCATTATAATTGATGTTATGTTCATGCATTTTATATTTGACTCTTGTGGCTTCGAAGGTAAGAAAACATGCATTCTTCCTTGGTTGTTTTGCTCGTGCTTGGACCCTGCATTGTTGAGGTTTGTTTTATGAGCTTACCCTCACTAAGCTTTGCGCTTACGCTCTCTTTTGTTTGACAATGCAGATCCTTAGTTCGTGGGTTGCTTGTGCGAGGAGAAGGGCCTCCAAGTGTGCTATTGTGCTTTTTGCTATCATCAAGTATGAACTTTTAAGCTAAAGATGTAATAGATAAGCAGTGCAGATTTGTGTATGTTGCTTGTGTTAAGGAGCTTGTTTAGACACCTCTAGAATGTTGATGTTTGGTTGTGGTTTGTTCATGCCATGTATGTTGGCCTTGTGCCCTTAACTTTATGCTTTTGTGTATGTTTTGTTCTAAGGCATGAACCTTGATATGCAATGTATGTCTTTTTATGGTGAATGCTTGATTCCCTTAAATGCATGCCCTTTTTATATATGTTGTGTGTTGATCATGCTTGCAATAGGGTGTGTGCCTCTAGAGTTTATGCATGCATGTTTGGAGGTCCTAGTTGGGTGTCTTTGAGGCAGCATTGTGCCTTAACCAGCTAAAACTTGTATGATCGAGTCAGGGGTATTGATACGGTTAGGCCCGTATCGATACGGCCTTCTTGTTTCAGGCCAAGCGTTTCGATACTCAGGAAGGCGTATCGATACCATTTTGCTACTGGAAATTTGAAATTTTGACGAGAAATTGAGGGTATCGGAACGGACTTAGGTGTATCGAAACAGTCTTCGTAGCGTTGACCACAAGAAGTTGACTGTTGAGGGCGTATCGGTACGGTCAACTAGCGTACCCATACGGTCTCCTCGAGTTGACTTTGGTTAGTTGACCTGGTCAAGGCGTATCGATACCCTCTTTGAGTGTATCGATACGGCCTGCAGTATAAGCTAAAATAAGCTGTTTTAAATTGTTGTTTGATTATTCCGTTTCGCTTCGTTGCTTCCGCTGTCGTTGTTCACATAGGATGTGTTAAAGAATCTAGACAAGATAATAATTAAAAGGAAGTTTCCTAGGGTCGTTAACCGAAGTGGAGCCTTAACGGGTTTCGTCTCGGTTTTCCCCGCGTGTGACCCACTCGGACCGGTCGGACGCCCGGACCGGGACGAGGGGGTTACAATATTTGCCAATACTCAAACCTCATATAAACCAACATAACAATACCACACTCATTAGTCAAATACACACATTCATCTCATATCAACAATGCATAACAAGGTTGAAATATATAGAATTCCAAAAAAGTAAAACATAAACATTTAATACTTACTCTCGAGCTTAGGTTGTCCTTTCAAGCTCAACCTAAACTCTCAAAAACATTTCCACTCACCGGTAGAACCCAAACGATAGCTGAAACACCGATTCAAGCCTCCGAACTACCCAGTCTCGCGTCCAAAGAGCACAAACTTGTTTCCCTTGTTTTTAGCCAATTTAAAATGGTGCATTAGACCCAATTCAAGCCCCCAAACTTGCAGCAACACAGAAACTCATCATTTATCATCAAAACCAAATTGATTCACACCCGCAAACACTTGGAAACACCATCAGAACGACTCAACCCAACTAGCAGCCAAAACCCAACAAATTTACCATCAAAACTATTTTTTTCAACATCCAAAACACATTAACTGTTGCGTGTAAAATAGTCTATCGCAATTGTACTACAAGTATACACGACGCAAGTAGTAAAGTGATACGAAGTATCGGATATCGTCTCCACAGGGATTGGGCTAATAGCTTCACCTTAATTCACTGCACGAAAGTAAAGAAAATATTTAAGAAGTTGTCACGAAAATAATAAAGTAGCGTAAATAAAAGAGAGGGAAAATCAAGATAAAGAGAATGGGCTGGTATTGTTAAGTATAGGAAATCCGTTGCGCCCGTCGCGGCAGCACCTGTCGCGGCAGCAGTCTGTTGCTTGTCGCGGCAGCTGTAACCCCCTTAACCCGGCCTAGACGGTTGACCCGAATTAAGAAGTTTACACGGGGAAAACCAAAGTCAACCCGAAAGTCAACCTTGATTAACGACCCTTTTTTTATTTTTAATCTTGTCTAAATGCACATTAACCCTAGATATGTTCACAAGATAATCATACTCAAAGATCAAAACAATCAGAGAACATTCAGGGACTCAATTGAACAAATTACAACTTTAGGGACCAAAATGTAAATTCTGAAAATTATAAGGACTTAACCCAATTAGAAGTTACCAACTTGAAATTAATCATCTTTCATGCTTTCCTGCCAAATTTCAGCTCAAACGGACATTCCAAACTCATTCAATTGCAATAACAAATTTCGGGACCAAAACGCAAGCATTTCAAAACATATAACCATCAATTTCAGAGCCCAACGGTCGAGTGTTCCGAAACAGGGAGGACTTGTTCCGAAACGCGGGACCGTTCCGAAACTGGTTCCGAAACGAGGCTTGGCAGTGGCATTTCCGTTCCGGAACGGTTCCTCCCGTTTCGGAACGCCTAGACCATTTCAGGCCCCTGTTCCGAAACGGTAGCACCCGTTCCGATACGGCCTGCCCAGATTTGCAGATTTTTGCTGAATTAACACATATTTGACCCATCAAACATGCTCCAAATGCCACCAAAATATACCAGCAAGTCATTCAACAATCAAGGAACATAATTGCTTCAATCATACTCAAACATGGCATCAATTAAGCAAATCCCCAATTCTATAGGCAAGCTTCCTATTTCATAAACCATTCAAGCATCAAAATACCAAATCAACCACATAAAGGCCATTTACATGTTCCAACAACATTAACAACATAAAACCAACTTAAGGAGTCCAAAACATCTCCTAAAACATCAACATAGGTTCCCCATTGCCAAATGCCAAAAGCTAATAGTGTTTAAGAAACCTTCACCATACATGAGCTTAGTTCACCACTTGGATTCTTCACCTCCTTGCTGCCCTCAATGCACTTTAATGCTCTGCATTATTGGTTTAAGAAAAGAGAGAGAGAGCGTAAGCGAAAAGCTTAGTGAGGAATGCTCCTTTAAAACTACACAATAATGCATTTATGAAACACCTTTAAAAACCTTAAATCATACATCATTTGCACATGCACTAAAGCATTTAAAACAAGCAATTCATGCTTCAAGTTCATAACATGTCACATTGGCAACAAGTGATACATTCAACATAAGATCCACACATGGACTTTTAAACACCATTGTGATCTTATAATTTCCAAGGACCACACATGGACTTTTAAACACCATTGTGTCCTTAACAAGAATCATCCATGGACTTTTAAACACCATGACAAGGACCACACAAGGACTTTTAAACACCTTTGTGTCCTTAACAAGAATCACCCAAGGACTTTTAAACACCTTGGTGTTCTTAAATAACAAGGCTTACACAAGGAATTTTAACCACCTTTGTAACCTTAACCAAGAACCAACCATGGACTTTTAAACACCATGTTGTTCTTAAAATACACAAGATTCACACAAGGACTTTTAACGACCTTTGTGATCTTAACCAAGAACCAACCATGGACTTTTAACCACCATGTTGTTCTTAAATAAACAAGGCTCACACAAGGACTTTTAAACACCTTTGTGACCTTAACCATCACTTGCCAATATGCATCATTAACAACAATATTCCACTGTTTTTAAGCATTTAACAAAGCCATAAACATCATGCGTCCTTAGGCATCAAACCACATTAAAACAATGTTCAAAAACAAGGATCTCTTACCTTGAGCATCCTTCAACACATGGCTTATAATCTCAGCAAATAAACATGCTAAATATGCTTCCAAAACAGGATTTAAAACATGCAAACAAACCACATTGCACACAACCAATCCATGGTTCATCATCAAGAGAGTTTTTCCGAAAACTTACTCTTGAGCTTAGCTAAGTTGCTTAGACTTAAACTAAGCTCCCAAACCTTCAAAACATTGGTTTCAAAGCTGAAAACCAAAATCCACTCACCGATTCCGTTTCGCCTCTTGCCGAAACACCAATCAAGCTTCCGGATCTCCACCACTAGGATCCAAAAATGACTCCCCTGTTTTAAACACATCAAAACAGTAGATTAATGCATCATCATGCATTAATATCTATAATGAAAGCACCTAAACTCGCTGCCCTCATCCACACTCCATTTTCGGCTACCAAACACAACCGAAAACACAACCAAACAACTCCACAACACCACCCAGCCAAGATTCATCAACTCTAAACATCTTTAAACATTAATTAACATCCAAAATGGATCTCAACGCATCCTTATACCTCCAGCCATAACAGATCATCAAGATCACTCCACAAACCATCATTATTACAAGTAAAACTTAGGAAATTCAACCTATCCGGGATTGCATTGATTAAATCTCAATTTCTCATCAATTAAACATTCATTTAACATCAAATTGACACCTCAAAACACTGCCCAATCAGATTATACGAAATTTCATCAAAATCAAACAAATCTTGCATTTTAAAGCCAAAATCAAGAATACAATTGTAAAACCTTTAATTAAACACAAATCAAGGATTGAGAACTTGGGAATTTCAGTAAAGAACTGAGAATTTAGAGGAGAAGGACGTTCATACCTCTAAACTTGAGTTTCTCCCTTTTTAGAATCAAAATTCTTGAAGATCCAAGTAGCAAATGGTGAGGTTTTGTTGAAGAGATGATTAGAGATCAAAAGAGAATTAAAATCTCATGTTTGGATGTCAAAAATCAGAGGAAAAAGCTCTGGAGAAATGTGTTTGGTTTGAGAGAAAAGATAAGAGAAAATGAAAATAGAATTTTAGGAAAAGTTAGTTGGAAAATGCCAAAATATCTTCCCTCTCTTTTTCTTTTATTTAAAAACCATTTATTAAACCTTTAATATTTAGGAAAAATCTGGAGAAACTCCTATTGGGTAAATAGCTCCTTAAAGATTCAAAGTTTCAATCCTTTTTAAAACAGTCACACAGTTTTCGAAAATTACATTTTGGTCACTAACCCAAAATGTCACACTTCCAAACCTCATTTTGTAAAATTGATTTCACTTTTCTCTTATACATAATAAAAGAGGATTTTAAGACATTTTTCCACATTTTTAACGCAACCCGAACTAGGCTTTCCTAAATTCACTCTTTTATATTCGAACCGCGAACCGACCGGTCCGGTCCAAACCCAAAACTTCTAAGCCCAAAATTGGGGTGTTACAACTCTCTCCCCCTTAAGAAATTTCGTCCTCGAAATTTACCTGAAGGAAAGAGATACGGAAACTGCTCCAGCATGTCATCTTTCCGTTCCCACGTGGCTTCCTCAGCACCACGATGCTTCCACAACACCTTTACCAACTCAATGGTCTTGCCACGAAGAACCTTACTATCCGAATCCAGAATCCTCACCGGTTCCTCATCATAGGTCAAATCCGGATTCAATTCCACTTCTTCCACAGGCATCACATGTGAAGGATCCGATCTATACTTCCGAAGCATAGAAACATGAAACACATCATGGATCTTCTCCAACTCTTGTGGTAACCTCAACCTATACGCAACAGGACCCACACGCTCAACCACCTCGTATGGTCCAATGTACCTAGGGCTCAACTTACCCTTTCGGCCAAACCTCATCACCTTTTTCCAAGGCGAAACTTAAAAAATACACGGTCACCCACCGCATACTCAATCTCCTTACGCTTCAAATCCGCGTAAGACTTTTGCCGATCAGATGCTGCCTTCAAGCGCTCACAAATGAGCTTCACCTTCTCGGTGGTTCCTTTCAACAAAGCTGGCATCGAAACCAACTTCTGACCCGTTTCAGCCCAACACAGAGGAGTCCTACACTTCCTACCGTACAAAGCCTCATAAGGTGCCATTTGAATACTTGCCTGATAACTATTGTTATAAGCAAACTCCACCAAAGGCAAATGTTTCTCCCATGAGCCCTGAAACTCAATCACGCAGCACCTCAACATATCCTCCAAAACCTGGATAACACGCTCGGACTGACCATCCGACTGAGGATGATAAGATGTACTGAAATTCAACCGTGTACCCAAAGCTTGATGCAAACACTGCCAGAAACGCGATGTAAACCTCAGATCCCTATCCGACACAATCGACTTAGGCACACCATGCAGCCGCACAATCTCAGCAATGTACAGCTCCGCAAGCTTATCCAAAGAATACGTAGTATGCACAGGCAAGAAATGCGCACACTTCGTCAAGCGATCCACAATCACCCACACCGAATTCTTCTTCGATGGTGACAAGGGCAAACCAGATACAAAATCCATGGTAATCCTTTCCCACTTCCACTCAGGAATCCTCAACGGTTGCAACAAACCTGATGGAAACTGATGTTCAGCCTTAACTCGCTGACACACCAAACACTTGCCTACAAACTCCGCAACATCCTTCTTTAAACCCACCCAATAGTACTCATCACAAAGATCACGATACATCTTAGTACTACCAGGGTGCATAGCAAAAGGACTACTATGACCTTCAGTCAGAATAGCACGCCTCAACTCAGCATCATTGGGCACTACTATCCGACTCCCAAAACACAACACTCCATCATCATTAAAGCAGAAATCCGAAGGCCTACCCTCCGCGATATCCTGAACATGAGATACCAAGGAATCATCCAACAACTGCTTTTCCTTGATCAACTGAACCAAAGATGGTTTCACCTGCAACTCAGCCACAAGACCACCATCATGCGAAATACTCAAACTGGCAAACATAGCCCTCAACTCAACAGCTACCTTCCTACTCAAGGCATCTGCCACAACATTAGCTTTTCCAGGGTGATACTCAATCGTCAAATCATAATCCTTGAGCAACTCCACCCAACGTCGCTGCCTAAGGTTCAACTCTTTCTGAGACATCAGATACCTCAAACTCTTGTGATCCGTGTACACAGTACACTTCTCACCATACAGATAATGCCTCCAGATCTTCAAAGCAAAAACCACCGCAGCCAACTCAATGTCATGCGTAGGATAATTGCGCTCATGCACCTTCAACTGCCGCGATGCATAAGCCACCACCTTACCCTCTTGCATCAACACACAACCCAAACCAACATAGGATGCATCACTATACACCACAAACTCTTTCCCTGATTCAGGTTGAACCAAGATAGGAGCTTGCGTTAAAGCTGCCTTAAGCTTTTCAAAAGCCTGTTGTCTCGCTTCCGTCCACTCATACCTAACATCCTTCTGCAGCAACTTTGTCAAAGGTGCGGCAATCTTCGAAAACCCATCCACGAACCTCCGGTAGTATCCTGCCAAACCGAGGAAACTACGGACTTCATGAACCGACTTAGGAACCTTCCAATTCATCACCGCTTCAATCTTCTGAGGATCAACACGAATCCCATCAGCAGAAACCACATGCCCAAGAAACACCACTTCTTTAAGCCAGAACTCACACTTGCTCAGCTTAGCATAAAGCTGATTCTCCAACAAAGCTTGCAACACAACTCTCAAATGCTCTTCATGCTCCTCCTCAGTACGCGAGTACACGAGGATATCATCAATGAACACCACAACAAACTTATCCAGGTATTCATGAAACACACGATTCATCATGTCCATGAAAGCTGCAGGAGCATTTGTCAAACCAAACGGCATCACAAGGAATTCATAATGCCCACACCTTGTCCTGGAAGCTGTCTTAGGCATATCCACATCTTTCACCTTCAACTGGTAATACCCTGACCTCAAATCAATCTTAGAGAACACAGCTGCTCCCCGAAATTGATCAAAGAGATCATCAATTATCGGCAAAGGATACCGATTCTTGATAGTCAACTTGTTCAGCTGACGATAATCAATGCACATTCTCATAGTGCCATCCTTCTTCTTCACAAACAAGACTGGTGCACCCCAAGGTGACACACTCGGCCGAATGAACCCACGATCAAGCAACTCTTGCAATTGCGTCTTCAGCTCTTTCAATTCCTTAGGTGCCATTCTATAAGGGGTAATGGACACAGGAGTTATGTTCTCATACAACTCAATCCCAAACTCAACCTCACGATTAGGAGGTAAACCAGGCAACTCCTCAGGAAACATGCCAGGAAACTCTTTCACAACCCTGATATCTTGCACTCGCAACTTCTTAGAACTAGGATTCATCACAAAAGCTAGATAAGCTTCACAACCTTGCCTCAGCATCCAGCTCGCCTCCAATGTAGACACCACATTGGCAAGAAACTTCACATTCTCACCAACCACAACAACCTCATAATCATCCGCAAGTTTCAAAGAAACTCGCTTATTCTCACAATCCACTACAGCACGATGCTCAGCAAGCCAATCCATACCAAGGATTACATCAAAACCATAGAAAGACAATTCCATAAGATCAACATGAAAAACATGATCTTGCACAACCAAAGGACATCTTCTATAAAGCTTTCGAGTCACAACAGTTTCACCAAAAGAACTAGTGATACGCATACCAACATCCAAAGACTCAACAGGCAAACCAAGCAACTCAGCATGCTCACGCAATATATATGAGTGTGTAGAGCTAGAATCAATCAAGGAAAGTAATGACAAGGATTGCAAAGTAAAAGTACCTGCAATCACATCCGCGTCATTCCTCCCCTCCCTCTGAGCAAACACTCTAGCCTGGCCACCACCCTCTGGCTGAACCGCTACAACATGAGCCACATTACGTCCACCATCCTCCCTACGCTGGAAGTTACCACGGCCGCGCCCACGACCTCTCTGTGGTACAGCAACAACAGGAGCACGTCCTTGGCCACCAGCCAACATATGACACTCTCTCCTCATGTGATCCGTAGATCCACAGTTCCAGCACGAATTACCAGCTGCCACAACAGGAGCTTGCACCTCCCTCACAGCTCGAGGACAATCACGTTTCATGTGGCCACGCGATCTACATGTCCAACATACGCTCGGATCAACTCTTGCCTTGCTTCCCTGAGCAGGCGCACCACCACCTCGCTTAGCCGAAGGCTGATACCTCTGATCACGTCCCCTCTTGTTCCGTCCACCACCGGAACTATATTCGGCTGCTTGCTTACCAGCACTTGACCCAGCACTTCTAGCAGATAAACCCAAGTTCATCTCTATGTCCTTTGCTCGGCCAACCAGCACATCAAAATCATTATACTCGGTAGCCAGCACATACATCTTTACATCCGTCACCAAGCCATAACGGAACCTTTCACACCTTTCCCGCTCATCCGGGACAAGCTCAGGTGCATACTGACTGAGTCGAACAAACTGGACCTCGTACTCAGCCACAGACATGCTCCCTTGGGTAAGAGACATGAATTCCCTCTTCTTTTCATCTAGGTACCTCACACCCAGATACCTTCTCTTGAACGCGTTCTGAAAGAACGTCCAAGTTACATCAGCTTCCTCCATTCTAGAGATAGAGGTTGTCCACCAAGTATAAGCATCATCCTGTAGCAAGGATACTACACAGCCCAGCTTCTGCACATCAGTGCAACTCATCTGCCCCAAGATTCTCTTGGTACTTTCCAACCAAGACTCCGAACCTTCAGCAGACAAACCCCTGAACTCAGTCCCTCCCAGACTGCGCAAACGTTCCAAGGGTAGTCTAACACCAGCATCTCCCTGATGCCCAGCTCCTTGAGCTCCAGCTACTGCTGGTTGAAAAGCACCAGCAATAGCTTGAACCAACAATGTCATGTCAGGAACAGCTTGCCCCTGACCAGCTTCAGGCCCAGCGACCCTAGCACCAGCTGCAACTCCAGCTCCTTCACCCCCAGCACCACCACCACCAGGTGGAGGAGGTAAATCCACCGCACTTTCAACATTCTCATCGTTCTCATTCTCATTCTGAGCCGTAGCTCGCACATTACCCCACGTCTCTCTACGAGGTCCCATTCACTAACAACGCAATCACAATGCAAATAAACAAAGTCAGGCTCAGCAAGGTAAGCAATCCAAGTACTCAAGCTCATTTCCCAATTAAAAACATCGTCATTTCATTAGCTTTGTTTTGGCAATGGGTCTCCCTATCATGCTTCATTACAGCATACACCACAATTGTAATATGCTTACAATTCACACATCATGCTTTCACTCAACAAGCATACAAAGCATACATACATCAATCACCCACATAATCATTCCCAATTACTCGAGAACTTGGCTCTGATACCACCAAATGTAACCCCCTTAACCCGGCCTAGACGGTTGACCCGAATTAAGAAGTTTACACGGGGAAAACCAAAGTCAACCCGAAAGTCAACCTTGATCAACGACCCTTTTTTTCTTTTTAATCTTGTCTAAATGCACATTAACCCTAGATATGTTCACAAGATAATCATACTCAAAGATCAAAACAATCAGAGAACATTCAGGGATTCAATTGAACAAATTACAACTTTAGGGACCAAAATGTAAATTCTGAAAATTATAAGGACTTAACCCAATTAGAAGTTACCAACTTGAAATTAATCATCTTTCATGCTTCCCTGCCAAATTTCAGCTCAAACGGACATTCCAAACTCATTCAATTGCAATAACAAATTTCGGGACCAAAACGCAAGCATTTCAAAACATATAACCATCAATTTCAGAGCCCAACAGTCGAGTGTTCCAAAACAGGGAGGACCTGTTCCGAAACGCGGGACCGTTCCAAAACTGGTTCCGAAACGAGGCTTGGCAGTGGCATTTCCGTTCCGGAACGGTTCCTCCCGTTTCGGAACGCCTAGACCATTTCAGGCCCCTGTTCCGAAACGGTAGCACCCGTTCCAATACGGCCTGCCCAGATTTGCAGATTTTTGCTGAATTAACACATATTTGACCCATCAAACATGCTCCAAATGCCACCAAAATATACCAGCAAGTCATTCAACAATCAAGGAACATAATTGCTTCAATCATACTCAAACATGGCATCAATTAAGCAAATCCCCAATTCTATAGGCAAGCTTCCTATTTCATAAACCATTCAAGCATCAAAATACCAAATCAACCACATAAAGGCCATTTACATGTTCCAACAACATTAACAACATAAAACCAACTTAAGGAGTCCAAAACATCTCCTAAAACATCAACATAGGTTCCCCATTGCCAAATGCCAAAAGCTAATAGTGTTTAAGAAACCTTCACCATACATGAGCTTAGTTCACCACTTGGATTCTTCACCTCCTTGCTGCCCTTAATGCACTTTAATGCTCTGCATTATTGGTTTAAGAAAAGAGAGAGAGAGCGTAAGCGAAAAGCTTAGTGAGGAATGCTCATTTAAAGCCACACAATAATGCATTTATGAAACACCTTTAAAAACCTTAAATCATACATCATTTGCACATGCACTAAAGCATTTAAAACAAGCAATTCATGCTTCAAGTTCATAACATGTCACATTGGCAACAAGTGATACATTCAACATAAGATCCACACATGGACTTTTAAACACCATTGTGATCTTATAATTTCCAAGGACCACACATGGACTTTTAAACACCATTGTGTCCTTAACAAGAATCATCCATGGACTTTTAAACACCATGACAAGGACCACACAAGGACTTTTAAACACCTTTGTGTCCTTAACAAGAATCACCCAAGGACTTTTAAACACCTTGGTGTTCTTAAATAACAAGGCTTACACAAGGAATTTTAACCACCTTTGTAACCTTAACCAAGAACCAACCATGGACTTTTAAACACCATGTTGTTCTTAAAATACACAAGATTCACACAAGGACTTTTAACCACCTTTGTGATCTTAACCAAGAACCAACCATGGACTTTTAACCACCATGTTGTTCTTAAATAAACAAGGCTCACACAAGGACTTTTAAACACCTTTGTGACCTTAACCATCACTTGCCAATATGCATCATTAACAACAATATTCCACTGTTTTTAAGCATTTAACAAAGCCATAAACATCATGCGTCCTTAGGCATCAAACCACATTAAAACAATGTTCAAAAACAAGGATCTCTTACCTTGATCATCCTTCAACACATGGCTTATAATCTCAGCAAATAAACATGCTAAATATGCTTCCAAAACAGGATTTAAAACATGCAAACAAACCACATTGCACACAACCAATCCATGGTTCATCATCAAGAGAGTTTTTCCGAAAACTTACTCTTGAGCTTAGCTAAGTTGCTTAGACTTAAACTAAGCTCCCAAACCTTCAAAACATTGGTTTCAAAGCTGAAAACCAAAATCCACTCACCGATTCCGTTTCGCCTCTTGCCGAAACACCAATCAAGCTTCCGGATCTCCACCACTAGGATCCAAAAATGACTCCCCTGTTTTAAACACATCAAAACAGTAGATTAATGCATCATCATGTATTAATATCTACAATGAAAGCACCTAAACTCGCTGCCCTCATCCACACTCCATTTTCGGCTACCAAACACAACCAAAAACACAACCAAACAACTCCACAACACCACCCATCCAAGATTCATCAACTCTAAACATCTTTAAACATTAATTAACATACAAAATGGATCTCAACACATCCTTATACCTCCAGCCATAACAGATCATCAAGATCACTCCACAAACCATCACTATTACAAGTAAAACTTAGGAAATTCAACCTATCCGGGATTGCATTGATTAAATCTCAATTTCTCATCAATTAAACATTCATTTAACATCAAATTGACACCTCAAAACACTGCCCAATCAGATTATACGAAATTTCATCAAAATCAAACAAATCTTGCATTTTAAAGCCAAAATCAAGAATACAATTGTAAAACCTTTAATTAAACACAAATCAAGGATTGAGAACTTGGGAATTTCAGTAAAGAACTGAGAATTTAGAGGAGAAGGACGTTCATACCTCTAAACTTGAGTTTCTCCCTTTTTAGAATCAAAATTCTTGAAGATCCAAGTAGCAAATGGTGAGGTTTTGTTGAAGAGATGATTAGAGATCAAAAGAGAATTAAAATCTCATGTTTGGATGTCAAAAATCAGAGGAAAAAGCTCTGGAGAAATGTGTTTGGTTTGAGAGAAAAGATAAGAGAAAATGAAAATAGAATTTTAGGAAAAGTTAGTTGGAAAATGCCAAAATATCTTCCCTCTCTTTTTCTTTTATTTAAAAACCATTTATTAAACCTTTAATATTTAGGAAAAATCTGGAGAAACTCCTATTGGGTAAATAGCTCCTTAAAGATTCAAAGTTTCAATCCTTTTTAAAACAGTCTCACAGTTTTCGAAAATTACATTTTGGTCACTAACACAAAATGTCACACTTCCAAACCTCATTTTGTAAAATTGATTTCACTTTTCTCTTATACATAATAAAAGAGGATTTTAAGACATTTTTCCACATTTTTAACGCAACCCGAACTAGGCTTTCCTAAATTCACTCTTTTATATTCGAACCGCGAACCGACCGGTCCGGTCCAAACCCAAAACTTCTAAGCCCAAAATTGGGGTGTTACAGCAGCGAACAATCAACTCAGTACTTCAAGTTTGGCAAGAATCCCAGATGTGCCTTGGCCTATCCCTAGGTCCAAGTCTGTCGATGATCACGTCTTTGATGATACCTCCCGGCGTGAATCGAAGGATGAACACCGATGTGGATGAATTCTTCTTTAGCCACTTAACCTCGTCCTATCCCTAGGCCCGAGATAGTTCAATTATAAACTAGAGAACTTGCTCTTATTTCTTTCGTATACTTAACTCTCCCGATGCTAAGTAAATAGATAACCTCACAATGCTCTCCCGATGCTCTTGCAAGATATTAATAACCAAAATAAGAGAACTTGAAGTTTATTTTATTGAACTGAAAATTCCTAAACGAAACAACCCTTGCAACTACTTTACAAATCAACCCGTGGCCCTAGGGGGAATTTAGAACATGTTGTGGGAAGGAAAACGGCTAGAGTTTTGGGAAGGAAGCTAGGGTAATCGGCTCTCTCCCCTAGGTTAAGATATATGCCCTTATCTAAGCTTTGGGCTCAAGTTATCTAATTTAGCAACGATTACAACTTTAAATTAAAGTACAACTCTAATAAAGACTAAATCTTTAGAGAATCTCTCTTTAAGTCGTCCTCCTTCTTTCTTGGGATTATCTCTCCTTGAACTTTGGGCTTGGAATATCTTCTGATCTAGGGCTTGGAAAAATATGGTGATTTCACACGATAGACGGGCTGAATTTTCTCTATCTGTCGAGGTCCACTTTGCATCTTCTCCCCAAAACTGCTGTCGTCCTCTGCTGTCACGGCGGCAACCATGGCAGCATCGTCCTCCTTGACTGCTCGTCCAGTTCCAGCTTTTCTGCTTCACTGCCCAGCGCCTGCCCTTTCCGTCTGCTACAGCAGCAACCTGCAAAAATAGCCAATTTTAGTAGAAACTGTGCCTTTTAATATAATTGTGATGATTAACTGTAAACTGACCTAAATGCAATAAATAATGCTTGAATGCAGCAGAAATATGGGTTAAATAGGGGGTAAATAATAGAACTTTTACACACTCAACACACCCCCAAATTCAAGTTTTTACTTGCCCTCAAGCAACTGAGACCTAAAAGAAAAATGAAATATTTTTGTTTTAGCTTTCAAACAGTGTACTTTCCCTTACCTGTCGTTCGTTCCCTGTGACGGCAGCACCTTGTCGGATAATCTAGGATCTGTCCGGAATCTCTCTATAGTCCTCGTGCAGTGTGTGCATGCTTATGAACAGTTATATGCCAAGACTCTCTTAGTTTCACTAGAATATTATACTTTAGCTTGTTTAGAGTTTTTTTCTTACGAGACTCATTTCTTTCTTTTTCTTTACTAGAGCCAGAATCGGGCACCTCTAGTTATTTCCCTTTTTTCTAATTTCTTCTCTTTTCTACTAGAGCCATTATTTCAGGCACCTCTAGTTAACTGTCTAGAGCCGGTGATAGGCACCTCTAGAAGTTTTTCTCTGGTTATCTGCCTAGAGCCAGTGGTAGGCACCTCTAGGTTTCCTGAGATTCTAGTCTCTTTTCTACTCTAAGTGCTAAGCTTTCTATTCTAGTTTGGCTAAGAGAAGTCTAAGCAGTATAACCGTCACAATGGTGTTTAAGTTTTTCAGAATTATAGAAAGGCTCTAAACTTCTCCTAAAGACTATCCTAAAGTCACTGCCACGATAGAGCTGTCACGGCAGGTAAGTTCAGTTCACAGTTTTCCGCCAAAGTTTTCAATATTTTCATTTTTTTGACAAAAATAAACTAAGTAAAGACACAAAGTTTTAAACTAAGTTGCACTCAGTTAATGGAGGGATGCCACCCCCAAACTCAAGGGTTGCATTGCCCTCAATGCAAAATGATAGATAAAAAATAAGGCAGTACATCACAAAATATATAGCAGACAACAATAATAAGATAAAAAACTTAAATTTTAATCGTTGTCTTCGCTGCTGCTGTTGAGTCTGATCTGGCGGCGATCTTTGGCTTTCGGAGCTGGTTGGGGCACGGGGGAGGCAGATGTGTTCTTTGCTTTGGCCTCCCATGGTGGCTGGATCCTGGTCGGGGAGATGTGAGGCGGTTGCTCCACAACCTGGATTTCAGAGCTGCTGCTGCTCTCACCGCTACTGCTGCTGCTGTCACCACCGGTGCTGCTGTCACCTCCGCTGCTGCTGGCTTTTTGCATGTTACCTTTGTCTGCCATCCGCTTTTGCCTCTTCATTGGTGAGAACTCTTTTGACAAATTCCTCTTGATCGAGGGTTCAGTGTCACTGGCGGCCCAAACAGAAGAGGAGGAGAACCCAGCAACAAAGGCATCAAGATCCTTCGATGCCATTCGATGTTTCGTTCCTCGGGCAGATGGTTCGGCATGGGTGTTGCCCGCTGCTGTTGGGGCAGGTGTTGGCGTTGAAGCGACAGAAGGTGTCCGTGGGGTGGCAGCGGGTGTAGGGGTGTGGGCAGGTGTGGGTACAGTAAAATAATGGGCAGGAAAAGTGGGGAATGCAGCATCAGGGAAATTTAAAGAATTTTGAATAAAAGTTACCGTAGATGCAGCAAAGTCCCTGATGAAAGTCATTAAGCCCAGCTGTCTTTCCTCCAGCTTCTGAATGGCAGCTAATATCCGTACGGAAGAGTCTGTCGGGGCAGCTGCTGCGGCAGCTGGTTCAGTGTGTTGCTGCTCTATCGTTTCGGCTGTGGCGGCAGCGGGGTCAAATGATGACAGGGGGTAGCAACGGTCAGCTCCATAAGACTGAGGATTTTCTTTTCATTCCAACCTCTTCCTTCTTCTATCAAATCAGTGCGTACTTCTGGGACATTATGGCCGCGGTAGAGCGAGGTGATGAGGTATGGAAGGTAGAGGGGGCCCGTTGGTCTATGCGCACACTCCAAAATACTTTCTCGAATAAAGCTGCCCACATTAATAGGCCGTTCATGTAGAATAGAGTGTATCAACACTAACCTTGGTTGGTCGACGGTAGTGTTGTGGGATGACGGCATGATCCTCTTCTTTATGAAGGCATTCCACAACTTTGCCTCCGGCAGCAGCTGGGTCCTCCGTACTGTCCTTGGATTCTTCTTCTTAGTGTTCCATTCAGTTCCCTCCTCTGTCAATTCTGTCATGACAGCGTCGTAGGCAGCAGTGCCTAATGTATTCAGGAATTGCTGGTGGGAGTCGTCATTGATACCGATGAAGAAGCCATAGAGGGTATTAATGTATTCTGCTTCAAATGGCACTTCTTTCCCTCGAACGAACACCGCTGTCGCTGTCCTACTGCTGATGGCAGCATAAAATTCTCGAACCAGCGTGACATTCATTTCCTCCGGCTGCTCTGCAAAGGTTTGCCAATGTAAAGTTCTGATCTTCCGGGCTATGAATGGTTTGAGGCCCAGATGTTCCTCCGTTGATGTGTAAATAAAGCCTTTCTCTTCCCACATGTCTCTGTTAGCAAAGGAACGAGGGGGAGTTGCTGCTGGTG
Source organism: Hibiscus trionum (assembly GCA_030270665.1). Classification (NCBI taxonomy): domain Eukaryota; kingdom Viridiplantae; phylum Streptophyta; class Magnoliopsida; order Malvales; family Malvaceae; genus Hibiscus; species Hibiscus trionum. The sequence goes on along the minus strand of BSYR01000043.1, from coordinate 43,293 downwards.
TGGAACTGGAGGTAGCACTGCGTCGGGTTTTTCTGGAAGACATATTTGTGCAAGGGTTGTGAAAAGCAAATGACAGTAAATTAAACTAAAGAGGTAGAGTAAGTAAGAAAGGCAGAAGTGAGTGAAAATGAAAATGAAACGGGGTTATATAAAGAGAAATTTGCTGCCCGTTGGAGCTGTAACGGCAGGCACGAATAACGGGGCCAGCTGTTATGCGTTAGCGTGTCTGACGCGTCTGACACACGTTTCCGCGTCTATCGTGACAGCGTGTTGACAGCCTGTATTTTCCGCGTCTGTCGCGGCAGCTGTAACGACAGGCTTCAACATTTGGGTTTTGTTGGGCTGATGGATGGATGATGGGCTGAGTTCACTTCTCATGTTCTTCTTGACTCCTTTATTTCCTAAAAACAATGAAAGTAAAAACATTATTCAAATAAAATAAATCTTATTTCCTAATAACTAATAAATAATAATAAAATAAAATAAAATAAAAATTAGGTTAAGTTAGGGATGCCAGGTGGGGCATCTCCTAAGGTAACCACTTCCTGTATTCATGGGGCTTCAGTCCCCTGATAATGCTTGAGACGCTGTCCGTTGACTTTAAATTGGTGCCCGTCTTTTTAGGATCGGATTATTATGGCACCATGGGGAAAAACCTGTACAACTTGGAATGGGCCAGACCATCTAGATTTTAGCTTCCCTGGGAAGAGTTTCAGTCTAGAATTGAATAGCAATACATGCTGCCCTGGGCAAAACTGTCTTGGCAGCAACTTTTTGTCATGCCAATTCTTCGTTTTATCCTTGTAGATTCTTGCATTGTCATAGGCCATTGTTCGGATTTCTTCAATTTCGTTCAGATCTAACAGCCTTTTCTGCCCTGCCCTATCCAAGTCCATATTCACTGCCTTGATTGCCCAGTATGCTCTATGCTCTATCTCGACAGGTAGATGACATGTTTTCCCATAAATCAACCGGTATGGAGACATTCATAATGGAGTTTTAAAAGTTGTCCTATAAGCCCATAATGCATCATTGAGGAGTAAAGACCAGTCTTTCTAGTTGGCTTAACCATCTTCTCAAGAATGTTCTTGACTTCCCTGTTAGAAATTTCAGCTTGTCCATTGGTCTGTGGGTGATATGCTATCGCGATCCGATGTTTGACACCGTATTTCTTCAAGGCAGCAGCAATAACCCTGTTGTCAAAATGTCTCCCTTCATCACTGATAATCGCCTTAGGGATGCCAAACCTAGAAAAAATGTTCTTGTGTAAGAATCTTTGAACTGTCTTGGCATCATTCTTTTGAGTGGCGATAGCTTCAACCCACTTAGAGACATAATCTACTGCCAGGAGGATGTATAGATTCCCACATGAAGATGGAAAAGGTCCCATAAAATCAATCCCCCAAACGTCGAAGATCTCGACTTCTAGAATGTTCTGCAGTGGCATCTCGTTTCTCCGTGAGATGTTTCCTGTCCTTTGGCACCTGTCACAGCTTTTGTAGAAGATTTGTGCATCTTTATATAGTGACGGCCAATAAAACCCTGACTGCAACACCTTGGCAGCAGTTTTGTTGCCTCCTAAGTGTCCTCCATACTGTGAAGCATGGCAGTGATGCAGTATGTCTTTCTGCTCTTCCTGTGGTACACATCTCCTTATAACCTGATCTGCACAGATTTTGAAAAGAAGAGGTTCGTCCCAATAATAATGCTTAACATCATTTTGGAACCTCTTCCTGGCTTGATAATTAAGGTCAAAAGGAATTATTCCGCTAACTAAGAAATTAACGAAATCTGCATACCAAAGAAGTTCAGAATACTTACATGCCGCCATGGCTGTCGCAGCAGTGATTGCAGCAGCAAAGAGCTGCTCGTCTGGGAAGGTCTCCAGTATGTTTGTCTCATCTATTGGTAGACTCTTTCCCTTCTCCAATCTTGACAAGTGATCTGCCACCTGATTTTCTGTCCCTTTTTTGTCTTTGATTTCAAGGTCGATTTCTTGCAAGAGCAGGATCCACCGTATCAATCGAGGCTTTGCATCCTTTTTCGCGAACAGATACTTGAGGGCAGAATGGTCTGTGTGCACTATGACCTTCGTTCCAAGTATGTAAGAACGAAACTTGTCAATGGAGAATACCACAGCTAATAACTCCTTTTCTGTGGTGGTGTAGTTCACTTGGGCGTCATTCAGTGTCTTGCTGGCATAGTATATGACATGAAACAATTTGTCTCTCCGCTGCCCAAGTGCTGCCCCGACAGCATAGTCACTAGCATCACACATGATCTCAAACGGCTGTGTCCAGTCTGGTGGCTGTACTATTGGGGCTGTTACCAGTTTTTCCTTCAGAACCTTGAATGCTTCAGTACATTCATCATTAAAGTCAAAGGGTCGGTTCTGCTCCAAGAGATGGCATAGGGGCTTGGTGATTTTTGAGAAATTGGCAATGAATCTCCGATAAAAACCAGCATGTCCCAAGAAACTTCTAATACCCTTGACTGTGGTCGGTGGCGGCAGCTTTTCGATCACTCCTATTTTGGCCCTGTCGACTTCTATTCCACGGCAGCTAATCTTATGGCCAAGGACTATCCCTTCATCCACCATGAAGTGGCATTTTTCCCAATTCAAGACTAGGTTTGCTTTTTCACATCTTCCAAGTACCTTTTGTAGATTGCCTAAGCAGCTCTCAAAATCGTCCCCAAAGACTGAAAAATCATCCATAAAAATTTCTAGGAAGTCTTCCACCATATCAGAGAATATGGCCATCATGCACCTTTGGAAGGTGGCGGGTGCATTGCATAGTCCAAATGGCATTCTCCTAAAAGCATAAGTGTCGTAGGGGCATGTGAATGTCGTCTTTTCTTGATCTTCCGGTGCGATAGCAATTTGATTGTAACCTGAATAACCATCAAGAAAACAATAGTAAGGTTTACCCGCTAATCTATCAAGCATTTGATCAATAAAGGGTAAAGGAAAGTGGTCCTTTCGGGTAGCTTTGTTAAGCTTCCGATAGTCCATACAAACCCTCCAACCGGTCACAGTCCTGGTTGGGATTAACTCATTGTTTTCGTTGGTTACCACGGTCATTCCTCTTTTCTTGGGAACACATTGCACCGGGCTCACCCATTTGCTGTCGGAGATGGCGTAAATAATACCATCATCTAACCATTTGATTATCTCTTTAAGCACCACCTCTTTCATCGCATGGTTTAGCCGCCTTTGAGCATCTATAGTCGGCTTATGATCTTCCTCCAAGAGGATTTTATGCATGCATAATGCCGGACTAATGCCTTGAATATCAGCTATCGTCCATCCAATTGCCTTTTTGTGCTGCTGCAGCATCCCTATTAACTGATGTTCCTGTTCCTGCATCAACTTGGAAGAGATGATTACGAGCAACGTATCATTTGAACCAAGAAAAGCATATTTTAGCTGCCCTGGCAGGGGCTTCAGTTCTAAAATAGGGGGCTCAACAGTTGATGGCTTTTGGATTGCATGGTTATCCGAAGTATAATTTAAAGGTTCGAATAACTTACCTGGATGATCACCTATCCAGTTTACCTCCTCCTGATCTTCAGTATCTGATGTTTCGGATTCTGAGGATTTGCTGTCGTCGGCGCTGTCATGACAGCCCTGTAAGTGGCTGTCGAGGCAGTGACCAATTTTTATGTCGTGACAGCCCGACCTGATACAGGGTTGATCAAAGGTAGCTTCAATGATAACCTTACATTCCTCATCTGCATCAGCATGCTTCATAGCTTGGAGAACATTCAACTTAATCTCTTGATCGTTCACTCTCATGGTGAGTTCTCCTTTTTCCACATCAATCAGTGATCTTCTCGTGGCTAAGAAGGGTAGCCCCAGGATGATTGGTGCGTTTTCATCTGCTTCACAATCTAAAACAAGAAAGTCAGCAGGAAAAATAAATTTATCCACTCTTACCAGAATATCTTCGATTTTTCCTTCCAGATGAACATAAGAGCGGTCTGCTAGTTGCAGAATTACTGTCGTGGGCCGAGCTTTTCCAATACCTAATTTCTGAAAAACAGATTTTGGCATTAAATTAATACTAGCACCAAGATCACATAGTGCCTTACCCACATATTTATCTCCGATTACACAAGGTATGATGAAGCTCCCCGGATCCTTCTTTTTCTGGGGTGGCTGCCTATGAAGAATACTCATACAACCTTCCGTCATCTTAACCGTTTCAAATTCCCCAAGTTTAGATTTCTTTGACATGACATCCTTGAGAAATTTGGCGTAACCGGGCATCTCCCTAACGGCATCTAACAGCGGAATTTTAATATGAACCTGCTTAAAAATATCATAAATCTTTTTGAGCTGAGATTCTTGCTTCGCTTGCTGTAGTAATTAAGGAAAAGGAGGTAGGGGCGACAATCAGCAATCCTTCCTTCCCACTGCATACGAATCAGAGGAAGTTTGGGTTCATCATTTTTCTCCTCTGTCGCTTCTGCTGTCATGACAGGCTCATCGGCAGCAGGCTGGTTGTTACTTGTCGGGGCAGCTTCCTCGGCAGGTCTGTCCAAGGCTAGTTTTTTCACTGTTTCAACTTCTTTCTCTAGCCCTAGTAGTTTCTTCCCACTCCTAGTAGTAATGGCTTTACGCTGCTCATGTGTGGGCTGTCTAGCATTTTTAGTATTACTAGGGAATCCTCCAGTCTGCCTTGGCTTGATATGCTGGGAAACCTGACCCATTTGTGTCTCCAAAGACTTCAGAGTCGCTTCATGATTCGTCATCCGCATCTCTGTTTTATCCATGAATGTCTCTATTTTCTTGACAAACCGATTCATATTCTCTATATAAGTACCTGTCTGAGACATAAACGTAGCCAGAGTCTGTTCCAGAATACTGTTCGTGGCAGCTGGTGGCTGCTGCTACTGCTATTGCGGCTGCTGTTGAGTCAACAATCTAGGTCCTCCCTGATTCTGATTGTTGTGTTCTTGACGATTCAGGGCATTGTTAGGATTACTCCAAGAAAACTTTGGATCCTTTCTCTAGCTGGGATTATAGTTGTTGGAGTTGTAATTCGGCTTATTGTAATTTCCAACATACTTTCCCTCTTCTAACTGTATTGGACATTCCTCCAAATTGTGATTTCCCTCGCAAATGTCACATACCTCCTCGACAGCAAATCCATGTTGTGCATCCTCGTTCAAGAGCTTTTTCATTGCCTTAGTAAGGTATGCCACTTGTGATTTCATCGTGTTGTCGGCCTCATAATCCTTAACAGCTAGGACCCGTTTACCCCCTCTTCTTGCTGTCAGAAACTGCTCTTCATTCTTAGCTAGATTCTTCAATACTTGCATTGCCTCATCCGGGTCTTTGTCCAATAGTAATCCGTTTGCTGCTGAATCAATTCGAATACGAGTTTGTAAGTTGGCAGCATTATAAAACTTGGTTACCTGGTTCCAGACGGGGAATCCATGCATGGGGCAGTTCCGTAGAAGAGTGGTGAATCTGTCCCAGGCCTCGTGCATCGGCTCGTCATCTTCCTGTTGAAAAGTAGCAATTTCGTTACGTAATCGCTCAGATAAATGTGAAGGATTAAAACGAGATAAAATTCACGAGACAAATCTGCCCAAGTTCTAATTGATCCCGGCGTAAGTTTATTCCACCAAGTCTTTGCCATGTCCCTCAATGAATGGGGAAATAACCGAAGCCTCAGTATCTCCGAATTAACTCCTGGTAGTCTAAACGAACCACGGATTTCCTGGAATGTTTTGAGATGCTCCCTAGCATCCTCTGTAACAGCACCACGGAATTGACCGGCATTGTTGATCATGCTAAACACGACAGGTTTCAGCTCAAAGTTGTCAACTTCAATATCCGGCAGCGTGGTTTCTAGTTCTACATGGTCATTCAGCATGTAGTCTCGACATGATCGGCGTGCGGCAGCGGCAGGAAAGTCGGCAGCACGACCGTTTCCTCCATTCCCGGCAGGATCTACAACATCCTGGGGATTTCTTGGGTCGTCCCTTCTCTGTTCTTGTCTTTCGTTTACCATAGCTTCGAGTTGTTGCTCTAGGTAATCGTTCCTTTCAACGAGGTAGCAGACTCTTTTCTTGAGATTGAACGTTCGTTCTAGTTCAGGATCTAACTGGTATTCCGGTTCCTTCCCTCGTTGAGATCTGCGCATACGAAAACAAAAGACCTTGTGAAAGGTATAGGTTGGACTATCCAAGTAAACTAGAAAAATAAGAATAAAAACAAAAACGAAAAGTGCAGTAAAAGAAAAGGTAGAGTTATGTTGCCAATCCCCGGCAACGACGCCAAAAACTTGTTGCGTGTAAAATAGTCTATCGCAATTGTAGTGCAAGTATACACGACGCAAGTAGTAAAGTGATACGAAGTATCGGATATCGTCTCCACAAGGATTGGGCTAATAGCTTCACCTTAATTCACTGCACGAAAGTAAAGAAAATATTTGAGAAGTTGTCACGAAAATAATAAAGTAACGTAAATAAAAGAGAGGGAAAATCAAGATAAAGAGAATGGGCTGGTATTGAATTGCTCAGTAGTGCAGGTATTGTTAAGTCTAGGAAATCCAGTGTTGTCGTCGTTCCCGTCGCGGCAGCACCTGTCGCGGTAGCAGTCCGTTGCTTGTCGCGGCAGCGAACAATCAACTCAGTACTTCAAGTTTGGCAAGAATCCCAGATGTGGCTTGGCCTATCCCTAGGTCCAAGTCTGTCGATGATCACGTCTTTGATGATACCTCCCTGCGTGAATCGAAGGATGAACACCGATGTGGATGAATTCTTCTTTAGCCACTTAACCTCGTCCTATCCCTAGGCCCGAGATAGTTCAACTATAAACTAGAGAACTTGCTCTTATTTCTTTCATATACTTAACTCTCCCGATGCTAAGTAAATAGATAACCTCACAATGCTCTCCCGATGCTCTTGCAAGATATTAATAACCAAAATAAGAGAACTTGAAATTTATTTTATTGAACTGAAAATTCCTAAACGAAACAACCCTTGCAACTACTTTACAAATCAACTCATGGCCCTATGGGGAATTTAGAACATGTTGTGGGAAGGAAAACAGCTAGAGTTTTGGGAAGGAAGCTAGGGTAATCGGCTCTCTCCCCTAGGTTAAGATATATGCCCTTATATAAGCTTTGGGCTCAAGTTATCTAATTTAGCAAGGATTACAACTTTAAATTAAAGTACAACTCTAATAAAGACTAAATCTTTAGAGAATCTCTCTTTAAGTCTTCCTCCTTCTTTCTTGGGATTATCTCTCCTTGAACTTTGGGCTTGGAATATCTTCTGATCTAGGGCTTGGAAAAATATGGCGATTTCACACGACAGACGGGCTGAATTTTCTCTATCTGTCGAGGTTCACTTTGCATCTTCTCCCCAAAATTGCTGTCGTCCTCTACTGCCACGGCGACAACCATGGCAGCATCGTCCTCCTTGACTGCTTGTCCAGTTCCAGCTTTTCTGCTTCACTGCCCAGCGCCTGCCCTTTCCGTCTGCTACAGCAACAACCTGCAAAAACAACCAATTTTAGTAGAAACTGTGCCTTTTAATATAATTGTGATGATTAACTGTAAACTGACCTAAATGCAATAAATAATGCTTGAATGCAGCAGAAATATGGGTTAAATAGGGGGTAAATAATATAACTTTTACACACTCAACACTTACCCAAGGTCAAGAAACCATCAGCCCGAAGTTTTTCACAAGAACAAACCAAAAACCCAAACTTTCAACTCCAAAACCCCCTCCTTTAACTTGTTTCAGGTTTCCATACATTTAGTCCTATGACTTGAACTTGAAGGAAGAGGTGAACACCATCGCAACTCACAAGATATTTTCAAATCATTGTGCTTTTATGAGAACCGATTATATATAGTTACTGTGTCATTTTCCAGTGATCTATATTTTCAAGTTATTTTATCCTCCACTTGTTTGGCATTTGCAGAACAATAATGGTTCACAAAAGATCTCAGGAGACGCTCTCAAAGATTTATACAACTACAAGTCTTTTTCTTCTGAGTACCCCATTTGACCAAGATGATTGGGAGCACTACTCCAAACTAAGTAATGAAATTGGAGAAAAAGTTGAGATCACCAACCCAAAGGTATAATTGGTATTTCCTTTCGGGTTTTTCCGTAGGAAATGACTTCGGAAGTAGCATGACATCCCTTGTATACTTTATTTTAATTTCTGCAGATGGTTGAGAAGGCTATCAAAGAAAAAACTTGTAATGCCCTTCTTCTCAAGGTACTACTAGTACTTGGTTCTTTCCCATTCTCCAGTCACTCACAGAATGGTGTAAATTTATTTTTCTTGCAGTGGTGAAACTGAGGATACTTTCAGTGGGTAATAAAACAATTTCAAACCTTAAGAGATTTCCCAGCTTTGGTTCTTTCATTAAGTAAAGGAACATCTATTTTTTTAACATGCTTTCTTATCCCAACATTTTTTAAACACTAAAACAAGGTTAAAAATACCTTTAAACATGACATCAATTACTCAAACGAAAATCCCTTCATTTTTCCTCTTTTCAAGCACAACACATGTTGGAAACAAGTTTTAAACAATGGGTTTAAGGAAAATTTCACCAACAATAAGTTTAATGAAGGAAAAATCAAAACAAAAGAGAGATTACCTTGAAAACTTGTTTGGGTGATATGTTTGCTCCAATGGAACAGTAGCAATGGTGACTTTGGAGGAAATAACGTGAAAAGAGGAAGAAGAAGATGATGGTATTTTGAAAAACCCTTTTTTTCATAATTTTTAATTCCAAAGTTCCTTTTTACCTCTTTTTCCTTAAAACCCTTTAGTGGTTTATTAAAAATGTTTTTTTTTCAAATTAATTTAACTCGAACTGGTTTAACCAAATCTGGTTATCTCTTGGGCCCTAATCTCGGGGTGTTACAAATCGACTCGAAAAAATTGATTTTTTCGACTCAACTCGTCTTGACTCGAAAAAATTTCAAAAAAAGTTTGAGTTGTAAAATAAAAATTCTAATAACTCAAAATTTTAGTATTTAGTAGAGAAATTTTTAAGTTCAGGTCGTAAGGACTCGTAAACTCGCATAACTTGAAATTTTATTACTCAACTTAACTCGATCAAACGCTCACCCTTAATTAGGGGCCTATTTATTAAGTTCGCCCATGAGCCACCAAAATATCAAAAACGGGCCTGGTCCCTGGGCATGTGCAATAGGGGCGCCCGCCCAGGGCTCCTACCCTGCCCATGGCCCATTTTTTCCGAATATTTATAATTAGGGTTTAACATTTTTAATATATATTATTTAAAATTTATTTTTTTAAAATTGTTATTAGTTTTCTATTTTTAAAATTTATTTTTCCGATATTTGTTGTTAGGGGTATAATTGTTTTTCAATACTTGTTTTTTTTGCTCAAACGTATGATTTTTATTAAATGAAAAAAAATCATACAACATATCCGCACCGGGCCTCATTAAAAACCTCCCTAAACCTAGTTGGAGGAAAAGAGTACCCGGGACAGATATTCGATACAACACATAACACAATATCGAACTCCTAATATTTTCCAAAAACGACCTGCGGACCCCTGGACACACACTCCACTCCAGTAGCACCACTGCCCAACCGCAGCACAATGTCGCCCAGTCGTCGCGCCCCACAGCCCCAAACAGCACCCCACGCCCGTGAAACCCCTTCCCACACAGCACATCCCTTAGCCAGCACCCCTCCCGCACACCCCAGCGCACTGCACCCGCACCCCTCCCGCACCCGTCATCCAACACACACATATCCAACCCCTATCCTCCTTACACCCCCATCCGCAACCAAGCCTTACGCTCCACCCCACCCTTCGCTAATATGTCAGCCACCCCATTCACCTCCCTCACCACATGACTAAACACAACATCCATCCCCAAGCAAGCCTCGTCGATACGGCAAAACATGTCATAGAGTCTCCATGGCCGCGTCTCCCCTCGACCCACCCACGATGTCGCCACCAACGAATCGGACTCAATAATACAAGGTAACGCACACCAATTGGACTCCCTAAAAAACTCCAATGCAAATAAAATGGCATACAACTCAGCCTCATTGGAATCCAACACGCCCAATGGTCCCGAGAACAATGCCAACACCCTCCCCCCTCATCACGTAACACGCCTCCACATCCCGCCGGGCCCGGTTTCCCTCTTGCCGATCCATCGACATTAAACTTCACACAACCAGCCCTCGGAGGGGACCAAACATAACCCTCTCGTGGCCTCCGTGTCCTAGTCGACTCCACCCCCCCCGGACAATTCCACTATTCGGATTCAAGAATTAAATCATGTGGCTCAAATGCTCGCACCCAATAAAATGCTCGCAACTTAATTAGAAAAAACAATTCATTCACGGAGACAGTCTTACCCTAAAAGATCAACGCATTCCTTGCTAACCATATCGACCACAACGTGGCAGCACATCCCAACAACCATCTATCCCGCAGTGGACCCCTAATTGTACCTTCCATCAACACCATCACAAGATCAATGACGGTTGCTGGTCGTACCACTTCGATCTGCAACCATGCGAAAAAGCACGACCAAACCTCCCTTGCCAACGAACACATATGTAAAATGTGATCGACTGTATCCTCCCCCACACCACACCAACGACACCTATAATCAGTCACATCCAATCTTATTCCTCTATCCCTTAAATAGCATAAAATCGGCAATCGATTCAACAAAATAAACCACACAAAGCACTGAATTTTAGGTGGCATTCGCACCGACCATATCGCTGAAACCGTTCGATCCCCATCCAAACCGAAAGAAGAAATCAATTTATATAAATTCGTGACAGTAAATTGTCCCGTCTTCGAATGTCTCCAAATCAGCAAGTCCTCCTTCGCATCATTCAAATTAGTTGCTCCTACTATCCCCCATAGTTCCTTCAACATCTTCTCCTCAAACGATCGCAAAGGACGTACGAAAAACTCCTCCCACCTCCCATGTATCAACGATGTTCCCGATCCATACTCATGAACCAATGCCCATGAATTCTTCGCAAGGCGAAACAACCGTGGAAACACCATACAAAGTGGCACATCTGCGCACCATGCATCCCGCCAAAACAAAACTTTACGCCCACTCCCAATCAACCAAAGAAAGTTAGACTGCGCCATGTATCGTTGTATCTCCTCACACTCATGCACTGTTACAATTTGCTTCCATACCGTGGACATCGCCCTTTGCTGAACCAGTGGCAATCTCCTATCGAAAGCATCCGCCCCATACTTAGCCAACAAAACTGAACGCCACAACGATTCCCCCTCTACCGCAAATCGCCATCGCCATTTTGCCAATATCGCCATATTGCGCTGATGTAGGTCCGCAACCCCCAATCCCCCAAATTTCCGCGGACGACAAACAATCTTCCAACTCACCCGGCTCATGCGTCGCCTTTCCTCTGAACCCCCCCACAAGAATGACCTCCGAATTCTATCAATTCATCTAATAATCCCCTTCAGAACCAGAAACATGCCCATATAATAGATCGGCAACGCAGACAACACTAAATTTAAAAGAGTCAATCGAGCCACAAAAGACAATGAATCTCTTTTCCATCCCGCTAGATTCTTCCGAAATCGTTGTAATAACGGTTCCCACATCGACAAACTACGCGGATCTACCCCAAGTGGGAGCCCAAGATAAATCATCGGCAACTCGCCCCTTTTACAACCCATAATAGCTGCCATTTCATTCACCACCCCATCGTCCACCCCTACACCATATAAGGAAGACTTCAAGTAGTTAATATGTAACCCCGAAACATACTCAAAACATGTTAACACCCTTTTTAAATTTTCAGCATATCTTACCTCACCTTGTAAAAAAATAATCGTGTCGTCCGCAAATTGAAGGTGGGATATTCGGCATTCATTCACGACACGTACACCCCTAATCAGCCCTGACTTTTCCGCCTCACTGAGTAATTGATGCAGTAACTCGGCTACAATGACAAATAGGAGGGGCGATAACGGATCCCCTTGTCGCAATCCCCGTTGCATGGCGAATTCCGAAGTCAGACTACCATTAAGCAATACTGACAGTCTCGCCGTGCTCACACAAACTCTCATCCAATCACGCCATCGCGAACCGAACCCCATTTTACTCTGAATTGTCTCTACACACTCCCATTTAACACAATCATATGCCTTGGCAAAATCAAGTTTCAGCAACACCCCTCCCTAACCACAGGACCTCTTTTGCATCGAGTGTAACACTTCATTCGCTAACATAATTCCATCAACAATTTGACGGCCCTGCACAAAAGCCGACTGAACATCACTGATTATTCCTGGTAAGACCTTTTGCAGCCTCTTCGCCAAGCATTTTGTAAGTATCTTATATATCGAATTCAATAGGCAAATAGGCCTATAATCCCCTAGCTTCCTCGGTTGTTCCACCTTAGGTATTAACACAACAAACGCCGAATTACACCCCGTCGGCAACAAATTAGTCGCATGGAAACGGTTCAGCACCTCCATCACATCCCCCTTCAAGAATTCCCAACCTTTCTTATAGAATTCGAATGTATATCCATCGGGTCCCGGTGCCTTCGAACCTTCACTACCCCATATAACAGCCCGTACTTCCTCCACCTCAAATGGTTTTTCAAGCTCCTTCCCCATACCCTCGGATAGCCCTTTAAAATGCACGCCCATCGTCATTTTCCCCATGGTTTTAGGTAGTGAAAAATGATCTTTGAATTCCGAAAACACCACCTGCCTTAATCGATTGGGATTAGTTTCCCAAACCCCTTCAACCAGCAATCCGGAAAGTGTATTACGCATAGCTCGCAACTTCGCTGCTCTATGAAAAAAAGCTGTATTACCGTCCCCCTCCCGCAACCATTTAACCCGTGACTTCTGCTTCCATACAGATTCTCTCAACCGCGCTAACGTCCATAATTTGCATTGAGTCGCCCGTTTATGTGCCAATTGTGTGTCCGAAACAGTACCCACACTCACCATCCCATCAATTTCATCCAATTCTTTCGTTGCCCCATCGATTTGCTGCTCAATATTCCCAAAAATCGCCTTATTCCATCCACGCAAGAATCTTTTCATGGTTTTTAATTTGCTGCAAATATCAATGTGCTCTTGCATTCGTGAGATGCGCATCCACTCTTCTTGAATATCCATTACAAATTTACGCTCACCAACCCATGCATTTACAAACCGAAACGGTCGCGGACCCCAATCCAATACATTACTCACTAACAACAATGGTGTATGATCCGACACCCCACGTGGCAACGCTGATAAGCTCAAATTCGCATATCGGTCTACCCAACTTGGCGACACCAAGCAACGATCTAATCGGCTGCATCTTTTATCGGCCCCAAACCAAGTAAATGAATGTCCCCTCAACTCCAAATCCACCAATCCACTGTTTTGCACAAACTCGACAAACGTATCGATTCCCCTATTCGTCGTCGTACAGCCCTGCCTTTCCTCCACACATGTAACCATATTAAAATCCCCTATCAAACACCATGGTAACTCATTATTTCCCATTACTACTAGTAAACGTTCCCATAAAATTCGTTGTTGATTAACATCACAAGGTGCATATATCCCCACTAATCCACACATCCAATTGTCGCTCAGCCAACAACCCTCAATGCATACAAAACGCTGCTCCACCAATGTCCTCGACACCGTAAATCTATCCTCATCCCAATAGGCTCATTTTTTCGAATACTTGTAATTAGGGGCCCATTTTTTATTATTTATCGTTATTTCAAAACTTGTTATTAGGTTACAAATTTTTCAATACTTGTTATTATGAGGCCAATTTTTCAATACTAGTTACTAGGGGCCTATCTTTTCTAATACTTATTATTAGGGCCCTACTTTTAAATTTTATGTTTTCCGATACTTGTTATTACGAATCCAATTTTTTTCAATACTTGTTATTTATGGTCAATTTTCCCTAATATTTGTTATTACACGCATACTCTTAAATTTAATTTTTCAATATTTGTTATAAGGGTTCCATTTTCCCTATATTTGTTATTACAAGAATACTCTTAAAATTTATTTTTTTTATTCAAAATTTGTTAATAGGGACCCATTTTTTTATATATCACTTGTTACTAAGGGTCTAATTTCAAATTTTATTTTTTTCCAAAACTCGTTATTAGGGAAAAGGGTGAGCAAAACTCCACTCGACTCTAAAAAATGATTTTTTTTACTCGACTCGTATTGACTCGAAAAAAATTTAAAAAAAGTTTGAGTTGTAAAATAAAAATTCTAATAACTCAAAATTTTAGTATTTAGTAGATAAGTTTTTAAGTTCGAGTCATAAGGACTCGTAAACTCGCATAACTTGAAATTTTTTTACTCAACTTAACTCGATCGAACGCTCACCCATAATTACGGACCTATTTTTTAAGTTCCCCCATGGGCCACCAAAATCTAAAAAACGGGCATGGTGGGCATGCGCAAGAGGGGCGCCCGCCCAGGCCTCCTACTCTACCCACGGCCCATTTTTTTCGATAATTTATAGTTAGGGTTTAATGTTTTTAATATTTATTATTTAAAATTTAAGTTTTTAATAATTGTTATTAGCGTTCTATTCTTAAAATTTATTTTTTCCAATATTTATTATTAGGGGTATAATTTTTTTTCAATACTTGTTATTATAGGCTCATTTTTTCGAATACTTGTAATTAGGGGCCCATTTTTTCATAATTTATTGTTATTTAAATAATTGTTATTTGGGTACAAAATTTTCAATACTTGTTATTATGAGGCCAATTTTTCAATACTTGTTACTGGGCCTATCTTTTCTAATATTTGTTATTAGGGTCATACTCTTAAATTTTATTTTTCCGATACTTGTTATTACGAGTCCAATTTTTTCAATACTTGTTATTTATGGTCTATTTTCCCTAATATTTTTTATTACATGTATACTCTTAAACTTTAAATGTTCAATACTTGTTATTACGGTTCCATTTTTTCCTATATTTGTTATTACAAGAATACTCTTAAAATTCATTTTTTTCAAAATTTGTTAACAGGGACCCATTTTTTATATATCACTTGTTACTAAGGGTCTAATTTCAAATTTTATTTTTTCCAATACTCGTTATTAGGGAAAAGGGTGAGCAAAACTCCACTCGACTCGACTCGTCTTGACTCGAAAAAAATTTCAAAAAAAGTTTGAGTTGTAAAATAAAAATTCTAATAACTCAAAATTTTAGTGTTTAGTAGATAAATTTTTAAGTTCGGGGCGTAAGGACTCGTAAACTCACATAACTTGAATTTTTTTTACACAACATAACTCGACCGAACGCTCACCCTTAATTAGGAGCCTATTTTTTAAGTTCGCCCATGGGCCACCAAAATCTCAAAAACGGGCTTGGTCCCTGGGCATGGGCAATAGGGGCGCCCGCCTAGGGCTCCTACCCTGCCCATGGCCCATTTTTTTTGAATATTTATAGTTAGGGTTTAATATTTTTAATATTTATTATTTAAATTTTAATTTCTTTTAATAATTGTTATTAGCGTTCAATTCTTAAAATTTATTTTTTCTGATATTTGTTATTATGGGTATAATATTTTTACAATACTTGTTATTATAGGCTCATTTTTTCGAATACTTGTAATTAGGGGCTCATTTTTTATTATTTATTGTTATTTCAATACTTGTTATTAGGGTACAAATTTGTCAATACTTGTTATTATGAGGCCAATTTTTCAATACTTGTTACTAGGGACCTATCTTTTCTAATATTTGTTAATAGGGCCCTATTCTAAAATTTTATTTTTTCCGATACTTGTTATTATGAGTCCATTTTTTTCAATACTTATTATATATGGTCTATTTTCCCTAATATTTGTTATTTCATGCGTACTCTTAAATTTTAATTTTTCAATACTTGTTATTAGGGTTCCATTTTCCCTATATTTGTTATTACAAGAATACTCTTAAAATTCATTTTTTTAATTTGTTAATAGAGACCCTTTTTTTATACATCACTTGTTACTAAGGGTCTAATTTCAAATTTTATGTTTTCCAATACTCGTTATTAGGGAAAGGGGTGAGAAAAATTCCACTTGACTCGAAAAAACTGATTTTATCAGCTCGACTCGACTCGTCTTGACTCGAAAAAAAAAATTAAAAAAAGTTTGAGTTGTAAAATAAAAATTTTAATAACTCAAAATTTTAGTATTTAGTAGATAAATTTTTAAGTTCGAGTCATAAGGACTCGTAAACTCGCATAACTTGAATTTTTTTACTCAACTTAACTCGATCGAACGCTCACCCTTAATTAGGGACCTATTTTTGAAGTTCGCCCATGGGCCACCAAAATCTCAAAAATGGGCTTGGTCCTTGGGCATGAGCAATAGGGGCGCCCGCCCAGGGCTCCTACCCTGCCCATGGCCCATTTTTATCCAATATTTATAGTTAGAGTTTAATATTTTTAATATTTATTATTTAAAATTTAATTTTTAATAATTGTTATTAGTGTTCTATTCTTAAAATTTATTTTTTCCGATATTTGTTATTATGGGTATAATTTTTTTCAATACTTGTTATTATATGCTCATTTTTCGAATACTTGTAATTAGGGGACAATTTTTTTTATTATTTATCGTTATTTCAATATTTGTTATTAGGGTACAAATTTTTCAATACTTGTTATCATGAAACCAATTTTTCAATACCTGTTACTAGGGGCTTATCTTTTCTAATATTTGTTATTAGGGCCCTACTCTTAAATTTTATTTTTTTCGATACTTGTTATTACGAGTCCAATTTTTTTCAATACTTGTTATTTATGGTCTATTTTCCCTAATATTTGTTATTACATGCATACTCTTATATTTTAATTTTCAATACTTGTTATTAGGGTTCAATTTTTCCCTATATTTGTTATTACAGGAATACTCTTAAAATTTATTTTTTTTTCAAAATTTGTTAATAGGGACCCACTTTTTATATATCACTTGCTACTAAGGGTCTAATTTCAAATTTTATTTTATTTCCAAAAACTCGACTCGAAAAAACTGATTTTTTCGACTCGACTCGTCTTGACTCGAAAAAAATTTCAAAAAAAGTTTAAGTTTGTAAAATAAAAATTCTAATAACTCAAAATTTTAGTATTTAGTAGATAAATATTTAAGTTCGACTCGTAAGGACTCGTAAACTCACATAACTTGAAATTTTTTACTCAACTTAAATCGATCGAACGCTCACCCTTAATTAGGGGCCTATTTTTTAAGTTCGCCCATGGACCACCAAAATCTCAAAAACGGGCCTGGTCCCTGGGCATGGGCAATAGGGGCACCCGCCCAGGGCTCCTACCCTGCCTAGGGCCCATTTTCCGAATATTTATTGTTAGAGTTTAATATTTTTTTAATATTGATTATTTAAAATTTAATTTTTTAATAATTGTTATTAGTGTTTTATTCTTAAAATTTCTTTTTCCCGATTTTGTTATTAGGGGTATAATTTTTTTCAATACTTGTTATTATAGGCTCATTTTTTCGAATACTTGTAATCAGGGGCCAATTTTTTATTATTTATTGTTATTTCAATACTTGTTATTAGGGTACAAAATTTTCAATACTTGTTATTATGAGGCCAATTTTTCAATACTTGTTACTAGGGGCCTATCTTTTCAAATATTTGTTATTAGGGCCCTACTCTTAAATTTTATTTTTTCCAATACGTGTTATTACGAGTCCATTTTTTTTTCAATACTTATTATTTATGGTATAGTTTCCCTAATATTTGTTATTACATGCATACTCTTACATTTTAATTTTTCAATACTTGGTATTAGGGTTCCATTTTCCCTATATTTGTTATTACAAGAATACTCTTAAAATTCGTTTTTTTTTTTCAAAATTTGTTAATAGGGACCTATTTTTTGTATATCACTTGTTACCAAGGGTCTAATTTCAAATTTTATTTTTTCCAATACTCGTTATTAGGGAAAAGGGTGAGCAAAACTCCACTCGACTCGAAAAAATTGATTTTTTCGACTCGACTCGTCTTGACTCGAAAAAAAAACTCAAATAAAGTTTGAGTTGTAAAATAAATTCTAATAACTCAAAATTTTAGTATTTAGTAGATAAATTTTTAAGTTCGAGTCGTAAGGACTCGTAAACTCACATAACTTGAAATATTTTTAGTCAACTTAACTCGGTCGAACGCTCACCCTTAATTAAGGGCCTATTTTTTAAGTTCGCCCATGAGGCACAAAAATCTCAAAAACGGGCCTACTTGTATAGGTCATAGTACTTATTTGTAGCAGTGTATCTTCTCTTGGATAATAAAATTCAATTATCCAAAATCTTCTAAAACATGATTAGACCTGGGATAACTGACTGTCTTCAACCAATCATTGAACTCGTAGCATCTCCATCTTTTAAATATTTTTTATCTGTAAGGGAAATAAAAGTTTTCACCCGCGTTTTGCATCTGCCTTCCCCAAATCCCTATTTTTGTTAAATTAATCGCTTGATTTGGTTGAGTTTCTCTCTTCACATTCACATTCAGAGTGCAATTTCCGGGGCTTGATTTCCAATAGGTCTGCTTCTTCTTCATTACTGTCATTTGACGAACAATTTGTGCTCCATTCTTTTAATCACATGCGATTGTGATACAATAATTGAAATCAAATTTACGCTTCAATCAACAATCTTACTTGTATTTTCTGTTTCATTTCTCTCTGTTGATTATCACAATTATTTTCTGTGGTTAATCCTTTTGGATTTTGTGCAGATCGCTTCATTCTTAGCTCCATAATAATCTTTATCCAGTAATTTAGGTATTATTTCTAGTATTTTTTATAAATTTTCTCTTGATTAGGTGAATCGTTTATTGTATTTCTCAGGAAACAACCAAGATGAAACACACAACATTTAGTAGTAATACTAATTTTTATTTAAAACTGGCTTTGTGCCATTCCTCTGTCATAAGTTGACAGCATTTGACATTGCTTTTGTAGTTGGGTATAGGGATTTTACCAGATTCAATATGCATGAGATCCTCCACTAGGATCTTATACTGCCTTCTTACTTCCTCGGCTGATTTCTCACCCACAGCCGCCGCCACCTTTTGCCGGTCGGGGGTGTCCTTGTCGTACACCGCTAGTGCCTTTTCGAATTGCTTGTTTTGCTTTGGTGTCCAGTAGGAGTTAGAATCATGTGTAGTGAAAAGGCTTGATGCCATTAAATATTACCTTGGGGGTGAATGAAGAGGAAGATGGATATGATAAAGCTATTGATTCGGATTTTTAGCAGAAACGAAAGAGAAATAAGCTATGAAGGAAAAAAAAAAGAGATTTGGTGCCTTAGTCATTGGAGAAGAAGATTGAAGCCGAGGGGTAAGAAATTGCAAAGCTCTCTATTCTTATAAAGTGCAAAGATGGTTGGCTTAGTAGTAGTATTAAAAATGGCTGACGGGTCACTTTTGTTTATGTAGTAGACTAGTAGTCTTATTTTATTGATTTCGTCTTTATGGTATTTTCGTATCAATTTGGCTCCTGAAATAGTCGAATTGCATTACTGTTTGCCCTTTGACTGATGGAAGTCAACGTTGGCCGTTACGGTGCTGACGTGACAATTTATGATATTGACGTGGCAGTTTACGATGACGCGACAGAAGGGTAAAATTGATTTTTCAAGCAGTTCGAGGGTAAAATTAATGTTCTACTTGAATACGAGGCCAAAATTCATTTTTTAGGCAAAAAAAATATGAGTAAAATATAAAAATATAAAAATAACATAAATATTAATAATAATTTTTTTATTAATATATGAATAAAAATAAAATTAAAATATTAAAAATATCTAAAAAATTATAAAATTAAAATATCATAAGCTAATAAATTATAAATTATTCAATAATTAAAATTTAAAATATTTACAAAGTATTAAAAAATATAAAAACATTCATCAAAAAAAATTTGTATGATTTTGGTTTTCTTTCTCTTCAAAAAATGTTAAGGAAAAAAGAATCCTAAAATAGGGTTAATGTGATTTTCTCAACGGAACAAAAAACTTCAACCCTTTTTGGTGTCCTATCTCTCAATACTAAAAAAATTAAACTCCACACTTTAAGTCTAACTTCTAAATTACAAACCTTAAAATTTAATTTTTTACCTGATCAAATTTATACGCATACTTTTATGATTCATATTCACTTTATATTGATACAATTTTCAATTATGGTTTAGGATTTAAGTCTTGCAATTTAGAGTTTGAAATTTAGAAATTAGGATTAGAGGGTAGAATTTATTTTTAAGTTTTGATTTTTGAATAATTTATAATTTAATAGCTTATGATATTTTAATTTATAATATTTACTTATCTCTAGATTTTTTTAATTTGTGTTATATTTTAGACGTATATTAATAAAACATTCTTAAATGTTTTATTATTTTTACATCATTTTAGTATTTTTAATATTTTTACTTAAAAATAATTTTGCCTTCAAACTAGGTCAGAAAATCAATTTTGTCCATCTGTTACGTCATCGCCGTAAAGGTCAACGTTTGCTTCCGTCAATCAAATGGCAAACGGTGATGCAATTCCACTATTTCAGAGGCTAAATTGATGCAAAAATATCATAAGGGCGAAAATGATAAATTGGGACTACTACAGGGACAAAAGTGACCCATTAACCAAAAAAATTATGATTCCTCTAGTAATTTAGAGATAAAATATTTAATTTTGTCTTATAAGAAATTAATTAAAAATTAAATATTTAGTAGAATTTGTAATTTTATGATAAATTTAGTTACAACATACATGTAACACCCGGGTTTGGGGGTCGGGTGAAAATAATATTGAAATAATGTTTCGGGTTTCGGTTTCATAATTAAAATAATAAAATATTATTTGGGTTTCGTGTTTTCAAAACAAACATTTTATGTTGGATCCAATTTTAAATTGAAAACCCAAAATTCCATGGATTTTGGAATAGTGGAAGATGACTATTCTCATTAATGGCAAAAGTGTAATTAAGTGGTCTTACAAAAATAAAACCCCTTTTTTAATTTAAATGAGCCTATTCATCATTTTCTTCCCTCTTCCTTCCCCTTTTCAACGACAAAAACCCCTCTACCCTAAGGGTTACTATTTCATCATCTCCCTTGCTCTTTGTTGGTGATTTTTGAAAGGTAAATACGTTTTTGACTTGTCCTCACCTTCCTCTTCATATTGGTACCTTTAGTTTTCAATGAAACCAAGTATTTTGTATTTTGGGTTTTTTAAAGATTTTGATAAAGGTTGTAGCTTTATGGATTTTTAACTAAGCTTTTGATTATTTGTTGTTAGATAAGTTGTTTGTAAACCATAAGGTCCAACATATATGAATTTTAAAGGGTTTTATGATGATTCTCGGATTTGGGTTTTAGGGAGGTGTTTGAAGGGTTTTAAGTTGGGTTTTGGGTGTGTTTTGGGTTGGAAAGTGATGGCTGATGGTTAGGCTATGTATAAGGGTTGTTTTGGAAGCTTTTGGGAGTAATTTGAGTGTTGGAATCATTGGTTTTAGACTGAGCTTTAGGGCTGCTCGGGAATGAAGATTTTGGGGTTGTCCTTAGCTTGAAAAAACATGTGTTTTGTGCTTGATTAGTGTTCCGGGTTTGCTACATTGATTTGTGAACTGATTTGAGGTTGTTTTGATTGTGTCGAGATGATTAGAAGCAAGGATTTGTGTTGGTGAAGCATCGGGAACAAATCCGGAATCGTTGGAAGCTTGATCGGCTTGTGTGGTTGAGCTTAGAATAGTCGGTGAGTGGTTAAATGTTTTTAAATGGTTTTCAAGTGTTGGTTCAAGCATGCAGACTAAGTTGGGCTTGGTAGACCACCTAGAGTTGGGATTAGATTGGTAGTCTAATCCCAAGCTTTAGTTAGAGACTTTGGTTGAACTATAATTGTTGATTATGCCTCATGTTTAATTGTGATTATGGTGGCTACGTATATTGTGTTATACATGTTGTTGAGGCATGGTTTAATGCATTGTTATATGCATGTGGTTTGGATTGTGGATTGTGCATGACGGTGAGTCATGGTGAGTACGTGCTAAGCACGGAAGTTGATATGTAATGATGTTGCGAAAGGTTATGCATTGTGTTTAATATTGGCACTAGTATGCTTGGGTACAATGATCGGTCATTAGGATGTTTAGTGTGCACACGTGAGTCAAAATGCGCGTGTGGTCTTGGTGATGGTAGTCATCAAGATGGAGTACGGGTTCGCCCGGAAATTCTTCTTATATATGTTAGTCGGTGATGAGTGTAATCCCATCGACGGGGCGTGAGGATGAGTGGAATCCCCTCCGCATGAAACGGTGATGAGTGTAATCCCATCGTAAGGTAATGGTTGTGTTGGATGTGAGTTCCAACGGTTATTCGCGTATTCGAGTCATAGTTAGGTGCCAATATGGTTTGATATATGTGTTTGTTAATACATTGATATAAGTATCTCCTTATGTTGAGCTTATGAGTTGTTGAGCATGGCATGGTGTTGATATTTATGTTCTTGCATCATTTGATATTTTGACTCTTGTGGATCGAAGGTAAGATCATGCATTCTACCTTGGTTGTTGCTCGTGCTTGGACCCTGCATTGTCGAGGTTTGTTTTATGAGCTTACCCTCACTAAGCTTTATGATTACGCTCTCTTTTGTTCGACAATGCAGATTCATAGTTCGTGGGTTGCTTGTGCAAGGAGAGGGCCTCCAAGTGTGCTTGTGGTGCTATCTTAGCTTTCAAGTATGAACTTTTAAGTTATGAGGTGTAATAGTCAAGCAATGAGATATGTATTGTTGTCTTGAGCTTTTGATGTATGTGATGTGTTAGGAGCATGTTTAGACTCCTTAATATGTTGTTGTTGGTGTGGCTTGTTGATGCCATGTTTAAGTTGCTTACCTTGAATGCTTAAGTGTATGTTCTTGTTGAAGCATGTATCTTAGATGCTATGAATGCTCTTAGGTTGTATGTTGATGCTCCTTATCTATGTATGGTTTTTATATGCCTGAAGTGAGTTAAGTATGATTGGTTATGTGTGGTTTGTTTTTGAGTGAAGCATGTTGGTTGTTGGAGGTTCTAGCTTGTGTTTTAGGACAGCCTTGTGCCATAAACCAACTAGAATCAATCTGCAGACAGAGGGCGTATCGAAACGGTTGGTCTCGTTTCGATACAGTCCCTTTGTTTCAGGCTAGGCGTTTCGATATGCTAGGGAAACGTTTCGGTACAATTTTGCCACTAGAAATATGAGATTTTGACGATAAATTGAAGTATCGAAACGGGCCTTGGCGTTTCGGAACGGTCTTCGTATCGTTGACCACGAGAAGTTGACCGTTGAGGGCTTTTCTATACGATCCACTCCTGTTTCGAAACGGTCTCCTCAAGTTGACTTTGTCCAGTTGACCTAGTCAAGGCGTATCGAAACACCATATGGGCGTTCCGATACGGCCTGCTGTTTAAGTTTAAAATGGGCTGTTTGTTGGGTTGTTTGGTTGTTTACCTCATTTGTTTTTTTTTCGTTGGTGCCTTTCTCACATAGGATTTAATAATATATCTAGATAAGACAATAATAATCGAAAAAGTTTTCTTGGGTCGTTAACCGAAGTGAAGCCTTAACGGGTTTCGCCTCGGTTATCCCCGTGTAGCCAACTTGGACCGGTCAAGCGTCCGGACCGGGACGAGGGGGTTACAATACAAGTTTCTGAAATTGTGGTTAGAGTCAACTTTTTTATTCAGATAAGTATAAAAACTCAGGAGCTCTAAATGGCTGCAAAGTTAGTCGATATGGTGTCCCTCTTTCTCACCTCTTCTTTGCCGATGATTGTATCCTCTTCGGTGAAGCTTCGACCTCTGGAGCATCTGCTCTTAAAGATATTCTGTCTACTTATGAAGCGGCCTCGGGACAACGTGTGAACTTTGATAAGTCACTTATTTACTTTGGGTCAAATATGGACAATGCAACTCGTGCTACAATCGGAAGTCTCTTTGGCGTCCGTGTCTCTTCGAGCCCAAAAAAAAATCTCGGTCTCCCAACTATGGTAGGTCGTCACAGGAAAGAGGCATTTGCAGGTCTCCGAGATAAAATAAATAAACATGTTGAGGGTTGGAGCACACATTTTCTATCTATGGGTGGTAAGGATGTATTTATCAAATCTATTCTCTAGGCCTTACTTGTATATGCTATGCAGTGTTTTCTATTTTCTAAATCATTATGTCATGATTTAGAAGCAATCTTTGCCAAATTTTGGTAGCGTAACATTAATACAGGGGAGGGGATTCATTGGGCCTATTGGCAAGAGTTATGTTTACCCAAATTCATGGGTGGGATGGGCTTTTGACATCTTGCCAAATTTAACATTGCCATCATGGCTAAATAAGGATGGTGACTCCTTACTCAACCAGATTGCCTACTTAGCAAAGTTCTAAAAGGAAAGTACTATCTACATTCTACTTTCATGGAAGAAAACTTGGGTTCTTACCCCTTTTACACCTGGAGAAGTATCTGGTGTACATGTGGCCTTTCGGAAGAGAGGATAGGCTGGAGAATATGTGATGGCTCGTCAATTAATATATGGAATGATCCGTGGATCCCTTCTTCTGCAGATGGGAGAATTCAGGTAGAAAATGTTAATATCAATTATACCCAAGTCTCCGATCTTATTAATAGTCATTCGAATACCTGGAAGGAGAATGTTATTTTGTCTATTTTTCTAGTTGACCAAGCTGAGGACATCATGTACATACTCCTGCCTGACACTTTTGAACCTAATTTTTTATATTGGCAACATGATTCTGCTGGGCTGTACTCTATAAAAAATGGATATAAACACCTTCTTCATGGTTCTGCCTCTCAGCCTGGGACTCTTACTGTGAATCAACTTTCTGTGCCGAATGTTTTTCGTTCACTTTGGGCATTGCCACTGCCGTCCAAGATTAAAATCTCCTTTTTGCGCTTCTGCAAGAATTATGTTCCAACGACATCAAATCTTATTGCTCGAATGATGAATATCTCATCCATGTGCAAATTATGTAATGTTGAATCAGAGACAATTGATCACCTTGTTTAAGATTGTGTGTTCACTAAGCAGGTACTCTTGAGCCTCCAGCTTGACACCTCCTTAGTACATGTGGATCAAAGTTGGATACAATGGTTATCTAATATATTCGTTCTATTCACAAAGGCTCAATGCAAAGTTTTTGTGGTTGCAATCTCGGCTATATGGTGTTACAAAAATAAAAAGTTCCATGAGAATCTTTCTTAATCCCATACTGAGCTCGTGAGATTTGTTTAGAGTTATATTTTAGAGATTGAGGCCACTAATTCTAATTGTAACACTCGGTTTGAGGGTCGGGTAAAATTAAAATAATAAAAATAATATTTTAGGCTTCGTGTTTTCAAAACAAATATCTTATGTTGGACTCAATTTGATTTAAAACCCAAATCCCATGGATTTTAGATATTTGAGATAGCCATCTCATTAATGGCAAATTTGTAAATAAGTGGTATTGTAAAATAAAAGCCCCATTTATTTTAAAAGAGCCTTTTCATCATCTTCTTCCCCCTTCCCTTTCCAATTTCCACGACAAAAACTCCATTTTCCCTTGAGTTACTATTCCATCACCATTCTTCCTCATCTTTGGTGATTTTTCAAAGGTAAACCCATATTTGACTTGTCCTTATCATTCTCTACGAGTCTATAGTTTTATTTTTCATTAAAACCCATGATTTCTCATTTTGGTGTTTTGAAATTTTAGATTAAAAATGCTAACTTTGTTAGCTTTAACTTAAGCTTTTGTTTTATTAATGTTATATAAGTTGTTTGCTATCTAAAAGGTCCAACATACTTGATTTTTACATGGTTTTATGATGATTCCCGAAATTGGGTTTTAGGGAGGTTTTAGAGAGTTCAAATGTTGAGTTTTGGGGGTGTTTGATGTGGGAAATTGTTGGCTGATGGTTAGACTATGTATAAGGGTTGTTTTGGAAGCTTTTGGGAGTGTTATAAGTGTTTGAATCAATGGTTTTGGACTGTGCTTTAGGGCTGCTCGGGAATGAGGATTTTGGGGTTGTCTTTAGCTTGAAATCTTGTGTTTTGTGCTTGGTTTGTGTTCCGGGTTGCTACATTGTTTGTGGACTGATTTGTAGTTGTTTTGATTGTGTTGGGATGATTAGAAGCAAGGAATTGTGTTGGTGAAGCCTCGGGAATGAAACCGGAACCGTTGGGAGCTTGATCAGCTAGTGTGGTTGAGCTTGGAATAGTCGGTGAGTGGTTAATGTTTTTAACTTGATTTTCAAAGGTTGGTTCAAACATGTGGACTAGGTTGGGCTTGGTAGACCCACCTAGAGTTGGGATTAGATTGGTAGTCTAATCCCAAGCTTTAGTTAGAGACTTTGGTTGATCTTTGAATGTTGAGTATGCCTCATGTTTAATTGTGATTATGGTGGTTATGTTTATTGTGTTATACATATGTATTGAGGCATGGTATTGATGCATTGTTATATGCATGTGGTTTGTGCATGATGGTAAATCATGGTGAGTACGTGCTAAGCACGGAAATTGGTAAGAAATTTTGTTGTGAAAGGTTGTGGAATGAGTTAGTATTGGCACTAGTAAGCTTGGGTACAATGATCGATCATTAGGATGTTTAGTGTGCACACGGGAGTCGAAATGCGCGCGCGGTCTTGGTGATGGTAGTCATCAAGATGGAGTACGGGTTGGCCCGGAAATCTTCATATATATGTTAGTCGGTGATGAGTGGAATCCCATCGACGGAGCGTCAGGATGAGTGGAATCCCCTCCGCGTGAAACGGTGATGAGTGTAATCCCACCGTAAGGTAATGATTGTGTTGTTGGATGTGATTTTCAACGGTTATCCGCGTATTCGGGTCATAGCTAGGTGCCAATACGGATTGTGGAATGTGTTGCTAATACGTTTGATATATGTGTTCCATATGTTGTGTTTAGGGACTTGTTGACCATGGCATGACATTGCTATTATGTTCATGCATCATATATATATTTGACACATGTGGTTCGAAGGTAAGATCATGCATTCTACCTTGGTTGTGTGCTCGTGCTTGGACCCTACATTGTCGAGGTTTGTTTTATGAGCTTACCCTCACTAAGCTTTATGCTTACGCTCTCTTTTGTTCGACAATGCAGATCCGTAGTTCGTGGGTTGCTAGTGCAAGAAGAGGGCCTCCAAGTGCGCTAGTTGAGCTTTTGCTAACCTCAAGTATGAACTATTTTAAGTTAATGATGTAATAGTCAAGCAATGGGGACTTATGTGGTTATTTTGTTTAGGAGCATGTTAGACTCCTTGTTATGTGGATGATATGTTTAAGGCTTGCTTATGCCTAGTATGTTGGCCTTGTGCCCCTATCTTGAATGCTTAAGTGTATGTTTTTGTCTAAGGCATGAATCCATGAATGCTATTTATGCTTCTTTTGTTGATTTGATGATACTTGGATTGTATGGCTTTAACATGTTTGTTGGGTGTTAAGTATGTTGTATAGGGTGCCTTGCATCTAGGGTTATTGTATGTTTGGTTTTGGGAGGATTTAGTTGGTGTTTGAGGCAGCCTTGTGCCATAAACCAGCTAAAACCTGTCTGTTCGCAGCAGGTGTATCGAAACGGTTGGTCCCGTTTCGATACTGTTCTCTTGTTTCAGGCCAGGCGTTTCGATACGCAAAAGGGGCGTTTCGATACGTTTTTGCTACTGGAAATTTGAGATTTTGGCGAGAAGTTCAGAGTATCGAAACGGTCCTAGGGGTTTCGGAACGGGCTTTTTAGCGTTGATCACGAGATGTTAATCGATGAGGGCGCATTGATACGGTCAACAACCGTTTCGATACGGTCTCCTCGGGTTGACTTTGGCCAGTTGACCTAGTCAAGGCGTATCGAAACACCCTCTAGGAGTTCCGATACGGCTTGCAGTTTAAGTTAAAATGGGTTGTTTTGATCTGCTTTTCGGTTGTTTGTTTCGCTTGTTTTCTTCCGTTGTTGTCTTTTCACATAGGACATATTAATGGATCTAGATAAGATAATAATAAATGAAAAGTTTTTCCCGGGTTGTTAACCGAAATGGAGCCTTAACGGGTTTCGCCTCAGTTATCCCCGTGTAGCCCACTCGGACCGGTCAAGCGTCCAGACCAGGACGAGGGGGTTACACTAATCCACTTTTGTCGCAACGAGAACCTTAAGTCATTAGTGCCCCCCTTTCAGCAGAGGTAGTCAAGGCAAATTTCGACGCGACCTTTGATTCAACCACTAGAACTTCAATATCAGGTATAGTCATTAGGGACTCTAATGGTCTAACTATGGCTACGAGTACTTATCCACATTCCTTTGTACCCGATCCGTAGGTTGCTGAGGCAAGGGCTTGTGAACAAGCAGTAACCCTGACAAAAGAACTTGGCATTCGACGAGCCATCTTCGAAGGTGATTCTCAAGTGGTCATCTCCATAATGTGCAATTTGAAACTTGACAAATTTAACATCAGCCCCATTGTTCAAAATGTTCGACGAATGTTTGTGTATTTTGAATACTTATCTTTTAATTTTGACTGGCGTTCACTGAATTCGGTGGCCCACTCTCTAGCATGGCTGGGTCGCTCTTTTCTGTCGTGCATGGTGTGGATTGAGGAAGCGCCCCCCTGAAGTTGAAGGGTTGCTCTCCTTGGATAGATGGTGATCTGCTCCACCGATTTAGCTTCCCCGTTAAGCTTTTTCGGAGATTCTTACTGATTTTCTCTCCAGTTCTTATTGAAAGTTATATGCTCATTGAAGGATTTATATTTGCTCTTTTCCCTTGGAGCTCGCCCTTAGATGGTGAAGGCTGATTATTTCTTGTTTTAGCTTGTGTTTTTTCTTGGTTTAGTTTCACTTTACAAGTCTTTATCTATATTTTTGTTTTTTGCTTTTGCTTTATAGGTAACTGGTTAGTCCTATTTTTGGTTTTTGTATATTTGCTTTTTCCTTTCGTAATGATCAACCATTCCTATTTCAAAAAAAAAAGTGAACTATCGCCATCTAGATGAAGTTAAAACAAACATAGGTACTAGGGATGTAAAAAGCTGACCCGACCTGAAAACCCGACTGAAACCTGCTCCAGTCAGAACTTGATTTGACTTGAAAATTTAATGATCCGAACCCGATCTGTAACCAACTGTTGTTGACCCGAACCTGAATTCGACATGTTACTGTAGTGACCGAACCTGACATGTGTCTGACTGAAAACAACCCGAACCCAAATTGGACCCGTTACTGTAAACCTGAAACCCGACCTACGCCTGACTGAAACGAACCCGAACCCGAAGCCGACCTGGTAGATAACCGATTTTACCCGACTGAATTGACCCGAGATCCGATATTACCCGGCTTGTTTTGAACCCGACATGTTTTGGACCCGACCTGTTTTGAACCCGACATGTTTTGAACCCGACCTATTTCGGACCCGACCTGTTTTGAACCCGACCTGTTAATTGACTCGACCTGCTTTGAACTCGACCTATTTTTAACCTGACTTGATATTTACCGGACATATAATTGAGGAAGTCTACGATTTGATAAATTTAAAGTGTTGATAAATGTAAAGTATTAATTTATTAAATTAATTTAGTACTAACTCGTTCAATATAATTTATTTGTGAATTTTAATTAGAATTAACATACTTAAATTTATTTTACTAAAAATATTCAAAATTTAAAAGTTTTATTAAATTAATAAGCTGTGATGGATGAATTTAAAACAAAATATTTACAATTTAAATCAATTTGTTAATTGTGATAGTTAAATTTAAAAATATTTTATTAAAATTTTTAATTATAACTATTAAAATAATAATAAAAATTTAGTTTAAGGGGAAGTTTTTTTTTTTGAATTAATGGGAGGAAAGTTTTTTTGATTGATAGAGAATTATGGGAGGGGTTGCCGCCAGATCAAACAAAATTTGGTGTGGATGTGGGATTTTTTTATTTAGGGGTTAATTATCCTTTAGGTTCTTCCTTAATTAGATGGTTAGGGTTTAAGTTTTTTAGGTTTTAGTTTGTCTTTTTTGTCCTAACTTTTGGTTTAGTTTCTTTAAATTTCATTCAATTAGGCCATGCTTCATAAATTGATTAATTATTAAGCTTTTTTGTTTGCTTTAAATTTGATTTGGTCCTCGTATAAAAATTTGGTAAGTAATTAGGTTTAATAATTTTATTCATTTGGGATTTGGGATCTAATTAATAATTTAGTTTTAATTTATTTTTAGATTTGTCCTTTTTATGTTTCAATTTAATTTCTTTGTTAGATTTATGGGTTTATGTTTAGGGTTTAGGGGTAAATGTGTCAAGTTGATTGTATGGGGCTATGAGATTAGTTTAGGGATTATGTGATTAGGCTTGCACTCTAACTATTAGTGAACAATGTCTGTACGATTTAGATATTTATGTTTGGGGTTTAGGGGTAAATGTGTCAACTTAATTATTTGGGGTTATGAGATTAGTTTAAGGATTAGAGGATTAGGCTTGTATTCTAATTATTAGTGATTATAAGATTTAAGGGTTGAGGTTTATGAGTATTGTTTAGGGGTATACATATATACATACAAATATATATATATTCATACTAAAACTTACATACATACATATATATATATGTGTATATATATATAATTATTGTAACCCCCTCGTCCCGGTCCGGACGCTTGACCGGTCCGAGTGGGCCACACGGGGATAACCGAGGCGAAACCCGTTAAGGCTCCACTTCGGTTACCGACCCAAGAAAACTTTTTCATTATTATTATCTTGTCTAGATGTATTATTAAATCCTATGTCAGAAAGGCAACAACGGAAGAAACAAACGAGGTAAACAACCAAACAGCCCAACAAAACAGCCCATTTTAAACTTAAATAGCAGGCCGTATCGGAATGCCCATAGGGTGTTTCGATAAGCCTTGACTAGATCAACTGGCCAAAGTCAACCCGAGGAGACCGTTTCGAAACAGGGGTGGACCGTATCGAAACGCCCTCAACAATCAACTTCTCGTGGTTAACGATACGAAGACCGTTCCGAAACGCCAAGGCCCGTTTCGATACTTCAATTTATCGTCAAAATCTCAGATTTCCAGTGGCAAAATCGTACCGAAACGTTCCCTTAGCGTATCAAAACGCTTGGCCTGAAACAAAGGGACCGTATCGAAACGGGACCAACCGTTTCGATACGCCCTCTGTCTGCAGATTGGTTTTAGCTTGTTTATGGCACAAGGCTGTCCCAAAACACCACTAAAACCTCCAACAACCAACATACATCAACTCTAAGGTAAAACAAAACACAACAAGCATACTTAGCACACTTCAAACATACAAAAGCCATACATAGATAGGATGCATCAACATACAACTTAAAAGCATTCATAGCATTCAAGATACATGCTTCAACAAGAACATACACTTAAGCATTCAAGGTAAGCAACTTAAACATGGTTTACAATTCAAACATGGCATCAACAAGCCACACCAACTACAACATATTAAGGAGTCTAAACATGCTCCTAACACATCACATCCACAACTCACATCCAAAAGCTCAAGACAAAAATACATATCCCATTGCTTGACTATTACACCTCATAACTTAAAGTTCATACTTGAAAGCTAAGATAGCACCACAAGCACACTTGGAGGCCCTCTCTTTGCACAAGTAACCCACGAACTACAGATCTACATTGTCGAACAAAAGAGAGTGTAAGCATAAAGCTTAGAGAAGGTAAGCTCTTAAAACACACCTCGACAATGCAGGGTCCAAGCACGAGCAATAACCAAGGTATAATGCATGATCTACCTCCAAATCCACATGAGCCAAAAATATCAAATGATGCATGAACATAAATATCAACATCATGCTATGCTCAACAACTCATAAGCTCAACATAAGGAAATACATATTTCAATGTATAAGGAACACATTCCACAAATCCTTATTGGCAACATATATATCAATCCATATTGGCACCTAGCTATTACTCGAATACATGGATAATCGTTGGAACTCACATCCAACACAACCATTACCTTACGGTGGGATTACACTCATCACCGTTTCACGCGGAGGGGATTCCACTCATCCTCAAGACCCGTCGATGGGATTACACTCATCACCGACTAACATATATAAAAAGAATTTCCGGGCGAACTCGTACTCCATCTTGATGACTACCATCACCAAGACCACGCGCGCATTTGACTCACGTGTGCACACTAAACATCCTAATGATCGATCATTGTACCCAAGCATACTAGTGCCAATATTAAACACAATGCATAACCTTTCGCAACATCATTTCATATCAACTTCCGTGCTTAGCACGTACTCACCATGACTTACCATCATGCACAAACCACATGCATATAACAATGCATCAATACCATGCCTCAACACACATGTATAACACAAAATACATAACCACCATAATCACAATTAAACATGAGGCATACACAACATTTAAAGATCAACCATAGTCTCTAAATAAAGCTTGGGATTAGACTACCAATCTAATCCCAACTCTAGGTGGGTCTACCAAGCCCAACCTAGTCCACATGCTTGAACCAACACTTGAAAACCATTTAAAAGCATTTAACCACTCACCGACTATTCCAAGCTCAACCACACTAGCCGATCAAGCTTCCAACGGTTCCAGATTCGATCTCGAGGCTTCACCAACACAAATCCTTGCTTCTAATCATCCCAACACAATCAAAATAACCTCAAATCAGTTCACAAAACAATGTAGCAAACCCGGAACACAAATCAAGCACAAAACACATATTTCAAGCTAAGAAAAACTCCCAAAATTCTCATTCCTGAGCAGCCATGAAGCTCAGCCCAAAACCATTGATTCAAACAAGGCTTCCAAAACAACCCTTAACCATCACACTAACACCTGCCCTCAATTTCCAACACAAAACACACCCAAAACTCAACTTAAAATCCTTCAAAAACCTCTATAAAACCCAAATCCGAGAATCATCATAAAACCCTTTAAAATTCATATATGTTGGACCTTATGGTTTACAAACAACTTATCTAACAACAATAAATCAAAAGCTTGGTTAAAAATCCATAAAGCTACAACCTTTATCAAAATCTTTGAAAAACCCAAAATACAAAATACTTGGTTTTATTGAAAACTAAAGGTACCAATATGAAGAGTAGGTAAGGACAAGTCAAAAACGTATTTACCTTTCAAAAATCACCAACCAAGAGCAAAGGTGATGATGGAATAGTGATTTGGGTAAGGAGAGCTCTCTTTGTCGTGAGAAATGAAATGGAATAGAGGGTGAAAAAGGTGACACAAGCTATTTTAAACAAAAAAGGGTTTTAATTGAAAGACCACTTAATTACACTTTTGCCATTAATGAGATGGCAATCTCATAAACTCTAAAATCCATGGAATTTGAGTTTCAAATCAATTTAAGTCCAACATAAAATGTTTGTTTTGAAAATACGAAGCCCAAATAATATTTTATTATTTTAATTATGAAACCGAGACCCGAAACATTATTTTAATATTATTTTCACCCGACCCCCAAACTCGGGTGTTACAACTCTCCCCCACTTAAGGAATTTCGTTCCCGAAATTACCTGACAGAAACAAGTACAAAAAATGCTCAAGCATATCAGCTTTCCTCTCCCACGTGGCCTCTTCCACACCTCTATGTCTCCACAACACCTTGACCAACTATATGGTCTTGCCACGCAACACCTTGCTATCAGAAGCAAGTATCTCAACTGGTTCTTCATTGTAAGACAAGTTCGGATTCAACTCTATCTCATCAACGGGCATAACATGAGATGGATCTGATCTATATCTCCTAAGCATCGACACATGGAAGACATCATGGATCTTCTCTAACTCTGAAGGCAAACTCAAACGGTAAGCTACTGGCCCAATCCGCTCAACTATCTCATACGGACCAATAAACCTCGGACTCAACTTGCCTTTCCGGCCAAAACGCATTACCTTCTCCTACGGAGATACTTTCAGAAACACTTTCTCACCCACTGAGAACTCAATCTCTTTTCTCTTCAAATCTGCGTAAGATTTCTGACGATCGAAAGCTGCTTTTAAACGGTCACAAATCAACTTCACTTTCTCGGTAGTTCCCTTAAGCAAATCTGGCATGGGTAACAATCTCTGACCCGTTTCAGCCCAACAGATTGGAGTCCTATATCGCCTACCATACAATGCCTCATAAGGAGCCATCTGTATACTAGCCTGGTAATTGTTGTTGTAAGCAAACTCAACTAAGGGTAAATGCTTCTCCCAAGAACTCTGGAAGTCAATCACACAACAACGGAGCATATCCTCTAAAATCTGTATCACTCGCTCTGACTGACCATCAGACTGCGGATGATACGAAGTACTGAAATGCAAACGACTACCTAGGGCACTATGCAAACAACTCCAGAACCTCGATGTGAATCTAGGATCTCTGTCTGATACAATAGACTTCGGAACTCCATGAAGTCTCACAATCTCGCGAATATACAAATTTGTCAACTTGTCTAAAGAGTCTGTAGTGTTCACTGCTAAGAAATGGGCACACTTAGTAAATCTATCAACTATCACCCAAACAAAATTCTTCTTCGAAGGAGACAACGGTAACCCCGACACAAAGTCCATAGTGATTCTCTCTCATTTCCATTCCAGAATCTTCAAAGGCTGTAACAAACCTGAAAGAACTTGATGTTCTGCCTTCACTCTCTGACAAACCATACAACGGCTCACATACTCGGCCACTTCCTTCTTCAAACCAACCCAGAAATAATCATTTTTCAAATCACGATACATTTTAGTACTACCCAGATGCATAGAAAAAGGACTCGAATGTGCTTCGCTCAGAATCATACGTCTCAACTCAACATCTTCTGGTACAAAAACATTGTCTCTAAAACACAACACATTCTCACCACTGAAACTATACTCTATCGGTCTACCTTCTGCAATGTCCTGAACATGCGGAACTAAAGACACATCTTGCAACTGTTTCTCTCTAATCATCTAAATCAAGGAAGGCTTCACTTGCAACTCTATGATCAAACCACCATCACCAGATCACTCAATCTAGCAAACATAGCTCGCAACTCGACTGCAACTTTTCTGCTCAACGCATCGGCTACAACATTTTCCTTACCTGGATGGTACTCGATAGTCAAATCATAGTCTTTCAACAGTTCAATCCATCTTCTTTGCCTCAAGTTCAACTCTCTCTGAGTCATCAGATACTTCAAGCTGTTATGATCAGTGTAAATTGTGCACTTCTCACCATACAAGTAGTGACGCCAAATCTTCAACGCAAATACAACACCGGATTACTCAATATCGTGAGTAGGATAGTTCTTCTCATGCACCTTCAACTGTCTCGAAGCATAGGCAACAACTCTTCTGTCTTGCATCAGAACACAACCTAAACCTATATAGGAAGCATCACTATAGATCACAAACTCTTTCCCTGAAACTGGTTGTACTAACACTGGAGCATTCGTCAAAGCTTCTTTCAATTTCTCAAAAGTCTTCTGTCTCGCATCCGACCTCTCGAACTTAACTCTTTTTTGCAACAATTTAGTCAACGGAGCAGCTACTCTAGAGAAACCATCAACAAACCTCCTATAGTAACCGGCTAATCTTAGGAAACTCATAATCTCAGTCACTGACTTAGGTTGTTTCCACTCAACAATAGCCTCAATCTTCGTCGGATCAACACGGATACCTTCAGCTGAAAACACATGGCCAAGAAACACAAATTCCCGAATCCAGAACTCACATTTGCTCAACTTCGCATACAACTGATTACTCATCAATCTCTGTAAAACAAGTCTCAAGTGTTCATCATGCTCTTCTTCTGATCTTGAGTACACAAGGATGTCATCTATGAAAACAACTACAAAATGGTCTAGATAGTCTCTGAAACTCTGTTCATCATATCCATGAAAACTGCTGGGGCATTCGTGAGCCCAAACGGCATCACAAGGAACTCATAATGACTGTATCTAGTCCTAAAGGCTGTCTTCGAGACGTCACACTCCTTTACCTTCAACTGATAGTACTCTGATCTCAAATCTATCTTCGAAAACATTGAGTCACCCCTCAACTAATCAAACAAGTCGTCTATACGAGGCAACGGATACTTGTTCCTTACTGTTAACTGGTTCAACTGCCTGTAGTCAATACACATTCTCATACTGCCATCCTTCTTCTTCACAAACAACACGGGAGCACCCCAAGGTGAACTACTAGGCCTAATAAAACCACGGTCTAACAAATCCTGAAGCTGACTCTTCAACTCTTTCAACTCTTTCGGAGCCATACGATACTGAGCAATAGAAACTGGAGTAGACCCTGAAACAGTCTCAATCACAAACTCTACATCTCTATTAGGAGGCAAACTCGGTAACTCTTCTGGAAACACATCCGGAAAATCACAAACTATTCTGATATCTTTCAGTCTAACCTCGCTCATATTCGAATTCATCACATATGCTAAGTAAGCCCCACAACCGGAATCCATCAACCTATGAGCCTCTAAAGCTGACACAACATTCGACGAGAACTTAACGTTCTCGCCTACTACTACTACCTCGTAGTCATCAGAAAGCTTAAATGAAATTCTCTTCGTCTCAAAATCTACACTAGCTCGGTGCTCAACCAACCAATCCATACCCAAAATAATATCAAAACCATAGAATGGAAGCTCCATCATATCAACAGGAAACACATGACCCTGAATCTTCAGCGGACACCTCATATACATCCGTCTTACTACAACTGTCTCACTAAAGAAACTAGTCACATGCATCCCTACATCTAAGATCTCAACAGGTATGTCTAACTTCTTTGCATGCTCACTCAAAATGTAAGAATGCGTAGAACCCGAATCAACTAAGGAAAGCAAAGACATGGACTGTAACTCAAAATTACCTGCTATCATATCTGTGTCATTCCCTGCCTCTCTCTGTGTGTAGACTCTCACTGGTCCACCGGCCTCTGGCTGAACTGCCACAACATGAGCAGGATTCATCGGTGCCTCTATCCTAGGTGCATCAGCCCTCGGCTGGAAGTAACCACGACCGCGCCCACGACCTCTCTGATAATCAATCGCTCTCGCAGGAGCCTGTGCTAGATTCGGTGCCTGTGCTGCTTGATGCGGACACTCTCTCCTAGAGTGGTCTCTCGAACCACAGTTCCAGCAAGCATGGAAGTTACCCCAACACTCTCCTGAATGATGTCTCCCACAACAAGTGCACTCAGGCAACCGCCCTCCAGCTCTATGGCCCTGGTGGCCTCTACCATGGTGGCCACTGCCACGCCTATGGTCAAACTGATGTCCACCGCCCCGATGCCTCTTGGCATCAGCACGGTCAAAGTTGTTGTGCCTCTTCCCTGAACTAGATCCTCCCGAACGCTTAGTCAGCCCCAAGCTATGCTCGATGTCCTTGGCCCTAGCGACCAAGACATCAAAATCAGAATAATCTGAAGCTAAGGTGTACCTCTTGACTTCCTCATGAAGCCCATATCTGAACCGATTACAACGGTCCCTCTCAGTAGGAACCAACTCTGGAGCATACTGACTCAAACGGACGAAGCGAATCTCATAATCAGTCACTGAAGCATCTCCCTGAACAAGAGCCAATAACTCCCGCTTCTTCTCATCCAGATATCTCGGCCACAAATACCTCTTTCTGAAAGCAGTCTCGAAAAAGTCCCAACCAAACTCGGCCTCAGGAACACCAGTAGTAATGGTGACCCACCAGGTGTAGGCATCACCCTGAAGCAACGAAATCACACAGCCCAACTTACGAGCTCCCACACATCCCATCTGAGCTAAGATACGGATTGTCTTCTCTAGCCACAACGTAGATCTCTCCGGTGTGGATCCTCTGAACTCTTTTGCCCCTAGGCTACGAAGCCTCTCTAACGGTAAGCTAGCATCATCACCTCTCGGCTGAGCTGCAGCCTGAGCTCTAGCAACTGCGGCCTGAAATGCTCCCGCTATAGCTTGAACTAGGGGAGCCATATCTATTCCCGCAGGACCTTGGCCACCCTGACCAACCTGAGGTCCCGCTCCCTCAACTCCAGCCTCGCCTCTCTCACCAGGAGGAGGAGGTGGTGGTGGTGGAGGAGCTCCAACTCCAACAACAGGCTCTTCCACATGAGCCTCAACTCCAGCCACCGGCTCATTAACAGGAGCCGCAACACGAGGTTCCTGACGAACCATCCTCGGTCTACCTCTAGGCCTCGACATACGCGCACATAGATAACAACTACAATACAACAACAACAACATACAAACAGGGTTAGCAAGGGCAAGGTTCCAAGTGGCTCAAGTATGTTCCCTCACTTAAAAATCCTTTTTCTGATGTAATAGAAGCAATGGGGACTCTACTCAACATGCTTCAAACAACATACATATACGATCAAACAAGCATACATCAAGGCATACTTGATAAACAAGCAAACATACTTACATGGCAAGCAAACACTGTGCAATTTCAATACAAGAACTTAACTTACCTCACTTACCTGCCCAAGGTCTCGAAAACCTTAGGCTCTAATACCAACAAGTGTAACCCCCTCGTCCCGGTCCGGACGCTTGACCGGTCCAAGCGGGCCACACAGGGATGTATTATTAAATCTTATGTGAGAAAGGCAACAGCGGAATAAACAAACGAGGTAAACAACCAAACAACCCATTTTAAACTTAAACAACAGGCCGTATCGCAACGCCCATAGGGTGTTTCGATACGCCTTGACTAGATCAACTGGCCAAAGTCAACCCGAGGAGACCGTTTCGAAACAGGGGTGGACCGTATCGAAACGCCCTCAACAGTCAACTTCTTGTGGTCAACGATACGAAGACCGTTCCGAAATGCCAAGGCCTGTTTCGATACTTCAATTTATCGTCAAAATCTCAAATTTCTAATGGCAAAATCGTACCGAAACGTTCCCTTAGCGTATCGAAACGTCTGGCCTGAAACAAAGGGACCATACCGAAACGGGACCAACCGTTTCGATACGCCCTCTGTCTGCAGATTGGTTTTAGCTGGTTTATGGCACAAGGTTGTCCCAAAACACCACTAAAACCTCCAACAACCAACATACATCAACTCTAAGGTAAAACCAAACACAACAAACATACTTAGCACACTTCAAACATACAAAAGGCATACATAGATAGGATGCATCAACATACAACTTAAGAGCATTCATAGCATTCAAGATACATGTTTCAACAAGAACATACACTTAAGCATTCAAGGTAAGCAACTTAAACATGGTTTACAATTCAAACATGGCA
This sequence comes from Hibiscus trionum, assembly GCA_030270665.1. Taxonomy (NCBI): domain Eukaryota; kingdom Viridiplantae; phylum Streptophyta; class Magnoliopsida; order Malvales; family Malvaceae; genus Hibiscus; species Hibiscus trionum. The sequence goes on along the minus strand of BSYR01000043.1, from coordinate 3,924 downwards.
TCAACAAGCCACACCAATTACAACATATTAAGGAGTCTAAACATGCTCCTAACACATCACATCCACAACTCACATCCAAAAGCTCAAGACAACAATACATATCCCATTGCTTGACTATTACACCTCATAACTTAAAGTTCATACCTGAAAGCTAAGATAGCACCACAAGTACACTTGGAGGCCCTCTCCTTGTACAAGCAACCCACGAACTGCGGATCTGCATTGTCGAACAAAAGAGAGCGTAAGCATAAAGCTTAGTGAGGGTAAGCTCATAAAACAAACCTCAACAATGCAGGGTCCAAGCACGAGCAATAACCAAGGTATAATGCATGATCTTACATCCATATCCACATGAGCCAAAAATATCAAATGATGCATGAACATAAATATCAACATCATGCCATTCTCAACAACTCATAAGCTCAACATAAGGAAATACATATTTCAATGTATAAGCAACACATTCCACAAATCCTTATTGGCAACATATATATCAATCCATATTGGCACCTAGCTATGACTCGAATACGCGGATAACTGTTGGAACTCATATCCAACACAACCATTACCTTACGGTGGGATTACACTGATCACCATTTCACGCGGAGGGGATTCCACTCATCCTCACGCCCCGTCGATGGGATTACACTCATCACCGACTAACATATATAAAAAGAATTTCCGGGCGAACCCGTACTCCATCTTGATGACTACCATCACCAAGACCACGCGCGCATTTAACTCACGTGTGCACACTAAACATCCTAATGATCGATCATTGTACCCAAGCATACTAGTGCCAATATTAAACATAATGCATAACCTTTTGCAACATCATTTCATATCAACTTCCGTGCTTAGCACATACTCACCATGACTTACCATCATGCACAAACCACATGCATATAACAATGCATCAATACCATGCCTCAACACACATGTATAACACAACATACATAACCACCATAATCACAATTAAACATGAGGCATACACAACATTTAAAGATCAACCATAGTCTCTAAATAAAGCTTGGGATTAGACTACCAATCTAATCCCAACTCTAGGTGGGTCTACCAAGCCCAACCTAGTCCACATGCTTGAACCAACACTTGAAAACCATTTAAAAGCATTTAACCACTCACCGACTATTCCAAGCTCAACCACACTAGCCGATCATGCTCCCAACGGCTCCGGATTCGATCCCGAGGCTTCACCAACACAAATCCTTGCTTCTAATCACCCAAACACAATCAAAATAGCCTCAAATCAGTTCACAAAACAATGTAGCAAAACCGGAACACAAATCAAGCACAAAACACATGTTTCAAGCTAAGAACAACTCCCAAAATTCTCATTCCCGAGCAGCCATGAAGCTCAGCCCAAAACCATTGATTCAAACACTTTTAACACTCCAAATGCTTCCAAAACAACCCTTAACCATCACACTAACATCAGCCCTCAATTTCCAACACAAAACACACCCAAAACTCAACTTAAAACCCTTCAAAAACCTCTATAAAACCCCAAATTCGAGAATCATCATAAAAACCCTTTAAAATTCATATATGTTGGACCTTATGGTTACAAACAACTTATCTAACAACAATAAATCAAAAGCTTAGTTAAAAATCCATAAAGCTACAACCTTTATCAAAATCTTTGAAAAACCCAAAATACAAAATACTTGGTTTTATTGAAAACTAAAGGTACCAATATGAAGAGGAAAGTAAGGACAAGTCAAAAACGTATTTACCTTTCAAAAATCACCAACCAAGAGCAAAGGTGATGATGGAATAGTGATTTGGGTAAGGAGAGCTCTCTTTGTCGTGAGAAATGAAATGGAATAGAGGGGGAAGAAGATGACAAGGGCTATTTTAAACAAAAAGGGGTTTTAAGTGAAAGACCACTTAATTACATTTTGCCATTAATGAGATGGCAATCTCATAAACACTAAAATTCATGGAATGTGAGTTGTCAAATCAATTTAAGTCAATATAAAATGTGTGTTTTGAAAATACAAAGCCAAAATAATATTTGTATTATTTTAATTATGAAACGCGATACCTCGAAATATTTTTTTAATATTATTTTCACTCGACCCCAAACGCGGGTGTGACAATTATAACAATATTAGATATAGTATATATATATATATATATATATATATATTATATATATATATTATAATATATATACACTAAAACTTACATGTATATATACATACTAAAACGTAAAAACATGCATATATAGTATATATTGTGTGTGTGTGTGTGTAGGTTTGAGTATATATGGTATACATGGTGTGTATATCATAATATATTTATATGTATATTTATGATGTATATGGTGTATATATATATGTTAGTATATAGATTTAATTAATTATAAGCAACATATATATATATATATGTAAGTATACATATTATACAGACTAAAACTTACATATATATATATTTATAATAGTACCCGCGCGCACATACATACTCATACATTACATACATACATACATACATACATACATACATACATTCATACATACATACATACATAACATACATACATACATACTTCATCAGTACATACATACATACATACATACATACATACATACATACATACATACATACATCATACATACATACATTACATACATACATACATACATACATACATACTACATACATACATCATACATACATACATACATACACATACATACATACATACATACGTACATACATACAACATACATCATAATACATACATACATTCATACATACATACATACATACATACATACATACTACATACATACATACATACATACATACATACATACATACATACATACATACAGTACATACATACATAACATACATACATACATACATACATACATACATACATACATACATACATACATACATACATACAGTACATACATACATACATACTACATACATACTACATACATACATACATACTGACATACATACATACATACATACATACATACATACATACATACATACATACAGTACATACATACATTACATACATACAAACATACATACATACATACATACATATCATACATACATACATAACTTCATACATACATACATACATACATACATAACATACATACATACATTCATACATACAACATACATACATACATACAGTACATACATACATACATACATACATACATACATACATACATACATACATACATACATACATACAGACATACATACATACATACATCATACATACATACATACATACTACATACATACATACATACATACATACATACATACATACATACATACATACATACATACATACTATACATACATACATCTTCATACATACATACATACCTACATACATACATACATACATACATACATACATACATACATACATACAACATACATAACATACATACATACATACATACATACATACATACATAGCATACATACATACATACATACATACATACATACATACATACATACATACATACATACATACATACATACATACATACATACATACATACATACATACATACATACATACATACATACATACATACATACAGTACATACATACATACATACTACATACATACAGACATACATACATACATACATACATACATACATACATACAGTCATACTGACATAGCAGTACATACATACATACTACATACATACATACATACATACATACATACATACATACATACATACATACAATACATACATACATACATACAGTACATACATACATACATACATACAGACATTACATACATACATACATACATACATACATACATACATACATACATACATACATACAGACATACATACATACTTACATAGCATACATACATACATACATAC